>CM076243.1:763766-1963766 GCA_038380765.1 Odontothrips loti
GTCAGGATAGGGCGCTGCTGCAGCGCCGCCAAATGCGACGGCATGAGGGATGACAGGGCGGCCGAGGGGCCCTGCGGCACGTCACATCCCCTAGAGACGCCGAGAGGCGTCACGAACTGTTCAAAACTGTCAAATGGACCCCCAGACTGAGTCTGGGTGAGGAGAGACATGTCCGTCACATCCTGCAAAATTTCGTCTGAATCAAGTCCCAATTCTCTTATAAGATTATCGAGAACATCGTCTCCGGCTCGAGGCAGCGATTCGGCAGGACTTACGTCGATTTGAGAAAGTGTCACGTCCATTTCATTCTGGACCGGTTCAGACTTAAAGAGTTTTCGAGGTTTCTTAACAAAATCTCCTTTCCTGCGCGGAGTTTTCTTTGCCTCGTTATTCCGAACCTTAGGCATTTTTTATTTTATTTTTCTCTTTTTTCTCGCGGCCTTTTAGCTTCGCGGTTTGATTTAGCTCGCGGTATTGTAGCTTCGCGGCTCTGTTTACACTTTTTTAGCTCAGTGGCTTGTTCTGGCTCTGCCTGTTGGCTGGAGCGCGCAGCGAGTGCAAGTGTGCCTCTGAGGCATTGTGTCAACGTTTTTATCCCATCGCAACGGCGAATCCCCGCCCCCGAGCGAGCGGCAGAAACCCCCGCCTACACCCTCACCACCCCTCCCATCCTCCGCGCACGGGCCCAAGTCAGGGGAGAAGCCCCCATTTGCCGAGGCTCTCCCCCCGCCGAGCCGTAGGGTACCCTGGAGGGGCTCGCCACCCCCCCTCTCACCCCGAAGGGCGTAAGGGTTCGGCGAGGGGTGGGGGACGGCCCCCTCTCATTCGCTACTCACTACCCCCGGCGAGCGGGAGCGAGCGAGCGGCGCCCCGGGGGCCCCCGGTGGGTGGGCGTAAAGCGACCGAGCGGGAACGCGCCGGAGTGAGCGGCGAGCCGGACTCGGCGGAGTGGGGGCGGGACGGGCCGGCACAGCAGGTGTGGGAGGGGCCGCGCGGCGAGCGGTGCGCTGGCAGGTCCGGCGGCGAGAGGGGCACTCGGGCGGAGAGGCGCCCCCCCGGTGGGGGGACCCAGCCGCGGCGGGTGTGCAGGACCATAGCATGTGTGGGGAGGGGGAGGGAGAGCGGCGGGGGCCTGGCTGGAGCACCGGCAGGAGGGCGTGGCGGGGCGGCGCTGCCTGGGCGGTTGTGCAGGAGCACACCGGGTGTGGGGAGAGGAGGGAGGAGAGCGGAGAGCGGCGAGCGGCGAGCGGCGAGCGCGAAAAGCCAGCCAGACAGCCCCAGAGCCGGCCCAGTAGGGGCATAACCCCGCGAGACTCAGAGCTGAGAACACCCTTCTGGTATAGCAAAAGTTCCTACAGCAAAAAGAAATGGAGCTCTTGAAAATAACTCTAAACGTTAAGACTGAAAAGCAACTTATCGTCGAGTCACTAGGCCCCTACGGCGCGGTGATGAAGATTAAAAAACGAGGGAACACTCTAGCGTCCTACAGATATCAAGAGCTAGAGCACTTATTAACAATGAAGAGAGACGACGTGCACAAAATATCAAAACATTTCAAGGGGGTGTTCGCTCCCCCCATCAGAGCATGATATCGCTCCCCGCGCACATAATCCAGTATAAATTACTGAAACTGAAGCCCTTCATACAAATCGAGCGAGACGACTTCCTTTTCGACGAGAACGGAGCACCGCACTTTGAGGAACTTTTCATCGGGCGTACGGCGTGGAAAGCCGTATGCGAAAATCAAGAGGTGATCCTGAAAGCGCTGATGGCAGCCCATTTCCCGGGGAAGGACCTCCATGAGACGCCCTACTCGAGGTTGCTGGTCACTCCCCCACGAAGATCTTTCCGGCGTTGGCGCCCGAAACTGAACTTCCGAAAATTTTAAAACTGTACTGTTTTACATTTATAAGTAACGATTTTTTTTTTTTATTATTTTTTAAACATGTCTTGTACGAATAGAATTCTAATTAAAAATTATTAACCCACCCACCTCATTTTTTATTTCCCCCCACCCACCTCTTCATTACGCGCAAGCGAGAGATACCGCCTACACAAAAAAATATCCTAGCTATTTCCAGCTGACCGTCAAAATCTGATCTGTTTTTTCGAAAATCTGTAGTCCAACGGTCATGACTTCTGCGAAAGAGCGCCACGCCGCCTGACGACGAGCGGGGGGAAACGTGTACAGCCGCACGGGGAACTGTTGACACTTTCGGTTGCCGGCCGGGGCCTTCCCGAAAACTAGGGCACACACGGTAAACAAAAACGCACGGCGCACGGGGAGCGAGGCGTGGTGGAGAGGTGTGTATACATTGTCATATCACAGGACCGTCGGCAGGGCTCGCCCCACACAGTCGGCTTACACATGCGGACCGGAACAAATGACACCTTACGAATCAGAAGAAAAAGGGTCGGGGGTACCTGCGCGCACACAACACCCTTTCTGGCTGGAGCACAGACCGCCAGGACGGGGCAGGCAGGAGCATAGCGGGGGCGGGGGGCTCTCCCGACCGGCATGTGCAGCGGTGACGTAACAGGGCACACAGGAGCATAGCGGTGCGGGGGAGGTGGAGCGGGGGGAGGGGGGAGGTGGAGCGGGGGAGGGGGAACTCGGGCGGAGAGGCGTCCCCCGGTGGGGGGACCCAGCCGGGGAGCAGGAGCATCACCGCACGACCATACAGGAGGCCTGCTATGCAGGAGCATACAGGGGGGTGGCAAGGCAGCAGCATATCAACTACTGACGCTATCTTGGGTGCCATCTTGAATATCTCACTTCCGGTGCAAAATCCGCTTTGGCAACAGGCAGATTCGGATTCAGCAGAGTCAAAACAGGGGGATACGGCCAAAAACTAAATTGGGTCATTCCAGGAGAGATCAGCCACCATTTGCATGACCATCTCCGATTTCGGCGAAACTCGGCCCAAATGTTGCCCCTAGTTAGGGTTGGATTGGTGCGAAATGTCTCCGCTGTAGCTCCATTAGTTTGGAAATGGGGGGCCTTCTGAAGTTTTGAAAGCACCAAAACCCTCAATTCTTAGTAAAAAGTGAAAATCTCCCACAGATTGGCCAATAATTGTGATAAACGGGTGCGGTGAAGTTCAATGGGCGTAATTTTACATGAGGAATCCGATTTTTACTGTTCATAAGGGCACTTCGTGACCTCTGCGCGACCTCTGATTATTATCTTACAGATTTCCTGTTTTTAGATTCATAGTTCGTAAGTAAAAATGGAACTTTTGATGAGTCAGCTCCAACCAATTGTACCAACATTGCGTATATGGACCACCCTCCTAGGCGCTTTCTGAGCAGAGCGTGGCTGCGCCGTGCGCGAAGCGGTGCGCTCGATGGGTGGCGGCCAGCCTGCTGTAGACGGTCTGTCAGACGAGTCTACCTCTTGATTTATCGAGATTTTATACTCAACCATGCCTTCTTGGCCCCGGAACGTGTTTTGAAGAAAAAAGAAGAAGAAAACAACAAAATCATTTTTCGTGTTTTTTACGAATTTTGTGGGTGTGTGGTGCCTAAACTTGGGCCGGTACCACAACTTTGGGGCTCAGATTATTAAAGTACTAGTCCAGGGCTACCGTTTACACCGCAGAAACAGTCAAGTTTGGATTGGAATCACCCCTCCAATGCGCGCGAAAATGACCAATTTTTAAGTGTTTTTCGCGAAAAACATTAGTTTAGAGTTGACGCACGGCTTCCATACTGGCAGAATCGGATCCCTCATGTAAAATTACGCCCTTTGAACTTCACCGTACCCGTTTATCACAATTATTGGCCAATTTTCACTTTTTACTAAGAACTGAGGGTTTTGGTGCTTTCAAAACTTTAGAAGGCCCCATTTCCAAACTAATGGAGCTACAGCGGAGATATTTCGCACCAAACCAACCCTAACTAGGGGCAACATTTGGGCCGAGTTTCGCCGAAATCGGAGATGGTCATGCAAATGGTGGCGGATCTTTCCTGGAATGACCCAATTGTTACACGAAATGCTTCTACCATTTACATTTTCACAAAACTGACCCCGTCAAGTAGTGGTAACCGCCAGGCCGGCAAGCTCGCTGCGCGGAGGAGGAAAAGGGAGGAGGGACGCCAAAGGGCACGGATACTGGGTGTCATATCAGAATCCACGTCGCGCCGCCGCCTTTAAAATAGCCGGCGGCGGCGCGGCGTAACCGGCGGCGGCGCCCATCTCTAATACCAACACGTACTATTTCGACAAATACATGCTGTAAATTAATCTTCCTTATGATTAAAAAAAATGCCAGTAACTTACCAACTTTTCGTTACTGTTTGTAATTCTCTATGCGAGAACATGCAAGAGATGTTTAGGAAAAATAAAACATTAAGACTGTGGACAGGGCCCAGTTAGATATTGACCTGACGAGGCGAAACCGAAAAGGTTGTGGAGCTAGGCTAGGAGGGCTAGAGGGTCGTGACAGACGGCAGTCCCACTCAGACGGTCGTGGTTAGCATCATTTTCAGCATCTTGTAGTCGCTATGTCAAAAACTCAACGTTATTTCTGAAACTCGCCGACTCTGAGTAATTCCGGCCAGTGTCTCTTTTGGCACAAGGCGGGCACAAGAGGACGTATTTCGTAAGCATTATGGAAGCACTTCGCGCTAGTGAGAAGAGCATGCTAACATTCAAGGAATCTTCTGAAAAATATTAAAATGTTGAGAATCACATAACCTTGCATGCAAAAATTGTATGCATGTAGGTCGGGGAACCCGAGACTTTGAAGGGGTGGCCCTTTGCTGTTCCCAATCAAGACCTGAGAAATTTATCTAAATCGGTGGGATCAAATTTTATTATATGCCTGTCATTGGCTGTGAAACGGAATCCATGAACACAAACTTCGAATTTTCGGCAATTCGGTTGGATCAACACTGTACAATCCAAGACTGCATTGAGGACCTTTCGCATGCGATTCTCCAGCCGGCCGTCGCGTCCTGTACAGTTTAGTAAGACTTGATATGCCCCTGGACGAAGGAGTTGATCTCCACGTTGGTAAAGTCGACAAACACGTTGGAGCCCCAAGACAGGAGGCCGTAGAGTTTGTTCAGCTTGTCGTCAAAAACGGATGTGCCGGCATTGCCCTGCAACAATAGAAAAGAAGTAAAGAAAGGTACGCGTTATTTGTTATCTGCTTGCACTATATTCGAAAAGCGTTCACTGTTGAATTTCGTGTCGACCCCTTCTTCCGAAACTCAAAATGTTTGGTATTTCCTCTGGTATTAGGGTGTACATGCTTAGAAAAGACACCCTGTATACATGCTACGCACACTACGTTCGTACAGACCTGGCACAACATTGCAGTGAAGTATTAAAACGAACAATATCAATACGGACAGATTTTGGCGAGATGAATTCCTTGTGAAGTGGGATTTTGAAAGACGGAGGGCAAATGTACGGAACATGTGAGACTCACGACACGTTCCGTACATTTGTGTTTCGTTCTGGAGCATGCTGCGATCTCCAAAGGTGCTCCGTACCATCTGGTCAGCTAATTGTCCACTTCATTCCTCAGTCGATAGTAGCTCCGTGGCGAATTACGGTCAACAAAAACGGAAATTTCCCTAACCACCGCGGCAGCCCAAGAGGAATGCCGTCCGACAGTCCTCCCGTCCTGGCGTGCCGGTGCAGCGAAGGCTGGCAGGCCGTGGTCAAACATGTGAGGGTACTCACGTTGGCAGGGCCGTCGCGAATGCAGAACTCATCGGAAGGTATGGTGACGTCGCACTTCTTTCCGCACTCTTCCTTGTTTTGGATGTGCACGACACGTAGCATGAGTTTCTTCGTGATGTCTTTGCCCTGCAAATTCAAGTGCAGGATGCTTGAAAGGGGTCGTCCACATATTACGTTATCACGTGTTGGGGATTTTCGACCTCCCCTTCCCAACACAGACGTAATCAGACAGACTTAAGCAGCGGCCTGACCCCACCACCCCCTCTCTCAGATTACGTAATTTGCGAAAAATGTGAACAATCGCGAACCCAGCGTTTGGAAAGTGTTTGAGGACGGTAAATGGAAAATACATTTTCACAGAATGATTCTAAACGTGCCCGGGCGACTCAATCGCCGACGAGCGCGTGGAGTAGCTGCGCACGTCGCACGCAGTTCCGTGCAGTGTTGGGCCCCCAAGAAAGCGATGCGAGGACCAAAGTTGATTACGTTATCAGGTCGCCTCCTCCCCCTCGTAATCAAGCGTAAGCATAGCTCCGACACCCCCTCTCCCCTAAGTTATTAATGATAAGTGTGCAGTATCTGTGCTTACGTAATGTAAAAGATAAATTGGGTGGTCCGGAGAAGAGCTGAGTCGGTAGTAAAAATTCCAGCGCTTACAGCACTGAGTCGCCCTTGTTAACTGAAATTGTTAATCACAACTTGAAAATTTAAATTTAGAAAAAAATTAAAAAGGAAAATCGGAAAGTTCTGACATTCGAACCGGCGACCCGCCGCACGGTGAACCGCTCTATTAGACCGCGCGACCAAACCGACATTATTGCTTGGCTTCGCGTGGCGGACCATCACAAGCCACGTTGCCACCGAAGCCAAGTTGGCGACTATAGGCCTCCGCATTGAACAAAGGACTATTCTAATATAAATCGGATTTGATGTGATCACATGCCTAATTGTGGACTGTAGCAGACTGGTTACGTCTGCTTTTGTTAAATGAACTGGAATTCTTTTTTAAAGTATATTTGTACAATTGTTTTAGATTATCCGCCCACCCCGCCTACTCCGTGCGATGCCAAAACGTCATTTTGAAACAATAAGCAGCAATGCTGAGATGATTTACATTGTGTTAATGTCCAGTTTGTTACCAAGGGTTCAATGACATCGTATGATACAGAAGATGTAAAGTATAATGAAGGAACAACAATATTTAATATGTTTTAACTGAACATCAATTCCTAAAGTTAGTACCACAGCACAACCGCGTCATAGCTCCGCCCATTTTTGCGGTGAAATTAAACTGAATGCAGAATGGCAACAACGACACTTGCTGTGAGGAGAAGAATAAAAAAGGTAGAATAGTCGATTCAGAGAGCTCCTCGCTCCGCTCGGGCTCAAAAAGACGGTTGAATTTAGAAACAGCGGAACCAGGCAGACTGAGAAATCATGCGCGCGCCTGAGCCTGAGCTGCTTGTTTCCGACCGCCGCCATCTTTTGATTAGTGAGAACACCTTTGTTACAATATATTCTATTTGGAGAAAGCCAAAGTGGTTCTATGTTGTGCAACAACTGTACTTCTCACTCACGGCTCAGCCATTCTCTAGACTTCGCTAACTTATGAAGAGTCTTACACTCAGAAAATCGTTTCCTTCATTCAAAGACGCCGTCCTTCGTGGGACGGACAGTGAAATAGTTGCTTTAATTGTAAGGAATTTCCCTTCACACAATACAAAATTTACTTTACATGAAAAGCGCCTCCATCGATTCAAGGGAAAAATTACCTTGACCCAAAGTTTCTTTGAATCAAGAAACCGATTTTATGGGTGTATGTACTAGAGGTCTGCAACGAGCGAGCCGACGAGCCTACTGCCGCATCAGCCACCGCTGCAACCTTAGCGCCGCCCGTTGCTGCAGAGGCAAGCTGTGCAGCAGTGGTATCGGCTGAGGTGGCGGCGTGTTGTGTCAAGCGGAGCTCACGAGCCGGGCTCTAGCTGGGCGGGCCGAGCCAGGCGAGCCGAGCTGACTCTGACTCTTGCGGTGATAGCGACGAGCCCGCGCTCGGCTCGCTCGTCGCAGATCTCTAGTATGCACTATTCTTGCTATGTTCTACGAGGCAGCTCGATGCCAAACAGTGCCAAGGCACCGCATTCTCTGAGAGCCTAGAGGACTACACTCACAAAGTCGTAAGTGCCGAAGCCAGCTAGCCTGACGTTCTTGCCGACCGCGGGCAGACAGCCGACCTCTCCCAGGGCGATAGTCGATGCCTGTGCGCCAGTAGCGACGGCGTCCTTCAACTTGAGGACCGCTACGTCGAAGTCGAAGCGCATGGTGGCGGCGTTCGTCATCGAGAACTTGGGGTGCGTCTTGACGTCCTCTAATGCGTGCGTCGAGGCGTTCATGCCCGTCTCCCAAAACAAGGCAGTGCCCGCGTGAACAGTTATCTTCGCAAAATCACGACCCCTGTGAAGGACAACAGGCATGCTTACTAATAGGCGTGCCAAAATGTGCGCTTGTTCGTTTGCACTCCCTCACGACCAATGACCATCTCTGTCTCACTGGTCACGATAGGGGGGCCACTTTAGGGGAACAACCACGCTGTGATCGGACTCACTTGACGCATTGTGCCGGGGTGACGACGAGCGAGGACGTCAGAAGCGCGCCGCCGCAGAATGACTTCCCTCCATTACCATCGTCGTACTCGACTTGCACCTGCAGGCCGTTTACAGATTCACACTCGTATCCGGACAATGGCACAATCAAGTTTGAAGTATTAGTTTAATAAGATAGGTGTACGCCAGACCATATCGGGGTGTTGTAACAGGCTTTGCTCATCACTACGCACTGATCCGAGCCTGGCGCACATCTACTTTGACCTGCATTGTACAAATAGCTCGTAGTATGACGAGAAAAGCTGTGACGATTAATTGATCACTTGAATACGTCGTATTGGTACAAACACTTCTTCGCCACGACCATGTCGGTTTGACGAATGGATCGTCACATCTAATCAAACATGCAGAAGACATACTTTTCTGTTAGGGGGCATTCTTGGTCTCTTCTTGTCGTATACATTATAGCCTTCCTGCATAAATATCACACATATTGCTCTGCGCATGGGAAACTCGGTGAGGCAATCAATGCGCGAAGTAAAAATAAATTTCTTGGCAGAAAAATGAGTAAACCCTTTACTTACTACGACAAAGCGTTGATTGAAATATTCACAATTGAGGGTGGCGATCTAACCCTAGTCTGATCGTAGCTTAACCTAACCCAACCTTATGAAGCCTAACCAATTACGCTCAAATTTGGACCGGCGACTAATCGTTTTTTAGAAAACGTGTTTTGTCCAATTTTTGAAAACTTTGGCTCGAAAAATTTAGACGCAGTTGATTGTTGTGTGCTCCAGTAGGCTAAACAACTTGGTTGAAATTCTTAAACCCACTTGGACAACCCGTTTTCGAAAACTCGCGGAGGCGTAGAGGTTAGGAGGAAAGTGGCTGTCACATACCATGAATTTTCCGCCCGAGGAAGCCGCATCTCCGGCAGAGACGAATGCTATGAACAAAAATGTATACCATGTTTTTCGCTCGTAACCCTACATATTGCACTCACTTTGACTGTTGAAGTTTAGAACACTATTGCCTAACAAAGTGAATCGAAATATCGTTATAAGCTTGTAATGCAGTTTTTTGTCCTTTGTATAAGATGTTAAAAAAACACCCTCAAAGACTTATCAGTAACTGATGTTCACGCTGCTAACCGTTATAAGTTTAACTATAAAATCCTTCACGTTATTGCATGCTAAGATAGGATTTACGTTACATCGAGTAACGTCGATTTGATGGAAATTTTTTCGAAATGAGCAAGTTTTTTGGAGAACTATAATTCAGACGGTTTCAGAGACACCTATCTATATATTCACCTGCTGCAGCGACGGCACAGAGAGCCACACGTAGACCCGCCATGTTAATCGTGATGTTTGTCAGAGACCGAGCGACAGGTGCGCAGCCCACCTTATATACTAAGAGCCGACGGCCAAGTCCGCCGTTCTAGAGAACACGATATCGTGACCGGTGTACTTGGCCAGAAAATTTTCTGGCCAGAATTTTTTTTTTCTTTAATATATGCCGGTCGGTCTGAAACGTCGAGAAATGAATACTGCACAGTTTTAACAGGTCTGGTTCCCAAGATATTCGGTTTTCAATTTTCGTAATTCTGGCCAGAAATTTTTTTTCACCTAAAAGTCAATTTTTCCTTTTCCGTCCCGTTTGATCTGAAACGTCGAGAATTGACTGCGAAAAAGTTTTAACAGGCATAGTTAGCCAAATATCCGGTCTACAAAAAACGTAAATCTGGACAGAAAAAGCAAAGTTTGGCCAAATATAGCAAATTCTGACCAGAAAAGGCAGAACTCTGTCCCATACATGACCAGCGACACGACCCGTCCAGCTTAAGCTTAGCTAACAGAGCAGGAAAACACCATCCAGGTAAACACGGGCCAGATTACAGCAGGTGCCCCAGCAGACATCGACAATTTTCAACCAGGTTACCCTTGTTGCATTCTTAGCCCCATAGCAGCGCAATTTGGCCTGTTAAAACCCAAACACCAGTTTCAGAAGATCTACCTGCTCCAGGCAGTTAAAACAAAACCCTGTTAAGGGTTTTAACAGGTTAAATATTAGCTCTGCCTGCGCTGGAGTGGATAACAGTGCGTTTTCACAAAACTTCTTAAATGAGTTCGCCGACACGTACAGGCAAAACTTGGCCTGTTAAAACCCTAACTGCGCTCCCAGACGATCCAGCAGGTCGAAGCCGTCAAGATGAAACCCCGTTTAGGGTTTTAACAGGCTAAATATTGGCACTAGCTGCGTCAGAGTCGATACCAGTGTGTACCCACAGGAGTATTTGAATGCGTTCGCCGACCCGTACAGGCGAAATTTGGCCTGTCAAAACCCAAACGTTGCTTCTAGACGATCCAGCTGGTCGAGCTGGCCGAGACAGAACCCAGTTTAGGGTTTTAACAGGCTAAATATTAGCTCTGGCTGCGTCAGCGCGGATACCAGTGCGTTTGCACAAAACTGCTTAAATGCGTTCGTCGTCTCCCACAGGCAAAATTTGGCCTGTTAAAACCCAAAACTCGGCTTAAGACGATGCAGCTGGTCGAGCTTGTCGAGACTAAACGCCGTTTAGGGTTTTAACAGGCTCAACACTAGCTGTAGCTGCGTCAGAGTGGATACCAGTGTGATTCCACGAGATTGCTCAAATGCGCTCGCCGACCCGTACAGGCGAAATTTGGCCTGTTAAAACCTTAACATCGCTTCCAGACGATCCAGCTGGTCCAGGCAGTCAAGATGAAACCCCGTTTAGGGTTTTAACGGGCTAAATATTGGCTCTGGATGCGTCAGGGTGGATACCAGTGTGTTCTCACAAGAGTGCTCGAATACGCACGCCGACACGTACAGTAGGGTGGTCCATATCCGCAAAGTGGGGTAAATTGTTATGGGCTGACTCATCGAAAGTTTCATTTTGGCATTAAAAAAATGTGTGCAAGACCGGAAATCTGTCGGACAATATTTAGGGGTCGCGCAGGGGTCACGAAGTGCCCTTATGAACAGTAAAAAATTAATGTTTTTTGAAAATTCGGAAAAATCTATCCAAGGTCAATCTGGCCAAAGTAGGACCCTAAAGGGCTAAAATTTCAAGGAAAACACTGTATCTCTTACGGTTTTCGGGATATCGGCGTTTTAAGTGAGAAAATCAAGCAAACCCTCGTTTATCGTATTTTGGCTTGATTTTCTCACTTTAAACGCCGATATCTCGAAAACCGTAAGTGATACAGTGTTTTCTTTGAAATTTTAGGTCTTTAGGGTCCTACTTTGGCCAGATTGACCTTGGATAGATTTTTCCGAATTTTCAAAAAACATTGATTTTTTACTGTTCATAAGGGCACTTCGTGACCCCTGCGCGACCCCTAAATATTGTCCGACTGATTTTCGGTTTTGCACACATTTTTTGAATGCCAAAATGAAACTTTTGACGAGTCAGCCCATAAAAATTTACCCCACTTTGCGGATATGGACCACCCTAACGTACAGGCAAAATTTGGCCTGTTGAAACCCAAAAATCGGTTGAAGTCGAAGGAGCTGATCGAGCTTGTCGAGACTAAACCCAGTGTAGGGTTTTAACAGGCTAAATATTGGACCTGGTTGCGTCAGAGTGGATACCAGTGTGTTCTCACAATTGTGCTCGAATGCGTTCGACGACCCGTACACGCAAAATTTGGCCTTTTAAAACCTAACTGCGCTTTTAGACGATCCAGTGGGTCGAGGCAGTCAAGATAAAACCCCGTTAAGGGTTTTAACAGGCTAAATATTGGCTCTGGCTGCGTCAGAGTCGATACCAGTGTACTCACAAGAGTATTTGAATGCGTTCGCCAACCCGTACGGGCAAAATTTGGCCTTTTCGGGTTTTAACAGGCCAAATTTCGACTGTACGGATCAGCGAGCACATTTAGGCATTCTTGTGAAAACTCACTGGAATCCACTCTGACGCACTTTGAGTCAATATTTAGCCTGTTAAAACCCTTAACGAGGTTCCATCTTGACTGCCTCGACCAGCTGGATCGTCTGGAAGCGATGTTAAGGTTTTAACAAGCCAAATTTTGCTTGTGGGGCACGTCGAACACACTTTAGCAGTTTTGTAAGAACGCACTGGTATCCGCGCTGACGCAGCTAGAGCCAATAATTAGCCTGTTAAAACCCTAAACGGGGTTCGGTATCGGCAAGCTAGACCAGCTGGATCGTCTAGAAGCAATGTTAGGGTTTTAACAGGCCAAATTTTGCCTGTACGGGTCGGCGAACGCATTCAAATACTTTTGTGAGTATACACTGGTATCGACTCTGACGCAGCCAGAGTTAATATTTAGGCTGCTAAAACCCTTAACGGGGTTTTATCTTGACTGCCTCGACCCACTGGATCGTCTTCAAGCGATGTTAGGGTTTTAACAGGCCAAATTTTGCCTGTACGGGTCGGCGAACGTATTCGAGCACTATTGTGAGAACACACTGGTATCCACTCTGACGCAACCAGATCCAATATTAAGCCTGTTAAAACCCTACACTGGGTTTAATCTCGACAAGCTCGATCAGCTCTTTCGACCTAAACCTATTTTTGGGTTGAACAGGCCAAATTTCGCCTGTACGGATCGGCGAGCGCATTTGAGCAATCTTGTGGAAACACACTTATCCACTCTGACGCAGCTACAGCTAATATTGAGCCTGTTAAAACTCTAAACGGCGTTTAGTCTCGACAAGGTCGACCAGCTGCATCGTCTTAAGCTGAGTTTTGGGTTTTAACAGGCCAAATTTTGTCTGTACGGGTCGGCGAACGCATTCAATGACTCTTGTGAGTACACACTGGTATCGACTCTGACGCAGCCAGAGCCAATATTTAGCCTGTTAAAACCTTTAACAGGGTTTTGTTTTTACTGCCTGGAGCAGGTAGATCTTCTGAAAATGGCGTTGGGTTTTAACACGCCAAATTTTGCTGCTATGGGGCTAAGAATGCAACAAGGGTAACCTTGTTGAAAATTGTCGATGTCTGCTGGGGCACCTGCTGTAATCTGGCCCGTGTTTACCTGGATGGTGTTTTCCTGCCCTGTTAGCTGAGCTTAAGCTAGACGGGTCGTGTCGCTGGTCATGTATGGGACAGAGTTCTGCCTTTTCTGGTCAGAATTTGCTGTATTTGGCCAAACTTTGCTTTTTCTGTCCAGATTTACGTTTTTTGTAGACCGGATATTTGGCTAACTATGCCTGTTAAAACTTTTTCGCAGTCAATTCTCGACGTTTCAGATCAAACGGGACGGAAAAGGAAAAATTGACTTTTAGGTGAAAAAAAATTTCTGGCCAGAATTACGAAAATTGAAAACCGAATATCTTGGGAACCAGACCTGTTAAAACTGTGCAGTATTCATTTCTCGACGTTTCAGACCGACCGGCATATATTAAAGAAAAAAAATTTCTGGCCAGAAAATTTTCTGGCCAAGTACACCGGTCACGATATCGTGTTCTCTAGAACGGCGGACTTGGCCGTCGGCTCTTACTATATAAGGTGGGATGCGCACCTGTCGCTCGGTCTCTGATAAACATCACGATTAACATGGCGGGTCCACGTGTGGCTCTCTGTGCCGTCGCTGCAGCAGGTGAATATATAGATAGGTGTCTCTGAAACCGTCTGAATTATAGTTCTCCGAAAAACTTGCTCATTTCTTAACTCTTGCAATTTCGCACCATCCCTAAGGATAAAGTACTCCCCCACCTCGGGGGAGTAAGTAATCCCCAGGGATTAAGTAGTTCCCCTAGTGGAGTAAGTTATCCCTAGAGATAATGTACTCCCCCACCTCGAGGCGGGGGGAGTACTTGGTCCCTAGGGATATTGTACTCGGGGGGAGTAAGTGACCCCTAGGGACTAGGGGTACGCTCCGTTTTTCTGCGCGTAATGTGGCGAGCGTAGCGTAGCATTTTTTTAAAAATCTATTGAGCTTCTCTGAGGCGCCTGCAAGTGCGAGGGTAGGCCGACCCGCTATGCACGCGCCTATGCAGGAGTCCTAGTTGCCTACCTTGCGGGCGCCGTGAGGCAGGACGCACAAGTGCATCAAATACGTGTGGGCCTGTAGTGCCTGTGAGAGTCCAGGGTAGGCCAGCCTGCAAGGCACAGGCGCAAGGACGGATTTAGGAGGGGGGGGGGGGGGCAACAGGCCTTTATGCCCCCCCCCCCCCCCCCCGAAATGTAGAAAACCGGCATAACTTTTCCGCCTGTAAGTAGGCAAAAAGTGGGGCATTCCCCCCCCCCCCCCCCCCCCCATTAAGCCGATCCTAGATCCGCCCCCAGCACAGGCGTATGATGGTGTCACTGGTTTGGTCTTCCTACTTGCCCTGCCCGCCTCACTGATATCCCCATCTCCCGCAAATATTACCTAGCGCACCGGATATTTGAACCCGACCTCTGATAACCTAACCTTACGGGGTGAAGGTCCGCTATTTGCTGCTCTGCTGGTAACACAGGCGGTCATTTAACTCACGTAAACGTTCGTATCTCGCACTTTTCGCCCCATTCCAGTACCGGTTCAAGAAGGGCCTGTTCTGCTAAACGACACCTGCAGCAGCACCTGGTCTCGCACTCCGTACATTTCCGGGTTCAGAGGGCGTCGGTTTCCAAGTTGAAGTTTGTATCACTCACCGCCCCACCCATTCGAGCAGGTGCGGATTAGAGGGGGACTGCCGTTTTGCCCCCCCCCTCCCAGATCCGCCACTGCATTTGAGTCCCCGCCCAAGAAGGCCCTGTTCTGCCCAACGTCACCTGCAGCATGCACCTGAGCCCCCGGTTTTGGCAACAGGCAGTCGGCAGTCCAGGCCTAGAATATTCATAATATCTAACTGGATGTTCATTCTGATTCCTGGTCTGATTCTGCTCAAAGTTAAAGAATTGGCATCTAGCATGATCTAAAATTAAAACCAGTCTCTATTTGAAAGGTTGAGTGGAAATATGAAATTTATTTTTAACTACGATCTCCAAATAACTTTTTTGGTGCCTTTATGGTATTTTCACATTTGCTTTTAGTACTCCTTAGCTACAGCTCAAGTGTGCATAGCTTACCACACTTATTATTTGATTCAAATGGGCACCACTGGTTTTTCTAGACCACTGTGTAAGCTTTGATGAGAATCTTTATATGTAATACTAAGACAGATTTTAAAAGAAATAAGGTGAACAGAAGATAAATTACTCGATGACATTTATTTCACACCTTGAGAGAAAAGAATTTAAGTATGACCATCACAACAGTATAAACCAAGGACTGTTAGAGCCCCACACGTGATATTCCTTTTCGATCTAGTTTTAGTTCATAAATGTTTTAGATTGGAAATGAAAAGAAACAAGTTGTCACCAAGAGCATGGAAAAAAGGTGTAGGGAACAGCATCCCTGTCATAAAATTTGATGCTTGATGCGGTATCTGCTCTACTTCTTCACCCTTGAAAACAAGCTAGAAAAAGAAACAAAAACAAACTTGAGAATTAGTAAAAGATTTTGGATCAAATAAGTCTGAATTGATATTTGGGCAGCTACTTACAAATGAAAGCAGTACATTTGACGATAAATAGATTCCAGTCACAAACAGGAGCAGCCTCAGGATGCCAAACCGCACTCGATGATAAATAATTAAGTGCTGAAATGGAAATATTGAAACAAGTGTGAGTGGGGCTGTACTCAATAGCCGGGATAGAAAAGGAAATTTAAATGAAATAAATGAAAAATTGTAGCAGACACATTTCGGTCATGACGAATCACATTTGCAAAAAAACAAACAACAGAAGAGTGTTTCAAACTAACTAAACAGATACTGTCTGCTATTACATGTCAACTAAACATTTACCAAGTCAGTAGTTGGTAGCAAGACTTCAGCGTCGTGAAGTGTCCAGCATGTACAGCGTGTTTAAAACTTGTCATCATCTGAAATAAGAATGAATTTTTTATTAAACCGATAAAGATCTGCACACAGAATACAGATAAAATCTCTTCTTGAGAGCTTACCTTGTCCAATTAAGAAAGTTGAGGTCGCTCCTTGTCTAGTCTTTTACAACCAAGCAGAAGACACAGCGAAGCGGCTTGAGAATCCACAGATATACATGCACATGAGACTGTAACACATCAAACAGACTGTCATTAGTAACAAATTTGTAATCAACGACACTGGTTTTCACGTATTCTTTGGTGACATAGTATCCAATCCATGTTTAACTCGCCATGTTGTTTTGACCCAATGTTCACTTGGCAATAGTAGAGCACGGTTTAAGGTTAGGGCATACAGCAGGGCAGGAATTAACTTGATTTGAAAGGAGAGATGATCAAATGAAGCGAACACCCAATGTCAAATCTGTTTCAGTGCTACATGCTGCACTATCTTCATAAACCTTGCGGACCACTTAACCTCTCAGCCACAGATAGTAAACAAATGTTGTTTTTTTTTCCCTATGTAAGAAGGACACGGTGCTCTGACACCTTTCAGAAGTTACAAATAAGCTTTGGAAGCGCCATGTTCCTTACGTTATAGGTAGTCAACGAATATTTTCTTTAAAATTACATTCCGGCAATCCCAAACGAAACCAAGAGCAAACATCAACAAACTGGAAGGGGGCGGGGCCGGGGGGCGAATGAGGGCAGACGTCGTCACAGAATGATCACAGTTGATAAATTACTACAAACTCACCTTTGATCGAAGTGGACTCCATCGGAGACAGGCAAATTCCTTAAAAATAACTTCTTCAAGATAACGCGGGTTGACGACGAGCAAAAGCTCGTGTCGCTGCGACACAACCGAGACGATACGCCTGGCCTGGCCGTGCCGAGCCGTGCCGAGCAGAGCCCAGCTGAGCCGCACAGTGGTACCAGCTGCGCGGCTTTGAAATTGAATCATTACAAAAATATTTCAAATTCCATTGATCGAAAAAATGGCTCGTAGTGTTCTCCACCAATAAATATCGATTTGCAATCTGGAAGGTGAACCTAATCTGTTGCGTGGTGTTTCTGAAAAGTCCGTGAGTGACGGACAGACAGACAGACTCACGACGAGTGTCGTCGCGTGGGCCGTTTGGGGAATTGGGCTCGCTACGCTCGCCAATAAAGTACTCCCCCACTAGTGGGGGGAGTAAGTTATCCCTAGGGATAATGTACTCCCCCTGGGCGGGTACACCATCACTATAAAGATGTGAGCTTCAAATTGAATTTGATCTTCAATTAGATATTGATTTGAACTTTAACTAAAAACTGGGCTTGCTGATCACACACACACACACACACACACACACACACACACACACGTGTGCGTTCGCGTACTGTCATAAACGCGCTCTTGGGCCTCACTGCAGCCGCTGCAGCGTGCCGAAAAACACATGGCCCGCGCCCGTCTGCCCCTTCCCTTCCTCCGCACCAGACTCCCCTGCCGCCCCCTCCCCTCTCCCCCGCCGGCCCGCACCAGCCGAGGCCCCCGTCCGCCCTCCCTTCCCCTGCACTGCCCCGCAGCGCGGCACGGGACACGGGACGATCGACGACGACAAGACAGCAGGGCTCTTGGCTATACGCACCAGCTGCCCCCTCCCCCTCCTCCCGCCCGCCCCCTCCCGTCCCCGGCACCGCCATGGAGGGGGCGACGTGTTCCAAATTGCCTACTTACAGGGGTGTTTAGCCCGTCCCGTCACGTTTCTTTAGAAACGGCAGGAGCCGTGCTTATAGTCTGATGCCGACTGTTTGTTCGTTCGGGCGGACGTGTGTACGCCGACTTATCGTTCACAGAAAAACTTCAAATCTGGAGGATAAACTCCTTTCTTAACGTAGAACCACGTACGGTGGCAACAATTTTCGATTTATATCGCATTTTTGATTAATGACAATATGTCTGTTTTTGGTTTTTTGAGGTTAGGGTTGGCCGCTGCGCGCACACCATTACCATCGCGGCGCGCACAGGGACGGGCTCAGGTTAACGATTTTAATCGTAACAAATACATCTGCTACCGGGCACTTCTAGGGAGACTTGAGGCGGGGGGCCGAAGGCCCCCGCAAACGCCGCCGGCAGGCCAAGCTGGCCAAGTCCCCGTGTCGAACCGAGGTGCCGGTGGAGCGCAGCGGAACTAGCACCGACGTTGACGGAAGGGACGGGCCAGCTTGTTATTAGGCATATTGCCTACCTGCTAGGGGACGTCTTGGATTCGGGGTGGGGGGGGGAGGGGGCGCTCGCCATCGCCAGGTCGATGTATTTGAAACTATCTACAAGTTTGCAATTGCATTGGAAAACTCCTGAAAACTTTTAACTTCTCACCTTTTAACTTGTAACTTGAAAACTCTCACACACACACACACACACACACACGCGCGCGCGCGCGCTGGCACGCATTCCTCCTCCCCCACCCCCCGTTCTGGCCCTGCTGGCCCTTACAAGAGGCCCCAGCGACGCCGCGCCATGCCACGCCAGACGCGGGCCGCGGGACGATAAGTGCATACACAAGGGCCTACTAACAGCAGCCGGCCAGGACACACGAACCCCAGCCTCAGCTTCATGTGCCGCCACTAAAGAATAAACTGGTGCGTGAAGAGAGAGAGAGAGAGAGAGAGAGAGAGAGAGAGAAGAGCGAGAGGGAAGACAGGGGGAGAGAGTGAGAGAGACAGAGAGAGATTCCCATTACAAAACAAACGTCGGCAGGGTGCCGCCTCCTTGGGGGTCTGGGGCAAGCCGGCGACAAAGACACAGAGAGAGAGAGAGAGAGAGAGAGAGAGAGAGAGAGAGAGAGAGAGAGAGAGAGAGAGAGAGAGAGAGAGAGAGAGAGAGAGAGAGAGAGAGAGAGAGAGGGGGGGGGGGGCGGGAGGGGTTGGGGGACGTGTTGGGTGGCATAGGGAATGACCACGAACCGCACGACTACAGCGCGCTCTAGTGGTAGCGGATCAAGCAGTGACGTGTTGCACACCGGTCGACAGATTGAAAGCATCGTTACGTTTATTAGTGAATTGAAGTGAACACAGTGAAGTACAACGACTCGGCAAATGATGAGGTAAGTTGGGCACGTACGTCCTTTTAAATTTTCATCTTCGTGCCGCTGTTCGTCCTGTTTGTGTTGCCGCCGGGCTAACGACCGGTTATTGCAATGTTACAACCTGTATTTTTTCCCTAATCGGCTTGAGAAATATTGAAGCGTTATTAAGACGGCATTATTGAGCGTTTATTTTTTCTATATTTTCTAAGATTGAAGTGAGCTTGCCTTGTGTGGGTTATTGTCTTCCGTCTATCCTGTCAGTTAGTATAGGTTAGAAAGACGGAGCAGTGGATGTGAGAGAGACGGAGGATGCGTGCGCAGGAGGTGACGGAGTGGAGGCGGGGATGACTCGGTGCGGGGGACGGGGGGGGGGGGGGGGGGGGGGGGGGGGGGGGGGGCTGCTAGGGAGGGCGAGAGCGGGGCCAGGGGGAAGGGGGAGAGCGATGCGTCACAGAGCTGGCTCGCTCCTCAGGCTGCGGGTGGGTTTGCGCTGCCGTGAGCGGCAGCCAGCGCGTCCCCGTAGCCGCAGGGCTACGAGCGCGGCAGTGGCGCGGCGCCGCCCCGTTCCGAGTTCGATTCCTGGGCGGCGCGGATTTTTAATTGACACCTGTTCAATTTACGGACGGTCCCTATTTACGTACCCGCCTTTCAATGTACTGACGTAGCACCCAGTGCCAAATCCTTGGATCGCTAGGCAGATCCGCAACGCAGTTCTACGGCCATAGCTCAGTATGGGAGTTCGCCCCCGTTGCTGCCGACCACATGGAGTCGTGTCCGAGTTCACCCATACAGGGTGTTTTATCCACATACAGATCATCCAGATGGATTGTCTACCCAGCCGGCGCTGTTTGGCGACAGGCAGCGGGACTGCAGAGAGGAGCGGGGTGGGCGGGCGGAGGGCGGATAGTCATAGCGGTTCACCGGCGTGCCGTTTTCGAAAAAAACGGCAAAACATATATAAAGCGTGATTTTTTGCAGGCTTGTTGTTCAGGTCACACCGGTCATATTGACCCGCAGCACAATTATTTCGGACCCATAGGAGCTGAGCAGCGTTCAATTTTCTGTTCAAAGTGTTCAAAATGTTCTAAAACCAATTATTATCGCCCAGAGATGATCAAGGAGTCGTTTCTACACATTTCGATGACGACAAATTGAACGGAACGCACCCTATATCCGTGCGACGCACCATTTCGGCCCATTGAGCCGCCATTTTGAAAATACGGGCCTAAATGTAACTTATTTGAAACTTGAGCAACTTTGTCAAACGGGGTGATTTTCCTGGGTGGAATGACGGTGCTGATGACGAAAATGACGGTTAAAACGTTGTCAACTGTAAGGGTGACCAGCTAGTAACGTTCAATGTTTTGTTCAAAGTGTTGAAAATGTCCAAAAGCTAATTAATATCGCCCAGAGATGATCTAGGTGTCGTTTCTGCACAATTCGACGACGACACATAAAATAAAACACGCCCTATATCCGTACGACCCACCATTTAGGCCCATTAAACCGCCATTTTGGAAACATAGGCCTAAATTTAATTATTTTGAACCTGCACAGTTGTGTCGAACGGGGTGTCATTTCCGGCAAACTCGGCATGGCTGATGCTGAAAATAACACTTAAAGCAGTGTCAACTCCTTCGGTGATCCGCTAAATGCATGCAGCTTATTTGAACTAGCCACAATTGACATTTTTTGGTCGTAACTAATCGCGTTTGGTGGTATTTATTTACTGAGGATGCGTGCACACCATAAAGATGTACATACATTGCTCTATAATATATGTTGTACATTTCAATTTATTTCCAATTAATAAAAAATAATTGACATTTTGTACACATTGACCGAAGTAAGTTTAAAGTTTTAAAACGATAAGAAACACAAACATTACATGAATGCTAGAAACACGGATTTTAGAAACACAAAGTAACACTAGGGGTACGCTCCGTTTTTCTGCGCGTAATGTGGCGAGCGTAGCGTAGCATTTTTTAAAAAATCTATTGAGCTTCTCTGAGGCGCCTGCAAGTGCGAGGGTAGGCCGACCCGCTATGCACGCGCCCATGCAGGAGTCATAGTTGCCTACCTTGCAGGCGCCGTGAGGCAGGACGCACAAGTGCATGAAAAGCGTGTGGGCCTGTAGTGCCTGTGAGAGTCCAGGGTAGGCCAGCCTGCAAGGCACAGGCGCAAGGGTGGATTTGGGGGGGGGGGGGGGGGAGAACAGGCCTTTATGCCCCCCCCCCTCCCTGGGGCTCGAAATGTAGAAAACCGGCATAACTTTTCTGCCTGTAAGTAGGCAAAAAGCGGGGCATTGCCCCCCCCCCCCCCATTAAGCCGATCCTAGATCCGCCCCCAGCACAGGCGTATGATGGTGTCACTGGTTTGGTCTTCCTACTTGCCCTGCCCGCCTCAGTGATATCCCCATCCCCCGCAAATATTACCTACCGCACCGGATATTTGAACCCGACCTCTGATAACCTAACCTTACGGGGTGAAGGTCCGCTATTTGCTGCTCTGCTGGTAACACAAGCGGTCATTTAACTCACGTAAACGTTCGTATCTCGCACTTTTCGCCCCATTCCAGTACCGGTTCAAGAAGGGCCTGTTCTGCTAAACGACACCTGCAGCAGCACCTGGTCTTGCACTCCGTACATTTCCGGGTTCAGAGGGCGTCGGTTTCCAAGTTGAAGTTTGTATCACTCACCGCTCCACCCATTCGAGCAGGTGCGGATAAGAGGGGGGGACTGCCGTTTTGCCCCCCCCCCCCTTCCCCTCAAGCCGCTCCCAGATCCGCCACTGCATTCGAGTCCCCGCCCAAGAAGGCCCTGTTCTGCCCAACGTCACCTGTGGCATGCACCTGAGCCCCCAGTTTTGGCAACAGGCAGTCGGCAGTCCAGGCGTAGAATATTCATAATATCTAACTGGATGTTCATTCTGATTCCTGGTCTGATTCTGCTCAAAGTTAAAGAATTGGCATCAAGCATGATCAAGCATCAAGCATGATGGTTTAGGAAAAAAAAACCTTTAAAATGGTTACGAACTTAATACAAGAACCAGAAGAGGTAATTGATTTATTTTCCTTATACTTAATACACTAGTGCAGCCGTTTGAATATGAAATATATACATTTTAAATAATACAATACACACTATACAAAAAATTAATTGAATAAACATATTACACATACAAACAATTCAGTCTTTTCCTAAAGACAACCAAAAACAAGCGTTTGAAGAAGAGCGTTAAGCAGAAACGCACTACCAAAGCACTGTCGGGGATTGGTTCACTCGGTGAACTGGCGAACAAGGCACAACAAGAGCAGTTAGTAAGATGGATTCAAATTCGTCCTACCAGGTATTACAGGACTACAAAGGAAGTGAATAGTTTATCACAGAAGGCCCCCCTCCCCCTCCAAAAAAAAACAAACCTAAAAAAACCTTAAAAAAAACCTAATCGCGCTCTTTAAAAACACATTGTCAAATATTAAGAATTTTCAAAAAAATACTCCTCGAAAACCATTTCTACATTAAATGTAAAATCACAAATAATTTTTATGTATTACGCCACTGAAAGTCACAGAAAACAAAAAAAACTTGATGGACTGTGGAATAAGTTTACTAGGGGTACGCTCCGTTTTTCTGCGCGTAATGTGGCGAGCGTAGCGTAGCATTTTTTAAAAAATCTATTGAGCTTCTCTGAGGCGCCTGCAAGTGCGAGGGTAGGCCGACCCGCTATGCACGCGCCCATGCAGGAGTCATAGTTGCCTACCTTGCGGGCGCCGTGAGGCAGGACGCACAAGTGCATGAAAAGCGTGTGGGCGGATTTAGGAGGGGGGGGGGGGAACAGGCCTTTATGCCCCCCCCCCCCCCCCTGGGGCTAAAATTAAAACCAGTCTCTATTTGAAAGGTTGAGTGGAAATGTGAAATTTATTTTTAAGTACGATCTCCAAATAACTTTTTTGGTGCCTTAATGGTATTTTCACATTTGCTTTTAGTACTCCTTAGCTACAGCTCAAGTGTGCATAGCTGACCCCAGCCAGAAATGAAGTATTGATAAGACCTCGATTCGACGTCTTCGCCGTCGATAATTCGGGGACGTCGATACTAGCATCGGTTTTATAAAAAAATCGAGTATTTATATTTTGATGTTCTTGTAATCTGGAATTATTTGAGGCAGTATTTTGGCCATTGCCGTGTTGAAATCGTGGGATTTGCTGCCTGAAACGGCTACAATAGATAGCGACGTCGATTAGCTGTCGAAGCACCTTCGACGCAGATGCATGTTTTTTTCAAGCGCTTCTGATTCGTTTCCGATGGCCTAGCCTAACCTTCTGCGCTAAAATACCACTTCAGATGATGGCTGTCAGTACTGGTACACCCCAACAGGGAGGGGGGGGATGATTAACACTAGGGGTACCGGACTTGGCTGCCCCCCTCCGTTTACCACGGTGGGTCATATGACCCATAGGCGCTTTTCTGACCTAAAACATGATTTAAAGGTGTCGTTTTGTATTCCTGACGTTGTTTGTGGACTCTATTACGATTTTAAAAAGAACTCAAAAATAAAAAAATAATATTTTGGGAGGTGCACCGTCAAAAAAATAATACAAAATTGGCGTATGGCAGTAGATCGACCCCTTTTTGACCGATCTTCATTTCGCGTGTAATCCTTTTTGCCGACCAGGCATAGTGCCGACCTATATTTTCCTCTTTGCCCACTTATTGTATTGGCTTCTGGTCAAACGAGTAGGTTGGGTTAGGCAAGTTTAGGTTAGGTTAGGCAAAGTTAGATAGCTACCAAAAAAAGGTCAGAAATGAGAAAAGTGTAGGTCGACACTATGCCTAGTCGGCGAAATGGATTACACTCCCGTGATAGTAAAATATTCTTATAAGGTTAGGTAGGTTGGGCTAATAGTATTATTGATGTCTATTTATAGAAATTAATATTAGGGCGCCTGCTTCTTGCTCGTTGAAAAAATCCGCGTCAGAGTTGTACTGAATCGACAAATAAGGTAACCAGTGCTGGTTGCCTAACACTTTTATTGCAAGGAGTGTCATAACATTGCTCAATGACCTTTCTCAAGTACGCCAGACTCTTTTTACATCGCCTGGATGAAAAAAAGCGTAACACCAAAGGCGGAAAACGTGGTCAGTATATGGCTGGGTCAAATGACCCACTTTGGTAAACGGAGGGTAACATGGCCTTTATTTCAAAACTATTCGACCAAAAAAAAAAGTTAAGGGCCGAAAATGCTCCAAGGGCCAAAAAAATAAAAGTCAGAAAACCCCAGGCCCAAGAAAAAAGAAGTACTCAAGTGGTAGAGAAAGAAAGGGCGATTTGGGTCAAATGACCCAGCCCGGTACCCCTAGTGTTAACTTGCGTAGGCCTAGTGCTTAGTCGCATTTTGGCCAAGAAATCGCTGCTAACTCCTTGCTAAAGGCGTTGCTTTCGCAAATAAAATGTTATTTTGCGAACTATCAGAATGTTGTGTGGCCAGACAAATTTTCTTCACCCCGATTCGGTTTTGTATTACTTGAAATAGAAGGTAGATCGCGCCTCTGAAATTATTCTGTTGTTCGTACGGTTTGGCGACGTGCTACCAACCGCACTGCAATAACATCACAACACGCGCTGCAACACATAAGAGCTGAAGATTTATTTTGGATGCGTAATATTACAAGGTGCTTATTGTAGAATATTGTAATATTGTTATTTATTGACTTTGTGTTTGTGTGCAGAATTTTGTAGTGTAGTAAAGTTCATGTTTTAACGGGTACAGTTGGCAACAACTCCGAAGGACTCCTCAACAAATGACGTCCGCCATCTTGTTCGTTGCGACGTTTCCGACCATCCGACGGTTTTCACAGGTTTACAGGTGGACGCTGGAGTGGGCGTGACGACGGTTAGGCGGGTAAGTATATTAAATCTATCTTAATACGGGAAATCTGTAAGCAATATTCATAAATCCGTGCTGGTTTGGCTGCTTCCTGTTAGGAATTGCGCGTCGGCCTGACATTTAATTGGTTAAGTTTTCCTGCCATGCTTTGTTCCACCTTGCCCAAGCCGGCCGGCATAACGTTTCTCTTAGTTCTTCGCAAAGAGAGTGGGTTGGCAAGCGTATCTGATTCATCCCATAGCACGTTTAGGTTCGCGTTGATTGGTTTGCAAGTGATGTGATAAGTACTGCAGAACTATGAAAATGCAGGTTATGCCATTTTGTGCGGGTCATTCTTAACCTCATCTCGACTCCTCGGTGGTCCGTATTTAACGGCTTTCTTTGATTGTGCACGTTTCAGTGAATTTTGTCGTGTCCGGTCGTGTTCTAGGACATTGCGTGAGGAATTCAAGCCTTTCATCGTGTTCATCATGTTGCAGGTAGCCCAGGTCGGGGTAGCACAGTAGCCCAGCAGTGTGGACGGGGTTGCACAACAGAGGCATATCATGGACAATACAAAGCCAGTAAGTGCATCATGTCTTCTGTAAACAGAGCCTTTAAAAGAAGTTTGCTTAGGCAGGCAGTGAAAACTACCGCAAAGAGAGTGCGCCTAGACGTTCTCCAAGCTGAAATAAACCATGCAAATGCAGCTGCCGAAGGTGCCAATGGAGTTGTTCATAATGAATTGAATGCTGAAAGTGTTAACGTTTGTGAGGCTGTTAATTTTGCTGACACTGCTGGCGACGCTGCTAACCTTGATGAAGAACAGCCGCTTGTGGATGTTAATGATTTGCGTGGTGATGGGAATGCGTATTTGGTAGCTGACCTTGCGGATGAAGAAAATGTTCTTGTCGATAGTGCTAGTGATGCAGGTGGTAGTAATGTCAATGATGAAAGTGAGGAGGATGTTTCGGACGGGGAAGGTGATGGGCGTCCTGTGTTTAGGGATGAGAATGATGGAGAGCAGTATGTCATTGATACTGTAAGAGAATGGGCTAGAGAACCAGGGCAGCTCTCGATGACTAAATTGGACCATTTGCTTCACCGATTGAGTCTTGTTTTCCTCGCATGCCATTGACATATACCACACTATTTGCTTGCGATTATGAATTTGATTTCTCTGATCTCCCATCTGGTGGCAAGATGTGGTTTAAAGGTATTAGAGCTAATCTGGATCAATTAGATCTTACAGAGTACCTTTCAAAGTATGACAGAATAACCATTGACATCGGGATTGATGGCTTACCATTGAAAACTTACAAATTGTGGCCAATTTTAGCCTATTTGGTGGGGACTGACAATGCTCCGTTCAAGATTGCTGTCTATTCTGGAGCCAAAGATCCTGGAGATGTCAATGAATTCCTGTCCAAGTATGTGACAGAACTTCAAGATTTAATACTTAATGAGTACACCCGTGATGGTAAAGTGTACCAGGTTGTCATTAGGAATTACATTCTGGATGCTGTGGCACGGCAATTCATTAAGTGTATAATACCACACACAGGCTATTCATCTTGTGAGAAATGTGAGGTGGTTGGTGCGTGGGAAGGCACAAGGATTTGGATGCACCATTGCGGACTGACCAGTCTTTCAAGGATAGAACTCAGCCGAGACACCACAAGGGAAAGTCGCCGCTGGAAGTTGTAAACACGGGAATGGTTTCACAATTTCGTCTGGACCCCATGCACATGGTTTATGGTGGTGTGGTTAAGCGTTTGATGGAGTTCTGGCTGCACGTCATAGGTCCATGGAAACTGCATCATGAGTTGGTTGACCTGATATCCAATGTCTTTATTTTTCTGAAAGGTTACTGCCCTGGTGACCAATCGCAAGCCGAGGTCGCTGAAGTTCTTCAGTTCCTTCAAATGCACAGAGTTGCGGCGCATTATCCTGTATGATGGAATTCTTGCCTTCAAAGACATTCTGGATGATAACATCTACAAGCACTTTCTACTTCTCCATTGTGCTGCTTTCATCATGTGTAGTGAAACCTTGTTGCATGCCAACCGTGATGTTCTTATTCAGATTGTCAGAAATTTCATATCCCACTCTGCTGTCATCTATGGGGATAAATTTGTTGTGGATAATGTTCACTCTTTCCTTCATCTAGTTAATGAATGTGAACTGGGTTTTACACTGGATGATATGAGTGCATTCAAATTTGAAAATGCTTTGAAGTCCATCAAAGAAACTCTGAAATCTGGCCTTCATCCCTTGCAGCAGTTGGCTCGCAGAGATCAGGAGAAAAGCTCTTCAGTTGTGACCCTGACTATGAAGCCCTCCCATGTAACTCTGTCTTTGAAACATAGAATTTTGAATGAGGTGGTAGATGGGCAGCAGTATCGAAAACTGGTGGCTGGAAGCCTGAAGCTCAGACTGGTGAAGACGGACAGTTGTATCAGAACTCGCAATGGTGACATTGTTGTTCTTTCGAACATTGTTTGCAGAAGACGTAAAGTTTATTTGGTCGGTCGGAAGTTTGGTGTTCTTGAAGATTTTTATGATTATCCTATTCCCTCTTCTCAGCTGGGCATCTTCCGTGTCTCAGCTCTTAAAAGAGAGAAACTGATTTTTCGTCTGCAGGATGTGGAGTCAAAATGCTACCTGATGCCAGATGGGAACCATTTTCTGTCTGTGCCCATCCTGCACTCGTATGGGTCCATGTGATGGGCGGAATATTTCTTCATTACACTCAAATTTTCTTCAACTTCTCTCCTTTTATTTTCCAGTTTGCTGTCATCAGGTTCGTGCCAACAGAGACTGATGATTCAGAATACTTTGAAGTTGGGCTTACCTCCTGGCTAACTCGGGAGCCAGATGAAGAAATGAAGTGTGCAACACTGTGGCCACCAGAAAACTATCCAACTTCAACGCTGATAAGAGGCCAACATGATCCAGACAATTCTTGGGAAACTCATGAGATCCAAATCATGAGGTTTTATGGTAAGCAATGTGAATTTTTACAACATTACTGTAGATATTCGTGGAAATACTGACATTGTCCGATTGTTTTTCACAGATACGTACCCTCAAGCACGACCAGCTGTGCCCAAATTCATGGCTGACTCCACGTACGAAACAGAGGCTGAAGCGGACAAAATAGGTCGTGGAAAACGAATCCGGAAAAGGCCTGCAATTTTTGACAGTGAGAGTGAAGAAGAACAGCCACTTCGATTGAAGAGGAACAAGCAGACTATCCCTCCCCCACCAACAGTCTCAGTTAATGCTGCAGCGGCAATTTCAAAGAAAACTTCCTCTGTTCAGAAAGTGCGTAAGGGGCAGGCGGAGACCAAAGAGGATCTGAAAAAAAAAGAGAGAGGGAAGAGATCATGAACAGATTGCAAAAAGCTAGAGATGCTGTTGCAGCCAGGACCAGTAGTGGTCCCTCGTGTTCCTCAACTCTTAATTCCCCTCTCAAGTCGCCTGCCCCGACCACTGCGATCACTTCTAGGACTACTCCTCTAAAGTCGCCATGGAACGTGACACCTCTGAAGTCTCAATCAAACAGTCAGCTGTCACAGGTCAGTGGAAATTTTAACATGCTGCAGTTAGATATTCTGTGGATGCATGTATTGAAACTTTAATTTTGTAGGTGGGTACTCCTGAATGTCTTAAGACCGACACTAGTGATTTGGAACTTGGGACTCCCAGGAGTTCCAAAAAAACTCCAACGGGCAGTCCCCTCTGGGGAAATGATGTAAGTAAGATAGGAGCGAAATTTATTCCATTTTTAATCAAATAATGTTAACATGTCACTTAACTGTTAACAGGCTTCTCCAGTTTCCAAGAGGAAGTCTCCTAGTAAGAGCTTTCGGAGAGGGAATGCTTTTTACATTGAAAGTAAATGTCGCAATCTTTTCAATTCCAATGAAGACAATAGTGGCGGTGAGTGCCCATTGCAACTTCAGCATACCAATTTATGTATTTTTAGTGCAGTAATGTAACTAATTTTTAGGTGAGAGTGAGGCTCCTGGAGATAATTCTAGACAGCATTCACAGTCGAGCTCAAAGTCAGACAATTCTAGACAGCAAACCCAATCAAACTCGAAGTCTGAGTCCATTCGAGAGAATTCTGGAGACCGGTCAGGACATTCAGGATTAAAATTGGGAGTGTCCAATAAGAATTCCAGAAGGACCACTGATGGTTTGTATTATTTTAATACATGTTCTCATTGTACTTCTTCACATATTACTAATTTGATTTGATCCTCAGGTGCGAGGGAAAAAGGAAATCTCTTCTCCGGGAAAGATAAAAGTGTTGGTTGGTATTGTACTTCCATGTAAAACACATTCTAAGTTTTTTGTCATTTTAAGAACCCTGCTATTTTTTTTATGCCTTGCAGCTGAGCATCTGGATGCAATTGCGACAGTAATTACTCGTCAAAATGTAAATGCCAGTGAGATGTCCTCAAAGATGGACATAATGCTGATGTCCATCAGCCGCTTGCAACGGGCTCTGGTCCCCAGTGAAAAAAGGTTGAAGATTCCCCCCAACATGCCGAAATTGCCAATTGGGTCTGAGGAGGGTCTTCAAGCTTTTGAGAAGTTCCTGGAAGAATCGGATGTCAATTTAGCTGCTGCTGTGAGTATTTGTCAGCGATTTATTAATGCATGTGGAAATTTGTCATGCCCACTTGTTCTTTTCTTTTTTTCAGTGTGACTACATGTCCAATTTTGTAAAAATGTAGGTTGTTGAACCTGAGAAAAAGAGTGCACTGAGCATCCTGAAGCAGATTCTTACAAACAACGTGGCCTCAAGCATCAATCTGGCTGGAGGCAAAGGGAAGCATTCTTTCCGAAAATTGATACTGTATAAGTTGTTTCAAGGTAATGAACTTGCTAATTAGAGCAAATGTATCTTATTTCTGTGGAACATAAGTACTTACTTCTGTCTATTTTCAGGAACACTTCAAACGGCTTTCCCCAAGAGTGACCTGAGCATTGCAGAACAGACCCTCGGCAGCTGGCTGAAAGATGCCGCTTGGAGGAAAAAGAGTTAGTGCATGTGAGATTGAATGATTTTTTCCCCAGTCTTTACAAGTACTTTCTAATAAGCTCCTCCTTTACTTTATCGTGTTTCCCTAAGCATTTCATTGGCTTGTTTATCTTTGATCTGAAGGACATCCTTGTTATTGAATTCCAAAGAAGGACTGTGATTATATTTTTTATGCTAGTCTTCACACATAGTACTAGGTTATTCAAAGTGTTTCAATAAGCACTTTCTGTACATGTAAGATGTTTGTCTAATATTACAGTTCCTTTATTTTGTTACCCCTAAGTATTTCACTTGTGTTTATATTTGAACTAAATGTCAATGTAACATTTGGGTAAGTTTCTAATTTTATTCTTGCTGAATGTTTTTCAGTAGATTCAGCTGTTAAGGGGAGATTTGTGTAGCTGAAGGTTTTATTTCCTGGACACATCCTAGTTGTTTTATTTACAAAGAAGGAATGTGATTATTTTTCATTTTGTTTTGCTAGTCTTCACACGTATTATTAGGTTATTCGAAGTGTTTGAATACGCACTTTCTGTACATGTAAGATGTTTCTCTAACATTCCAGTTCCTTTATTTTATTTTGTTTCTCTAAGCATTTTACTTGTGTTTATCCTTGAATATAATGTTAATGTAACATTTTTATGTAGCATTTTTATTAATTGTCATGTACATCAGGTTTTGTACTGTTGACATTAATCTCTATTGTAATGTTATTGTTTAAGTCCTGGAAATTCTTCCACTTAGATAATCCCTCATTTAATTTTGGCTCAACGTTTTAAGTAGTATAAATCCATCTGCAGATGTTGGAGAGAGATGTTCAACTTAAGGTTTCATTTCCAGGACTTAGCCTTGTGATTTTATTGACAAAGAAAGAATGTGATTTGTATATTTTTAAAGTCTTAACGAGTTCTGTTACATTATTCCAAATCTTGCAATTGGTGAAGTCCTTCAGTGAGCCTTTATGTACATGTAAGATGTTTGTTTAAGATTCCAGTTTATTTTATCATGTTCCTGAGCATTTCATTTGAATGTTAATATGTGTAATAAATGTTTTCAAGTTCCACACTGTTGCCAATCCCTTTGTTTGCCCCCCACCACCACCACAAAAAAAAAAAAAACCTAAAATGTGGAGGTCGATTTTACGGCTAAGCATTAGCTCGATTCGATGGGCGATTTTCACGTCGAATCGATGGTCGATCGCGGGGACACATCACACTCGATTCGACCTAAAATATCGACGCATTTTCGACCCTGGCGGACGACGTCGAATCGAGGTCTTATCGATACTTCATTTCTGGCTGGGATAACACACTTATTATTTGATTCAAATGGACACCACTGGTTTTTCTTGACCACTGTGTAAGTTTTGATGAGAATCTTTATATGTAATACTAAGACAGATTTTAAAAGAAATAAGGTGAACAGAAGACAAATTACTCGATGACATTTATTTCACACCTTGAGAGAAAAGAATTTAAGTATGACCATCACAACAGTATAAACCAAGGACTGTTAGACACGTGAGATTCCTTTTCGATCTAGTTTTAGTTCATAAATGTTTTAGATTGGAAATGAAAAGAAGCAAGTTGTCACCAAGAGCATGGAAAAAAGGTGTAGGGAACAGCATCCCTGTCATAAAATTTGATGCTTGATGCGATATCTGCTCTACTTCTTCACCCTCGAAAACAACCTAGAAGAACAAACAAAAACAGTGTTAGCATTTTTAGTTGAGAATCAGTAAAAGGTTTTGGATCAAGTAAGTCTGAATTGATATTTGGGCAGCTACTTACAAATGAAAGCAGTACATTTGACGATAAATAGATTTCAGTTACAAACAGGAGGAGCCGCAGGATGCCGAACCGCACTCGATGATAAATAATTAAGTGCTGAAATGGAAATATTGAAACAAGTGTGAGTGGGGCTGTACTCAATAGCCGGGATAGAAAAGGAAATTTAAATGAAATAAATGAAAAATTGTAGCAGACACATTTTGGTCATGGCAAATCACATTTGCAAAAAAACAAACAACAGAAGAGTGTTTCAAACTAACTAAACAGGTACTGTCTGCTATTACATTGTCAACTAAACATTTACCAAGTCAGTAGTTGGTAGCAAGACTTCAGCGTCGTGAAGTGTCCAGCATGTACAGCGTGTTTAAACCTTGTCATCATCTGAAATAAGAATGAATTTTTAATTTTAACAGATAAAGATCTACACACAGAATACAGATAAAATCTCTTCTTGAGAGCTTACCTTGTGCACTTAAGAAAGTTGAGGTCGCTCCTTGTCTAGTCTTTTACAACCAAGCAGAAGACACAGCGAAGCGGCTTGAGAATCCACATATATACATGCACATGAGACTGTAACACATCAAACAGACTGTCATTAGCAACAAATTTGTAATCAACGACACTGGTTTTTACATATTCTTTGGTGACATACAGTAGTATCCAATCCATGTATAACTCGCCATGTTGTTTTGACCCAATGTTCACTTGGCAATAGTAGAGCACGGTTTAAGGTTAGGGCATACTGCAGGGCAGGAATTAACTTGATTTGAAAGGAGAGATGATCAAATGAAGCAAACACCCAAGGTCAAATCTGTTTCAGTGCTACATGCTGCACTATCTTCATAAACCTTGCGGACCACTTAACCTCTCAACCACAGATAGTAAACAAATGTTGTTTTTTCCCTATGTAAGAAGGACACGGTACTCTGACATCTTTCAGCAGTTACAAATAAGCCTTGGAAGCGCAATGTTCCTTACCTTATAGGTAGTCAACGAATATTTTCTTTAAAATTACATTCCGGCAATCCCAAACGAAACCAAGAGCAAACATCAACAAACTGGAAGGGGGCGGGGCCGGGGGGAGAAAGAAGGCTGACGTCGTCACAGAATGAGCACAGTTGATAAATTACTACATCGCAACTCACCTTTGATCGAAGTGGACTCCATCGGAGATAGGCAAATTCCTTAAAAATAACTTCTTCAAGATCACGCGGGTTGACGACGAGCAAAAGCTCGTGTCCCTGTGACACAACTGAAACGATACGCCTGGCCTGGCCGTGCCGAGCCGTGCCGAGCCGAGCCCAGCTAAGCCGCACAGTGGTACCAGCTGCGCGGCTTTGAAATTGAATCATTACAAAAATATTTCAAATTCCATTGATCGAAAAAATGGCTCGTAGTGTTCTCCACCAATAAATATCGATTCGCAATCTGGAAGGTGAACCTAATCTGTTGCGTGGTGTTTCTGAAAAGTCCGTGAGTGATGGATAGACAGACAGACTCACGACCAGTGTCGTCGCGTGGTGCGTTTGGGGAAGTGGGCTCGCTACGCTCGCCAACAAACATTGCAAACTAAAATTTAATCAGAAAGCCCACACCGAATGAAATTCAAATTGATAGTTTGTTGCACCGCTAGGGATTTAGAGGCCAGTAATATTACCGGTAAGATTCGGTAAGTTACCGTTACTTACGGTAACATTACCCGACCTCGAAAAAAGTGGTATTTTTCGGTAATATTCAGACTTGCAAAACTCAGAAAATTAGCTGTGCTACCTGTTCCAAGTAGTGAAAAGTGTATTTTTTGGTCCTTGCCGTCACTGTAAAGGCTGAATCTACTCTCAAACGCATACTTCAATGTTACTTTTGAATGTTCACGCAATTATCTGACTTCTCTTTTGAAGACAACCGTAGCCTTACACAATCCTTAATTTTGACACAAACCTATATTTCAAGTGATGAAACGTTTGAAGTGTTCTAGCACATCAAGAATTGCCAGGATTGACTACTGTTACGCGGAAAAACGTAGAAACACATACTAGTTTAACAAATATCCGCTGTAAATCAATCTTTCTCATTCTTACCAAAAATACCCGTTACGAGGAAAAACATAGAAACACATACTTTTTTAACAAATACCCGCTGTAAATCAATCTTTCTCATTCTTACCAAAAATACCCGTAACTTACCAATCTTTCCGTATCTTACCGTAAGATTCAATCTTACCGGTAGTTTTCAATCCCTATGCACCGCCATTTTTGTCAATGGCCTCTTGCAGACGGCCTGGCATAGAATCCGCTAGCCGCTGAAGAATGTGTGCCCTTCCTGTTGCCCAGTCCCAGTCATCCCGGGCATGGGCCATTAAGTCCGCCCGGTTGACCTCGCGGCGGGTGGACCAGTTCAGTGCTACCTGACCCCAAACATTTTCAATCTAATGCAGATCTGGTGACATTGGTGGCCAGTTCATTTTCTGCATTTGGGGATGTTCCTGCAGCCACTCGTTTACCGCCCTAGCCGTGTGGATCGGCGCGCTGTCCTGGGTGACTCTAAATTGGGCATCGCCGACGTGGCCTTGCATTGTCTCCACTAATGGTGAGAGGCAGTGATCTCTGAAATCAGATCGATAATCAATGAAAGTTTTGTGTAAAAAAAAAAACATTTCACAATAACGTAAAAATAAAAGTTTAGGACATTAGTAATAGTTATGACATGTCTTTTAACAGCATATTTCTGTTGCGCAAAAACAACATTAAGTATTCCAGGCACAAGTGGCATGCAGTGAGATGTAATATGCACGAAGCAGATATGCAAAAGGAATTCTCACCTATAGAAAATCGAGGTCATCTTGAGCGGACACTCGATGAAGGCTTGGGAGCCATGGTTAGCCGACACAGCACCCCACATCATCGCCGTCACACGCCCACTCGCCGTGCGTTCCGTGGTGAATTCGGGTTCGTATCTGTGGAAACGAAAAATGTTTAAGTCAAAGTAGGCAGTAGAAGAAAAAACTTGAAGTCCGTCGCGTTTCCGTTAGCCTGAACAGCAGTAGAGCAGTCCAAATGACTGCGAAAAATGCGTCGCAACGCTACGATCAAAAGTCACACAAGAGTATTTTCGTTCCCAAGCAAAATAGAACCGTCTGTGAGATTGCAATTAATACAGAAGGCACCGAAAAGAGTTACAGCACTAACTTTGTACCACTTTTTTTTTTTCGTTGTAATACTCTATCTTGGGATCATGATTCCGGAAACACCATGGCACTAAATTTAAGACAGCTGATTAGTCAAAGAGGAAACGCGTTTTTGGTCAGTTAGGTATTTTGATGTAATCCAAAACGGAAGTCAGAACGCATAAAAGTAAATATGTTCCTACGACTTGAGGACTAGCCAAATGTGTAGAGGGAAGCGAAAGGTAAGCGCGGTTGCCACCGACCGTTGTGTTGAGAGCGCTAGACGAAACGCTGGAAGACCCTATTGCGAAATCGGAAAAACGAGACGCTATCATACTCCTTTTGGAAGCGTAATGCGTGGTCGTGGTAGCCATTCGAGTTGCTTACCCTTGCCCACGAAGGCGCCACACCTTCATCGAGCGCCTCTGGTCGCTCCTGTAGGATTTCTCATCCGAGACTGCAGATCCACGCCAAAGCTCCTCATTAGCGTGGTCGTGCGCGAACTGCAGCCGAACTTCTTTAGGTGCGTCTGTCAATAGCGGCTTCTCTGCTGCCGTGCATCAGCGCAGCTTTTCGTTGCGAACTCTGAGAAACAAAGAAGGAACAGGCATCATTGCAAAATCATTCCAATTTTGCAGAAATACACAATTCAACTACGAACACCCTCGCATTTAGCTTGGGGGACGGCGGAAAGGGATAGGCGGAGGCTTGAAAATCGAATGAAAATCAAATAAATTGGAAAAACTCCTGACACTACGCATCAAAGTGTAACGTGCAATTTTGAGATTTGAATTTTAAAAATATCGAATAGAAATAATGAGATGAAATGAAATAATGCATAGCTCCTGCGTAGACCAATATTGTAGCAACCGTATTGTTTACAAAGTGGATGCAAACGGATTAACATTTAGCCTAACCTCATGGCGCCCCAACCTTCATGCGCCTGGCTCTGCCGGAAGTCGTACATGCGACTCAAAATGCTATCACTTATGGGCTCAAAATATTTTGAACTCGTTTTCCGAGCCTTCCCAGGTATGAAACGGTGTTGCGGAGGTCCAAAAATCGATAAGCAGGGGATGGTGCTGATTTAACTCACCTGTCATATACAGACCGCATGTGGGGCTGCAGATGGGGTGTCAGCACCTGGACGATCTCCCTCAATGAGGAAAAGGCCTCGCCATCACTGTTGCTCGAATTAGCAAAGCGTCCTTGTCTGCGACGACTCTCTGACGGCCAGACCTTGGTCTAGTCTCCAAACCGCGAAACCCCTCATCGCGGTGCCGGCTGATCCAGTGTTTGACCTGGGTTCGGCCCAAAGTCACTTAAAGGTGGTCAGTAATCTGTTGCAAGGTAAACCCGGCCTCCCGCAACTCAATAATAATGCCCCACTGCCCTTCGCAAGAATGTGCTTAAAGAAAAGGAAGAAAAAAAAAATAGTTCTGATAAGTAAATTCCATGCTTTTCCTGAAATTCAGTGGAATTAAAGTAAGCCATTCACAGACACAAAGTGATGCCCCCCCCCCCCTCCCGAAAAATGTAAGCTCGTATGTACAGTTACTCAATCACGCAAAGACTGAAGTCCAAGCTTGATGAGATAATGACACAAGGTGTTATAGATAAAGTCGAGGGAGACATGCCCAAGTTCATCAGCAACCTGGTGATAAGGGAGTAATGTAATGGGAATTTGAGGTTATGCTTGTACCCGGAAAATCTTAATACAGCAATAATCAGGCAACAAAATGCAATTCCTACCTTAGAGGAGATGTCATGCCAGGTTAAAGACAAGGCAGTGTTTACTGTCCTTGACCTAGAAGATGGCTTCTGGCATGCCTCACTGGATGAAGAGTCCAGCATGCCGTGTGCATCCTCCGCTCCCCATGGGATATATACATTCAAAAAGCTACCATTTGGCCTGAAATGTGCCCCGGAGATTTTTAAATATTTCACGGATATAGCTTCCAAAGATACTGGAGCAATCAAGTATTTTGATGACTTGTTGGTTGCTGGCAAGGACTAGGCTGAACATGACATGATCTTGACTAAAGTCATGGAGAGCGCAATCAAAGAAAATGTGAGGTTTGGAAAACCAAAAATGAAGTATCGCCCCTCCGAGGTCATGTTCATGGGTCTGCTGTGGTCAAATAACAGGATTAAAACAGATCCTGATAGAGTGGCAGCAATCCAAGCTCATGACGTCACATCTTGTTGATTTTGATCTGTACTACTTGATTTCTTTCCATCGGCAGGGGATGTGTGGATATTGGTTGTGACTCCCTCAAGGATTTCACGCACCTAGTTTATGGGAGTGAAGGTGCGCAGTGATGTGGAGGTATTTTGTTCTCCAGCATTCTGGGCTTGTACTCAAACTTGTAACCATGTCAGATGTGGCGAGAGGTCCTTACCATCCTCCTCACACTTTCTGTACCGTTCCTGTCTGTTTACAGTGAAGTCTCTTTTCCGCCAATCAGGGAAAGTGCAACTACGAAAAACATTCGCTTCACTAAAAAGAGCAGCCCTAACAGTTACCGAATCCTAAATATTTTGGCCTGAATAGAATACTGGCAAGAAACTGGGAACGGAAGTAACAAGAAATCAAGTATCTAGAAAGCGGACATAGTACGAGGCGAACTGCAGCAGAGTACAGTTCCGTTCGCGGCGTCGGCCACGAGCCGGCGTCTTGAATTTGTGAGCCCAGCTTCGGGATATATTTAGCCAAAGTAATAAGTATTTTTTGGGGCACGTCGACGAAAGGTTATCCTCCTGAATAGGTTTTTGGGGTGCGCGTCTCTTTTTCTTTCTCGGCCTTTTTAATTCTAAGGTTCTTGTACTGATTCGTTCTCATCGCACCACCTCTGTTTGTAGTGTGCACATTGCACGGATCCCTTCTTATTAGTCACAGTCAAAAAGAAGAAAAATAAACATTAATAGCAAAATTCTGTAGATATTGCACTTGGAGCAAACTCGTTTCGACCCTCCCTGTCTACCTCCCCTTACCGCCCGACCGCCAACCAAGAAGTGCTTATCTTATAGCTTCTTTGCCGTAGCTTACGATTGAAATTATCCGTTACAAGGTGCAGTCAAGCATGCATATTACGAACTTGTCTCCGTATTACAAAGTCAGCTGTCCGTAATACTAACGTAAGTGCATTGTAATTACGAAGACCCAGTTTCATCCGTACTACACAGTGGTGAACTATCCGTAAGAACTTTAGAGTGTTTTTCACATCGTTCCAAAATCCATCCTCATCTAAAACATCAGAGCGAACCTTTTTTGATAAAGAGTCTTTGAGCTGGTCACATATTAGAGTCTGTTGCAGGGCTGACTTATTGGATAAAAAAGATTGTGAACATATAAAAACATAGCACCAGCGAGTTCTGGGTGGCAGTTGAAGTGATACTCCTTGATTACTTTGGTTGCTTTGGAAACTTGCGAGCACAACAGATTTTTTTTTGACACTCGGAATTACTCTTTTCACTTCTTTGTTAAATTTTAACATAAACTTAAGCTTCATAATGTCACTGAGAAGCAGATTTAGAGAGTGTGCAGCTCAGGCTACTGCATACATGTGTTGATATGCATTTAAAACCTTTACCCAAGCTGCTTCCATAACGGCAGCATTGTCAGTAATTAAAATGAAACACTTTTTGGGGTCAACATCACGGTAAGTTAGGGGGAGTCTATTCAAGAAAAGACTGGATAGAAATTTGCTTTGAAACCACATTGCTTTTCTTAGCAGTAGTAGAACCTGCAGTTTGATTTTCATCACCACTGTCACTTAAATTCACTGCCGCACTGTTTGCTGCTGTCGGATCATCACCATCACTTGATTCACGCTTCCTTCCTTTTCCTATATGTCCTTTTTTTTTATTTAGCATTCAAATAATCCTTTGAACTTGTTTACTTCTTCTGGGCAGCTTTTGCAGCATTCATCCTGGTAGCATTTGTGAGCGATGAAGATGACTTGCGGTGGGAACAAATAGCTAATTTTTCTGACTTGGTGGATTGAGAAGTTCCCTCGCCATCCTTATTTTCGCCAATTGTTAATTCAGACCACACTTTACTTTTTTTCTGCCCATGATGTTCTGGAAAAGATACAGTTTGTGAGGGATCTAACCTATGAATTAACAGTGAACGGTCAGAAACGGCTTAAAACGCAAGGACAGTCGTGACTCGAACCAAGAAGTACATTATCTCGCAAGCTCGCAAGCTAACGGTTTACAGCAAACTCAAATTTTTAAAATGTAACTACTATTTTTGAAGGAAAAGCCGTAAATGGAAGTTGGCTTTAGTAGCCTCCTCACTCCTCACCGCCTCCGGCGCTTCATCTCGAGCGGTCTGTGTCCAAAACAAACGTGTTTCGTTTTTCCAGCACTAGGGGCGCTGTATCTGCGTCCGATCACTTTGCGCCCTCCCCCGCCACCGATTTAAAGTGAATTTGCTTTTAAAATATATTTTTCCGTCTTTTTCACACGTTTCTTTCACAAAAATATTTTTTCACGTTTTTTTTTTTTAGAACCCTACTAATGCCGCATGTTCATTCGGCCGGACGTGTGTTCGCCGACTTATCTGTTCATAGAAAAACTTCAAATTTTGAGGATCTACTCTTATTTAACGTATAATCACGTGTGGTGGCAACAATTTTCCATTTGTATCGCAGTTTTGAGTTATGAAAATATGTCTGTTTTTGTTTTGTGAGGTTAGGGTTGGTCGCCGCGCGCACATCATTACCATTACGGCGCGCACAGGGACGGGCTCAGGTTAACGATTTTGATCGTAACAAATACGTCTGCTATCAGGCACTTCTAGGGAGACCTGAGGCGAGGGGCCGAAGGCCCGAAGGCCCCCGCAAACGCCACCGACAGGCCAAGCTGTCGCTGTCGAACCGAGGTGCCGGTGGAGCGCAGCGTAACTGGCACCGAGGTTTGACGGTGGGACGGGCCAGCTTGTATAAAAAAATAAAATATCAATTGTTATGCCAGATTAATCGTTTTTCAGAAAACATGGCGTGTGCGATGGGGCGAGGCCCCCACTTCTTATACGAGACACGACAGAGGGATGCTGCCCGTCCCTGAGAGGGCCGCGAGGGAGTCACCTAGAAAGAATGTTCGGAGCCCGGGTGCTCAGGTTGGCAGATAAGTCCTCAAAACGGGACGTGGGTGGACGTGAGGGTTCTTTTTCGGGGGGGGGGGGGGCGCCGGAGAGCTTAATTCAGAAATAAGGAGGGTAAGTTCGTCTACCGGATCGAGTATTCCAATTATTTACACCATGAATTAACTATCCGACTTCTGTTGGGCTAGGTCACCGGTACAACAGGTACTCACATCATCTGTATCTCCACTGAAGGTGACTTTAACAGTCAGGGTGGAATTTTTTTTCCTCGCGGTTTCCTTTTGTTTTATTCCTAGAGTTGGCAAGTGTCCCACAAACTCCCCTGAAAATCGTCAATTTGGTACAAATGATGGTTAGGACCTCTCGTCACATGGTTACAAGTTTGAGTACAAGCCCAGAATGCTGGAGAACAAAATACCTCCACTTCACTGCGCTGCTTTACTCCCACAAACTAGGTGCGGGAAATCCTTGAGGGAATCACAACCAATATCCACACATCCCCTGCCGACAGAAACAAATCAATTAAAACAGATCAAAATCAACAAGATGTGACGTCATGAAATAATTACTTACAGCAACCTTTGCGAATTCGAGGGACGAAAAAAAAAACATTCACTGGTAGGTTAGAGTAGATAGTACGGAAAGGAACTCGGGAAAACGACTGGTCTGTCCACAGTGAATTTTTCCACGACGTTACTAGCGGACCGAAGCTTAAAATAAAGATACCACGATACTTAGTGTTTTCGGAGGCGAACAAACGAGTTTTGCTCTCACCATTTCGTGAGCCCCTTACGGAAAGGACGAAAACGTAAACAAACACCATACAAACCAAAGCATCAGACGAAAAAAGTTCGAACGGATAACGAATCTTCTCGAAGGGCGCCCGAAACTGCAAATAAGCAAAATGGTGGGCAGTAGCGGATCCTGCCTAGAATTCAGGGGGGGGGGGCGCATTTTAATAAAAACATGGGATAATGGGTTTATGTGTGTGTTCATTATGAACAGACACAGACACTAAAAATACATGGCACCATACTTAAACAGTCATTTTAATTAAAACTAATTACATTACAGCACAAACTCGGAGTCTCCTAGATCTAAATATATCGAACCTTGTTATTACTTGGTCTATCGAAACCTCATTATCTCGATAACATAGCTTGAGAGCCAGGCCGTTCAGCCAGTCCTTACCCATTGTTGACCGCATCTAATCTTTTAAACGACGCAGGGCCGAAAAACACCATTCTTCGGATGCAGTACTAATTGGGAGGGTCGTCAGCAGTTTTAAGAAATTGAAGATATGAGGATAAACATCCTGATAACAATCTCTCATTACTTCGCTGGATAATAAAGGTAGGTTCTTCAGGTCAACGTTTCTCCACTTTTCTCTCCAGTCTGGAGCTCTCCCTTCAGTGAAAGCAAAGCTGTTTTAGGATCGCTGCTGTCAGGGAGTATTTCTTCGAATTTCTGCAAAATTGTGTACCAATTTTTTGATTTTCATCGGACTTCTCCAAGATATTTATAGGAAGAAAAAGGGGCAGGCCGAATACATCAAGCACTTCAGGAGGAAACCTCTCGCAAGTTCACCATGACATGATCTAGCAGAGGACTGGAGACTGATTGCTGAAAATATTCATCAGTGGAACTTGTGACATAGTTGACGCGATGTCCCTGACGGTAACATTGGCGAGGCATCTTTAAGTCAACATCGATCACTAGCCAGCTCAACTGCTTGCTGCCAGATAGTGCTGCCGAAATAAATATCGGATTCACCACGCCTACGATCAGGTACAACTAGAAGGTTCAACACTTCCTGGGCTGCAGCGTGGGTAAGAGACTTCATTTGCAGTAATTTACTAAGAGGCAGTGTGAGAGCAAGAAGATCGCCCAGGCACACCACTGATACCAGGGGGAAGCAACCACGTACGAGGGCCCGGTTCCGTGCGGTAGCGCTCTAATATATTGAAATTATCTTCGAAACTAAGATCCGATTCGGTCCGGGTTGGTTTCATTCGGAAGAGAAGTACGTTTTACATTCGGTAGGATACTTTTGTATCTGGTTAACTCATATATACTACGTAAAATGGTCGATACTTCGTACCAAATGACAAATCTCTGTGAAAACGCAGAATCGTACACAAGATTTGCAACCCTTATAACTCAGAAAACACAATTAAAAATTAATATATCGATGCATATTAGCAACCTTCAAGGCATGACCTGTGCTAATATCTCAATTGCAGGTCTAAAGCACAGCAGCTGGCCTCATTTTTATAGTACGAACTATTTGCGTAAAATTTCAGCTCGCAGCCGCAAAGAACCAGGCGCTTTGACGCTGTTGCCAACCCCTGCTGATACCAGAAAGGAAGAATTGGCCAATGCAGCGCTCAGGTTGGCAGCTTTGGAAGAGGTCGAGGTGTCCTCCCATCCACTTATTTCATCAAGTGCCTCCAGAATTGTAGGCAGATGTGTGAAAAACTGAAGAACCCCGTCATGACGCTCTATCCACCTGGTCTCACAGAGTCCAGAGAGCTTACGTCCTACAATTTTGGACGGCACTTGATTACGTTTCGGATAATTAAAGAACTTAATGCATTCCTTCATTGTACCGCAACGGCATTCCGTATGCAGGAATACTGCGGCTCTTTGAAATGGACAGATTGAGTTTATGGTTATAGCAGGGGATCCACACAGCATTTTTGCACTCTTCTTGAATTTCTATTACTGCTCCTTAAATGTCTGTCAGTATAACTGAGCAGCCATCAGTGCCAATGCCAACACATCTATTTAAGAAGAGACCAAGTCTCCGCAAAATACGAAGAACGATCTCTGCGAATGCCTTCCCTGTCAGCCGTAACTCCTGCCTTTTTGCAGCTTTCCTAGCAGCGTCATCACATTCATCCTCGTTGGCGGAGTGGTTCTCATCTCGGTGTCTATATAAAGAAAATCATCTGCAAGGTCATATTTCAGCCTATAACACCTTCGGGTGAGGACTTTGAATGTCGCACACATGTTCCCCTCACAAATTTGTTTCCAGCAGTGTTGTTGCGGGAAGATGAGGATGTTGTTTTGATTGACAGCCCAAAGGGCTGCCCGTAACGGTGTCTTTCTCTCTGTTCACTAGTGCGCTCTCTCTGCCTTTGATCAAGCTTTGGAAATCCAACTGCTTGTTCTGGGACAACTGAAGTACTTTAAATCTTTTGTTTGCCGTCTCCACCAGGGTTATCCAATCCCTTGGAACAAGGATGTTGGCTGCATGGCGCTTCTTCCCTTCGATAATGGAATGATCCTGGTAACAATCCAGTGACGTGTGTCCTGGCACCAGAAACTTTTGATCAATGATCTTCAGGGTGCGTTTCTGCTGTAGAATGGACTGAAATGATGCAGCTACAATGGAGTTTCTGTTTTGCCCTGAAAAAGTGTCTGACCACAACACTGCAAGCTCCACACTGCCAGGCATGTTCATCATGTAATCAAACAGAGCTCATAAAGCTTCATTTGGCCCTCTGCCTCCCTTCCCCTTCATGCCACATGGCATGAACGCTGTGGCCTATGCTGCAATCATGAATCGTGAGATTGTAAGTCCACAACTGCCAAACTGTGAAAGACAACAGAAGTTTGCAAGTGTGGTGTTGGAAAACATTGTTGCATGTCAAACGCCACAACATGCTGTAATAGGTCTCCTTCAGCTTAGTTTCTGTCACTATCTTTATCATTTATAGCCTTCTTCCACTTTCGATGTTGGGCCTCCTGTTCTTTAACCTTCAGGTATCTGCTGCATTTGAGCCATACATGATTTCTGCAGACAATTTAAAGCAGGTGTCGCATGGGTCAAAGCACTCTGGTCCGGCAAATTGATGGAAACAGTTAGGGCAACGTGTCAAAGGTACGGTAGGGTCATCGTGTGGCTGAGGACCAAGGCAACGCCAACGCGTTCCCTCACAACGATGATCTCCTTTGTTATTATAGAATTTGATACATTTCTCACACATCAGTTCCATTTCAAACGCCTGGCGTAGAAGGCGTAGAAGTATGGCGTAGAAGTGTTCTCTGTGAAGCAGGAGATAAATGTTTTTACGTCCCGCACCATACTCCCCTTTGAAAACACACTCTTGTCCTTTTTTGTCAGTAAAGACACAGAGTCTATACTCCGGCATAACAGCTTGCAACTTACGGACCTCATCTAGACCGCAAGGTTGAGTGGGATTTATACCAGCCATTTCACATAATTTTTCTCCCTCTTTGCGCTGTATGACTGAGTTTGGCTTTTTCAGACGGGCAAAGGCTTGGTAGTGCATACCACTGGCTTTGGCTTTAGCTACGACGACACTACGTGTTAAGCACATTGCGTCATTCACATTCTCTGGAGAGTAAATTGATTTTGATTTGATTTTTCTCTCCACCAATTGCTCCATACTTTCATTAACAACGCGATCAGTGCGTCGTCCTCCTGCCTGTGGTGTCGGGATATGAATATAGCTGACTTTCAGCTGCCCCTCAGACATAAAACTCTGACGCGAGCCAATTTGTCGAGAACGACTTTGCCGTTAATTTGGTCTGTGCGTCTCAGGCTGAACCAAAGAGGATTCTCGGTGTTTTCCGAATTGTGAATCTCGAGTACAACTCGATCGTCGTCCTTGGCTTGGACGGCATCCCGTTGTCTTTGCAAGAGCGTGTCAAAGAGCCCCGTCATGAGCTCTTCGGAGGGCAGCGTGTCTCCGAGCCCCTTCACAACAAACACCTCCTCTCGGAATTTTGTCTTAAAACGCTTAAGCTCGCGTTCCGTAGACTGAATCAACTCAATGCTAGGCTGCTCGACGGCCTGCTCGTCCTCCTCCCGCGGCCGTTTGACTCCGGACAGTCCGGGTTGTGGGGACGGAGAGCGGCGCGGCGACTCCCACGGCCGGAACAGACGCGGGGCCGGACGGGCCGGTTCAGACGGGGTAGTGTCCCCAACACCTCCGCCGACCATTGTAAGAGCAAGCCTATAGGTTAGGGCGGCCTGTTTATCCGATCCGCCTTGTTCCCGGAGGTAGGCTTCAAATCCGGCCTTTAAAAATGCAGGAATACGCTGGTCTTGCAATATTTCCGCAGGAGTATCAAAGAGAGCCGTGAGAAACTCAGTATATGCTTCAGAAAGATATTCATCATTATAAAAGCAACCACCTTCCCATTCATTCAAAATATCTAGTACAAGATACTCCATTATTTAAATGATAAAATGTCTTGAAGAGACAGATGTCTTGAAGAGACAAAAAAAAGTTTCTTCACAAGAAACTACGCGGCTCTTTACTAAAATTGTCTTGAGAAAGACAGTTAACAGTGAGTTGACACTTGGAGAGAACGATGTGTGAGGCACTAGTGCACTTGACGACAACGAAATGACTGATGCTCCCTGGGACGGCGAAGCTCGCTTTTATGCAGTGGTGTTAGTTCCGATTTTCGCCACTAGGCGGCGCCACCCACCGGGGGGCGCTGCGGCGCACAGTGTGGCTGACCAATCACAGCGCAGCAAAGCGACGTCACCGACTCCCGCTCTGCGCCAGACATGTTCATGTTTCCCTTCCCTCCCCTCCCGCGCCACTACCCATCCCACCCCTAAGCGTGTTCAATCTTGTTCGATGACGTCATCCAAGTGTTCTGATTGGTTGATCAGTGGGGTGCACTGTGGCGCCGCCCAGCGCGTGCTGCCACCTAGCGGCGGTTATCAGAACTAACCCTCACCTATAAATGCGACGGCAGTGGCCGGGAAGGTCATCAGAATTCAAATCGTTTGTGTGGTGAACACTAACTAAATCTAGCCATGGTTTATGCAGTGTGCGATATGCAGATGTTGAGAGATCAGGACGGACAACTGATAGTAAAGGAGTTTGCTTTGTACTCAGCATCAGAGTATGGTGATGTGTTTAATGTTGTCACTTTCAAACCGCCTTATGAACAAATTTATCTACCAACAGATGTCAGGCGCCATAACACTTTTGTCACAGCAAGAATTCATGGCTTGGACTGGTATGATGGTGACAGTGAATACAGTAAATTAGAGGAGACTATTACCGCTATGACAGCCCCATTTACTTATCTGTATGTTAAAGGTGAAGAAAAGAAATCTGTGCTTTCAACTATTTTGCCATCCATTCCAATCATAAATGCAGAGTTTCTGGAATGTCCCAGATTAAACTCACTGCCAAAATTAGATGCAGAGTGTAACAGTGAGGTTCACGATAGATACTCTAATTACTCCTGTGCTTTAAAGAACGCCAGACGTGTTGCTCTGTGGCTTGCCTTCAAATTAGGCGCTGCAACTCATCACTTCTAGTTTCTTTCGTGTAAAGATTTTTTTCACGACAAAAAATTGCTAAAACAGAATAAAAACAAATAAAAGTTGAAAGAAATAAAAATTTTAAAACTGAAAAAACAAATATAAAAAGCAAGTTTGTGGTTTTGTATAGGCCTCCTGGGGATAGGGTTTCCGCACTAAAAATCCTAACGACTGCAGCTAGTTTGCCTCATAGGCGCAGTTGGAAATAGCTAGCAAAATTGTGTGAGTTGGTCGTTCCTTTGCCAGATTTAAAAGCTGATAAGCTACGATGCCAGACTCGTAAAAAGACAGAAGTTACAAAGTATCATTCGTGTGAGGTAGTATAAGGAAATTAATTTAAAATACAACAGAGTTTCCAAAATGCAAGTTTTAATCAACTAATTTTTACTTGAGAATATGAATTAAAGAACAGAGTCAGCATGGTCAACTAATTTTTTCTTGAGAATATGAATTAAAGAACAGAGTCAGCATGGTCAACTAATTTTTTCTTGACAATATGAATTAAAGAACAGAGTCAACATGGTCAACTAATTTTTTCTTGAGAATATGAATTAAAGAACAGAGTTAGCATGGTCAACTTATTTTTTCTTGAGAATATGAATTACAGAACAGAGTCAGCATCGTAACTAATTTTTTCTTGAGAATATGAATTAAAGAACAGAGTCAGCATGGGGGGCGTGGCTGCCATTTCCTGACCCACGGTTGTGGTGAGCCCTGGGTACGGACAACACTGCGCCCACGATGTGGCGCTGCCTGTGGGAATGCCCGTGGTCCTCGGAACGACGGGCGAGGCCCATAGTTGTGCCCCCTTTGGAAGGGGGCAACAGCGAAGTGTGGTGGGGGTGGGGCAGGATGACGGGCGACGACCTGTGGCTCGTAGGTGTGGCCCCATCCGCGGCCCTACTCACCTACACGTCCGCGATACTGTCCCCGACCTTGTCCGTTGCCTCGTCCACGGCCCTGCACCATCGGTCCCAGGCGGCGGAACACACTTTCCACCACACGGTCGAAGACACTCTGAAAGAATCATGTCATGGAAATTGAAATCCGATATGACAATAAAACGTGAGCTTATAGTGTGGTTGTACTTACGACTCTCTGCGGTGCCCCAACAGGCTCACGGGCAGGTGCAGGGTTGGCAGCAGCGGTAGCCGTAGACCCACGGGCAGGAGCAGCGGTAGCCGTAGACCCACGGGCAGGAGCAGCGGTAGCCGTAGACCCACGGGCAGGAGCAGCGGTAGCCGTAGACCCACGGGCAGGAGCAGCGGTAGCCGTAGACCCACGGGCAGGAGCAGCGGTAGCCGTAGACCCACAGGCAGGAGCAGCGGTAGCCGTACACCCAAAGCAGGAGCAGGGAACAGTTTCTGTAAAGGAAACTTGGCTGTAAGTCACTTCATAATAAGACAGAAATATGGAGGAAGTGTGCACGAACTCACCCTGGGGACTGCCTGCACCTCCCTACGGGGGTGCTCTGGGCCAGAGGGCAGGGTTGGGCAGGGGTGTCACTACTGCTGGTGCTGGTCTTGCTAGTCATGCTGCTGCTGCTGGTCTTGCTAGCCATGCTGCTGCTGCTGGTGGTAGCGGCCGTGAATGGCTGTGGCCTTATGGCCGCACTGGAGCACGCCACCTACAATTGGGCAAAACATTAATGAGTGTCGTGTGTATGACAAAATAGGAGCGAGTTCGGACCTTCCGCCCAGCAGCTGAAACCACGATCTTGCCGGAACAGCTGATGAGTGGAGGGGACGAAACGCGGCGTAAAAAAAGTCGTCGCATCGTATCGTGTTTTTTAACAAAACACAAGACAGTACCACGGCTTTCATGCACGCAAACCGATAACGCATGGTGAGGTCCGATTCCCCGTAACTTACACATGTTGAGACGACGGACGGCGCAGGTTCGGTCGAAGTGGAGAGGCGACACGAGGGTGTAGGTTCGATCTTCGAGCATGTCGAAGTGGAGAGACGATGCAAGACGACGCCTAATAGATAGGCCAGCCCGCACGACACGGGTGCACGGAGGGCTGCAGGCGCCACGCAGTTAAGGACGATCCCTACAGCACAGCTGTGCTTCCAGTGCATTCAAGGTCAAGTTCACCTCGCCTTGAGTGGGGAAGGAGCGAGAAGCTCCAAGGGGGAATACGCTGTCGCTACCACTGCAACACTTCTTTGTTCGAAGGAGCCGCTTGGCTCGCTACGGCTGACTGGCGTGGCGTGTCCTGCCCCAAGCGACGCTACGCAGGCGTCTCGTTTCATCCTTCTCGCACCCATGGTGGCAAACGCACACTGACGCGCACACCAACGCGCGCGCGGACACACGTCTCGGCAACAAGGAGCACACGCGTTAAAACACCGTCACAAAGGACATAGACACGCACGTGGACTTTGATGTTTAGACAAACCGTTGTGGTAATGCTTGCCAGGAGGAACCTGACGAGTCGGCACTGACAAAGTTGTCTTCAGAAGTGTTTCAGCACACAGCGGTAACGTTCCTACACCATACTTCTTCAGATATTAATGTTATTAACAATGTCTGACAGTATCTTGTGACATTGAATGGTCCAAAGCAATTTTAGCAAAGCCCTCTTTCATGGCTAGGCTCTTAGCTTCTTCATCACTCAAAATGACTTTGCCCTGTGTCGAACGCTCATCATTGTCTTCATCATTGCTTTTTAGACTTTCACTTTTGTGAAAGGCTTTTCCAGAGGCAAAATAGATAATAGAACAACCAGTTAAGAACCAGAAAACAGGAAGAGAAACCAGAAAACTGCTGAGAAACCAGAAAACTGCTGGCTCGGCTTGGCTGCCTTGCTTGCTTCGAGGTCTTGGCAACTCTTAAGGGACCACAGAGGGGGGCTCGTGGGCGTCATAGCAAAAAACGTCAACCCGCATTAAACTGAGCCATGCCTTCGCTGGCGTAACCCGAGTGGAGGGCGTCAAGTGCATAACGAGCAGGAAGTTGGCCACAAAAAAACGGGTGGCCACAAGTTCAGCTTTTCTGCGATCGACTATACAGTGGCCATCACTGGCCAACACAACGAAAACGGCTGTAAACCGTGGAAAAAAATATCCTACATCCCCTAGATCGTGTGACAAAAAATCCTAGACCCTCGTAAATGACAAGAACAGCTCCTAGACCCCCTAGAACATGTCACAAAAAATCCTAGACTCTCTAGATCGTGTGACAAAAAATCCTACACCCTCAGATCGTGTGACAAAAAAATGAATGACCTTCCTAAAACACAAAAAATGTTCCTAGAACCCCTAGAATCTATGACAATAAATCAAAGACCCTGTAGATCGTGTGGCAAAAATCCTAGACCCTCTAGATCGTGTGACCAAAAATCCTAGACCCTCTAGATCGTGTGACAAAACATAAATGACCCTCCTTAAACACCAAAAGTGCTCCTAGACCCCCTAGAACCTGCGACAAAAAATCCTAGACCCTCTGGATCGTGTGACAAAAATCCTAGACCCTCTAGATCGTGTGACAAAAAATCAAAGACCCTCTCGATCGTGTGACAAAAAATCAAAGACCCTGTAGATCGTGTGACAAAAAATCAAAGACCCTGTAGATCGTGTGACAAAAAATCAAAGACCCCCTAGATCGTGTGACTAAAAATCGTAGACCCTCTAGATTGTGTGACAACAAATGACTGACTCTCCTTAAACACCAAAAGTGCTCCTAGACCCCCTAGAACCTGTAAAAAAAATTCCAGCGCTACAAGCACTGAGTCGCCCTCGTTAACCAAACGATAATCACAGCTTCGAAATTTAAGTGCAGAAAAAATTGAAATGAAAACGGACAGGTCTAACTTTTGAACCAACAACCCTCTACACGGTGAAGCGCTCCATTTGACCGCGCGACCAAGCCGACATTGTTAGGAGACTTTTCGTACCCGACCATCACAAGCCATTGCCGCCGTACGAAGGGCCACCCAAAGCGCAGAACGATGCGAATATACAGCCGAGTTGGCGACAACAGGCCTACTTTCTGAACAAGGGGCCATTCTAAAATGAACCGGATTTGATGTGATCACAAGGGCAACTCTGGACTAGAGGAGATTGGTTAAGTCTGCTTCTGTAAAATAAACGGGAATTCTTTTTATAGGCATATTGGTACAATTGTTTTAGGTTCTCCGCTCGCTACGTGCAATGCCAATGTGTCATTTTGAAACATAAAGAAGCCACATTGAGATGTTGCACATTGTCTTAATGTGCAGTTAGCTACCACGAATTCAGTTACATCCTATGATAAGGAAGGTGTAAGGTGTAATGTGGGCACAACATTATTGAATGTTTTTGAACAGAATATAAATTTCTAAAGTTGGCAGAACGGTAGCATGGCTCCGCCCATTTTTGTGGCGCCATCTAGCGATAGTGAAATGAAACTGAATGCAGAATGCGGCAACAACGACACTTGCTGAGGGGAGAATAAAAAATTCCAGCGCCTACAGCACTGAGTCGCCCTCGTTAATTGAATGTCAATTGTTTTTGAAAAACACCAAGGATAACAATAAAACGTAACGTAAGAACCAATTAGTAGTTTGTATATTTACTATAGTTTGTAGTCTCATGAGTGGTAGCAAAAAAAATCACAATGTTCTGTAAGCAATTAGTTAAAGTGTTCCATACGTAAAATGTATGTAATGGAATGTAATTGTGAAATGTAATCATTTCCTGGCTTTCTTTTCAACAGTATTTGATCCAGTTGTATCAGCACCACCTTGAAGAAATTGAAGACATTGTCAGTGATTTTTTGTCAGCTTCTGGAGTGTTATTATTAGTAGCATGGAACCTTACGTTTCCCCAGAGAGCTCTTCCCATCTGTCTTAACATTTTTGTTGTTTTGATCTGTTCCATCTTGGGGGAAAATGGCATGCAGTAAATATGGTGGGATTTCTTCTTTGGTCAGCTGCTCATTATTCATGAACTTAGCAAATATTGTAGAATCTAGAAAGAAACACTTATTATTGTCGTAACTGTTCATGAGTAAAAAGAAGAAATGTTGTTTGGTGTCAGTATGTTCTTACCTTCTGGTACATAGAAATAGCCGGTCTTGTTACCACTGGTGTATGTGACAAAGTACATTGTGTTATTTTGTAAGGCACTATTCAGGCCATTAACTACAGCTGATAAATTTTTTCCAGGTGGCGAGTTTTGGAAGCAGAAGTATTCATTATTTTCATGAGTCAAGATATTGAATCTCATGCACTCTCCATTGCACGTCACTGTTTCTGTTATACTTAGAATTTTGTGTGGTATTAAAATTTGGAGCTCATGCAACCTTTTCATTTCTGCTACACGTGGAATTTGTGCCTCATTTATCTGTTGAAGAAAATCCATTTTTAACTTTGGAAGAAGAAATGGATTGAGTGGGGTAGTAAAATTTGCAATAATGACTATCGGTATCAATGGAAACAACTATTACCAATTTATGATTTATTGAAAAATGTTTATTGGAGATTAATTTATTTATATTTAATTGTGATTGTTTGAATAAAAATTTAAAAGACGAATTATTTCTATTAATTTGGTATATTTGTTTGTAGATTGTAGGAGTGTAGAGAAGGTTGGTACCTTCTGTAGGTATGAAGTATGAGTAATGAAAAATATGAAAGTGTAAGAAAGTAAAGTTTTCTTGAATTCTATACTAAGAACTAGCTGGAAGAAGGAGTGGCGACTTCTAGAAGCTATTCCTGCTCTCCTTCTAGTTTCGGCGCCTCACATTCCGTTTATCCGCTTTAACAAGCTTATAAGCGGTACGTGTCCCACCCTTTTTTTTGTGGGTGACTGATAGTTTGTTTGCTGTGAAAAAAAAGAGATGTCTTGTGTACGAAAAAAGACCACCTTCCACTGAATGAACTATGCGCTATGAGAAGTTCAGAAGAAGGAATGCGGAAACACGCGCGGTTTGTTTTTGTAGGTTCTCCACAAGGGAGGCTGGCAAGCAATCGTCCAATCATAAATTTTTCATAAATTGTAGTCTCACGAATGAATTAAGTTAACTAGTCTCTGTGATGGGTGCTTACTGTTTTTGAAGAAAATGTGAATGTGTACAATTAGAGTAACGAAGTACAATTTGTCATGATGACATGTTTTATTAAAGTATTAAGAATTTGTTGTGAATTCAGGCAGTTTATTATAACACCGATTGAAATGATTAATATCCTTTTAACGTCATTAATATCAATAGGAATTGTTATAAATGTAATAACAGCGTTAAGAGTAATAGGAATTGTTAAGAATGTAACCATAATACCAAATAATTTTGTATTATTTCTAAACAAAAGTTTCTTGTTTTGTAAAACATAATTATTTCTTTTGCTTCCTCAACGTATCTGCATTCTTCTTTTCTCTGTCCTGAGCTTCTTTCATCTTCAGTGCGTGTTGATCGGCAGCCTTTTCTGCTGTAGAGAGTTTTTCTAGCTCGCTTGCTAAGCTGCTGGTTGGATCAGTGCAATGCTGTTATGAAATTCAAATATGTAATTAGAAATATTGTATGCTTGTATGTGATAAAAAGTTTGGTTAAGTTGTAACTTACTTGATGTCTCACAACCTTTGAATAGGTTGGTGTTAGTACTGGTGTTGCCGTAGGTGCTGTTGCTGTCGATGAAGTTGATTGAAGCTCAGTGTCACTGTTTGTTTGTCTTCTAGGTACTTCTTGGACAGTTGTGGAATTTTGTTGGTACGAGGATGACGTGTCTTCATTTTGCTGATATTGCTGGTTTCTATTATTTCGATTTTGCCATCTGTTTGCTTGATTTACTTGCTGTATTGTATTAAATTGGGTATTCGCTAGAATTAAATTTTAAATGTAGGTATTTTATTTAAGTATTTAATTTTACCTGAAGATTATTGGAGTTTCTTCCTCGATTGTCTCTATTATAAGGTTTAGTGAGTGATCTACTAAAATTTATTAGTTCGGTCAGGGAACCTTCCATCTCATATATTGTTAACTTTGGCATTTTGATGTGCACTTATAGTTCAAGTCTTGAGCTAACAATTTGTGTGGAACAGTTGAATAAATTGTATCTACTGTGTTGTCATGGGAACATTTTCCAAAATGTCATGTTGTGCAACGTGGGAAAATGAAACAAATATTTATATTTATATCACATATTTTATGTAAAGTAAGGTAAATAGGAAATTATTTCATTATATAATTGATTATATAATTCAGATATGTTCATTTTATTTAATAATTTTTTTCTTCTTGCAAGTATTGCAACTGAGTAATCTACTTTGTTTTGTTTAGCTTTATATTAGGTACAAGGCAGATAATGTGGTTGTTTTGGTTTGCCATTTCTGTACACTGTTGTTTGCTGATTTTATATTGTGTTGTATTATATAGAAGTGTGTTGTAATATCAAGTAGTATTTGTATGTGATAGAAATGGTAAATAATAAATAAGAAAAATGAGGGAGTGATGAGTTATTTTATTTTCGATGAGTTATTAAATCAGTGAACTTCCCCATTTGGACCAAGAGTAAGGGAAAACCCAGTAGGCTGAAAAACCTTACCCAGAAGAACACTTGTTTACAAAATTTAAATAAAGAAAAACATGGATAAATTTACATTAACAGATATGTGCATATTTTCTTGTTACATAAATTGGCAGTTGTTTGTGAGGGAAGAATAGTGCCAAGAACTCTTCTGTCAGCGTTAAAATTTGTTATATGAAGAAATGTGTAATTATTTGTGAAATTGTCATGTCGTTTGTATCATGTTCCTGAAAAAGAAAGAAAGAAGTTATACAATTGAAAAGTATGATTTGTAATATATAATTAATGATTAAGATGTTAGTCCTGTAGCCTTGCACAATGCATTCCTCCTCCTGCTCTTTGTATCCGTTCTTTTGCTTCTTGAGGATTTTTGCTTGAATAAAAGCTTCTATGGTGGAAAGCTATATAATATGATAGGGAAATTTTTACATATCCTTTCATGTTGAAAGGTCTGTATGCCTCTTTTTGTTACATAAATTGGCAGTTACAAAATGTGATCACTTCCTTGTTACTCTCTTTTTGTTACATGAGTTGGTAACTTACATATGTGATCGTGGCACCCTCTTTATACATATGTAGGGCGGATTTGTGTATTGTGTGTGTTTAGTTGAAAACACACTCATGTCATTTCAAACCACAGTGGTTTATGATCACTAATAACACTTTCAAATACGTGAATAGTAGTAATTAAACTTGAAGAAAAGCACAAATCAATAAGTGAATTGTGATCTGTTGTTATTTCATTATCTGAAATGATCATGTTGTAATTGTAACTTGACATTAAGGTCTGCAATTTTGTGTACTGTAGATCACTTGGTTGCCATTTTATGTTGAAGTCTCCAATGATATAAATTTCTCTATAACTAATATCTTGTGCACTAGTTATGGAATCATGGAGTGTTCTTTCAAGGTCTGCATATGGTGCTCTTAGTGACCTATAAACAAATAGTATAATCCAGTCATATGCTTTTAATCCTGGTACTGTTGTGTGGCCAGTAATGTTGATAATTTGCTTATGGTAGAAGACATTTATGTGGTACAGATGAATGTCTTTTATAAAAAGTATAGTTCCAAAAGCATATCTTGTTTCATTGTGACAATCTATTCCATGAACAGTTGTGAAATTATTGATCGTGAAATCATCCATTGGCAGGGACCATGTTTCTGCGAAGAAAAGGAAGTCACATGATTGAAAACTGGTTTTGTACTACATATTGATGATAAAGATGTAAAGATCTGACATTGTGAAAAATGCAAAGCAAGTTGTTGTCAGTCTTAATATTTTAAGGAAAACTTAGTATAAATTGAAGTTTGCAGTGTTCTCTCATTCTTTTCATCTCAATTAGTGTTTTATCTTTTGTTTCATCAGCTTTTTTTGGTGGAACAAAAGTTCCCATGATGTACAAACCAGCTAACGTTGTTGCTCGTGAAAAAGAAGTATACAAATACCTTCTTGATAGACTCTGTACAGATACCATTACCCCATCAGGACAGGTTGATCCTTGTGCTGAATTTATCGTTTGCGCTTGTCCTGGATTGAGAGGAAGTTGATTACGTGTTACTGTTATGCTAGAGTTACTTGTAACTGTGAAATTTCTGCATATCCTTTCGATTGGTGTGAGAGGTTCAGTTACTCCATCTCTCTCCATAGTTGTTCGGAATGTTTGTCTTGTCTTTTGACCAATTGATTCTTTTTTGAATTCCATGTAGACACGGATGGGAACTGTTTGATTTTTGTTAGTATCTCCCATGATTATTTTCCTTAATACACCTTGAGTACCATTTGATAGTCCATCTGGAACTGCTAAGTTATGTGTGATTAAGTACTTGGCACCAATACATAATTTGAGATTGTATTGAAGCTTCTGAGTGAGTTTGTGATGTAAAGTACTTGCTGTGTTCAGATGGTATGTTTTTGTTGCACTTGTTGCAAAACCATTGCAAGTATCAAAAGCTGGGGAATTTATCTTTTCTGTTTCTTGTGATGCTAGGAAAAGATTGTTAAAGATGTCAACATATTTGTTTTCATAGTAAAGTGTTGTCACTTGGTTTTGTACATCTTTTGGTTCTAAATTTAGAGCTGTCATCTCGCTTGATTTGAACAGTCGATTCTGTTCTTCTGTTGTTGTTCCAAGAGCGAGATTGTTTAGTGCTTCTGCAAATTCTCGATCTTCCCTTTGTCTCAGTATCTCAGTTAATTCATTAATCTGAAAGTTTAACCACAATGCGTTGCCTATTATTTTGTTAATGGTACTATTACCTTGTTCAAATGGCCATTTGTCCCTGACAGGTGGGAGTTCATTAAAGTCACTAATGACTATTATAGAAAGGCCTCCAAATGGTTTTGTTTTCAAATATTTCTTTAAGGGCATCATTCATGGCCCAGAAGAGATTCAAACCACACATGCTGATCTCATCACAAATTAAGACTTTCACTTGTTGGTACCTGCAAGCCAATGTATTCCTGACCTCATTACAGAGACGTCTTGTATGTGTTCCGAACTGTCCAACTTTGTACCCCAAACCAAGGGCAGAATTAACTGTAGATCCTCCAATTTCACATGCCGCTTTGCCAGAAGTTGCACATTTTATGATGAATGGTAAGTCAGGGGAAACTCCAGGTTCATGAATCCAGTACCTCGATAATGATTCTGTAACTGAATTGATTAGTGTACTTTTACCAACACCAGCTCCTCCAGACAGAAAGTGGAAGAATTGGGTGTCTGATTGTGTTTTCACTGAATGTATTAAATTTAAGAGATATTGATGTTGTTTTAAGTTCAGACTACTAACTAAAGTAAGATACTCATCATTGTTTAGTAAAGATGGAACCATGAATGTGGATGGATCCAATTCATTCAACCGTCTATTCTTCTCCACATTTTTGAATTCTTTTTCAAACTGTGCTTTGTCATTTGTGAGATCATAAATTGCGAATTCTGGTGCTGGTTGTGATTCATCATCAGTGTCGTCATCTTCAATATCTGGCATCTCTGGTACATCCTCAAAATTATCATTAATTTTACAATAATTAGATCTGTTTTCAAGTATTACTTGCAAGTTCTGAAGATAATATTGTTCAAGATTTGAATGTTGCAAAGTGAGTTCATCTCGCCATGAAGTGAACAACATAATGTTTTCTCTCATATAATTATCTTTGTCCTCAGATTCTCTGTATCCTCTGAATCTAATGATTTTTCTTTTGTTTCTTCTTGTTACATATCCACTTTTGTCTAATAAGCGAAGTTTGTTTTCATGTCGTGTCTCTGAAATTTCTATAATTTCATCTTCATTAGTTTCTGTGATGTCTTCATTCTCAGAAGCTTTGTTTTTATGATATGTGTATAAAGCTGCAAAGTCTGCCAATGAAGTGTTCTCGAGTTCCAAAGGTCGTACAACATAGTGGTCCAGGAGACCCAACTCCTCTATATTTGTACTTTCAGGATCATCTTCACGAAGTTTTAGCAATTCCTTTTTACTTTTCTGTAAAACAATTCTTTCTTCTGGTGGTTTTGTGTTGATGTATACCTCTCCTATACTTGAAATACAGACAGGTATTGATAAAATGTGCAATGCAATTTCTTGAGCAGATATCTCAGAATTGTTAATGAAAGCATTAACAATTTTGAAAAGCTTTTGACATATGTTGTCATCATTGTAGGAGACTTTCTCAGCAACCTCTTTTAATAGGTTGGACATACCTTTTTGTGATTTTGATACATATGAAACAACATATTGGATACATCCATATGTACTCACTATAAATTGAACGTCATGGTTTGCCTGCCATAATCGTAGAATTTGAGGATTGTAGCAATTGATTCGTCTTTCAGAGAAATCTCTCCTCCGAAAAACTGTTGGTCTTATTAACTTTGACCGTATTGCAGTGATATAAGATTGTTCTGAAATGTCTAAATGCTGTAGATATTCATCAAATGAACAATTTTCATTTATCTTTGCTATCTTCTCTGATTCATTTTCTATATATTTAAGTAGAGATTTTGCTTCTGCTCTGTCTTCCTTTGAAGTTGTTTGATGCAGAGGGAGCAATATCGTTGTCTTTCTCATTGGTGGTAGAGGGTAACCAAAACGACAAGTCTGACTTTTCTTCACATTTTTCTTGCATGTTTTTGTGCAATTATGAAATTGTCTGTTCAATAAATCACCAAGTGATTCATCTTTTTTACATGTTGATATAGAATCTATGAAATTTATGCATATCTGCCACGATTCTGGGTTGTCAGCATCAAAGACTGGTGGATCTTTGATCCACATTATACAATGATAGTGGATAGATCCTGTGATGCACATTTGTTAAAAATATTGACAAGGGATTGTAATATTTACATTTATAGAAATGTTATGTACCTCTGAATTGAATTTCTGATCTGGAGAAATCATCCTCTAATTGGTATGGAGCAAGAGGTCCATTCTGTTCATATAAAAGTTTCCTGAAAGCCATAAACTTGTTATTTATGTACCTTGCTACTGTTATTGGATCTTTTCTTATTAGTTCATATTTTTTTTGTGTTGGGAGAGCTATTGCTTCTTCTTCTGTTAGTTGCATTTCATGTATATTTTTGTAGAGACAAGAAAGTAGAGGTCCCCAATGGCTCTCTGCTGCTGACAAAGATAAGAATAGTGTAGCAGGGCCTTTCTGTCTGACCATTGCCAAACATTTCTTTTGTTTTGATTGCCAGTATGAAGGGGAAGCTCTGTCTGCTGATAGTACTTTGAGAGCATCATTATGTTGTACCAGAGTATTGATTGTGTTTTCATTTAATAAGTCTGATACCGTAATTTTATTTGGTTTAATCTTCTTCCTTATCCCTATACTAACTCTGCTTCTTAACTTTTGAAGACGAGCCTTACAGAAGCTCATCATCAATTTTGGGATATTGGTAGCAACCCTTCGATCATGCATTCTTGCTTCTGCCTTTGCTATTTCTGATTCAGTGTATGGGATTTTAAATTGCCTTTGATATCCTCCATAAACTGTTGGAAATGCTAAAGCATCTAAGTCATTATCATTGAGAAGTGAAATTGGAGTTTTACCTTCACCTGGTGCAAGTATTATTCCAGTTTCAGGAAGAAAACCCTGCAGTTAATAATGTATCTTGGTGATGTAAAGCATCATCTTCATCAATGTGGTGATCTGCTGTTCAATCTGTGTTTTCAGTGTTTACTTCATTTTGTTGCTGGTATGAAGCAATTACTTGTTGAAATTGTTGTAGAAAATTTTCATTAAGAGAAATATTATGGAGTTTGTAAAGATCTTGTTGAATCAGATAAATGGCTGCTTTGAATACCATTTCTGGACGTACATTCTCATAAGCATAAGGCCTTACATCTGCTATCCTTCTTTTGAGTTGTACAAGAACTGTATCATCTTCAGAGTCCATCCGTGGTAAAACTGTAACCATATTATTAATATCAACTGGAACGTTAATACAGCTACCTCGTAATCCATGTTGCCGCTGATATCCTATTTCTCTGATATTCATAAATGGTAGTCTTGCACAAAGCATCCTTTCTTCAACTGGATTTAAATCAGTTAGTTCAAAAGGTATTGGTTTGAAAAGTAACCCATTGGTTATTGAAAATTTCGGTATTTGTTTTTTATTTTTGATGTAATTGTAGCATGTTTTGCAGATTTCTGCAATTTCATTGTCTGCAAGATGATTTCTGTAACAGAGAATATCTTTAAATTCCATTCTTAAAGCATAGTTAAGTGCATCTTCAGTAATCATTGATTTTTTGAAAAATAGTTGTGCACAACAACAGCAAACATGAGAAGGACCATCACATTTACATTGTTAGCTGATAACTTCACATGATGAGCCATTGCTATTATAGAATTAAAAGTCATTAAAGCAGCTTTTCCATTTGAAGTATCTCTCAGTCCATCTTGTCCTATCATATGAGAGTTGAATATGTTGTATTTATTATTCATATTCATGATGCATATTGTTTCTTCATTGAATGTCAGTGCACCATAATTATAGACATTAAACAATGATGTGAAAGCATCCTCCAATGAGTGTGAGGGAATTCCTCCAAAATCAGTAGTGTTAATATTAAGAATAGCACCGTATAAGTTGTTATTAGCGTCAGCTACAAACCTTATTTGTTGGTTGTAAACTGAAATTTCTGGCAGTAATTCATCTACAGTCAAGTACAAACCATGTCGCTGGTGCGGTAACATCACTTCGTATGAGTTCTGGAATAGTGAATGACCCGTTATCATGCACTGATCAATAGTATCCTGGGTCCATCTATGTGGGGGATGTATGCTTGCTATGCAAGCAGCAGTGACAGCCATAGCACTACATTGCTGTCCATATTATGTAGGAAATTTATTGTGATCACTTTGATGGTATCTGCTGTGTAAGATCGTGATCATTTTGCTTTGGGAAAATGTAATTTAGATAAAGAAAACCTGTGGAATGCAAAGAAAAAGTTGTTATCCTTTGGCTATGCAGGAGTAGTGTTTGTCTTCAGAATACGTAGACAAATATAGTTGCTATGATGATGTTATGCATAGTTGCCAATAGATAGTGTGAAATTTGCGATGTTTTAGTTTAATTCGAAAAGCGGTTAAATTTATTAGAAGAAATTTAAAAGTTAATTTTATATTACATCAGTAAATGTGGTGGAAGCAGTATTGAAGTGTGTTTCATTATTATTTTTGTAGGAAATATTTATTTCAAAGGTTGGTAAAACTGTCTTGTAGCTCCGCCCATTTTTGTGGCGCCATCTAGCGATAGTGAAATGAAACTGAATGCAGAATGTGGCAACAACGACACTTGCTGTGAGGAGAAGAATAAAAAAAAAGCGGAATGGTCGATGCAGAGAGCTCCTCGCTCCGCTCGGGCTCAAAAAAGCGGAATAGTCGATGCAGAGAGCTCCTCGCTCCGCTCGGGCTCAAAAAATCCTAGACCCTCTGGATCGTGTGACAAAAAATCCTAGACCCTCTACATCGTGTGTCAAAAAATCAAATACCCTCTTGATCGTGTGACAAAAAATGAATGACCCTCCTAAAACACCAAAAATGCTCCTAGACCCCCTAGAACATGTGACAAAAAATCCTCCACCCTCTAGATCGTGTGACAAAAAATCAAAGACCCTCCAGATCGTGTGACAAAAAATTAAAGACCCTCCAGATCGAGTGACAAAAAATCTTAGACCCTCTAGATCGTGTGACAAAAAATAAATGACCCTCCTAAAACACCAAAAGTGCTCCTAGGCCCCCCAGAACCTGTGACAAAAAATCCTTGACCCTCTAGATCGTGCGACAAACCATAATGACCCTCCTAAAACACCAAATATGCTCCTAGACCCCCTAGAGCCTGTGACAAAAAATTCTAGACCCTCTTGATCGTGCCAAAAAAATTAAAGACACTCTAGATCGTGTGACAAAAATTCCTAGACCCTCTGGATCGTGTGACAAAAAATCCTAGACGCTCTAGATTGTGTGACAAAACATAAATGACCCTCCTTAAACACCAAAAGTGCTCCTAGACCCCGTAGAGCCTGTGACAAAAAATCCTAGACCCTCTAGATTGTGTGACAAAAAATCCTAGACCCTCAGATCGTGTGACAAAAAAATGAATGACCCTCCTAAAACACAAAAAATGTTCCTTGAACCCCCAGAATTTGTGACAAAAAATCAAAGACCCTCCAGATCGTGACAAAAAAATCAAAGACCCTGTAGATCGTGTGACAAAAAATCTTAGACCCTCTAGATCGTGTGCCAAAAAATGAATGACCCGCCTTAAACCTCAAAAGTGCTCCTAGATCCCCTAGAACCTGTGACCAAAAATCCTAGACCTTCTAGATCGTGCGACAAAACATAAATGACCCTCCTAAAACACAAAAAGTGCTCCTAGACCCCCTAGAGCCTGTGACAAAAAATCCTAGACCCTCTAGATCGCGTGACAAAAAATCGTAGACCCTCTAGATCGTGTGACAAAAAATAAATGACCCTCCTAAAACACCAAAAGTACTCCTAGACCCCCTAGAACTTGTGACAAAAAATCCTAAACTTTCCAAATCGTGACAAACAATCCTAGACACTATAGATCGTGTGCCAACCATCAAAGACCCTCTAGATCGTGTGACAAAAAAACCTAGACCCTCTAGATCGTGTGACAAAAAATCCTTCATTCTCCAGATCGTGTGACAAAAAATCTTAGACCCTGTACATCGTGTGACAAACAATCCTAGGCCTTTCAGATCGTGTGACAAAAAATCCTAGACCCTCTAGATCGTGTGACTAAAAATCCTAGACCCTCTAGATCGTGTGACAAAACATCAATGACCCTCCTTAAACACCAAAAGTGCTCCTAGACCCTCTAGCTCCTGTGACAAAAAATCCTAGACCCTCTGGATCGTGTGACAAAAAATCCTAGACCCTCTGGATCGTGTGACAAAAAATCCTAGACCCTTTAGATCGTGTGACAAAAAATCCTAGACCCTTTAGATCGTGTGACAAAAAATCAAAGACCCTGTAGATCGTGTGACAAAAAATCAAAGACCCTGTAGATCGTGTGACAAAAAATCAAAGACCCCTAGATCGTGTGACAAAAAATCCTAGACCCTCTAGATCGTGTGACTAAAAATCCTAGACCCTCTAGATCGTGTGACAAAACATCAATGACCCTCCTTAAACACCAAAAGTGCTCCTAGACCCCCTAGAACCTGTGACAAAAAATCCTAGACCCTCTGGATCGTGTGACAAAAAATCCTAGACCCTCAAGATCGTGTGACAAAAAATCCTAGACCCTCTAGATCGTGTGACAAAAATTTAAAGACCCTGTAGATCGTGTGACAAAAAATCAAAGACCCTGTAGATCGTGTGACAAAAAATCAAAGACCCCTAGATCGTGTGACAAAAAATCGTAGACCCTCTAGATTGTGTGACAACAAATGACTGACTCTCCTTTAACACCAAAAGTGCTCCTAGACCCCCTAGAACCTGTGAAAAAAAATCCTAGACCCTCTGGATCGTGTGACAAAAAATCCTAGACCCGCTACATCGTGTGACAAAAAATCAAATACCCTCTTGATCGTGTGACAAAAAATGAATGACCCTCCTAAAACACCAAAAATGCTCCTAGACCCCCTAGAACATGTGACAAAAAATCCTACACCCTCTAGATCGTGTGACAAAAAATCAAAGACCCTCCAGATCGTGTGACAAAATTAAACACCCTCCAGATCGGGTGACAAAAAATCTTAGACCCTCTAGATCGTGTGACAAAAAATAAATTACCCTCCTAAAACACCAAAAAGTGCTCCTAGGCCCCCTAGAACCTGTGACAAAAAATCCTAGACCCTCTACATCGTGTGTCAAAAAATCAAATACCCTCTTGATCGTGTGACAAAAAATGAATGACCCTCCTAAAACACCAAAAATGCTCCTAGACCCCCTAGAACATGTGAAAAAAAACCTCCACCCTCTAGATCGTGTGACAAAAAATCAAAAACCCTCCAGATCGTGTGACAAAAAATTAAAGACCCTCCAGATCGAGTGACAAAAAATCCTAGACCTTCTAGATCGTGCGACAAAACATAAATGACCCTCCTTAAACACCAAAAGTGCTCCTAGACCCCGTAGAGCCTGTGACAAAAAATCCTAGACCCTCTAGATTGTGTGACAAAAAATCCTAGACCCTCAGATCGTGTGACAAAAAAATGAATGACCCTCCTAAAACACAAAAAATGTTCCTAGAACCCCAGAATCTGTGACAAAAAATCAAAGACCCTCCAGATCGTGACAAAAAAATCAAAGACCCTGTAGATCGTGTGACAAAAAATCTTAGACCCTCTAGATCGTGTGCCAAAAAATGAATGACCCTCCTTAAACCCCAAAAGTGCTCCTAGATCCCCTAGAACCTGTGACAAAAAATCCTAGACCCTCTAGATCGTGCGACAAAACATAAATGACCCTCCTAAAACACAAAAAGTGCTCCTAGACCCCCTAGAGCCTGTGACAAAAAATCCTAGACCTTCTAGATCGCATGACAAAAAATCGTAGACCCTCTAGATCGTGTGACAAAAAATAAATGACCCTCCTTAAACACCAAAGGTATTCCTAGACCCCCTAGAACTTGTGACAAAAAATCCTAAACTTTCCAAATCGTGACAAACAATCCTAGACCCTATAGATCGTGTGCCAACCATCAAAGACCCTCTAGATCGTGTGACAAAAAAACCTAGACTCTCTAATTCGTGTGACAAAAAATCCTTCATTCTCCAGATCGTGTGACAAAAAATCTTAGACCCTGTACATCGTGTGACAAACAATCCTAGGCCTTTCAGATCGTGTGACAAAAAATCCTAGACCCTCTAGATCGTGTGACAAAAAATCCTAGACCCTCTAGATCGTGTGACTAAAAATCCTAGACCCTCTAGATCGTGTGACAAAACATCAATGACCCTCCTTAAACACCAAAAGTGCTCCTAGACCCCCTAGAACCTGTGACAAAAAATCCTAGACCCTCCGGATCGTGTGAAAAAAAATCCTAGACCCTCTAGATCGTGTGACAAAAAATCCTAGACCCTCTAGATCGTGTGACAAAAAATTTAAGGCCCTGTAGATCGTGTGACAAAAAATCAAAGACCCTGTAGATCGTGTGACAAAAAATCAAAGACCCCTAGATCGTGTGACAAAAAATCGTAGACCCTCTTGATTGTGTGACAACAAATGACTGACTCTCCTTTAACACCAAAAGTGCTTCTAGACCCCCTAGAACCTGTGAAAAAAAATCCTAGACCCTCTGGATCGTGTGACAAAAAATCCTAGACCCGCTACATCGTGTGACAAAAAATCAAATACCCTCTTGATCGTGTGACAAAAAATGAATGACCCTCCTAAAACACCAAAAATGCTCCTAGACCTCCTAGAACATGTGACAAAAAATCCTACACCCTCTAGATCGTGTGACAAAAAATCTTAGACCCTCCAGATCGTGTGACAAAAAATTAAAGACCCTCTAGATCGGGTGACAAAAAATCTTAGACCCTCTAGATTGTGTGACAAAAAATAAATGACCCTCCTAAAACACCAAAAAGTGCTCCTAGGCCCCCCAGAACCTGTGACAAAAAATCCTAGACCCTCTAGATCGTGCGACAAACCATAATGACCCTCCTAAAACTCCAAATATGCTCCTAGACCCCCGAGAGCCTGTGACAAAAAATCCTAGACCCTCAAGATCGTGTGACAAAAAATCCTAGACCCTCTAGATCGTGTGACAAAAAATCAAAGACACTCTAGATCGTGTGACAAAAAATCAAAGAGGGTCTTTGACTTTTTGTCACACGATCTAGAGGGTCTATGATTTTTCGTCACACGATCTGGAGGGTCTAGGATTTTTTGTCACACGATCTAAAGGGTCGTTGATTTTTCGTCACACGATCTTGAGGGTCTTTTATTTTTTGTCACACGATCTAGAAGGTCTAGGATTTTTTGTCACACGATCTAGAGGGTCTATGATTTTTTGTCACACGATCTAGAGGGTCTAGGAGTACTTTAGGTGTTTTAGGAAAGTCATTTATTCTTTGTCACACCATCTAGAGGGTCTTTGATTGTTTGTCACACGACCTACAGGGTCTTTGATTTTTTGTCACACGATCTACAGGGTCTTTGATTTTTGTCACACGATCTAGAGGGTCTCGGATTTTTTGTCACACGATCTAGAGGGTCTAGGATTTATCGTCAGACGATCTGGAGGGTCTTTGATCTTTTGTCACGCGATCTACAGGGTCTTTGATTTTTTGTCACACAATCTAGAGGGTCTAGGAGCACTTTGGTGTTTTAGGAAAGTCATTTTTTCTTTGTCGCACCATCTAGAGGGTCCTTGATTTTTTGTCACACGACCTACAGGGTCTAGGCTTTTTGTCACACGATCTAGAGGGTCTAGGATTTTTTGTCACACGATCTAGAGGGTCTTTGATATTTTGTCACAAGATCTACAGGGTCTTTGATTTTTTGTCACACGAGCTAGAGGGTCTAGGATTTTTTGTAACACGATCTGGAGAATGTAGAATTTTTTGTCACACGATGTAGAGGGTCTATGATTTTTTGTCACACGATGTAGAGGATCTAGGATTTTTTGTCACACGATGTAGAGGGTCTAGGATTTTTTGTCACACGATCTGGAGGATCTAGGATTTTTTGTCACAAGTTCAAGGGGGTCTTGGAGCACTCTTAGTGTTTTAGGAGGTCATTCATTTTTTGTCACACGACCTACAGGGTCTTTGATTTTTTGTCACACGATCTGGAGGGTCTAGGATTTTTTGTCACACGATCTGGAGAATGTAGGATTTTTTGTCACACGATGTAGAGGGTCTAGGATTTTTTGTCACACAATGTAGAGAGTCTAAGATTTTTTGTCACACGATCTAGAGGGTCTAGGATTTTTTGTCACACGATCTAGAGCGTCTTTGATTTTTTGTCACACGATCTAGAGGGTCTAGGATTTTTGGTCGCAGGTTCTTGGGGGTCTAGGAGCACTTTTGGTGTTTAAGGAAAGTCATTTATTCTTTGTCACACCATCTAGAGGGTATTTGATTTTTTTGTCACACGATCTAGGGGGTCTAGGATTTTTTGTAACACGATCTGGAGAAGGTAGGATTTTTTGTCACACGATGTAGAGGGGTCTAGGATTTTTTGTCACACGATCTAGAGGGTCTAGGATTTTTCGTCACACGATCTGGAGGGTCTAGGATTTTTTGTCACACGATCTACAGGGTCTTTGATTTTTTGTCACACCATCTAGAGGGTCAAGGATTTTTTGTCACACGATCTAGAGGGTCTAGGATTTATCGTCAGACGATCTGGAGGGTCTTTGATTTTTTGTCACACGATCTACAGCGTCTTTGATTTTTTGTCACACAATCTAGAGGGTCGTTGATTTTTTGTCACACGATCTACAGGGTCTTTGATTTTTTGTCACACGATCTAGAGGGTCTAGGATTTTTTGTAACACGATCTGGAGAATGTAGGATTTTTTGTCACACGATGTAGAGGGTCTAGGATTTCTTGTCACACGATGTAGAGGGTCTAGGATTTTTTGTCACACGATGTAGAGGGTCTAGGATTTTTTGTCACAGGTTCTTGGAGGTCTAGGAGCACTTTTGGTGTTTTAGGAAAGTCATTCATTTTTTGTCACACTATCTAGAGGGTCTAGGGTTTATTGTCAGACGATCTGGAGAGTCTTTGATTTTTTGTCACACGATCTACAGGGTCTTTGATTTTTCGTCACACGATCTAGAGGGTCTTTGATTTTTTGTCACACGATCTACAGGGTCTTTGATTTTTTGTCACACGATCTAGAGGGTCTTTGATTTTTTGTCACACGATCTTGAGGGTCTTTTATTTTTTGTCACACGATCTAGAAGGTCTAGGATTTTTTGTCACACGATCTAGAGGGTCTATGATTTTTTGTCACACGATCTAGAGGGTCTAGGAGTACTTTAGGTGTTTTAGGAAAGTTATTTATTCTTTGTCACACCATCTAGAGGGTCTTTGATTTTTTGTCACACGATCTACAGGGTCTTTGATTTTTTGTCACACGATCTACAGGGTCTTTGATTTTTGTCACACGATCTAGAGGGTCTCGGATTTTTTCGTCACACGATCTAGAGGGGCTAGGATTTATCGTCAGACGATCTGGAGGGTCTAGGATTTTTTGTCACACGATCTAGAGGGTCTAGGATTTTTTGTCACACGATCTACAGGGTCTTTGATTTTTTGTCACAGGATCTACAGGGTCTTTGATTTTTGTCACACGATCTAGAGGGTCTCGGATTTTTTGTCACACGATCTAGAGGGGCTAGGATTTATCGTCAGACGATCTGGAGGGTCTTTGATCTTTTGTCACACGATCTACAGGGTCTTTGATTTTTGTCACACAATCTAGAGGGTCTTTGATTTTTTGTCACACGATCTACAGGGTCTTTGATTTTTTGTCACACGATCTAGAGGGCCTAGGGTTTTTTGTAACACAATCTGGAGAATGTAGGATTTTTTGTCACACGATGTAGAGGGTCTAGGATTTTTTGTCACACGATCTAGAGGGTCTAGGATTTTTTGTCACACGATCTAGAGGGTCTAGGAGCACTTTTGGTGTTTAAGGAAAGTCATTCATTCTTTGTCACACCATCTAGAGGGTCTTTGATTTTTTGTCACACGATCTACAGGGTCTTTGATTTTTTGTCACACTATCTAGAGGGTCTTGGATTTTTTGTCACACGATCTTGAGGGTCTTTTATTTTTTGTCACACGATCTAGAAGGTCTAGGATTTTTTGTCACACGATCTAGAGGGTCTATGATTTTTTGTCACACGATCTAGAGGGTCTAAGAGTACTTTAGGTGTTTTAGGAAAGTTATTTATTCTTTGTCACACCATCTAGAGGGTCTTTGATTTTTTGTCACACGATCTACAGGGTCTTTGATTTTTTGTCACACGATCTACAGGGTCTTTGATTTATGTCACACGATCTAGAGGGTCTCGGATTTTTTGTCACACGATCTAGAGGGTCTAGGATTTATCGTCAGACGATCTGGAGGGTCTTTGATCTTTTGTCACACGATCTACAGGGTCTTTGATTTTTTGTCACACAATCTAGAGGGTCTTTAATTTTTTGTCACACGATCTACAGGGTCTTTGATTTTTTGTCACACGATCTAGAGGGCCTAGGGTTTTTTGTAACACAATCTGGAGAATGTAGGATTTTTTGTCACACGATGTAGAGGGTCTAGGATTTTTTGTCACACGATGTAGAGGGTCTAGGAATTTTTGTCACACGATCTGGACGATCTAGGATTTTTTTTTACAAGTTCTAGGGGGTCTTGGAGCACTTTTGGGGTTTAAGGAAGGTCATTCATTTTTTTTCACACGATCTAGAGCGTCTTTGATTTTTTGTCACACGATCTGCTGGGTCTTTGATTTTTCGTCACACGATCTGGAGGGTCTTTGATTTTTTGTCACACGATCTACAGGGTCTTTGATTTTTTGTAACACAATCTAGAGGGTCTTTAATTTTTTGTCACACGATCTAGAGGGTCTATGATTTTTTGTCACAAGTTCTAGGGGGATTCGGAGCACTTTTGGTGTTTAGGGAGGGTCATTTATGTTATGTCACACGATCCGGAGGGTCTTAGATTTTTTGTCACACGATCTAGAGAGTCTAGGATTTTTTGTCACACGATCTAGAGGGTCTAGCATTTTTTGTCGCAGGTTCTTGGGGGTCTAGGAGCACTTTTGGTGTTTAAGGAAAGTCATTTATTCTTTGTCACACCATCTAGAGGGTATTTGATTTTTTTGTCACACGATCTAGGGGGTCTAGGATTTTTTGTAACACGATCTGGAGAACGTAGGATTTTTTGTCACACGATCCAGAGGGTCTAGGATTTTTTGTCACAGGTTCTAGGGGGTCTAGGAGCACTTTTGGTGTTTAAGGAGGGTCATTGATGTTTTGTCACACGATCTAGAGGGTCTAGGATTTTTAGTCACACGATCTAGAGGGTCTAGGATTTTTTGTCACACGATCTGAAAGGCCTAGGATTGTTTGTCACACGATGTACAGGGTCTAAGATTTTTTGTCACACGATCTGGAGAATGAAGGATTTTTTGTCACACGATCTAGAGAGTCTAGGTTTTTTTGTCACACGATCTAGAGGGTCTTTGATGGTTGGCACACGATCTATAGTGTCTAGGATTGTTTGTCACGATTTGGAAAGTTTAGGATTTTTTGTCACAAGTTCTAGGGGGTCTAGGAATACTTTTGGTGTTTTAGGAGGGTCATTTATTTTTTGTCACACGATCTAGAGGGTCTACGATTTTTTGTCACGCGATCTAGAGGGTCTAGGATTTTTTGTCACAGGCTCTAGGGGGTCTAGGAGCACTTTTTGTGTTTTAGAAGGGTCATTTATGTTTTGTCGCACGATCTAGAAGGTCTAGGATTTTTGGTCACAGGTTCTAGGGGATCTAGGAGCACTTTTGAGGTTTAAGGCGGGTCATTCATTTTTTGGCACACGATCTAGAGGGTCTAAGATTTTTTGTCACACGATCAAGAGTGTCTTTGATTTTTTTGTCACACGATCTGGAGGGTCTTTGATTTTTTGTCACAGATTCTGGGGGTTCTAGGAACATTTTTTGTGTTTTAGGAGGGTCATTCATTTTTTTGTCACACGATCTGAGGGTCTAGGATTTTTTGTCACACAATCTAGAGGGTCTAGGATTTTTTGTCACAGGCTCTACGGGGTCTAGGAGCACTTTTGGTGTTTAAGGAGGGTCATTTATGTTTTGTCACACAATCTAGAGTGTCTAGGATTTTTTGTCACACGATCCAGAGGGTCTAGGATTTTTTGTCACGCGATCTAAAGGGTCTAGGATTTTTTGTCACACGATCTAGAGGGTCTAGGAGCACTTTTGGTGTTTAAGGAAAGTCATTCATTCTTTGTCACACCATCTAGAGGGTCTTTGATTTTTTGTCACACGATCTACAGGGTCTTTGATTTTTTGTCACACGATCTAGAGGGTCTTTGATTTTTTGTCACACGATCTAGAGGGTCTTTTATTTTTTGTCACACGATCTAGAAGGTCTAGGATTTTTTGTCACACGATCTAGAGGGTCTATGATTTTTTGTCACACGATCTAGAGGGTCTAAGAGTACTTTAGGTGTTTTAGGAAAGTTATTTATTCTTTGTCACACCATCTAGAGGGTCTTTGATTTTTTGTCACACGATCTACAGGGTCTTTGATTTTTTGTCACACGATCTACAGGGTCTTTGATTTATGTCACACGATCTAGAGGGTCTCGGATTTTTTGTCACACGATCTAGAGGGTCTAGGATTTATCGTCAGACGATCTGGAGGGTCTTTGATCTTTTGTCACACGATCTACAGGGTCTTTGATTTTTTGTCACACAATCTAGAGGGTCTTTAATTTTTTGTCACACGATCTACAGGGTCTTTGATTTTTTGTCACACGATCTAGAGGGCCTAGGGTTTTTTGTAACACAATCTGGAGAATGTAGGATTTTTTGTCACACGATGTAGAGGGTCTAGGATTTTTTGTCACACGATGTAGAGGGTCTAGGAATTTTTGTCACACGATCTGGACGATCTAGGATTTTTTTTTACAAGTTCTAGGGGGTCTTGGAGCACTTTTGGGGTTTAAGGAAGGTCATTCATTTTTTTTCACACGATCTAGAGCGTCTTTGATTTTTTGTCACACGATCTGCTGGGTCTTTGATTTTTCGTCACACGATCTGGAGGGTCTTTGATTTTTTGTCACACGATCTACAGGGTCTTTGATTTTTTGTAACACAATCTAGAGGGTCTTTAATTTTTTGTCACACGATCTAGAGGGTCTATGATTTTTTGTCACAAGTTCTAGGGGGATTCGGAGCACTTTTGGTGTTTAGGGAGGGTCATTTATGTTATGTCACACGATCCGGAGGGTCTTAGATTTTTTGTCACACGATCTAGAGAGTCTAGGATTTTTTGTCACACGATCTAGAGGGTCTAGCATTTTTTGTCGCAGGTTCTTGGGGGTCTAGGAGCACTTTTGGTGTTTAAGGAAAGTCATTTATTCTTTGTCACACCATCTAGAGGGTATTTGATTTTTTTGTCACACGATCTAGGGGGTCTAGGATTTTTTGTAACACGATCTGGAGAACGTAGGATTTTTTGTCACACGATGTAGAGGGGTCTAGGATTTTTTGTCACACGATCTAGAGTGTCTAGGATTTTTCGTCACACGATCAGGAGGGTCTAGGATTTTTTGTCACACGATCTAGAGGGTCTTGGATTTTTTGTCACACCATCTAGAGGGTCTAGGATTTTTTGTCACACGATCTAGAGGGTCTAGGATTTATCGTCAGACGATCTGGAGGGTCTTTGATTTTTTGTCACACAATCTAGAGGGTCTAGGAGCACTTTTGGTGTTTAAGGAAAGTCATTCATTTTTTGTCACACCATCTAGAGGGTCTTTGATTTTTTGTCACACGATCTACAGGGTCTTTGATTTTTTGTCACACGATCTAGAGGGTCTTTGATTTTTTGTCACACGATCTAGAGGGTCTTTGATTTTTTGTCACACGATCTAGAAGGTCTAGGATTTTTTGTCACACGATCTAGAGGGTCTATGATTTTTTGTCACACGATCTAGAGGGTCTAAGAGTACTTTAGGTGTTTTAGGAAAGTTATTTATTCTTTGTCACACCATCCAGAGGGTCTTTGATTTTTTGTCACACGATCTACAGGGTCTTTGATTTTTTGTCACTATATCTAGAGGGTCTAGGATTTTTTGTCATGCGATCTAGAGGGTCTAGGATTTATCGTCAGACGATCTGGAGGGTCTTTGATCTTTTGTCACACGATCTACAGGGTCTTTGATTTTTTGTCACACAATCTAGAGGGTCTTTAATTTTTTGTCACACGATCTACAGGGTCTTTGATTTTTTGTCACACGATCTAGAGGGCCTAGGGTTTTTTGTAACACAATCTGGAGAATGTAGGATTTTTTGTCACACGATGTAGAGGGTCTAGGATTTTTTGTCACACGATGTAGAGGGTCTAGGAATTTTTGTCACACGATCTGGACGATCTAGGATTTTTTTTTACAAGTTCTAGGGGTCTTGGAGCACTTTTGGGGTTTAAGGAAGGTCATTCATTTTTTTTCACACGATCTAGAGCGTCTTTGATTTTTTGTCACACGATCTGCTGGGTCTTTGATTTTTCGTCACACGATCTGGAGGGTCTTTGATTTTTTGTCACACGATCTACAGGGTCTTTGATTTTTTGTAACACAATCTAGAGGGTCTTTAATTTTTTGTCACACGATCTAGAGGGTCTATGATTTTTTGTCACAAGTTCTAGAGGGATTCGGAGCACTTTTGGTGTTTAGGGAGGGTCATTTATGTTATGTCACACGATCCGGAGGGTCTTAGATTTTTTGTCACACGATCTAGAGGGTCTAGCATTTTTTGTCGCAGGTTCTTGGGGGTCTAGGAGCACTTTTGGTGTTTAAGGAAAGTCATTTATTCTTTGTCACACCATCTAGAGGGTATTTGATTTTTTTGTCACACGATCTAGGGGGTCTAGGATTTTTTGTAACACGATCTGGAGAACGTAGGATTTTTTGTCACACGATGTAGAGGGGTCTAGGATTTTTTGTCACACGATCTAGAGGGTCTAGGATTTTTCGTCACACGATCTGGAGGGTCTAGGATTTTTTGTCACACGATCTACAGGGTCTTTGATTTTTTGTCACACCATCTAGAGGGTCTAGGATTTTTTGTCACACGATCTAGAGGGTCTAGGATTTATCGTCAGACGATCTGGAGGGTCTTTGATTTTTTGTCACACGATCTACAGCGTCTTTGATTTTTTGTCACACAATCTAGAGGGTCGTTGATTTTTTGTCACACGATCTACAGGGTCTTTGATTTTTTGTCACACGATCTAGATGGTCTAGGGTTTTTTGTAACACGATTTGGAGAATGTAGGATTTTTTGTCACACGATGTAGAGGGTCTAGGATTTCTTGTCACACGATGTAGAGGGTCTAGGATTTTTTGTCACACGATGTAGAGGGTCTAGGATTTCTTGTCACACGATGTAGAGGGTCTAGGATTTTTGTCACACGATGTAGAGGGTCTAGGATTTTTTGTCGCAGGTTCTTGGGGGTCTAGGAGCCCTTTTGGTGTTTAAGGAAAGTCATTCATTCTTTGTCACACCATCTAGAGGGTCTAGGGTTTATTGTCAGACGATCTGGAGAGTCTTTGATTTTTTGTCACACGATCTACAGGGTCTTTGATTTTCGTCACACGATCTAGAGGGTCTTTGATTTTTTGTCACACGATCTACAGGGTCTTTGATTTTTTGTCACACGATCTAGAGGGTCTTTGATTTTTTGTCACACGATCTTAAGGGTCTAGGATTTTTTGTCACACGATGTAGAGGGTCTAGGATTTCTTGTCACACGATGTAGAGGGTCTAGGATTTTTTGTCACACGATGTAGAGGGTCTAGGATTTTTTGTCGCAGGTTCTTGGGGGTCTAGGAGCCCTTTTGGTGTTTAAGGAAAGTCATTCATTCTTTGTCACACCATCTAGAGGGTCTTTGATTTTTTGTCACACGATCTACAGGGTCTTTGATTTTTTGTCACACGATCTAGAGGGTCTTTGATTTTTTGTCACACGATCTTGAGGGTCTTTTATTTTTTGTCACACGATCGAGAAGGTCTAGGATTTTTTGTCACACGATCTAGAGGGTCTATGATTTTTTGTCACACGATCTAGAGGGTCTAGGAGCACTTTAGGTGTTTTAGGAAAGTTATTTATTCTTTGTCACACCATCTAGAGGGTCTTTGATTTTTTGTCACACGATCTACAGGGTCTTTGATTTTTTGTCACACGATCTACAGGGTCTTTGATTTTTGTCACACGATCTAGAGGGTCTCGGATTTTTTGTCACACGATCTAGAGGGGCTAGGATTTATCGTCAGACGATCTGGAGGGTCTTTGATCTTTTGTCACACGATCTACAGGGTCTTTGATTTTTGTCACACAATCTAGAGGGTCTTTGATTTTTTGTCACACGATCTACAGGGTCTTTGATTTTTTGTCACACGATCTAGAGGGCCTAGGGTTTTTTGTAACACAATCTGGAGAATGTAGGATTTTTTGTCACACGATGTAGAGGGTCTAGGATTTTTTGTCACACGATGTAGAGGGTCTAGGAATTTTTGTCACACGATCTACAGGGTCTTTGATTTTTTGTCACACGATCTAGAGGGTCTAGGATTTTTTGTCGCAGGTTCTTGGGGGTCTAGGAGCACTTTTGGTGTTTAAGGAAAGTCATTTATTCTTTGTCACACCATCTAGAGGGTATTTGATTTTTTTGTCACACGATCTAGGGGGTCTAGGATTTTTTGTAACACGATCTGGAGAAGGTAGGATTTTTTGTCACACGATGTAGAGGGGTCTAGGATTTTTTGTCACACGATCTAGAGGGTCTAGGATTTTTCGTCACACGATCTGGAGGGTCTAGGATTTTTTGTCACACGATCTACAGGGTCTTTGATTTTTTGTCACACCATCTAGAGGGTCTAGGATTTTTTGTCACACGATCTAGAGAGTCTAGGATTTATCGTCAGACGATCTGGAGGGTCTTTGATTTTTTGTCACACGATCTACAGCGTCTTTGATTTTTTGTCACACAATCTAGAGGGTCGTTGATTTTTTGTCACACGATCTACAGGGTCTTTGATTTTTTGTCACACGATCTAGAGGGTCTAGGATTTTTTGTAACACGATCTGGAGAATGTAGGATTTTTTGTCACACGATGTAGAGGGTCTAGGATTTCTTGTCACACGATGTAGAGGGTCTAGGATTTTTTGTCACACGATGTAGAGGGTCTAGGATTTTTTGTCACAGGTTCTTGGAGGTCTAGGAGCACTTTTGGTGTTTTAGGAAAGTCATTCATTTTTTGTCACACTATCTAGAGGGTCTAGGGTTTATTGTCAGACGATCTGGAGAGTCTTTGATTTTTTGTCACACGATCTACAGGGTCTTTGATTTTTTGTCACACGATCTAGAGGGTCTTTGATTTTTTGTCACACGATCTACAGGGTCTTTGATTTTTTGTCACACGATCTAGAGGGTCTTTGATTTTTTGTCACACGATCTTGAGGGTCTTTTATTTTTTGTCACACGATCTAGAAGGTCTAGGATTTTTTGTCACACGATCTAGAGGGTCTATGATTTTTTGTCACACGATCTAGAGGGTCTAGGAGTACTTTAGGTGTTTTAGGAAAGTTATTTATTCTTTGTCACACCATCTAGAGGGTCTTTGATTTTTTGTCACACGATCTACAGGGTCTTTGATTTTTTGTCACACGATCTACAGGGTCTTTGATTTTTGTCACACGATCTAGAGGGTCTCGGATTTTTTCGTCACACGATCTAGAGGGGCTAGGATTTATCGTCAGACGATCTGGAGGGTCTAGGATTTTTTGTCACACGATCTAGAGGGTCAAGGATTTTTCGTCACACGATCTAAAGGGTCTTTGATTTTTTGTCACACGATCTACAGGGTCTTTGATTTTTGTCACACGATCTAGAGGGTCTCGGATTTTTTGTCACACGATCTAGAGGGGCTAGGATTTATCGTCAGACGATCTGGAGGGTCTTTGATCTTTTGTCACACGATCTACAGGGTCTTTGATTTTTGTCACACAATCTAGAGGGTCTTTGATTTTTTGTCACACGATCTACAGGGTCTTTGATTTTTTGTCACACGATCTAGAGGGCCTAGGGTTTTTTGTAACACAATCTGGAGAATGTAGGATTTTTTGTCACACGATGTAGAGGGTCTAGGATTTTTTGTCACACGATGTAGAGGGTCTAGGAATTTTTGTCACACGATCTGGACGATCTAGGATTTTTTTTTACAAGTTCTAGGGGGTCTTGGAGCACTTTTGGGGTTTAAGGAAGGTCATTCATTTTTTTTCACACGATCTAGAGCGTCTTTGATTTTTTGTCACACGATCTGCTGGGTCTTTGATTTTTCGTCACACGATCTGGAGGGTCTTTGATTTTTTGTCACACGATCTACAGGGTCTTTGATTTTTTGTAACACAATCTAGAGGGTCTTTGATTTTTTGTCACACGATCTAGAGGGTCTATGATTTTTTGTCACAAGTTCTAGGGGGATTCGGAGCACTTTTGGTGTTTAGGGATGGTCATTTATGTTATGTCACACGATCCTGAGGGTCTTAAGTTTTTTGTCACACGATCTAGAGAGTCTAGGATTTTTTGTCACACGATCTAGAGGGTCTAAGATTTTTTGTCACAGGTTCTAGGGAGCCTAGGAGCACTTTTGGTGTTTTAGGAGGGTCATTCATTTTTTGTCACACGATCTAGAAGGTCAAGGATTTTTCATCACGCGATCTAGAGGTGCTAGGATTTTTTGTCACACGATCTAGAGGGTCTAGGATTTTTTGTCACACGATCTGAAGGGTCTTTGATTTTTTGTCACACGATCTTGAGGGTCTAGGATTTTTTGTCACACGATCTAGAGAGTCTAGGATTTTTTCTCACACGATCTGGAGGGTCTTTGATTTTTTGTCACACGATGTAGAGGGTCTTTGATTTTTTGTCACACGATGTAGAGGGTTTAGGATTTTTTGTCACATGATGTAGAGGGTCTAGGATTTTTTGTCACAGGTTCTAGGGGGTCTAGGAGCACTTTTGGTGTTAAAGGAGGGTCATTTATGTTTTGTCACACGATCTAGAGGGTCTTTGATTTTTAGTCACACGATCTAGAGAGTCTAGGATATTTTGTCACACGATCTAGAGGGTCTAAGGTTTTTTGTAACAGGTTCTAGGGAATCTAGGAGCATTTTTGGTGTTTTAGGAGGGTCATTCATTTTTTGTCACACGATCTAGAGGGTCTTTGATTTTTTGTCACACGATCTAGAGGGTCTAGGAGCACTTTTGGTGTTTTAGGAAAGTCATTTATTTTTTGTCACACCATCTAGAGGGTCTTTGATTTTTTGTCACACGATCTACAGGGTCTTTGATTTTTTGTCACACGATCTAGAGGGTCTAGGATTTTTTGTCACACGATCTAGAGGGTCTAGGATTTTTTGTCACACGATCTAGAGGGTCTAGGAGCACTTTTGGTGTTTAAGGAAAGTCATTCATTCTTTGTCACACCATCTAGAGGGTCTTTGATTTTTTGTCACACGATCTACAGGGTCTTTGATTTTTTGTCACACGATCTAGAGGGTCTTTGATTTTTTGTCACACGATCTTGAGGGTCTTTTATTTTTTGTCACACGATCTAGAAGGTCTAGGATTTTTTGTCACACGATCTAGAGGGTCTATGATTTTTTGTCACACGATCTAGAGGGTCTAAGAGTACTTTAGGTGTTTTAGGAAAGTTATTTATTCTTTGTCACACCATCTAGAGGGTCTTTGATTTTTTGTCACACGATCTAGAGGGTCTAAGGTTTTTTGTAACAGGTTCTAGGGAATCTAGGAGCGTTTTTGGTGTTTTAGGAGGGTCTTTCATTTTTTGTCACACGATCTAGAGGGTCTTTGATTTTTTGTCACACGATCTAGAGGGCCTAGGAGCACTTTTGGTGTTTTAGGAAAGTCATTTATTTTTTGTCACACCATCTAGAGGGTCTAGGAGCACTTTTGGTGTTTTAGGAAAGTCATTTATTTTTTGTCACACCATCTAGAGGGTCTTTGATATTTTGTCACACGATCTACAGGGTCTTTGATTTTTTGTCACACGATCTAGAGGGTCTTTGATATTTTGTCACATGATCTAGAGGGTCTTTGATTTTTTGTCACACGATCTAAAGGGTCTAGGATTTTTTGTCACACGATCTAGAGGGTCTAGGATTTTTTGTCACACGATCTAGAGGGTCTAGGATTTTTGTCACACGATCTAGAGGGTCTAGGAGCACTTTTGGTGTTTAAGGAAAGTCATTCATTCTTTATCACACCATCTAGAGGGTCTTTGATTTTTTGTCACACGATCTACAGGGTCTTTGATTTTTTGTCACACGATCTAGAGGGTCTTTGATTTTTTGTCACACGATCTTGAGGGTCTTTTATTTTTTGTCACACGATCTAGAAGGTCTAGGATTTTTTGTCACACGATCTAGAGGGTCTATGATTTTTTGTCACACGATCTAGAGGGTCTAAGAGTACTTTAGGTGTTTTAGGAAAGTTATTTATTCTTTGTCACACCATCTAGAGGGTCTTTGATTTTTTGTCACACGATCTACAGGGTCTTTGATTTTTTGTCACACGATCTACAGGGTCTTTGATTTATGTCACACGATCTAGAGGGTCTCGGATTTTTTGTCACACGATCTAGAGGGTCTAGGATTTATCGTCAGACGATCTGGAGGGTCTTTGATCTTTTGTCACACGATCTACAGGGTCTTTGATTTTTTGTCACACAATCTAGAGGGTCTTTAATTTTTTGTCACACGATCTACAGGGTCTTTGATTTTTTGTCACACGATCTAGAGGGCCTAGGGTTTTTTGTAACACAATCTGGAGAATGTAGGATTTTTTGTCACACGATGTAGAGGGTCTAGGATTTTTTGTCACACGATGTAGAGGGTCTAGGAATTTTTGTCACACGATCTGGACGATCTAGGATTTTTTTTTACAAGTTCTAGGGGGTCTTGGAGCTTTTTTGGGGTTTAAGGAAGGTCATTCATTTTTTTTCACACGATCTAGAGCGTCTTTGATTTTTTGTCACACGATCTGCTGGGTCTTTGATTTTTCGTCACACGATCTGGAGGGTCTTTGATTTTTTGTCACACGATCTACAGGGTCTTTGATTTTTTGTAACACAATCTAGAGGGTCTTTAATTTTTTGTCACACGATCTAGAGGGTCTATGATTTTTTGTCACAAGTTCTAGGGGGATTCGGAGCACTTTTGGTGTTTAGGGAGGGTCATTTATGTTATGTCACACGATCCGGAGGGTCTTAGATTTTTTGTCACACGATCTAGAGAGTCTAGGATTTTTTGTCACACGATCTAGAGGGTCTAGCATTTTTTGTCGCAGGTTCTTGGTGGTCTAGGAGCACTTTTGATGTTTAAGGAAAGTCATTTATTCTTTGTCACACCATCTAGAGGGTATTTGATTTTTTTGTCACACGATCTAGGGGGTCTAGGATTTTTTGTAACACGATCTGGAGAACGTAGGATTTTTTGTCACACGATGTAGAGGGGTCTAGGATTTTTTGTCACACGATCTAGAGTGTCTAGGATTTTTCGTCACACGATCTGGAGGGTCTTGGATTTTTTGTCACACGATCTACAGGGTCTTTGATTTTTTGTCACACCATCTAGAGGGTCTAGGATTTTTTGTCACACGATCTAGAGGGTCTAGGATTTATCGTCAGACGATCTGGAGGGTCTTTGATTTTTTGTCACACGATATAGAGGATCTAGGAGCACTTTTGGTGTTTAAGGAAAGTCATTCATTCTTTGTCACACCATCTAGAGGGTCTTTGATTTTTTGTCACACGATCTACAGGGTCTTTGATTTTTTGTCACACGATCTAGAGGGTCTTTGATTTTTTGTCACACGATCTAGAGGGTCTTTGATTTTTTGTCACACGATCTAGAGGGTCTAGGATTTTTTGTCACACGATCTAGAGGGTCTATGATTTTTTGTCACACGATCTAGAGGGTCTAAGAGTACTTTAGGTGTTTTAGGAAAGTTATTTATTCTTTGTCACACCATCCAGAGGGTCTTTGATTTTTTGTCACACGATCTACAGGGTCTTTGATTTTTTGTCACACTATCTAGAGGGTCTAGGATTTTTTGTCATGCGATCTAGAGGGTCTAGGATTTATCGTCAGACGATCTGGAGGGTCTTTGATCTTTTGTCACACGATCTACAGGGTCTTTGATTTTTTGTCACACAATCTAGAGGGTCTTTAATTTTTTGTCACACGATCTACAGGGTCTTTGATTTTTTGTCACACGATCTACAGGGTCTTTGATTTTTTGTCACACGATCTAGAGGGCCTAGGGTTTTTTGTAACACAATCTGGAGAATGTAGGATTTTTTGTCACACGATGTAGAGGGTCTAGGAATTTTTGTCACACGATCTGGACGATCTAGGATTTTTTTTTACAAGTTCTAGGGGGTCTTGGAGCACTTTTGGGGTTTAAGGAAGGTCATTCATTTTTTTTCACACGATCTAGAGCGTCTTTGATTTTTTGTCACACGATCTGCTGGGTCTTTGATTTTTCGTCACACGATCTGGAGGGTCTTTGATTTTTTGTCACACGATCTACAGGGTCTTTGATTTTTTGTAACACAATCTAGAGGGTCTTTAATTTTTTGTCACACGATCTAGAGGGTCTATGATTTTTTGTCACAAGTTCTAGGGTGATTCGGAGCACTTTTGGTGTTTAGGGAGGGTCATTTATGTTATGTCACACGATCCGGAGGGTCTTAGATTTTTTGTCACACGATCTAGAGGGTCTAGCATTTTTTGTCGCAGGTTCTTGGGGGTCTAGGAGCACTTTTGGTGTTTAAGGAAAGTCATTTATTCTTTGTCACACCATCTAGAGGGTATTTGATTTTTTTGTCACACGATCTAGGGGGTCTAGGATTTTTTGTAACACGATCTGGAGAACGTAGGATTTTTTGTCACACGATGTAGAGGGGTCTAGGATTTTTTGTCACACGATCTAGAGGGTCTAGGATTTTTCGTCACACGATCTGGAGGGTCTAGGATTTTTTGTCACACGATCTACAGGGTCTTTGATTTTTTGTCACACCATCTAGAGGGTCAAGGATTTTTTGTCACACGATCTAGAGGGTCTAGGATTTATCGTCAGACGATCTGGAGGGTCTTTGATTTTTTGTCACACGATCTACAGCGTCTTTGATTTTTTGTCACACAATCTAGAGGGTCGTTGATTTTTTGTCACACGATCTACAGGGTCTTTGATTTTTTGTCACACGATCTAGATGGTCTAGGGTTTTTTGTAACACGATTTGGAGAATGTAGGATTTTTTGTCACACGATGTAGAGGGTCTAGGATTTTTTGTCACACGATGTAGAGGGTCTAGGATTTTTTGTCACACGATGTAGAGGGTCTAGGATTTCTTGTCACACGATGTAGAGGGTCTAGGATTTTTTGTCACACGATGTAGAGGGTCTAGGATTTTTTGTCGCAGGTTCTTGGGGGTCTAGGAGCACTTTTGGTGTTTAAGGAAAGTCATTCATTCTTTGTCACACCATCTAGAGGGTCTAGGGTTTATTGTCAGACGATCTGGAGAGTCTTTGATTTTTTGTCACACGATCTACAGGGTCTTTGATTTTTCGTCACACGATCTAGAGGGTCTTAGATTTTTTGTCACACGATCTACAGGGTCTTTGATTTTTTGTCACACGATCTAGAGGGTCTTTGATTTTTTGTCACACGATCTTAAGGGTCTAGGATTTTTTGTCACACGATGTAGAGGGTCTAGGATTTCTTGTCACACGATGTAGAGGGTCTAGGATTTTTTGTCACACGATGTAGAGGGTCTAGGATTTTTTGTCGCAGGTTCTTGGGGGTCTAGGAGCCCTTTTGGTGTTTAAGGAAAGTCATTCATTCTTTGTCACACCATCTAGAGGGTCTTTGATTTTTTGTCACACGATCTAGGGGGTCTTTGATTTTTTGTCACACGATCTAGAGGGTCTTTGATTTTTTGTCACACGATCTTGAGGGTCTTTTATTTTTTGTCACACGATCTAGAAGGTCTAGGATTTTTTGTCACACGATCTAGAGGGTCTATGATTTTTTGTCACACGATCTAGAGGGTCTAGGAGCACTTTAGGTGTTTTAGGAAAGTTATTTATTCTTTGTCACACCATCTAGAGGGTCTTTGATTTTTTGTCACACGATCTACAGGGTCTTTGATTTTTTGTCACACGATCTACAGGGTCTTTGATTTTTGTCACACGATCTAGAGGGTCTCGGATTTTTTGTCACACGATCTAGAGGGGCTAGGATTTATCGTCAGACGATCTGGAGGGTCTTTGATCTTTTGTCACACGATCTACAGGGTCTTTGATTTTTGTCACACAATCTAGAGGGTCTTTGATTTTTTGTCACACGATCTACAGGGTCTTTGATTTTTTGTCACACGATCTAGAGGGCCTAGGGTTTTTTGTAACACAATCTGGAGAATGTAGGATTTTTTGTCACACGATGTAGAGGGTCTAGGATTTTTTGTCACACGATGTAGAGGGTCTAGGAATTTTTGTCACACGATCTGGACGATCTAGGATTTTTTTTTACAAGTTCTAGGGGGTCTTGGAGCACTTTTGGGGTTTAAGGAAGGTCATTCATTTTTTTTCACACGATCTAGAGCGTCTTTGATTTTTTGTCACACGATCTGCTGGGTCTTTGATTTTTCGTCACACGATCTGGAGGGTCTTTGATTTTTTGTCACACGATCTACAGGGTCTTTGATTTTTTGTAACACAATCTAGAGGGTCTTTGATTTTTTGTCACACGATCTAGAGGGTCTATGATTTTTTGTCACAAGTTCTAGGGGGATTCGGAGCACTTTTGGTGTTTAGGGATGGTCATTTATGTTATGTCACACGATCCTGAGGGTCTTAGATTTTTTGTCACACGATCTAGAGAGTCTAGGATTTTTTGTCACACGATCTAGAGGGTCTAAGATTTTTTGTCACAGGTTCTAGGGAGCCTAGGAGCACTTTTGGTGTTTTAGGAGGGTCATTCATTTTTTGTCACACGATCTAGAAGGTCAAGGATTTTTCATCACGCGATCTAGAGGTGCTAGGATTTTTTGTCACACGATCTAGAGGGTCTAGGATTTTTTGTCACACGATCTGGAGGGTCTTTGATTTTTTGTCACACGATCTTGAGGGTCTAGGATTTTTTGTCACACGATCTAGAGGGTCTAGGATTTTTTCTCACACGATCTGGAGGGTCTTTGATTTTTTGTCACACGATGTAGAGGGTCTTTGATTTTTTGTCACACGATGTAGAGGGTCTAGGATTTTTTGTCACATGATGTAGAGGGTCTAGGATTTTTTGTCACAGGTTCTAGGGGGTCTAGGAGCACTTTTGGTGTTAAAGGAGGGTCATTTATGTTTTGTTACACGATCTAGAGGGTCTTTGATTTTTAGTCACACGATCTAGAGAGTCTAGGATATTTTGTCACACGATCTAGAGGGTCTAAGGTTTTTTGTAACAGGTTCTAGGGAATCTAGGAGCATTTTTGGTGTTTTAGGAGGGTCATTCATTTTTTGTCACACGATCTAGAGGGTCTTTGATTTTTTGTCACATGATCTAGAGGGTCTAGGAGCACTTTTGGTGTATTAGGAAAGTCATTTATTTTTTGTCACACCATCTAGAGGGTCTTTGATTTTTTGTCACACGATCTACAGGGTCTTTGATTTTTTGTCACACGATCTAGAGGGTCTAGGATTTTTTGTCACACGATCTAGAGGGTCTAGGATTTTTTGTCACACGATCTAGAGGGTCTAGGAGCACTTTTGGTGTTTAAGGAAAGTCATTCATTCTTTGTCACACCATCTAGAGGGTCTTTGATTTTTTGTCACACGATCTAGGGGGTCTTTGATTTTTTGTCACACGATCTACAGGGTCTTTGATTTTTTGTCACACGATCTTGAGGGTCTTTTATTTTTTGTCACACGATCTAGAAGGTCTAGGATTTTTTGTCACACGATCTAGAGGGTCTATGATTTTTTGTCACACGATCTAGAGGGTCTAAGAGTACTTTAGGTGTTTTAGGAAAGTTATTTATTCTTTGTCACACCATCTAGAGGGTCTTTGATTTTTTGTCACACGATCTGCTGGGTCTTTGATTTTTCGTCACACGATCTGGAGGGTCTTTGATTTTTTGTCACACGATCTACAAGGTCTTTGATTTTTTGTAACACAATCTAGAGGGTCTTTTATTTTTTGTCACACGATCTAGAGGGTCTATGATTTTTTGTCACAAGTTCTAGGGGGATTCGGAGCACTTTTGGTGTTTAGGGAGGGTCATTTATGTTATGTCACACGATCCGGAGGGTCTTAGATTTTTTGTCACACGATCTAGAGGGTCTAGCATTTTTTGTCGCAGGTTCTTGGGGGTCTAGGAGCACTTTTGGTGTTTAAGGAAAGTCATTTATTCTTTGTCACACCATCTAGAGGGTATTTGATTTTTTTGTCACACGATCTAGGGGGTCTAGGATTTTTTGTAACACGATCTGGAGAACGTAGGATTTTTTGTCACACGATGTAGAGGGGTCTAGGATTTTTTGTCACACGATCTAGAGGGTCGAGGATTTTTCGTCACACGATCTGGAGGGTCTAGGATTTTTTGTCACACGATCTACAGGGTCTTTGATTTTTTGTCACACCATCTAGAGGGTCTAGGATTTTTTGTCACACGATCTAGAGGGTCTAGGATTTATCGTCAGACGATCTGGAGGGTCTTTGATTTTTTGTCACACGATCTACAGCGTCTTTGATTTTTTGTCACACAATCTAGAGGGTCGTTGATTTTTTGTCACACGATCTACAGGGTCTTTGATTTTTTGTCACACGATCTAGATGGTCTAGGGTTTTTTGTAACACGATTTGGAGAATGTAGGATTTTTTGTCACACGATGTAGAGGGTCTAGGATTTCTTGTCACACGATGTAGAGGGTCTAGGATTTTTGTCACACGATGTAGAGGGTCTAGGATTTTTTGTCACAGGTTCTTGGAGGTCTAGGAGCACTTTTGGTGTTTTAAGAAAGTCATTCATTCTTTGTCACACTATCTAGAGGGTCTAGGGTTTATTGTCAGACGATCTGGAGAGTCTTTGATTTTTTGTCACACGATCTACAGGGTCTTTGATTTTTCGTCACACGATCTAGAGGGTCTTTGATTTTTTGTCACACGATCTACAGGGTCTTTGATTTTTTGTCACACGATCTAGAGGGTCTTTGATTTTTTGTCACACGATCTTAAGGGTCTAGGATTTTTTGTCACACGATGTAGAGGGTCTAGGATTTCTTGTCACACGATGTAGAGGGTCTAGGATTTTTTGTCACACGATGTAGAGGGTCTAGGATTTTTTGTCGCAGGTTCTTGGGGGTCTAGGAGCCCTTTTGGTGTTTAAGGAAAGTCATTCATTCTTTGTCACACCATCTAGAGGGTCTTTGATTTTTTGTCACACGATCTACAGGGTCTTTGATTTTTTGTCACACGATCTAGAGGGTCTTTGATTTTTTGTCACACGATCTTGAGGGTCTTTTATTTTTTGTCACACGATCTAGAAGGTCTAGGATTTTTTGTCACACGATCTAGAGGGTCTATGATTTTTTGTCACACGATCTAGAGGGTCTAGGAGCACTTTAGGTGTTTTAGGAAAGTTATTTATTCTTTGTCACACCATCTAGAGGGTCTTTGATTTTTTGTCACACGATCTACAGGGTCTTTGATTTTTTGTCACACGATCTACAGGGTCTTTGATTTTTGTCACACGATCTAGAGGGTCTCGGATTTTTTGTCACACGATCTAGAGGGGCTAGGATTTATCGTCAGACGATCTGGAGGGTCTTTGATCTTTTGTCACACGATCTACAGGGTCTTTGATTTTTGTCACACAATCTAGAGGGTCTTTGATTTTTTGTCACACGATCTACAGGGTCTTTGATTTTTTGTCACACGATCTAGAGGGCCTAGGGTTTTTTGTAACACAATCTGGAGAATGTAGGATTTTTTGTCACACGATGTAGAGGGTCTAGGATTTTTTGTCACACGATCTAGAGGGTCGAGGATTTTTCGTCACACGATCTGGAGGGTCTTTGATTTTTTGTCACACGATCTACAGGGTCTTTGATTTTTTTGTCACACGATCTAGGGGGTCTAGGATTTTTTGTAACACGATCTGGAGAACGTAGGATTTTTTGTCACACGATGTAGAGGGGTCTAGGATTTTTTGTCACACGATCTAGAGGGTCGAGGATTTTTCGTCACACGATCTGGAGGGTCTAGGATTTTTTGTCACACGATCTACAGGGTCTTTGATTTTTTGTCACACCATCTAGAGGGTCTAGGATTTTTTGTCACACGATCTAGAGGGTCTAGGATTTATCGTCAGACGATCTGGAGGGTCTTTGATTTTTTGTCACACGATCTACAGCGTCTTTGATTTTTTGTCACACAATCTAGAGGGTCGTTGATTTTTTGTCACACAATCTACAGGGTCTTTGATTTTTTGTCACACGATCTAGATGGTCTAGGGTTTTTTGTAACACGATTTGGAGAATGTAGGATTTTTTAACACACGATCTAGAGGGTCTAGGATTTCTTGTCACACGATGTAGAGGGTCTAGGATTTTTTGTCACACGATGTAGAGGGTCTAGGATTTTTTGTCGCAGGTTCTTGGAGGTCTAGGAGCACTTTTGGTGTTTTAAGAAAGTCATTCATTCTTTGTCACACTATCTAGAGGGTCTAGGGTTTATTGTCAGACGATCTGGAGAGTCTTTGATTTTTTGTCACACGATCTACAGGGTCTTTGATTTTTCGTCACACGATCTAGAGGGTCTTTGATTTTTTGTCACACGATCTACAGGGTCTTTGATTTTTTGTCACACGATCTAGAGGGTCTTTGATTTTTTGTCACACGATCTAGAGGGTCTAGGATTTTTTGTCACACGATGTAGAGGGTCTAGGATTTCTTGTCACACGATGTAGAGGGTCTAGGATTTTTTGTCACACGATGTAGAGGGTCTAGGATTTTTTGTCGCAGGTTCTTGGGGGTCTAGGAGCCCTTTTGGTGTTTAAGGAAAGTCATTCATTCTTTGTCACACCATCTAGAGGGTCTTTGATTTTTTGTCACACGATCTACAGGGTCTTTGATTTTTTGTCACACGATCTAGAGGGTCTTTGATTTTTTGTCACACGATCTTGAGGGTCTTTTATTTTTTGTCACACGATCTAGAAGGTCTAGGATTTTTTGTCACACGATCTAGAGGGTCTATGATTTTTTGTCACACGATCTAGAGGGTCTAGGAGCACTTTAGGTGTTTTAGGAAAGTTATTTATTCTTTGTCACACCATCTAGAGGGTCTTTGATTTTTTGTCACACGATCTACAGGGTCTTTGATTTTTTGTCACACGATCTACAGGGTCTTTGATTTTTGTCACACGATCTAGAGGGTCTCGGATTTTTTGTCACACGATCTAGAGGGGCTAGGATTTATCGTCAGACGATCTGGAGGGTCTTTGATCTTTTGTCACACGATCTACAGGGTCTTTGATTTTTGTCACACAATCTAGAGGGTCTTTGATTTTTTGTCACACGATCTACAGGGTCTTTGATTTTTTGTCACACGATCTAGAGGGCCTAGGGTTTTTTGTAACACAATCTGGAGAATGTAGGATTTTTTGTCACACGATGTAGAGGGTCTAGGATTTTTTGTCACACGATGTAGAGGGTCTAGGAATTTTTGTCACACGATCTGGACGATCTAGGATTTTTTTTTACAAGTTCTAGGGGGTCTTGGAGCACTTTTGGGGTTTAAGGAAGGTCATTCATTTTTTTTCACACGATCTAGAGCGTCTTTGATTTTTTGTCACACGATCTGCTGGGTCTTTGATTTTTCGTCACACGATCTGGAGGGTCTTTGATTTTTTGTCACACGATCTACAGGGTCTTTGATTTTTTGTAACACAATCTAGAGGGTCTTTGATTTTTTGTCACACGATCTAGAGGGTCTATGATTTTTTGTCACAAGTTCTAGGGGGATTCGGAGCACTTTTGGTGTTTAGGGATGGTCATTTATGTTATGTCACACGATCCTGAGGGTCTTAGATTTTTTGTCACACGATCTAGAGAGTCTAGGATTTTTTGTCACACGATCTAGAGGGTCTAAGATTTTTTGTCACAGGTTCTAGGGAGCCTAGGAGCACTTTTGGTGTTTTAGGAGGGTCATTCATTTTTTGTCACACGATCTAGAAGGTCAAGGATTTTTCATCACGCGATCTAGAGGTGCTAGGATTTTTTGTCACACGATCTAGAGGGTCTAGGATTTTTTGTCACACGATCTGGAGGGTCTTTGATTTTTTGTCACACGATCTTGAGGGTCTAGGATTTTTTGTCACACGATCTAGAGGGTCTAGGATTTTTTCTCACACGATCTGGAGGGTCTTTGATTTTTTGTCACACGATGTAGAGGGTCTTTGATTTTTTGTCACACGATGTAGAGGGTCTAGGATTTTTTGTCACATGATGTAGAGGGTCTAGGATTTTTTGTCACAGGTTCTAGGGGGTCTAGGAGCACTTTTGGTGTTAAAGGAGGGTCATTTATGTTTTGTCACACGATCTAGAGGGTCTTTGATTTTTAGTCACACGATCTAGAGAGTCTAGGATATTTTGTCACACGATCTAGAGGGTCTAAGGTTTTTTGTAACAGGTTCTAGGGAATCTAGGAGCATTTTTGGTGTTTTAGGAGGGTCATTCATTTTTTGTCACACGATCTAGAGGGTCTTTGATTTTTTGTCACACGATCTAGAGGGTCTAGGAGCACTTTTGGTGTTTTAGGAAAGTCATTTATTCTTTGTCACACCATCTAATGGGTCTTTATTTTTTGTCACACGATCTACAGGGTCTTTGATTTTTTGTCACACGATCTAGAGGGTCTAGGATTTTTTGTCACACGATCTAGAGGGTCTAGGATTTTTTGTCACACGATCTAGAGGGTCTAGGAGCACTTTTGGTGTTTAAGGAAAGTCATTCATTCTTTGTCACACCATCTAGAGGGTCTTTGAGTTTTTGTCACACGATCTACAGGGTCTTTGATTTTTTGTCACACGATCTAGAGGGTCTTTGATTTTTTGTCACACGATCTTGAGGGTCTTTTATTTTTTGTCACACGATCTAGAAGGTCTAGGATTTTTTGTCACACGATCTAGAGGGTCTAGGATTTTTTGTCACACGATCTAGAGGGTCTAGGAGCACTTTTGGTGTTTTAGGAAAGTTATTTATTCTTTGTCACACCATCTAGAGGGTCTTTGATTTTTTGTCACACGATCTACAGGGTCTTTGATTTTTTGTCACACGATCTACAGGGTCTTTAAATTTTTGGCACACGATCTAGAGGGTCTCGGATTTTTTGTCACACGATCTAGAGGGTCTAGGATTTATCGTCAGACGATCTGGAGGGTCTTTGATCTTTTGTCACACGATCTACAGGGTCTTTGATTTTTTGTCACACAATCTAGAGGGTCTTTGATTTTTTGTCACACGATCTACAGGGTCTTTGATTTTTTGTCACACGATCTAGAGGGCTTAGGGTTTTTTGTAACACGATCTGGAGAGTTTAGGATTTTTTGTCACACGATGTAGAGGGTCTAGGATTTTTTGTCGCAGGTTCTTGGGGGTCTAGGAGCCCTTTTGGTGTTTAAGGAAAGTCATTCATTCTTTGTCACACGATCTTGAGGGTCAAGGATTTTTCATCACGCGATCTAGAGGTGCTAGGATTTTTTGTCACACGATCTAGAGGGTCTAGGATTTTTTGTCACACGATCTGGAGGGTCTTTGATTTTTTGTCACACGATCTTGAGGGTCTAGGATTTTTTGTCACACGATCTAGAGGGTCTAGGATTTTTTGTCACACGATCTAGAGGGTCTTTGATTTTTTGTCACACGATGTAGAGGGTCTTTGATTTTTTGTCACACGATGTGTAGAGGGTCTAGGATTTTTTGTCACATGATGTAGAGGGTCTAGGATTTTTTGTCACAGGTTCTAGGGGGTCTAGGAGCACTTTTGGTGTTAAAGGAGGGTCATTTATGTTTTGTCACACGATCTAGAGGGTCTTTGATTTTTAGTCACACGATCTAGAGAGTCTAGGATATTTTGTCACACGATCTAGAGGGTCTAAGGTTTTTTGTAACAGGTTTTAGGGAATCTAGGAGCATTTTTGGTGTTTTAGGAGGGTCATTCATTTTTTGTCACACGATCTAGAGGGTCTTTGATTTTTTGTCACACGATCTAGAGGGTCTAGGAGCACTTTTGGTGTTTTAGGAAAGTCATTTATTTTTTGTCACACCATCTAGAGGGTCTTTGATATTTTGTCACACGATCTACAGGGTCTTTGATTTTTTGTCAAAAGATCTAGAGGGTCTTTGATATTTTGTCACATGATCTAGAGGGTCTTTGATTTTTTGTCACACGATCTAAAGGGTCTAGGATTTTTTGTCACACGATCAAGAGGGTCTAGGATTTTTTGTCACACGATCTAGAGGGTCTAGGATTTTTTGTCACACGATCTAGAGGGTCTAGGAGCACTTTCGGTGTTTTAGGAAAGTTATTTTTTCTTTGTCGCACCATCTAGAGGGTCTTTGATTTTTTGTCACACGACCTACAGGGTCTAGGCTTTTTGTCACACGATCTAGAGGGTCTAGGATTTTTCGTCACACGATCTGGAGGGTCTTTGATTTTTTTTCATACGATCTACAGAGTCTTTGATTTTTTGTCACACGATCTAGAGGGTCTAGGATTTTTTGTCACACGAGCTAGAGGGTCTAGGATTTTTTGTAACACGATCTGGAGAATGTAGGATTTTTTGTCACACGATGTAGAGGGTCTAGGATTTTTTGTCACACGATGTAGAGGGTCTATGATTTTTTGTCACACGATCTTGAGGATCTAGGATTTTTTGTCACACGATCTGGAGGATCTATGATTTTTTGTCACAAGTTCAAGGGGGTCTTGGAGCACTCTTAGTGTTTTAGGAGGTCATTCATTTTTTTTCACACGACCTACAGGGTCTTTGATTTTTTGTCACACGATCTACAGGGTCTTTGATTTTTTGTCACACGATCTAGAGGGTCTAGGATTTTTTGTCGCAGGTTCTTGGGGGTCTAGGAGCACTTTTGGTGTTTAAGGAAAGTCATTCATTCTTTGTCACACCATCTAGAGGGTATTTGATTTTTTGTCACACGATCTAGGGGGTCTAGGATTTTTTGTAACACGATCTGGAGAATGTAGGATTTTTTGTCACACGATGTAGAGGGGTCTAGGATTTTTTGTCACACGATCTAGAGGGTCTAGGATTTTTCGTCACACGATCTGGAGGGTCTAGGATTTTTTGTCACACGATCTACAGGGTCTTTGATTTTTTGTCACACCATCTAGAGGGTCTAGGATTTTTTGTCACACGATCTTGAGGGTCTAGGATTTTTTGTCACACGATCTGGAGAATGTAGGATTTTTTGTCACACGATGTAGAGGGTCTAGGATTTTTTGTCACACGATCTAGAGAGTCTAGGATTTTTTGTGACATGTTCTAGGGGGTCTAGGACTTGTTCTTGTCATTGACGAGGGTCTAGGATTTTTTGTCACACGATGTAGAGGGTCTTTGATTTTTTGTCGCAGGTTCTTGGGGGTCTTGGAACATTTTTCGTGTTTTAGGAGGGCCATTCATTTTTTTGTCACGATCTGAGGGTGTAGGATTTTTTGTCAAACTATCTAGGGGATGTAGGATATTTTTTTCCACGGTTTTCAGCCGTTTTCGTTGTGTTGGCCAGTGATGGCCACTGTATAGTCGATCGCAGAAAAGCTGAACTTGTGGCCACCTGTTTTTTTGTGGCCAACTTCCTGCTCGTAAGTGCATATCGCCGCGGCTATGGCTGGGGCCGCGGCGCGGTGTTGTGGCGTGGCGTGGCGTCTAGGCGACGCTGGGCCCGCAGGCATCCCGGCCGACCCCTCTCGGCCCCGCCTCTGCTCCCCGCGCCACCCCCGCTCCTCTCCCGACACATGCGTGTTGGGTAGTAGTGTATATACAGGACTCAAGTGTTGGGGTCCTCAGAAGCCCGCTTCGAATGCCCTCCCCCCCCCCCCACCCTCTACATCTCTCTTTCTCTATCTCTCTCTCTCTCTCTCTCTCTCTCTCTCTCTCTCTCTCTTCTCTTCTCTCTCTCTCTCTCTCTCTCTCTCTCTCTCTCTCTTCTCTCTCTCTCTCTCTCTCTCTCTCTCTCTCTTCTCTCTCTCTCTCTCTCTCTCTCTCTCTCTCTCTCTCTTCTCTCTCTCTCTCTCTTCTCTCTCTCTCTCTCTCTCTCTCTCTCTCTCTCTCTCTCTCTCTCTCTCTCTCTCTCTCTCTCTCTCTCTCTCTCTCTCTCTCTCTCTCTCTCTCTCTCTCTCTCTCTCTCTCTCTCTCTCTCTCTCTCTCTCTCTCTCTCTTCTCTTCTCTCTCTCTTCTTCTCTTCTCTCTCTCTCTCTCTCTTCTCTCTCTCTCTCTCTCTCTCTCTCTCTCTCTCTCTCTCTCTCTCTCTCTCTCTCTCTCTCTCTCTCTCTCTCTCCTCTCTCTCTCTCTCTCTCTCTCTCTCTCTCTCTCTCTCTCTCTTCTCTCTCTCTCTCTCTCTCTCTCTCTCTCTTCTCTCTCTCTCTCTCTCTCTCTCTCTCTCTCTCTCTCTCTCTCTCTCTCTCTCTCTCTCTCTCTCTCTCTCTCTCTCTCTCTCTCTCTCTCTCTCTCTCTCTCTCTCTCTCTCTCTCTCTCTCTCTCTCTCTCTCTCTCTCTCTCTCTCTCTCTCTCTCTCTCTCTCTCTCTCTCTCTCTCTCTCTCTCTCTCTCTCTCTCTCTCTCTCTCTCTTCTCTCTTAGGGTTGTTGGTCTCCAGCGGTTGCATTGCGGATGCATGAGTTTGGTCCCGCCTAGAAACCTAATACAATGCTAGTTTAAAATATAAGACCTAATGTAATACATTTATGAACATTTTTAGCTTCCTAGATAACTCTTCAAATTTAACAAGTGAAAGTCTCGCTAGTAGCCAGCTTGCTGGCTGGTTTTTAGTCACTGTCAGTGTCGATCGGAGAAAACATTTCAGGTTTCAAAAAACACGCCTATTGGAGCAGCTGAGAGCCGGCAAACATGGCTGCTCTGGAGAATCTCAATTTATCTTCAGCACTTCGGGCGTCGCCAGAGACCAAATTTGGCGTGTTTAAATTGTTTTAGACCTATTTGCAAAGTTTCGGATTGAATGAGGCCGATAAGTGAAAAAAAAATTCTGGCCAGAAAAGTTTTCTGGCCAAAACTGCGCCGGTCATCACCTACGATCGCGACCAGCTGAATATGTGAAGAAAAGAGGAAGAACCCTATTATCTACAAGCCTAGAAAATTTCATGATAGTGATTTCCGTAGCTTTAGGGGGGAAATATTGTTTTGTGAACAGCTTCGTGCTGTATCACATTTCGGCCATTCAAGAGCTGCCGACCGAGGCGCAATACAAACGCACATTTTTTCACGTCAGCACTATTCATCAGGCTGTCATTGTCCAACTGGTACTTGTGGGAATTGTGCCTCCTGGGCGCGACTGGTCTGTCACTCGTCACTCGAGGTCGCCAGACAGGATACGTCAATTAGGAGTCCTAACTGCCCCATCCATTTGCGGCATCATTCTGACGTTACTCTGGTGGGTCCATGCCTACGTCCCTTACGCCCACAGTAAAGAAATCCCTTCTGATTCCCTTATTTACTGCATTTGCGTTCTCGCACTTAGATTAAACGGACTAGGTTCCCAGATAAAGTGTCGATTTACAGGGCATGTAACCTTCAGAAATTTTAATATTGCCGTATTGCCGTATTTTTATTGTTTCGTTTATTAAATCAATAGATGCACACCTCAAGAAGTCTTTTCAAAAATGATTTCGGAATCCTACACAGCAACGGTGACATACGGAGGTCGCATGGTATGGAAGAAAAAGAACTTTGATACCATGGCTATCCTACGAGTCCATGGCGTGAGAAGTGTTGGCGATACTTCGCGTAAACGGACGCGACTTCAGGGGCCCCAGAACCCGGATATGTAAATAAGTAAATAAAATAACTTTTAACCCTTAGGCCTTTTAACCCTGCGGCGATGAAAATTTCGGAGCTCGTTTTCTTGAAACCTTGTTAAGGACGTTCCGTAGTTTTTTTTTTTTTTTTTTTTTTTTTTTTTAAGTCGTTAGTCATGAAGGGTTGTGGTATGGGTTTTTCCTTTTTCAGACGTTCATGGCTTCACACCCGACTAGAATCATCCATACTCATAACATAGTTTTAGATACTAAAATAGAAAGTCAGTACCACTGAATAACAGCACACTAAATTTACAGATCTTAAGTAAATTATGAGTTTAGAAATCTTAATTTAGGTCAAATAATTTACTCACGCCTATTTAGAAATGCGTTTTATGATATTCTTTTAGAGAAAACGGGAAATTACCTATCTCAGAATTATTTCCGATGGTCGCAAAAGTTTTGTACCGATTTCGTCTGGGCGTCTCTAGGCGTCTCAAACCTCGGTCTTATGGTTCGTAATCAATAGATTGCGAATATAAAAAGTTTACAAAACTATAGTTCAGTAGTCGGGTTAGGCAGCTTAAAATAGCACCTCCTAACCTCCTAGGGGGCGTGTTTGAAGTGCGGATGATAAGGTCAAGCAGGGGACCTCGAGTTACAGTGTTCGACAGGTCCACTCCAGGTCCCGCAGTGGATACATCGCAAAATTTTGGGGTGGATCTAGTTAGCTAACCAGATCTGCTGAGAAATGGATCCAGTGAACTAATCGGGTGCCTACGGAATCTGCCTCTGATCCGGATTTTCGGACCCCAGGTCTGCACGTTTCTAAGTGTGCAAAAATCTTTTCCTACACATCCAAGCGCACGTTATTCACAAACCTCCAGCCTGTGAGCCTTTTTAAACAAGGCTTTCAGTCGACTACCTCCGAATTAAATGAGAATTTGGTTACACCATTTCAAGGCAAACATTTTAAAGACATGTTTGTTCCAGACTAGGGATTCTCGATCACACTAGAAGAAAAAACATCGGAAGGACCCACACCCCTAGGCCTTAGCAGTTAACTTCGTACTTCTCATAAAAACTGGATGTGTGTATTGCAAACATTTTGGTCATTACATGCGTTAGTTTTACGTACCACGTACAACTAAAGAAGGTATTACACTCAAAATGTTTGTAATTCATGCCATAAAAACTTCTTGTTATGAGTTTACGGTAGTACGAAGATCGTTGTATTACGGGACCACTGATGGCTGGTGACCAAGCACCAGTCATGGCTCTTTTTGTCTCCCCTGCTCCAACCAAGTTTCAAAAATTATTTCGAAGTTTGATATCAGTCGTATGGCTTACTCCTCCACTTATTTTCTAGGGTTGGTCATCACCGGTCTAGAGGGTTCCTTAAGAGAGCCATCACTGGTCCTCTTACCCTTCTTACAGGAAAGTTGCGAAAATCCCAAGAGTGCAAATTTTCGGTATCAGAACCTCAGAAAACGCATTTAGATTTAACAGTGTTTTACCGAATTGCCATCACCTTCAGAGCTGATCGACTCAAAACCTTTTTGTGAATAGACGCACTCATTGGCAGTGCATTTACTGCATACCATTGTTTCCGCATTTCGCTCTGTGTCCAAACCGCCAGCGAAAATTGCAATATCCGGCGCCCACTGACGGCCCACGGCCGGCCGTCCTTCCGGGAGGCGCGCAATCCGCTGCGGCCCTATATAAGCCGCCTCCGGCCACTGGCCATCATCACAGCAGCACAACATGCACCGCGCACTCGTCGTCCTCCTAGCGGCAGCGGCCCTCTGCGGCCTGGCGGTAGCCGTAGTGAGTAGGGGAGAGGGGGAACAACAGGACAGTACTTGGCTGTTGTCTTGTGGTACTGTACTGCCGACCTTAAGGGTAGAAGTAGGTTTTCACAAATGGTGGTGGTTCTATGTCGCGGAAACGACGCCATATTAAAGTTTTTCGTCTAGGTCTTTGAATGTAAAATCGAGGCGCTTTTGGTGTCGGTTTGCAACTGATAACTCTGTTAAGCAAAAATCATTTTCGAAGCGATGATGGAAAGCGTGGGTCTATGGTTAAGATAAGACTTTTTTCTCAATCGATCCCCCTACCCCCTGAAGTACAGGATGTACTGGCCACTATGGCTCGTTTGTTTGCCACAGTATTTACAGTTACAGTGATCCTAAGATAAGAGTGAATGGTCATACCTAACTGAGCAGCTGTGCCCCGAAGCATTTGAGTATCATTGAACCATTCGGAATTTAGTGTGTTCTCATGTCGCTCTATATCCGATCGTCCGAGAATCAAACTGTTTTTGAAGGTTAAGATGTTATGAAAAAACAAACATTCTTAAAATGACTTACAAATATTTTGACCATGTAAAAACAGGATTGTGCACTGTTAAGATAGTAAGACTGGTAAACAATTCGGAGACAATAATTGACATTTTGGAAAAATGGCCTTCGTCATTTTAAAATGGACTGATTTACCAGTTTTCGTTCACTAAGCCATTTCTTTTTCATACTGTTTAATGACACGTGACCACAGCTTCTGACACTGCAACTGGCTTTCTTTTCTATTTTCTTCTCTCAGGGCACCCCCACGTCTTCTGAGCACCCCTCAATCATTATGGAGAAGTTCGACGGCTGCCTCAAGGATCTCGGGCTCACCAAAGGTAATTGTCGGGGGATAAAAAATAAGTATGATCATCCTATTAAAGTAGCTGATCGCGTTAAGCTGAAAGTTGTGTCATGATTAGATCCGTAGCTTAATATCTACAAGGACACCGAATTATGTTTTGCGTTGTCTAGTGATTCTAGAATTTCCAAAGAAAAACAACTTCTACAGTGTTTAAAAACTGAAACGCACATTGAAACACCTTTCTGATTTGTAAGGTAGGGTAAGGTCGCCGAAGCCCACCTAGCCCCTACCAAGGTCAATTTTTTTCGTCCAAGCTGCGAACAAACTGCAAACTTTTATAGGGTCTTCTTTTTATAAGCCGAAAAAACTAGTGACAGACTCTGGGAGGTGGGCCTTGACTGGTGCCCTTACCCTACATTTTGTAGAAAAACAATTTACCAAATAAGTCGGTGGGTCCTAAGAACAACGTCCGTTCTCCGGCGCGCATCTGAACAACGCCAACGCCCGCTCTCCCGCGCGCACATCTCGACGTCCGATCTCGAAGCGCGCATCAACAAAGTCCGATGTCATATTCGCTCCTCCCCGCTCGCCTGCAAGCGAGTGTTACAGCGCACTTCGAGATCGGACGTTGTTGAGATGCGCGCGGGAGAACGGATCCATCGTAGTATCTCCAAAGTTCCTTCAGTTGAGCCTTTTGTTTTACTGCCGAGAGGGTCCCAACTTCGGAAAGACATTGTACAAGTTCGAAAACGTAACGGGAAAATGTAACGGAAAGTCAAAAGTCACAATCAGTCAAACAAGTCACAAATAGTAAAGAAATTATCAAACAAACGTCAAAAAAGTCGATAAAAGCCAATAGCGATCGGAACAGTCGCTAAAATAAAGTTAACAAAAGGGAGAATTCGTTATTTGAACATTCAATTTCGAAAAAAAGTCGCAGCAGTACAAAAAAAAAAGGCAGAAAAGTCTCAAGAAAATCTAACTAGTCGATCGTCAACGCACAAGTCAACAAAGGCAAAAAAGTAAGAAAAATAGTCATTTGACTTAAAGTCTTCTGTACACCTTTCATGCTAGTTGGGACTCCCTCGTTTACCGCCTTGAATTAAATTTGACTATTGAACTTTGCTTTTCAGAGGTCATGAATGGGGATGATAAAAAGCCTAAGACGCAGGTACGTTGTGTTAACAAATATGCCGAACGATCGCCGTCCGGCCATCCTGAATGTTGCACATTTCGATTTGACGTTTCTTTTATTCTAGGTTCATCTTTGCGTCCTCAAGAAAGATGGTGTGGTGAGTAATATGTCACTTGGAGCATAATATCAACCGAACAACAGACTAGTTCTTTCCGCCGAAAGATCGATATTCAAATCAAGAATCCGTGTTTAACGTAAACGCTAACTCGGCTTGTCCGTGACCCGTACCTTACGTCCAACAAAGGCAATTCCTCGACAAAGCAACGCCTTTTTCACGCTAATTTTGATTGCAAATTTACAATTTACAAGTGTCGATTGATCCCTCGAGCAATGATCCTTTCCCATTTGCACATTCGGCAAACGGCAGCTCTTAGCGGAGGTTTGCTGCACTGCCATTAACAAACAAGCTGGCCCGTCCCTTCCGTCAACCTCCTTGCCAGTTCCGCTGCGCTCCACCGGCACCTCGGTTCGACAGGGGGACTTTGCCAGCTTGGCCTGCCGGCGGCGTTTGCGGGGGCCTTCGTTAACCTGAGCCCGTCCCTGTGCGCGCCGCGATGGTAATGGTGTGCGCGTGGCGGCCAACCCTAACCTCAAAAAACAAAATCAGACGAATTTTCATTAAATCGAAAATTGTTGCCACCGTACGTGATTCTACGTTACGAAAGGAGTTTATCCTCCAAATTTGAAGTTTTTCTGTGAACGATAAGTCGGCGTACATACGTCCAAACGAACGAACATCCGGCATAAAAGCAGCGGGTAGAAACGGCAGTACTGGTCCGGGGGCAGGGCTCGGCCCAATGACGTCACCTGATTACCCCCTCCCCTTGGCTCTACCACCGCAGCAACACTCGACTCCGCTTCTCTTTGACTGGACCCTTTGGAGTAATTCATCACAGATGCACTTGAGATGTGTGAAAAATAAAAAATACAGGTAGCAAGCATTGCCCTTGACGCATTTTCTTGCCACCTGGGGTTCGTTTACAGTTTGAAAAGGTAAAAACAGGGCGTCGCTGCAGGCCTCGGATCGGCTCGACCCGTTGCACTCGTATTTGAGGGACCGCCTCACGAGACGTACGCAAAGTTTTCGTCGCAAACTTACCGGCCTGGTCGCAGCTAAAGGATCCTAGAATGCAGTGACGAACTCACTTTTCTTAAATCGCGCGGAAAGGCAAGGTTATTGACAAACAGGACAGTGCAAGCTGGGTTTCTTTTCACAGTTTACAGTGAATGCATTCTGCACAGCGATTTTTCAATTCACTTTTGTCTGTCTCAAAAATGTAACCTAGGCCCAGACCGGCAGAGCGTAGCCTTTGTTTACAGAATCGCGACGTAATCAAATCACTTCGCTCTGCACGGTGTGCGGGGAGGTTACATCGATCCCACACACCCATACACAAACAAAATCGAATCATAACTGAGTTTAATCGGAGCCCGGTGAGCCAGGTAGAGCCGGATGATATTATGTGGTGCAATCACAACACAGCAGACGGCGGCGACGCGCGAGCTGTTTACTACTGCAACGCCGCCGCGCTTTCTCATACAGAGCTGGCCGGCGCAGATGACACCAGCCCGACTCTCGCCGCTGAGTGCAGGTCCGAACGAAATATTTTCTTTGCAATAATTGAGGACGATATTAAGAAAAGTGAGTTCGTCACTGCATTCTAGGACCCTTTAGCTGCGACCAAGCCGGTAAGTTTGCGACGAAAACTTTGCGTACGTCTCGTGAGGCGGTCCTCCAAATACGAGTGCAACGGGTCGAGCCGATCCGAGGCCTGCAGCGACGCCCTGTTTTTACCTTTTCAAACTGTAAACGAACCCCAGGTGGCAAGAAAATGCGTCAAGGGCAATGCTTGCTACCTGTATTTTTTATTTATCACACATCTCAAGTGCATCTGTGATGAATTACTTCAAAGGGTCCAGTTAAAGAGAAGCGGAGTCGAGTGTTGCTGCAGTGGTAGAGCCAAGGGGAGGGGGTAATCAGGTGACGTCATTGGGCCGAGCCCTGCCCCCGGACCAGTACTGCCGTTTCCACCCGCTGATAAGAGTATAAGCCCGGCTCCTGCCGTTTCGAAAGAAACGTGTCGGGACGGGCTAAAAATCGACTTGAACGTCTAATGAGATATAGAATGCGGCAATTTTTCGGGGCAAGTTCGACTAAAAATCAAAAATCTACCTAAGAGTGAAGTGATGAAACAGGGGACAAAGAAAAACCAAGCCTATGTGGCAAATCACTTGCTATCTATGCGTGGAATGTCTCTGGTACGGTTCCCCTCTTAGGGGCGGTATCCACAGCGCGACCGTTTTGAGAGGTGGGAGGGGTTTCACAGAATACCACGGTCGTTCACGGGGGGGGGGGGGGGGGGGCACGTAGTATAGCGCTGTTCTTACCAATTTTTCGCGAAATTTGGACGCGCCACTACGGTGACATCTTTCCCCTTCTCAAAAACAAGCATGCATCCTTTCACGAATTAAAGAAATCGACTTGTATAGAAATACTACGTAAAAACGGGAGAGGGGGCAATTCCACGAGAGGGCACGGCGGGGGGGGGGGGGGGCGTCAAATCGGTCACGTAGTATGGGTACGGCCCCTTACTAGAACCCGCTTTCATGATTCTTGATTTTTTTCCCCACTTTCGTTATGAGTTTCTCCAGAGTACTTTATTTGTAAATCTGACAATTTCGGGTTCAAATGGTTTTCAGATCAGCGCAGATGGCAAGTTTGCTCCAGAGAAAGCGATAGCGCGGTACACTGAGGAGTTAAAGGGCGCACCCCAACTGCTGGAGAAGATAACGGCTGGCATAGAAAAGTGTGCGAAGGAAAGTAAGTACCGTTACGTTAAAGCATAGTGCACGGGCATGTCCGGCAGCTATGAATACCTCCATCGTCTTAAATAGCAAGGATGCGAGTAGACCACCTGTTTGTTTGCAAACAGTTGGAGCTGAGACTGACCTGGCTGAAGAAGCACTGGCGGAGAAAATTTTGGACACCTGCTTCCTCCAAGACGATTAAGTATTATTTTCGTGTATGAAGTGAATCAATAAAGTCAAATTTCAAACTCATTAGCAGTGTAACAATGGAGGCTTAATTCATTCCTAACTAAAGGAAAAATAGTAAGCTCGAAACTTGGACCCCACATCCAATCCTCATAGATCACTTCTGATGGGCACGGTTGGGAAACGACAGCGGGTGGAAACGCAAGCAGAGGAAACGCGTCGGTCTATTGGTGAAGTCCGACCTCCGCAAGGCAGGAATCAAAGGCCGCCTCATGCCCCCAGTAGTACTAGTCCAGTAGTAGGACCAAGTAGGAAGCCGGTCGCCCGGTTGCGTTTTTGTGTTGCAGGCTTGCCTACCTTCCAGGGCCAGGTGTAAAAATTCCGATGACGCCAGCATGTCGCTTGCCGGCTGTCCTATTTCGCGCGCGGAATCAGTAATCTCTGCAACCTGGAGATCCCAGCTAAACGAAAAAAATCGATATTTGTAAGATCGATATTAACATCTTTCGATGAATTTGATATAGATATATCGAGCTAAAATATCGATAATGCGATATATCGGCCACATATCGATAATTTGAAGAAGAAACTTAAAACACAGAGGTACGAGTCAGCATCAACAGTTTGTTTTTATTTTAATAGAAAAAGAACACAAAGTGCAGGCGATGCGACGTCTGTGATCAAAACAGACGCGGCGCGGCGCGGGCTGGGCCTGAGCTGGGTTCAGTCTGCTTCTTGCAGCTCTGCCTGACGGCTGACGACACGGACATTACGAATGTGACGCCTGACGGTACACTCTCAAAAATGAATGCTTGATTCAAAGCGATTTTGATGCGAATCTTGTATTCCTGTGGGATTTCGTTGATTTAAGAATCATCTGCGTACATCAACCGTCTGTATGCTTGGCACTAGCATATGATGCTTGAGGCACGTAATGTATTCTTGGGACAAGCATATAGTTTCCCTCAATCAAGCATAATATGCTTCAATCAAGCATAATATGCGTGTGGGATTATTGGCGTTTCAAGCATGAAATTTTTAAGCATTTTATGCTTAAATCGTGCATTCATTTTTGAGAGTGTAGTTTTACCGGTGCATGAATTCAATTTTAGTGAATACGTTTAATTTAGCCTGGGGCCGATACATCAAGCGATATTATCGATATATCAACATATCGGAAAATTCCAATATCGATAAAAAATATCAATATATCGGGGTTAAAATTGTCACCGGGTATATGACCCGATGCTTAAAAAGTGAACGCCCGGAGGTGACTGATAAGTTGCCTAACCTGACGGGCAGCCATGCACACTAGACCATGGGGTAAAGACCCCACACATCGCGGGATAGAACCGCGATGCACAGATGACTCAACGCAAGGCCGAGCAAGCACGGCCGATGCGAATGTTCGGGTAGCGGCCGGTTGAGTGGCCTACCCACACGGCGCGCGGCGACGCCGCCGGGTGGACGCGCGTGCGTGGATGTATAAACATAAGAGTCATGACCGCCCCGGAGGCAGGTCAGTGGTCCAGGGTGATGGCCGCACCGCGGCAGGTGTGAGACGGTCCGGATTCAGGCCGAGAGCAGCGGAACTAGGCGGTCGATCGGGAGCGCACGAGTGCCCCAGGAAACGAGACATAACGCGAGTGAACTGTTGGTCTGATCGCCTACGCGTGTGCATACTGTGTAACCCCCAAGTGATTATTCCTAGGCTAGTTATATTCGCACAACTTGTGTAACTTAGATAGGTCCTTATCCGCACAACCGACTTGTGCGTGGTAGATCGGCACAGTTATGTGCACAACTCAGAAGTTTAACATTGTGCGAATAGCCGTGCTGACCCAATTTACACAAGTTGTGCGAATTGGACTGGCACTGCTATTCGCACAACTTCGCACAAGCTGTGCCAAAGGTATCGTTTTCAGTTAAAATGAGTATGAAGAGTAATTAAGAGAATGTTTCGATCAGAACACCACGCATAGGAAACAGCGGCAAGCTCCGGGTGTCTAGGGGCGAAATGTGGCGGGGGTGCCTTGAAAAGAAAGTCAGGGAGGCACACGCAAAAGTGCAGGCATCGCATCGTTTTCATTTACCTTTACATGGATGGCATTCCCCACACTGCATCCTCCCCCCCCCCCCCCCCGGGCCCGTGAGCCGCGTGGCCCCGTGACGTCATGTTACCGCATTGGTACCAACCAAAGGAACGGCAGTGAAATCATGACTTCTGCGAAATACTTCAACCTCTGATCATATGAACGGCTCGCCATTTTCTGCGCTAGTGAATATTAGTTCATAATCTAAAACATGAGAAGGTTGGAAATGACCACGAAAATTCGTCTGGTGAAGAAACACGCCTGGCTGCTGCTGAATTTTTCATCGCCATTCTAATGTTTTGTTTTGGTGTAAACAACCAGAACATAAACAAGTCATCTCCTTTTAATGACAGCCACTGAAAACTGCTGTTTGATTTTCTAATAGTATTTGCCAGAATAACATAAGAGACCCTCTTTGTTGTGAATATGTCTTGTCACACATTGCCTCGAAAAGGTATAAGATGTGGTTGTCCAAAATGGTGTCTTTCGAGTCATGCTCTTGGTAAAGTAATTGGTTGCTAATTCCGTTTGCACTTAACTCCTGTTTAATACGCATTGTTACCACGTTTGTCAGTTGTATTTTTGGTTGTTTCATGGCAAAGACAATGTATATTTTCTTTGAATGTATTGTGAGTATTACATCTATGTCTTTCCGTTGAAGGATGGGTGGTATTTTTTATAACCTCTACTTGCCTGTGTATGATTTGCCTGCATTCTGTTTTATGCAATTGCTTTTATTTTTCAGGTGCATTATATTTTTACAGAAGACTTAACGTGAAAGATAGTTGTTCTTGGCATGAGGTATCACCAGTCTCCTTCCTGTACCAATTTTGTAAATACTCCAGCATTGATCGTTAATGTCAGTATATTTCTGTAATTTGCCGGTCGTGTTGCCAATGTCTTGTTATCGTTCACAGGAAATCTCTTGCCCCAGGTGGACCAGTGGCAGTCTCTTTCGCTAACAAATCTGCTAGAAGTATATATACTAGGGATACGCTCCGTTTTTCTGTGCGTAATGTGGCGAGCGTAGCGTAGCATTTTTTTAAAATCTGAGGCGCCTGCAAGTGCGAGGGTAGGCCGACCCGCTATGCACGCGCCCATGCAGGAGTCCTAGTTGCCTACCTTGCGGGCGCCGTGAGGCAGGACGCACAAGTGCATGAAAAACGTGTGGGACTGTAGTGCCTGTGAGAGTCCAGGGTAAGCCAGTCTGCAAGGCACAGGGGCAAGGGCGGATTTAGGAGGGGGGGGGGGGGGGGGGGGGGGGGCAACAGGCCCTTATGTCCCCCCCTCCCCACCTTGGCGCTCGAAATGTAGAAAACCGGCATAACTTTTCCACCTGTAAGTAGGCAAAAAGCGTAACATTGCCCCCCCCCCTCAAGCCGATCAAAGATCCGCCCCCAGCAAAGGCGTATGATGGTGTCACTGGTTTGGTCTTCCTACTTGCCCTGCCCGCCTTACTGACAAATATTCCCTACCACCGGATATTTGAACCCGACCTCTGATAACCTAACCTTACGGGGTGAAGGTCCGCTATTTGCTGCTCTGCTGGTAACACAGGCGGTCATTTAACTCACGTAAACGTTCGTATCTCGCACTTTTCGCCCCATTCCAGTACCGGTTCAAGAAGGGCCTGTTCTGCTAAACGACACCTGCAGCAGCACCTGGTCTCGCACTCCGTACATTTCCGGGTTCAGAGGGCGTCGGTTCTCAAGTTGAAGTTTGTATCACTCACCGCTCCACCCATTCGAGCAGGTGCGGATCAGAGGGGGGACTGCCCTTTTGCCCCCCCCCCCTCCTCAAGCCGCTCCCAGATCCACCACTGCATTCGAGTCCCCACCCAAGAAGGCCCTGTTCTGCCCAACGTCACCTGCAGCATGCACCTGAGCCCCCGGTTTTGGCAACAGGCAGTCGACAGTCCAGGCGTAGAATATTCATAATATGTAAGGGGCCGTCCACATATTACGTAATCATGTTTTTGGGATTTTCGACCCCCCCCCCTCCCCCCAGTCAACAGACGTAATCAGCGGCCTGACCCCCCCCCCCCCCCCCCCCCCCCTCAAGATTACGTAATCAAGCGAATTTGCGGAAAATGTGAAGAATCGTGAACCCAGCGTTTGTAAAGTGTTTGAAGAGGGTAAGTGAAGAATAAAAATTTTCAGGATGATTAATGTACTTTATTTAATCTACAGTAGTAACAAAATGTCAAACTCCGCGAGCGGGGTAACTGCGACGCGGCACTGCGGCAGTTCCAATCCCCCCAAAAAATGGGATGCGAGGACCAAAGTTGATTACGTAATCAGGACGACGCCCCCCCCCCCCCCTGTAATCAAGCGTAAGCATAGCTCCGCCCCCCCCCCCCCTACGTGATTACGTAATATGTGCGGATACCCCTAACTGGATGTTCATTCTAATTCCTGGTCTGATTCTGCTCAAAGTTAAAGAATTGGCATCTAGCATTATCTAAAACTAAAACCGGTCTCTATTTGAAAGGTTGAGTGGAAGTGTGAATTGTATTTTTAACTTCGATCTGCAAATAATAACATTTTTTGGTGCCTCTATGGTATTTTCACATTTGCTTTTAGTACTCCTTAGCTACAGCTGAAGTGTGCATAGCTTACCACACTTATTATTTGATTCAAATGGGCACCACTGGTTTTTCTAGACCACTCTGTAAGCTTTGATAAGAATCTTTATATGTAATACTAATGCAGATTTTAAAAGGAATAAGGTGAACAGAAGACAAATTACTCGATCACATTTATTTCACACCTTGAGAGAAAAGAATTTAAGTATGACCATCACAACAGTATAAACCAAGGACTGTTACAGCCCCACACGTAAGATTCCTTTTCAATCTAGTTTTCGTTCATAAATGTTTTAGATTGGAAGTGAAAAGAAGCAAGTTGTCACCAAGAGCATGGAAGAAAGGTGTAGGGAACAGCATCCCTGTCATAAAGTTTGATGCTTGATGCGATATATGCTCTACTTCTTCACCCTTGAAAACAAGGTAGAAAAACAAACAAAAACAAAGTTGAGAATTGGTAAAAGGTTTTGGATCAAGTAAGTCTGAATTGATATTTGGGAGAAATTCCCACTGTCTACATAACGACTGAAAATATTGTGGCTTTTTACAAATGAAAGCAGTACACTTACGATAAATAGATTCCAGTCACAAACAGGAGGAGCCTCAGGATCTCGGATGCCAAACCGCACTCGATGATAAATAATTAAGTGCTGAAATGGAAATATTGAAACAAGTGTGAGTGGGGCTGTACTCAATAGCCGGGATAGAAAAGGAAATTTAAATGAAATAAATGAAAAACTGTAGCAGACACATTTCGGTCATGACAAATCACATTTGCAAAAAAACAAACAACAGAAGAGTGTTTCAAACGAACTAAACAGATACTGTCTGCTATTACATGTCAACTAAACATTTACCAAGTCAGTAGTTGGTAGCAAGACTTCAGCGTCGTGAAGTGTCTAGCATGTACAGCGTGTTTAACACTTGTCATCATCTGAAATAAGAATGAATTTTTAATAAAACAGATAAAGATCTACACACAGAATACAAATAAAATCTCTTCTTGAGAGCTTACCTTGTGCACTTAAGAAAGTTGAGGTCGCTCCTTGTCTAGTCTTTTACAACCAAGCAGAAGACACAGCGAAGCGGCTTGAGAATCCACAGATATACATGCACATGAGACTGTAACACATCAAACAGACTGTCATTAGCAACAAATTTGTAATCAACGACACTGGTTTTCACATATTCTTTGGTGACATACAGTAGTATCCCATCAATGTATAACTCGCCATGTTGTTTTGACCCAATGTTCACTTGGCAATAGAAGAGCACGGTTTAAGGTTAGGGCATACAGCAGGGCAGGAATTAACTTAATTTGAAAGGAGAGATGATCAAATGAAGCGAACACCCAATGTCAAATCTGTTTCAGTGCTACATGCTGCACTATCTTCATAAACCTTGCGGACCACTTAACCTCTCAATCATAGATAGTAAACAAATATTGTTTTTTTCCCTATGTTAGAAGGACACGGTACTCTGACACCTTCCAGAAGTTACAAATAAGCTTTGGAAGCGCAATGTTGCTTACGTTATAGGTAGTCAACGAATATTTTCTTTAAAATTACATTCCGGCAATCCCTAACGAAACCAAGAGCAAACATCAACAAACTGGAAGGGGGCGGGGCCGGGGGGCGAAAGAAGGCAGACGTCGTCACAGAATGAGCACAGTTAATAAATAACTACCTCGCAACTCACCTTTGATCGAAGTGGACTCCATCGGAGAGAGGCAAATTCCTTAAAAATAACTTCTTCAAGATAATGCGGGTTGACGACGAGCAAAAGCTCGTGTCTCTGCGACACAACCGAGACGATACGCCTGGCCTGGCCGTGCCGAGCTGAGCTCAGCCCAGCTGAGCCGCACAGTGGTACCAGATGCGCGGCTTTGAAATTGAATCATTACAAAAATATTTCAAATTCCATTGACCGAAAAAATGGCTCGTAGTGTTCTCCACAATTAAATGTCGATTCGCAATCTGGAAGGTCAACCTAATCTGTTGCGTGGTGTTTCTGAAAAGTCCGTGAGTGACGGACAGACAGACAGACTCACGACGAGTGTCGTCGCGTGGTCCGTTTGGAGAAGTGGGCTCGCTACGCTCGCCAAATACCAGCAGTATTTCACATGTGAAAACAATTTCTTTGGATGTATACTTAACCAGACTAACTGAACTTAACAATCGATTTGGGGGTACGGTTTAGTGAAAATGCAGTTAGTTCTTTGCATGATCAGAATTTAGAGCCAATATGTATTCTCAAAGACCAAGTATTTAGTCAAGAAACTTAAGTCAAGACTTATGGTGGTCTGGAATTTCTATTCAGATTGTATGAATTTTGTTTTTGAATTCCAGAAAAAGAATAAAAAGGTCCAAGTCATAGAGAATAATTTTCTTTCAGACTACAACCTATGTGACATACACTGACTGGAGAAAGTGAGGTACCCCTTGGGTTGGCCTCTGAAACTTTTGTTTGCAGAATATATATTTCTAAAAAGTTGTTTCCTTAGTTTCCCATATTAAAACAAAAAATTAGGAATGGTAGCAGAGTCATTTTTGTTAACTCTTTAATTGATTTACTAATTTAATCCGATTGGAAGGATATTTGAATTGTATATTTTTCTTAAACCCTTTATTAGGTGGCAGATGTTGCAGCACCACAAGGTTCAAGTCATTCCTAGTCTGGTTTCCATTTAGATAAATTTTAGAGAGCTTTTTTTTTGTTTGGTCACAAACTTGAGGAAGATGGAAAGAAAATATAGGATAGCATTAATTGGTTTGCAATGTCACCAATAAAATATGCATTTCAACATGGTATCTATTCAAGTCCATTTAATTTAGTGCTTGTGAATGGTGCGTTCATAAACATTGGGTTGAGATCAAGACAAGAATGTGAGAACACTACTGATTACAAATATACGTTTAAATTACGCAAGATGTCAAATTATTTACTGACCGTTAACAACAACCAAGGAAACACAACTCGTGAGCTCAGTCATTTCTTGCCTAAAAATTGAGAGCACGTACCCATATGAAAATACATAGGGATTTGAAGGTCAGTGATGCTGAGTACAGTCCATTGAATTGACAGTAAAATAAAATCTAACTACTACGTCAGTAGAATGTGGTGAAATTTAGCCAACTACCCTGACTGGCTTTTTAGAATTCACTATTTTAATTCAGTCTGCTTTAACAGAGTACAAAAAACAAATACTTAAAGTGGACTGTACAGGTTCCCATAAATGGGATTAAAATCACAGCTACATGTCTTGATGGTAACATAACTTACAAGGTAGCAACAAATTACATACAAAATAACACAAAAAAAAAAAACAGGAAGAATAAAACTAAACAATAAAATTCGTACAACAAAGCTATATGTCATGATTGTAGAATGAACGACAAGGTAGCAGACTCTGGAGTGAGTCATTGCCTACATTACTACTGCTTATAAAAGTATCCATTTAAATGATCAGAACAGATAAAAGTACCCAAATAGACTTCAAAACGAACCCTATGAATCTTGGTTGTAGCATGATCGGCAAACAAAATCACCAGTCGGTATTGCAGTTAGCCCTTCACATTTGGGTGAAACCACTCCATACAGACTTCACAATTAATAATTGTTGAGTCAAAATGCTGAGGAAGACGGCATGAGCAGTATACAGCTGTTAACGTCGACTTCTTCTTTGAGCACCTGCTCTTTCTAGTTACTTCCTTTCGAGGAAAAGGAGTCAACTTGCCTTCCAGTAGACACTGCCGCCAGTGACTTCTTAGATCCGTTTCTATGAAATCAACATGGTCCACACTTTTTGTATACGCGAATTCAGTGGCAAATGCAATAGCATATAACCCACAGTTATTTTTGGTTTGCTGAGCACAGACAGGGTAAGACATAACATAGGCTGCCTTAGTACAATGCATTAGCATAGCTACTTGGATTTCCGTCTCTGACGTAATGGTCAGATGACTTGCTGAGTCAAAGATCAATGGCCGTGACGGCTCATCTACAACAAAAGGACATTAAAAATCATTAAGCTGTCGAACACTAGTTAAATACGATATGTTTGAGATCAATTCTTTGTTTATTACCTTTTGGAATAACACATGTGATCCAATGTTCTTTTCCAGTGTTAATAATTTGAATACAATCCTTTTCAGTTTCGGCAGGCTTATACCTCAACTCAATGGGCTCCTGCGAAACTACAGCCAAGGGTGTATTTAGACCGCCTAGATCAGGAAACTGACCTTGCAGCAGGACAGTGGCTCTGTTCAGATGAGCATCAGACAGAAATAAATCTTCCGAATCCAGTTCCTGCATTGCACTAAGTGGTATGTTGTATTCTGTAAGTAAATATTTTGAGTTATAAGGATTTTTTTCCAAATCAAAGTACACAGTACACAAATAAAATACACAAAAGGGCATCAAACCTTTGGCAAAGAAACATGCAGGGCACAACTGTACATCCTGTCCCTCCACCTCACAAGCAGACCCACAAGAGTTGTGTAAAGGTTTGTCACATCTATGGCAAGTAACAAATCCTTCATCCTTTTGGCACACTAAACATTTACAGACATGGTCCTTGTCACGCAGGTGCTTGCACAACAGGCAAATGCAATCCAAGCAGCACCTCATGTTCCTTGCATGCTCAAATTTAGAGCACTCCTCATGTACACGCCTTGAACACTGAGTGCAATTGGCCAATGCCTTTGATGAACTTGTTTTGCACACACAGCAAACTTCACTACATCCTGTTAAAAATATGCGAGAAATGGATGTCAAACGTAAAATCTTCTCCTCTGTAAAATATTTTCAGATGCACTCTTACCAGCCCCAATGTTTGTAAATGTAGAAATCTTTGAAGGGGAAAAAGAAAACCTTTGAGTTCTTGTAGACTTTGCAGCAGTACCTAGCAAATAAATTTAAATTGTTCTGTTATTGTTCTACATTTAATGTACATCAGAACTACTGTCAGTCTGGTGTGACTCCAAGAGTTCTAAATAAGAGACTTCCAGCAAAAATCTTCTTAAGTACAGTCAAGTTTACAGTGTTTAACTAAATTAAAACTGAATGAGAACCTTGATCAATCAGGGAAGTACTTCATGAATGTACCCTTGTGTGTGAGAGTCACACTGTCAGTCTCAATAATACACAGCACCGTCCACTGTGAACACTCACCCAATTCCTTCGACATTCCAGTGGTCCAATCAAACAGAACGCCACTTTATCACATTACTAGAAACACTTCGCAACCAATACTCTGCTGAGATCACAATTAACATTTTTGGCAAACTTCTGAGAACTGCATATGGCCATACAATTAACATAACCAGTTTTAAAACATGAACTAAGCAGATGTCGTTTGGTTGCGAGATATTTCTATGACATGGAGATACAGGGACTGAAAGAAAATAAAAACATTAGTCATCAGTGTTCACGTGCCAAACATTGTCCACCTATGAAAGAGAGACAGATGGAAAGAGCATAGGAGGGGAAGGATTTTAAACCAGCACCAAAAGTAATGCAATTGAACCACATCACAATCATTAAAAAAAGAAAAAGCCACTCCCAAAGCATTGAAAAGAAAATAGAAACCCACTACAAAAGGGGTCACCTATCTCATTTGTGACGTCTGCACTGAACACTGAGAGATAAGCATGCAGTCGATGTTCTTTTGCCAGCACAAACCATGAGAACAAAAATAATCTGCTACTTTGTAGCAATGCTTGCATGGTCTTCTGTCTTCACAAGAACAAGAGAGACAATGAGCACATATATCGGTTACACATGTGCAGTTGGCTGAATCCTTCTTGCAAACAGTGTAGGAAACAGACTTAAGACACTGCGAAACCACTTTCCAAGCACCATCACACACAGAAACATCACTGTCTGGTATTGCTAGCCCCCGTGACAATCTCCCTTCTGAAGCATGTGCTTCCCTATCTTCATGTGACAATAGTGCACCACCTGCAATATTTTTTTTTTAAATTGTATGCTAATGACTAATACTAAAAACTTCAGTCAATGTAGTTGAATCGGCTTACGTGGTCGCTTGACAGTACTGTTCGATTTTTGGGGGTCTTTGTTGGGCCAATTGTGAACAGTTTTAGTAAGACCTTTTGGTCGACCCTTATGTTTTACTGAGGGCGGAATGTGAAAGTCACCAAACATTCGATTGACTTTCTCATGCAATTGTACTGGAATACACATAAAATACACATGACAAGAGTACAACTAGTGGAAAAAATAGGACAAACAGATACCAAATGAGTTAACTTACATTGATCTCCACTTTCACGTGAGACTGGCTTGGACTTTAATTGGTCATCGTTATTGCCAGATTTGTCATCTCTATCTTTCTGGACTGTTCTCATATCAACTGGCTTGGGTTTTAACTTATCCGCCTCAGTTCTCTTGGCTGTTCTGAAGAATCGGCAGACATTGTTGGCACACTTGTAGAAAGGGTTCCCTTTCATTCTGGAGTCCAGTCGAGAGTTTAGTCTAAAAAATAATAAATTTGCATGAAATACGAGATCAGATTCTGTATAATCTACATAATTCATCCATAGACAAATTGATTACACTGATCACTGTAGTACAAACCTGATGGCTTCGTTGCCACAAAAGCAATCTGGTGGAGGAGGGAGAGACACACTCTCTTTTCCACTTTCCTCTGTCACAACAGACAGCTCATAATCACATCCATCGTTGAGTAAGTCACCTATAAGGCATCGACGAAATCGACAAATTAATGAGCGTCTATAAAACAACTAGAAATAGACAAATCCTGAGACCGATATTGAAGTGCATACCTAGAGAATTGTCTTGACCTGACTGAAAAGTTTGGCGAGATGTGTTATCCTCAGTGGTCTGTTCATCATGGTAACCAGTGGCGTCTTGATCTGACTGACAATTTTGGCGAGATGTGTTATCCTCAGTTGTCTGTTCATCATGGTAACCAGTGGCGTCTTGATCTGACTGACAATTTTGGCGAGAGGTGTTGTCCTCAGTTGCCTGTTCATCATGGTGAGCAGTGGCGTCTTGGTCTGACTGACACTTTTCGTGAGTGTTGTCCTCAGTTGCCATGCCAAGTTGATCAGAGTGGTCTGACATAAAGAGAGAAAATTCAGATAAAAAACAACACAAAAAAAAACCAATTCTATTCTGGTATTATAATATCAACAAACAAAATAAAAGTTATAACCATCCTCACACAATACAGGTTCTCCACCACTGGGGTTAGATGATGGGCGCACATCTGCTTCTTGACCGGATGCCCAAATATTGAACAGCTCACGGAGAGCTCTTAAACGAGAAGCATACTGGCTTTCTCCAGATTCCGCCATAATGCTGACACACTTTTTGGCTAGAACCATGGCCTTCGAGTACTTCTCTGCTGCTGTTTTGGGGATTAATTTAGCAGGTACAACAGAACACGAGATGCTGCTTCCTTGTTTAGATGAAGTCTCAACTGAGGTACTGTTAGAGATTCCAGACGACTTCAAGAACATAGGATGTATGGCATCCGTGCAATAAAAAGGTAAACCTGCAAAGTATGTATAAAAGTACAGAATGTAATGGCATGTAACATTTAAGGGGCAAAAACTACCCAGGCAAACACTTACTCTTGTCCCTTTTAAATTTAATTATGTGTCGGCATGGAAGACCAACAAAATTTATAAAATGGGCGCAACCACACTTTTCAAGAGTGGTGTCAGTTCTAACTTGATGTCCCTCAGCAGCTTTTTTTTCCTCCCACAACACCAAGTCTGCTGATTACTCGGTTAGGTCATTCAGAATCTCCCCTATTTTGGGTGTTTCTCCAGTAGTTAGATATGACCGCTTCACCCTTGAAATGGTGCTGCGGAAAAGAGCTTCATTTTCCCGCAGTTGCACAATTTTCAGCAGCTCTTGAAGTGACTCATGTAGGCTGAAATCAATGTTGAGAACCTGGTGCAACAGAAGAAACAAAAAAAATATGAATCGATTCAGGAAAATACGCAATATCTTATAAAATGAAGGGTTGTCAGTCTTACCATTTTGAACTTGGAATTAATACTCTCCAAGCGGTTGTTCGTAGTGTTTCCCAAATTTGGTGCTCTTTTCTTGTCCCTGTTTGACCAGGCAAGTGGGCACTTCAACCAATTGGTCTCGAAGTACTTGAAGAAGCTGGGTGATGCCACTTCTTTCAATTTATCACATAAAGAGTCAAAAGTTTTGTCATCACTACAAAATCTCAAATCAGAGAGAATCTTCTTCACTTCAGGATTTTCTTTGCCACTTTTTTTGGTGAAAATGTTGGGCACATGAAAGTCACATAGCTGGATACAAGCATTAGGCAAGACCTCTTACTGCACCCGCTTCTGAATAATCTTCATCCAATCACAACAGTTTTAATACGATCTGCTACTTCTTCTGTCACTGACTGTTTAAACTGTCCCAAGACTGCAGAGAGAGTACACTTTTCTTCATTAGCAAAGTATGCAATGCCTGCTACCCTGCCAAGGCCATTGCTATCAGAGACCATCAAAACAGTAACTGGCATTCCATTTTTGTCAATTTTGTAAGTGCTGTCCATCAACAGGACCGATCCATACTTTTCTACATTACTTCTCATTGATGTTGTTTGCACAAAGAGAAAAACAACACCACTCTCTTCATCTTTTTCTACATGTACATGGGCCCCAAGGTCGGCTGCTAGAATCTGTTCGATGGTGTCTTTAAACATTTGCTCATCTGTTCGTCCATTTCTTATTTCTGCTTTTCTCTTTGCCCTGTAAGGAAAGGTGACAGTAAAGACACAGAAGAACACTCCACACCACAGAATACCAATGATGAAGCCGAAGTTCCTTCACCATCATGAATTCTACCATTCCTGATTTCTGCTTTCCTCTTTAACCTTGGATAAGCAGTGAAAAAGAGAAGAGAGAAGGAGATTATTCCACACCAAAGAGTATAGGAAGACACCATGCCATCTGTAACTTCCAGTAACTGATAGAGCGTGCAATAGAAATTCAGAAGTACAGTAGAAATACGTTCCATTCAACAATGTTGGCATGACAGTCAGAAAGGTACATTACCAAATCTTCAAACTCAAATGAGAAAGGATTTTACTTACTTCAGGTTTGCAATGTCCCGCGCATTCAAATTTCCCGATCTGCTATTCTGCAAAATGGGCCGACTAGTCGAGGGTTTAGCCCTGGCTTGCAGAAGCAGGTCCAGGTCATGGGCATCATTGGGATGAACTTTCCGGTTTTCCGGTATGACTGCTGCCTCCTCTTCTGTGCACTCATGGTTTGTGTGGACATCTCGGAACGCAACTACCTGGAGGACTCCACCTAGATTGCCACTGGTTGTCCTGGCGATCAGTTGCAGTACGGCATTGCAGCCAAGTTTCCAAGTACTGGGAAGAAAGAGTCTATGTTTTCCAGACCCAGTAGATACCTGATAATAATGAGATAAAAATTTGGAGAAAAACCAGGATAACCTTACCTCTGCTTAACTCGAAGGCCCTTGCCCGTCCTAATTCTTTCTCTCCCTCCAAACTTGCTCGGAAACGTGATATATTTGTACTGCAAATCTGAGCTCCATGGGTCATGTCCAGCAGCCAATCTTTTTTGATTCTCTGTTTTGATGGGAAACGAGGATTTTGTTTCCCATATTACATGCTTATCGTTTTCGTATGCCCTACGCAGACTTTAAAACTCCTCAAAAGTAGCAAACTCCTGCCCCACACGAAACTGAGGAGAATCCATGGTGTCACATCTAAAAGAAAAGATAAATTTTAGTACTCATTGATAGAGCAAACAGTGGACAGCATACATAAGTTTATCACACAAGGCACAATGCAGAAAGTTAACGACGTGACCCCTGACGTATCGTGTGAGTCCATGACACACAAAATACGTCAATGACATGTTTTAGACATAATGGTGCTTGTTTCCAGGTACCCGAACGGTATTATCACTTCATGGTGCCGGTAACCTCCTAATGAGGTTATGGATGAATTAGGGGCAGATTTAGAGGCCAGCAGAATTCTATGACTACGAGCCAATGTATAAGTAAAAACCAATCGTTGCTAGACATCACAGACCAACGCCGGGAGCTGCGTCATCGCTTCTAACAAAGATTTGAAGTGATTCAGGAGGTTCAGAGACCGGTCTAACGCACAATATAGAGGACCACATGGGTTTCTATTTTTTGAAAAAGACCATTATGGAGGAAATCTTAATTTAACACTCAATCACTTGCCAGTCGATCATATGTCACTCTTCACCACATCGTTTAGGCAATTTAGAACCAGGAAAATACACCAGCAGCAAACACAAAACCGACGGCGGCGTGCTAAGATTACGATTTTCTCAAGCACAATTCCCGTAAAATTCCGACCTTCCTTCCCTTGGTGGGTGTCGGGGCCCTCCACCGCGAACGTCGTCAAGTGCTTGACGGTGGCGTTTTCGCGGTTGGGGCTGCCGGACCTGATTGTGTCCGACAATGGAACTGCGCTTACGTCGAGAGAATTCCAGGCGTTCTTGCAGGAGCGAGGCATTCGCCAGCTCACCATTGCGCCGCACTGTGCGTGGTCGAACGGCCTGGCGGAGCGCAGCGTGCGCACCGTCAAGGAGATACTCGAGCGCATGGACGGCGGCGACGAACAGCGCCTGCGCACAACCCTCGAGGCAACCCGCTTCACGCCGGGGCCAGATGGGTTGTCGCCCGCACACCGCCTGCTAGGCTGGAAACCGATGACGCGCCTCCGCCGCATGGTACCGGAACCGGAGGACGAAAGGATCCAACCCGAGCCGGAACAGGCAGGGGCGGAGCCAGGACTAGCGGGGGAGGGGGTAGGGGCTGGGCTGAAAGTAGCTCAACGGTTCCACCTCGGACAGCAAGTCTAGGTGCGGGTGTACCGTGGCAAGCGAGGGGCAAAGTGGGCCACAGCAGCCATAGCGCAGCGCAAGGGCTCGAGGCTCTGGATGTGCAGGACTGCGGACGGTAGTTTAATCAAACGCCATGTTTCGCAGATTCGAGCCAGGATGAGCCGGCGAGGGGAGAAATCCCGACCTCGAGGGCGCCCCGTCGGTGAATGGGGGCCGGAAGAGGAGGAACACCACCAGGCGGCCGAAGAAGCGGCGCGCCGGGCTCAGCGGGGAAGCGACGAGCGGGCCGGGGTCGACACCAGGGACGCCGCCAGCCTAGCATCCACAGGCGACCCCGACGTATTCGTCGATATCGATCTGGGCCTCGACGGCGACTCGCTGTCCGGGGCGGAAGATGACGACCACGAGGAGGGTCAGCTGTCCTCGGAGGACGACGCGGAGGACCGGAGCTTCATGGGGTGGTGGGTCAAAAACAAAGTCGAACAGAACGCCAAGGAGGCCCGTGCCCGGGAGGCCGCCCAGGAGTCTTGGGCGAAGGCCACCGGCACGACCTCGGGGGCAGGCGGACCTCCAGCACCAGGGCGAGTCGAAAGGAGAGTACGACGCCGGAGGCCGCGGCCACGGCATCGCCAGCGGCTGAGCGCGGCAGGGAGAGCCCCGCGACCCCTCAGTCGGCGAAGAGCCACCGCAACCAGAAGCGCCGCCAGCGCCGGGAGGCCCTGCGAGACAAGCTGGGGGACGAGTGGGACCCCAAGCACCGAGGGGCCCCAGCAGCGCCGGGAGGCCCCACGCCACCGCGCGCTGAGGCGGCTGGACCCAGCACGCCCCGACGTCCGACGGCGTCCCCCGCCAACTGGGCCACGGGCGAGGCCAGCAGGGCCAGCTCGAGGTCTCGGTCAGGAACTGCAGGTGCAGGATCCGGGCGACCCGCCTACGGACCCTCCCTAGCGGTACGGCGGGAGCGGGAGGCCGCAAAAGCACGCGTGGAGGAGGCGAGCGGCAACTGGACGAGGCGGCTCGGGTGGGTCAGACGGCGGAGCAGGAGATGGCGGCCGCCGAGGGGGCGTTTGAGACGGCCTGGTCACGGCAGGTGGCCCGGCGGCTGGCCCCAGAGACCGCCGCCCGCCGCAACAACAACACCACGGCTGCCGCCACCCCCGAGGATCGGGACGGCCCCGCCGAGCGGCCAGGAGGCCCACGCGCCCGGGAATGAACCGCCGGCGCCGCGTTAGCGCCCGGACCGCGAGGCGGGAAGCCAGCGTAGGTGCAAGGGCACATACCCAGCGCGAGGCTCTAAGCCAGCGCCCTTCGATACCGGACCTGACCTTGAATCGTAATTCCTTGTTGTTAATTTTGCGTCATTATGTAAGGTTACACAGCGCATGTTTTGTTGTTGTTGTGAAATATTAAAAGACTTGGGGGGGGGGGGGGGGGGTGATGTGTCGCAACCTAGAGTATTAAGTTGGCAGTGCCACAGATCCGGGTTCCGCCACCAGGGAGCGCCAGCGCTTCCTGGGAGGCGGGCCCGGAGGAGCGAGCCGAGAGAATTCATTCCGTCTATGAGTGAGTTGAAGCCGGTTGAAGCACACATCGCCTCTCCAACAAGGACCCCGAGAAACTTGAAACTTGGTGAGTGTTCTTGAACTATACCCTTTCCCCACGCCAGTCACAAGGAGTTGAGGACACGACAGTATCTTTATTGCTTCCATTGTAGTTCGTCATTATCAAGGGGGTATCGACTCCGGTAATCCGCTAGACATGCAAAAGTAATCCGTGGTAATCTGTGTTAATGCAGTTAATCCGAGTAATCCGGGGTAATTCGAGGTGATCTAAGGTTATGAAAAGTAATCCGGGTTTTCCTGGCCAGGATAATCGAGGAAATCCGGGTAATCCAGGGTAATCCGAGGCCACGAAAAGTAATCCGTGTAATCGGAGGTAATCCGGGGTAATCCGGGCATTCCTAGTAATCCGGATATTGCGGGTAACCCGGAGTAATCCGGGTATTCCAGCCCGGGGTAATCCGAGGTCATGAACAGTAGTCCGAGGTAATCCAGGTATTCTGAGTAACCCAGGGAAATCCGACCAAAAGTAATCCGTTGTACATTGAATTCTAGAGTCGATACCCCCTTGCCCCGCACTTTGTGTTCTTCTATTTTTTATTAAAATAAAAACAAACTGTTGATGCAGACTCATATCTCTGTGTTTTAAGTTTCCTCTTCAAATTATCGATTTGTGGCCGATATATCGCATTATCGATATTTTAGCTATGTCTATATCAAATTTATCGAAAGATGTTAATATCGATCTTACAAATATCGTTTTTTTTTCGTTTAGCTGGGATCTCCAGGTCGCAGAGGATTACTGATTCCGCGCGCGAAGTATAACAGCCGGCAAGTGACATGCTGCCGTCATCGGAATTTTTACACCTGGCCCTGGAAGGTAGGCAAGCCCGCAAAACAAAAACGCAACCGGGCGACCGGCTTCCTGCTTGGTCCCACTACTGGACTAGTACTACTAGGGGCATGAGGCGGCCTTTGTTTCCTGCCTTGCGGAGGACGGACTTCACCAATAGACCGACGCGTTTCTCTGCTTGACTGAAATTTGTGAAATTCTTGTTTCTGATGAAAACCCATGGCAATTGCTACTAAAGTATCACCTTGGTGATGTAGACTATGTACCTGATGAAATTAAGAAAAAGTCTGCTGGTCGCCCTGTGAATCATAACAATGAAACATACCGCTGCTTACAACAAGCCACAGTCGCTGCCCGCTTTAAAGCTCAAGGACCTTCAAGTTTTGTGCCAACATAACATCATTCCACCCAGAGCATATTCGTTTTATGAGTCGCTTTCAGCTTTGGATGACGCTGGAGATGATTTTTATGACTGACCTAATTGGCTTCTTAGTTTTTAAGATACCTTGTTTTCTGCTTTGTTGATTGATTAGTTTTATTCATTTGACTGACTCTGCTAAAGTGCAATATATCTTTGTGATTAGTTTAGGATAGCTGTGATTAGCTGTGCACTTCAGTACTGCATGCCTGTGTGCACATTTGACATGAGTTGGTGGCGTTATAGAGAGCTTTGATTGAATGAATGAAGATGATTCAAGTTGTGCAAACAGCTGAGCCCTCCGTTCTCGCACAACTTGTGTAGCCTAGTATGGATTGGCTATTCGCACAACTTGTGTCGCACAACGCACACCTTGGCAACCCGTCGAGGAAATGCCGGATTTTTAACAGGTTTTATTTACTTCGGATGGATTTTGATAGTTTTTAGGCACGGAGTGAAACGGAGTTGCCTTATAGTTTCGTCAGATTCGACTGTTTTTATTTTCTTTCTTGGAAGCATAGCCCCATATGGCCCTCTGACAGAAGTTTTTCAAACTCTCTAGATTATCGAAGGGTACTCATACAAGACACGCTGACGTGTTTTTACACTTCAAAAATATCACACACCGTTTAAAAACGAGTTTTAAAGTCGACTTTCTCACTCCTTTCAATGGGGAAAGTAAGAGACAGAGCACCTCGTCAACAGGTACCACTAGTCCAAAATCAAAACGATCTAAAAAATCAAAATTCTGTCTGACAGAATTACGGACAATAGTCGTAATAAATGGTCTAGCGTGTTGTTACATTCAAAAAATATCATAGTGATCAGAAAAACCACTTCAAACTTCAGCTTGCTCTCTCCATCCAATGGTGATAGCAAGAGACCCTAGCTCTTCAACTACTCCCTCTCCCCCTTGAAGGAGATACAAACTACCCCGAACCACCCCAAAACTGAAACAAGGCTGAACCAAAATCCTCATTCTATGAATTTCAGAGAAAAGAAAGCAAACAAAACCAGAAAAAAATATAAACTTAACTTCTATAACCACCCCCAAACCACCCCAAAACTGAAACAAGGCTCAACCAAAATCCGCATTCCATGAATTAAAACATAAAAGAAGGCAAATAAAACCAAAAAGAACAAAATACAAACTTAACGTCTATTTTAACCAAACCCCCGTGAAACTCCGGGCCTACCAGTATCTCACACAGTGGGATAGTATTTTTTTTTATGGAGCGCCTAGTATATGAAGACATTGATATTCGTCCGAAAAGGGTCGGTGTCGGTGGGTCCCCGGGGAGAGGGGGGGGGGGGGGGATGTAAAGCGACAGATGACTGTCGCTACGAGCGTACTGGATTTTTGGCGCGATCCCATCGCTGTGCGCGCTGGTTCCTGGCTGTTCTTGGGTGTTCTTGTAAAGCTTCATGCTAAACGTTTAGAAGAGTAACATGCAGTAACATCTGATTTAGTCTATTGGTAAGTGAGTTGATGTTTAATTAAGAGTGTTCGGATGTCAGTTTTTTTTTTCTTATTCCGTTATTCAGTATTTTCTTAAACCAATGTAGTCTTCATTGTGGGTTACCATACAAGGAGCTTCTGAATCTTTTGAGATCTTTGTAAGAATAAAAATCGTGACGTCTGGGGTTTGTGTGAGATGTCCAGCAACGACCTAACATTGATCGCACCGATAGAATTCTTTTTCTCTTTCCTACCGAATTGGCCACAAAAGCATCCATAACCTCATCAGGAGACCCTGGCACCGGCACCGTTCAGGTGTTCAGGTGCCAAAAATCCGGTTACATGAAGTCTAAAATATTAGCTGTCCACTGTCTGCTCCATCGCTGTGCATTAAAGTTACTCACCACTTTTTAGATGTGCAACATGGATCCTCCTCGGTTTTTAGCCCGTCCCGACACGTTTCTTTAGAAACGGCAGGAGCCGGGCTTATAGTCTGATGCCGCATGTTCGTTCGGGCGGACGTATGTTCGCCGACGTATGTTCGCCGACTTATCGTTCATAGAAAGACTTCAAATTTTGAGGATCAACTACTTTTTTAACGTAGAATCACGTGCGGTGGCAACAATTTTCGATTTGTTTCGCATTTTTGATTAATGAAAATTTGTCTGTTTTTGTTTTTTGAGGTTAGGGCTGGCCGCCGCGCGTACACTATTACCATCGCGGCGCGCACGGGGACGGGCTCAGGTTAACGATTTTAATCGTAACAAATACATCTGCTATCGGGCACCTCTAGGGAGACTTGAGGCGGGGGCCGAAGGCCCCGCAAACGCCGCCGGCAGGCCAAGCTGGCCAAGTCCCCCTGTCAATCCGAGGTGCCGGTGGAGCGCAGCGGAACTGGCACCGAGGATGACGGAAGGGACGGGCCAGCTTGTTTGTTGGTCAAGAGTTTTCCACTTTTGAAAGAGTTCAAGAGTTGCGAGCTGCATATGAGCAAAGGAGCCACATCAAATGGGTCACAAACACATCTTTTCCAATAAAAACGGAGAACGAAAAAAGGTTAGCTGCTGGTCAAGAACCATTATCTTCAGACTTGCATTACAAAAATGTGACCTTTCAATGTAAATTTGGTGGAAAAGAAAGGATTAGGTCAGGTAAAGGCCGGAGGGTAAAGCAGAGGTAAGTCATTCCACCAGATTCGTACCTGATTTTTAACTTGTTCACAGTGGTATTCGTGAAATTTTCTTCTCTGTTATAGTACTTGGAAACTGGGCTGCAGTGCCATTCTCCATCTGATTGCTAGGACGAATACTGCGGTGCTCATGATGGACACTACAGTAAGATAGACAAAAATGGTATGCCGGTATGCGTGCTCATGGTGTCAGATGGGAATGGTGTTGGCCGAACTGCTGGTATTGCATATGTAACTAACGAAGAGAAGACAACATTCTCTGCCGTATTGACACAGTTTAAACAATCTGTCACTGAACAAGTTGCTGACAAGATTCAAACTGTAGTGATAGACAAAGACTATTCTGAAGCAGGAGTAATTAAAGAGGTTCTGCCAAATGCTACTATGCAGTTGTGCGACTTTCATGTCGCCAACATATTCACTAACAAGAGTGCTAAAGAAGATCCAGCAGTCCGAGAAATTCTTTCAGAACTCAGATTCTGCAGTGATGATGATAATTCCAATGCACTTTGTGTGAAACTTAAAGAAGTAGCATCTGAGAAGTTTTATGCTTACTTTGATAAAAATTGGTTGCATTGTCCACTGGCATGGTCCAACCGTGATAAGAAAAAGACCCCTAATTTAGGGAATACTACGAATAATACATTAGAGTGCATGAACTCCAAGTTTAAGATGGAATGATGCAAAAGTGAATGCTTCAATTCTTAAATATCTTGGCTACTTTGCTGTTTCACTTATTCCTTTTCTGTTCCAGGTACTGGTTGAAGTCAGTGTATCTCCACCACTGTGCTTCTGTGGTGACACATCCATCAGGTTTGTCTTAAAATGTTTAGTGTCATTAATTCATGGAACATCTGTTTCCAACTATAGAAGGCTCATATTCTTCATTGTATTTTTTTTGTGCGTAATCTCAGTAAATATCATTTTCTAGACTGAACTCTCGATTGGATTCCAAAATGAAGGGCAACCCATTTTCCAAATGTGCAAATAATGTTTGTAGATTTTTTCGAACGGCCAAGAGGACTGAGGCAGAGAACATGTCAGCCAGGCAGCCTGGAAAGACACAAACCCCAACCAGACTCTCTCCTTCTAGCAGTAGTGGAAATCAGAATGGAAGTGCAGCAGTAGAACAAGGTCAGTCACATTTCCTTTGTGTTTTGATTTTGTTGTTTGTTTTTACTCATTTTATTTTTCATTTTGACTAGTCCTCAGCAAGTGCATTGTGTGTGCAGATGGCAATGCACCTACTGGCTCACACACTTGCGTGGTCTGTGGCAAAGGTGTGCACCTTTTCCCCGAATGTTCTCAGCCTGTGGCTGGGCAAGAGGAAGGGCATGGTGAAAAGAGGCGTTGCATATCATGTAGCACTCAACAACTCCATAGTTTGTTACTTTTGTGTGGTATTTTGTACTTTATTCTTTGACTGTCCTTGGTTCTTATTTTCTTGTTTGTGTTCTTGACATTTGGGAATTCTCTTTCCAACAATGATCGGATGTGTTCCATTTCAAAAACCAATGAGAAGAAGGAAAAAGAAGGTTTGCTGTTGTCAATTGAATTAATTGCCATTACCTTGAAAGCATTCCTTTTTCATATCTAATACTGTTCATGTATACTTGTGATGAGTGTCAATATAATGTGTGGTTACATGTGTCTCTTGCCTTTTTCAGTACAATTGCAAGATAAAGTAAATCAGATTTTTGGGGAATTCCACATTCCCCCATCCGTGAAACATAAAGGGCGACCGAGAGGGCTGAATAAAACTGTTCATCACAACTGGCCTCAAAAATCCTCCAGCCCTACTAAGAAAGCACTTAAACGACCACGTATGGGATTAAGCATTGTTATCTTTTTAAATATACATTTTCAAACTACTTTATATAGTTCTATCTTTATTGATTGTTTCAGGTGGTTCTCTTATGTCTTTGGAAGATAAGAGAGCGAGTGATGTAGAAGGGCGCAGAGCCAGAGGCAATGTTATACCCAACAGTGATGTTTCCATGCTTAATATTGATACCTGGAAGGATGTCTCTCAGTCTGACTCATCGTGCTCTTACACTGTGCAGAGGAAGGATTGCAATTGCCCTTGCACCTCAGATATTTGTGCTAAGTGTCTGTCGTGCTCGTGTAAAGACAAACTTAGACCCTGCAAGCACTGCTACAAAGTAGCTGAATATGTCACCTCACATGCTTTGTCCATACAAGATCTCAAATGCATGCACAGTGTCTTAGCATTTGTTTCAGTGTTCAGTGCAGGTGTCACAAATGAAGTAGGTGACGTTTGTAGTGGGCTCTACTTTTCCTTATTAATGCTTTGGTAGTGGCTCTTTAAAAAAATGCTTGTGATGTCAATTATTAGTATCACTGATGGTGATGGTTTATGAACCTTCCTCTACTTTGCTCTTGCCATTTCACTCTATTTTAGGTGGACTACATTTGGCTACTGAACACTGATTTTAATTGATTATATTTCCTTTCAGTCCGTGTATCTCTCTGTTTTGGGATTACTTTGCAACAAAATGACACCTGTTTTGTTTTCAAAATTGATCGAACCCATGCCTTTTATGAAATGGTTTATTCTGTATTAGGCAGTCGGTTGCAAAGTGTTTCTAGCCATGTGATTGGTACATCACCATCCACTTGATTGGATTCTGGAATACCACTCTGCTTGTACTCTAAAGGTAATGTGTTTTTTGAAATTCAAAGAAGCCTTGGATCTTGTAACCGTTGTTACATATTATTGTTTATTTGCAGTTCACAAAATGTCTGAATCCGCAATGGCTGAAATTGATAAAGGTATGCTGCAAGACGCTCACCTGAGCAGGGCGTCACAAATGTTAGCTGCTCAGTTTCCTGACTTAAGTAGACTGGAAGCACCGTTGTATGTTGTCGCCGAAGAACCTATTCAGATGAGTTATAAAGCAACTGCTGGTGACTCAATTCAGATCATCACACTGGGTCACATGCATAATTAAAGAAGGTAAAAAACCATAATTTCTGCTCATGCTGTCATACTCTGAAAAAGTATTGATGTGTACCTCAAAATTTTCCACGTCATGAACACCCGTGTGTGTTTGACTGCAGGTAGACTCATACAGAGCCTTGGGCATGACGTCAGAAACTGAGACCCAGATAGCCATGCTGTTGCATACTTAGAAGCCAGCTTTTAAAATCATAATGACCGAATGTGCCCAGCAAGGGAAGGGTGATAATTGTGGACTGTATGCTATCGCATTTGCCACAGAATTTGCTTTGACCAGGGAAATTAACTGTGTAAATTTTAAAGAGGCCCAACTTAGCACTGGAAGCAATGCTTGAAAGAAGGTATGCTCTCCCCCCTCCCAAGGATTAGTACTGCAGTTTATTGTACCTGTCGTCTACCTCAGCATTATGACAGGAACATGGTACAATATGAAACTTGTGATGAGTGGATGCATCTTCGATGTTTAGGTTTGGAGTGTGTACCATCCAGTGACTATAACTGTGAGAAATGCTGTCCTTAACTTGCCCGGATTGTACGTGCTTACTTGTTTCTTTTAATATTGATTTTGCACATTACCAGTTTTCTATTGACATATTTCTTTTCAAATTGAATTTTGAAGTATTTTAAGTGAATTATCTTTGAAGTGCACATGCACACACATGCCCTTATATTTATTAAAGTTATTAAATAGTTATCAGGACGATTTGTAAGTGTCTGTCGATTTTCTGTGATGAATAAACAATTTGATGTTATGCAATGGTGATTTTTGATTATTACCCTATTTTCTGAGCTATTTTCCCATTAATTTTTATGTCGTGTTTATATTAGTTAAAAACACCAAACTTCTTTTTCTAAATACTGCTGCACAACGCTTATCTCTATACTTCAAAATGCTAAAATCTTTTGTAGGTTGGATGCAGATCAAAATGAGAAGGCAAATGCGAAATCCAATTGCACCCCCACCATGTGGACAAATACTTGTTATTATAACTGTTAATAGTTCTGTGTGGAAACTAAAATTTCTTCCAAACCCCTTTCCCAGTGGACTGCCTAAGCATTGATGTCAGCATACGCTGTCCTATCTTTAAATGTCAGTATTACCTCCGTACAACATGTACAGGTCTGCAAAATGCACGAAGCTAAAATAAGTACAGCTATGCCCAGAATATTTGCATGTGCGAAAACTTACAAATTCTTTGCTGAACACCCAAATTAATGACTTACTATTATGCTTACAAGAGGTCAAAAAAGGTAAAAGATGCATAAAACAGTCACTTTCTATCTTTTACTTTGAAGTTTGAAATGCTATAAGTGGTTATCGTTACAAATCTAAATTTTCGAAGAGAGAGACAGTGCGTTTCAGGGTAATGGCCGGTAATGGCTCTCGGTCACCGGTCACTGCAGCACCTAGCACCAGGCCGAAATTTTCGAAGATTGGCGATTCGAAGATCGGAAGAGCAATTACTGGTTGTGCGAATAACGCGTTCAGTATATTAACAGAAGTTGTGCTTTTTACGAAACGGTAGTTATTAGCACTACTTCGCACAACGCGAGTTGTGCGAATAGCCGCCGTAGTGTAATAGACACAAGTTGTGCCTTTTCACCAGCGTCAGTTATTCGCACAAGTAAAGTGAGTTCAGTTGTGCGAGCAACAGTGCCTACACTTCTCGCACAACACGGGTTGTGCGATTAGCCGATCCATTCAAAGCTGCACAAGTTGTGCGAATATAACTAGCCATATATATATGTAAATATATACCTCCAGGTGGCCAAGAGAGATGGGACGAAGGAGGAGAAGTTGATAGTGCCGATGAAGGAGGGTGGGAAGATGATTTTTTTTATTTCAAAAAATGAAGACCTCTATGATGTGCTGCTGCAAGCTAACGTGCAAACTGGACATGGGGCCCGAGACCGGATGGCACAGAAGCTCAAAGAGAACAATGACAATGTCGGGGAGGAGGTGTGCACTATCTTTAAAGAACTCTGTGGCAAATGCCGCCGCGATGGCGTATTAAGTAATTCCAGATGCCACGGCTCATGATAGACGGCCTGCCTATCTCAGACGGTAACAGTTATGATTGATATTTATATATAAATATAAAATTTACAGATCAGGTTGTTTCCCCACTGCTGGCAGCGGTAGCACTGGCGGGGCGGGGCAGGGGGAGGCGGTGGCCAAGCGAGTCGGCGCTGCCTCGTCGTCTGCTGCGGCCTGGCAGCCGGCGGCTGGCGTGACGTCACCGGGCGTATCGCGCGCTTTTCCGCGCTGGGGCTTGACGTCACAGGAGCCTTGGCCTGGGGCTCCGTCTGGGTCTCACGAGATGCCACTTGGGGGACAGAACGGGGACTACGGTAGCCCTGGGCGGTATTCCGGTATACCGTCAAATACCGCGGCATTTTTTGTACCGCGGTTACGGTATTGAATTTTTCAAATATCGGTATACCGTGCCGGTAAAGTACCGCGATACCGTCGCGATACTGATATACCGTTATACCGTGGTACCGGTATACCGCGGCCGCGGTACCGGTCGGTATACCGCGGTACTGGAATACCGCGGTACTGGAATACCGCGGTACCGGTATACCGCGGTACTGGAATACCGCGGTACTGGAATACCGCGGTACTGGAATACCGCGGTCGGGTACTGGAATACCGCGGTACTGGAACACCGCGGTACCGCGATACGGTGACAATGCCACGCGGACGCGTGCTTCTGCCCCTGCCCTGCATTTCCCCGCCTGTTTATAATGGTGTATTCCTAGCTTGCTTCACGTTACAGTTACTGAAGTACACTTTATAATAAATGAAAGTGGTTGTAGTAGCATGATCAGTATACTTTTGTTTTCCAACAAAACTGTGACCCTCCCCACACATGTCATTTTTCATTGAAGGGACATACTTACCTGTAATCTGAGGTTAACACTTAGCTGCAGGGCTGAGATGATGACGGAGAGTCCCGAATTTTTCCATTTCATTTGTTTGAAGAAAACGGAAGAAAAAAGTAAGAAGCCGAACTACGTATTGTCGTTTTCTTGAAATTAAGGTGCGAAATATCTTATAACAGCTAGCGGTGCAGCCCAACTTCTGCCTGCTGTTGACATAGCCAGGCATGGCATGGAGTATTGACGTCGCCAGGGCGGGGGGGCTCTGGGGAGGAGGGGCGGGGAAATGAACGACACAGCTCATGGCTCTGTAAATAACGAGATGCATTATTTGCACGTTGTTGTCTTCTGCTGCATCAGGCTGCTCTGCTTGTGTTTTTTAGGTTTATATAGATTGAAATGCTTGAAATGTTCTGTGAAAATTGTCTGTGTTTCACTAGAAGGGATTCGTATATTAGTGTGTCACCTATGAAAAGTAGCGGTCACTCAAGTGGGTGAGGTTTTCACCGGCTGGAGTAGAGGTAAATATCAAGAGACACAATTTTAGCCACTCTGGAGTGAGAAATACTTTAACCTCTATTCAGCATGAGAGTGAGTGGGTATTGTTCAGTACTGAGTGGTGGAGAAATATTGAAGTATATTTGGAGGCACTTAACATGATTTGAAGATCATTATTAATAACATGAACTCTGTCATGATGTAATGCTGACAAAACTTGAGTGCTCAGAATTTCAGTGTAATATGTTGTAGATTTATACACTTAGGAAGCTTTACTTGTTGTCATACAGTCCATTGACTTTCACTTTTTTACCAGACCATGGTCTGTAAAGGTTGAAAGTGAACATAAGTCATTCTAACAAACCTATCTGGGACTTTCGTCATTATGCCATCTTAATTATGGACATTCGCCATTTTTTCAGACCATTAATGGACGTTCGCCTTTTTGTCAGATCAGAATGGGATGTTCGCCGTTTTGTCAGGTCAGCTTGGGACATTCGCCTTTTTGTCAGATTAGCTGTGGACATTCGCCTTTCTGTCAGAAAATCAAGCTGATTTAGAGTGGCGAATGTCCCTTCTCTTTTAATCTAACTATGATAAAGACATGGGACCTGAAGCATACTATTTCACATTAAACAAGGAATATTTGATAAAAACTTTGCTACTCTAGGTCTGAACCTCTATCTTGCAGGTCCAAAATAAACCTTGTTTTCCTCGTAGTGGGAAATAGAACCTCATGGACTTTCGCCACTTTGTCAGAACTCCACTGAATTAATCTGTACTTAAATTCTTTGATACAGGTGAGAGTCTAACATTGGAGTGTGAAGTTAGAGATTTGAAATCAGTTCATGACTCACAACTGTAGCAAGTCCTTCTAAATTACTGCCTGACGGTATTTATGTTTTGCTGATTTTCTACCTCATTCCTTTTACCTGAAATATAGTTTATAGCAGATCATTTTATCTGTAGGTTCTATAATAATACATACTGAGGGAGGACAATCAGGAGATGAACCAGGAAAAGAACCAGGAAAGCAACCTGACAATATTTTGAATTTAGATCCTCATGTATCAGTGGAAGGTATGCACTTCTTTTTGGTTTCCATTTTTATTTTCTTTGCATTACAGTTTCATTTTATTGGTGTGCATGAGAGCTCACTCAATATACAGTAATTGATGCTTATTAAATTAATCTGTACTTAAATTCTTTGATACAGGTGTGAGTCTGGCACTGGAGTGTGAAGTTACGGAAGTTACAGTTCATGATTCACAAACTGTAATAAGTCCTTCTGAATTACTGCCTGGAGGTATTTATTTTTAATTGATTTTCTACCTTTTTCCTTTTTTTTCCTCTCATTAAATCTGCAGTTCATAGTACATTATTTTAACTGTAGGTTTGATAATAATACACACTGAGGGAGATCAATCAGGAGAAGAACCCGCAATAGAATTAAGAGAGCAGCCTGGTAATATTTTAGATTTGGATTTGGATCAATCTGTTGATGGTATGCACTCCTTTTTGATTTCCACTTATTTTTACCTCATGCCTAAATTCTAACATTTATAATTTTAATTTTTTTGAATTATCTTTTCAGTGCTGCCTGAACCAAGGACACCACCCAACATTACGGATCCAAACAAAGCAGCCAAAAGAACAAGATCAAGAACTCATAGTTCAAGTCCTAAACGCAAAAGGTCAACAAACCCAAAACTTTGGAAGGCAAATGTCAGGAAAACATTGAAAAATTCTGGCCAAGAATACATATCAGCTAATGGGAAGCCAATGAAAGCAGCTGCAATTCGAAATCCTTGCTCATGCAGGTTAAATTGTAGATTGAAAGTCTCTGAAGAAGACAGAAAATCCCTTTTCGACCAATTTTGGAGCCTTGGAAGCCACGAGAGACAATGGGACTTCATTCGACAGAATTCTTCCTCGAAGCCCTCTCAAAACAGAACTAATTATTAAAAGAAAAAGTGCAGTCGTTCTTATTTTTTTATCATCAAGGGAGAAAAGGTAACGGTTTGCAAGAAGATGTTCATCGCAACATTTGGGATATGGGATGGCTGGATAGTCAGTGCGTACAAACATGTGAATCCTGACAAAGGGAATACAACAACACCTGACAAAAGAGGCAGGCATCAGAATCATTTTGTGGCTGTCACTCCTCTTAAAAAGGAATCTGTCATTGAGCATGTTAACTCATTTCCTAGAGTGCCCTCCCACTATTGTAGGGAACGCTCCAAGAGAGAATACCTGGAGCATGGTCTCAAGCTGAACAAGATGGCCAAGCTTTATCTTGTTTGGGCTAAGGAGATTCCATGAAATTCTTTTCCACTACAGGAATATCCTGTAGTTTTTTGGATAAAGATCCAAGTATGTGGGCTAGTGACGGTGACTTTGCGAGTGGCAAGGAAATTGCCACTAATCTCAAAGTTGTAAATGACTGCGCCGAACGCGCTGTCCAGCTTGTGACTCGATACCTGAAAGGAAACAAGTTGACAAATGATGAAGAACAAAGGCACGCTTTGCTCTTAACTGTGGCAGAAGATAGGAAAACAAACAAACTTAAGTAGAAATTTCATACTTACCTGAAGTTGTGACGCAGTAATCCTCTGATTTAGTGATCCTAGAACTAGCTTAAAATTATTTTATGACTAGTTTAATTTTTTGTTATAATAGATATGACATACTTACCATAAAAACATTTTTAATAAAAAAAACACGTTTTACGCCTGAAAGGTAGGCAATAAATTTTAAAAAATTGTGCATTTTGGAAATTTTTTTCACGCCTCCCCCCTAATTGCGTCACGCCCAGGAACTTTACTTTTATGAAATTTTTTGTCAGACGACTATTCGGGTCGTTCCGGCCCCTTCAAAAAGTCATTTTGGTCTTTTTGAACTGTTGACCTTTAAATGCCCTGCGGGACCTTTTCCGGTGGTCCGATCGGGTTCATATTTATACCAAAATTCTTGTTTTTCGACGTAGCACCCGATGAGAACTAAACTGAGTGCAATTTCTAGATTCGTTTTTTTTGGACCCCTCTAGAGAAAGGTCTCCCTGCAGCTAGAACTGCAACAGCACGACAGTACAAAGATATTGTAAATTCTCAATTTAATATTGGGTTCTATAAACCAAAGAAGGACCAGTGTGGCCTTTGCAGCACCATAAGAAGTAAACACAACCCAAGACATATAAGAGAAAGGTACAAAGATGTCTATAGTGCTCACATCAAGAGAAAAGGCCTGGTCAAGAAACTTAAAAATCAAGATAGAAATGATGCTGAAAAGGACCAAAAAATTGCAGTGGTTTCTTTTGATCTGCAAAAGCAACTGCCCTGTCCCAGATCTGAAGTGGGTGAATTTTTCTACAGAAATAAGCTATCTGTTTTTAATTTTACCGTTTTTCAAGAGGTGGAACGTATTGGACATTGCTATCTCTGGCATGAGGGCTTGGCCAGAAAAGGATCTTGCGAGATTGCAAGTTCTCTGTTCAACTTTATTGCTAAGGTGGTGGAGTCTGGGCACAATGAAATTAGATTTTACTCAGATAATTGTTCGGGGCAAAACAAGAACAGGTTTGTTTTTGCCATGTATGAACATGCTGCAGTATTGAAGTCAATTAAGATCACCCATCGCTTCCTTGAACCTGGGCACACCCATATGGATGCGGATACGATGCATGCCAGAATAGAAAATGCTACAAAGTTTAAGGAAGTCCTTGACTTTGAGGATTGGGTTAAAGAGATAGAAGATGCCAAGGAAGAACTCCCCAAATACAATGTTCTCAAGTTAAACCAATCTATGATTTATGATTACAAGGACCTTGTGTCAAAGCAAAACTGGCAAAAAGACATGAAAGGTCATGATATTAAGTGGAGCAAGGTAAGAGAGGTTTCGGTTGATGGCAGAGAGAATAATCTTGTTCGCATAAAATATGATCTGGATGGTGCGATCATGACCCTCAGTCCCAATAAATTGGGTAGGCCAGTCAACCTAAAAACCTATCAGCCACCGTTGGTATATTCTGGGGCAGTCCCTCTAACTGCCAATAAGCGGGCTGACCTTGAGTACCTTTGCGATCACATGATCATTCCTTATAACAAGCAACCTTTCTTCCGGCAAGTGTTGGCTGGTACTATAGATGACTCTGAAGATCCTCTTGCGGAAGTGGAATATGAATCTGATGAAGAGCTTGTTGCCACCATTGTGGGGCAGGTAATGGAGGAAACTGAGCAAGACAAACAACTGGAAGAAAGGCATGAAGGAGATGCGAATGATACAGAAGAAGAAGATGCAGATGATACAGACGATCCAGAAGAAAAAGAAGATGATGAGGATGAGGAAGAAGATTAGTTTGACAGCTGATGTTAATTTTATTCTCTTTGATACATATCCATGTGATAATTTTTTTAACTACCTGTTGTGTTCTTTTTTTTTGTTTCCTTTATTATTTATGTTCATGTTGAGCCATGGTACCATTGTCTTCAGATGTAGTTTCAATTCTAATTAGATTTTAAGTAACATGAGTCTTTGAATTATGTTTCATAGGTTCTTTCCATGTTTCATATGAACCTTTAGAGATGTTCTCTAAGATAAAAGATAAGTAAATTTCTCTCTGTGATTTTTGGCTATGTAATGTGGGATGTGTGTTTTTAAAAGATTCCTCCATAAGTGAATCTAAATAAGGATGGTTAAAATGTTCCTTTTATACCGAGTACCTAGTCTGTTATGGAGTTCAAATACTTTTTTTTTTTAAATTCCTGTGAATGGTTCAAATATTTACATTTTTAAATAAAATGACAAATCGTTTCTTGAATGTTGATTTATTAATTAAAGCCCTGGTTGAAGTAATGACTATGGTTGGATGTGTTCACCTTGTCAGGTGACCATGCTCATAGAGCTGATGACCACAGCTGTATGCCTAAGCATAATCAGATGGGCCAGGCATGATAGAGATGACCAGATCACTCGAGATGTTCTTTGTCAAGTTTGACAAATGGTGGTACCAGAAAACCATGTTCTTTATGCCAACAAAAGCTCGTCTTAATACATTGATAAATAAGCAATACGTCTACTCCTCCTAGCAGCTCTGATTCGGTCCCCGATACCTATTGCCAACTGAGATAAACCATTTATTCTCCTTCACAGTGTTGGATAAAAATAGAAGGTAAAGGTGTTTAATGGCACAGAAAAATGTGCTCTTCACAGACTGTGCTTGCCAAATTGTCTCTGAAGTGAGGAGGAAGCAGTATACCGTTAGGAGTAAAAGGGACCCTTTACAAATGTTAGTCTCCGCTTTAGTGTTGTGGCCTTGCCTCCCTCTCCCTAGGGGCAAGGCGATTTGAGTGATCTTACCCACACTTAGTGGGTAAGTGTGATGTCGTCTGGGCAGTGCAGTGCATGGCGTGTGTCTCGCTCGCCTCTCGGCGGTTTTTTCGTTTGTTTGGCCCGTTTGGCCCTCTCACGTGCCATTTTCGGGTTACTGGCAAAACAAGCATTCCTTCAAACTCTACTGCACTTTTACCATTGAAACTACGGGACCGGTTCACAACCTCTAAAACTCGTCGTAGGGACTTCGCCACTTTTGTGAATATTTCTTGCGTTAATACCTACCGGAAAACCAAAATGCCCCACAACATTTTCACACTTTTGCAACCACGGCCAGTCCACATTTACACCCATGACAGACCGTTCTGCGCCCTGTCAAGGTCTGGTCCGATTGCACCTACCCGCGTAAAAAAAAGTCACGGCTGGCGCGTCTTTGCATCAACTTATTCCAAAGGTAAGGGTAAGACGGTGGGAATGTAACCGCAGAGCGAAGGTTTCACAGCTCTGCTCGAAAGTGTTCACGGATTCTGTCGATTGTTCAAGCTAATTCAGAAGATTTGAAATTATAGACTTGAAATGCTGTTTTTAGCCTTGAAGTAGAGCTCAGGCCTCATTGTTATACAGCTTTTTAAAGATCGCTAATAGATAATTGGGTTCGATTGTCTCGAAATGTGTACACTGATTGTCTCGAGTTGTGGACCCATCGCCGTAGAGACGGCCAGCAGTCACCAGCAGTCGCTCCGCAGGCGAGACACGTCAGTACGGTGTGCTGACGTCTTCCACCCGACCTTTGGAGCGACTTCCCAGGATCTTCACGGTGTTTGTAATAGAGTGGGCCGTAAAAAGACTTTTGTCGCAATTGCAAACGTAATAGTGCAGAAAAGTTGCCGCATGGCATCAGGATGTCAGAACAATCGTTTTTTGGTCAACATCTTCCGTCTCTGCAACGCGTTCAAAGTTTCGAAAATCACAACAAAATCGATGGTTTTTCCAAAAATTCTTTAGGATCAGTCGTGCGTTCAAATGTGGTTCTTTTCAATTAAATGAGCTTTTCTTATCGTGTTTTATCTATTTTGGGTGTTTGGTGCTCCCCTAACCTAACCTGGTCAAAGGTTACCACTCAAACGACCCAAATTCCAAGGAAAAAACGTCTTTTTACGACCCACTCTCCTTAATCTGCACGTTTCAAATACAGCTGTGCAAGCGACGTGCATGAAGTGAACAGATGGCCACAAGTCAGTCAAAAGCTAACGTTAAGTCGCCCGATTCGTTTCACACATCTCTAAAGTTCCTGCTGGCTGTCACTACGGTTCCATTCCGGCCCTCTTTGGAAGTAGTTGATTGAAAGGCGCGCCAGCCGTTTTCTTTTCTGCGTGGGAAGAGCGACAAGCCATGCGGGTATCTTGCGATTCTTTTCGGATTAAATCCAGCTAAACACACCATTTATTGAACTTACTAATTGCAGGCACGTGTCAGTTTCGCAAAATGGGCCAATAACCAATGGAAAGCAAATTTCTACATTTTCAATTTCAAAACTAAGAGCTGCAGCGGCCTGAGGGGTATCTCAAATATTACGGAAATCGTCTTCACCACATCTCCAGGGGCCGACCGTTCAAGTGATCATTGTTTCCTACCGGCGGTAAGACTAAGAGGTGATGGCTGCAGGCCAAGTCCCCTACCTAGGGACGGGGCAGGTTATTGGAATTGGACTGAATCCGCTTAGAAGGAACGTTTTCCGATAACTTTATTCGCGGGCCCGAAAAGGCTCAAGCCGAATACCAACTTCCTTTCCTTAGGAGCTAGATATCCCTGAGGGGACTGATTTCTTTCTGAGGAAAGACCTGCTGTAATCTCCACGCTGTACGTTAAACCGTCCTCGAGATCCCGGGTGAAATTAGTTATACCAGGTGTATCACTGGCCCCGGGCAGTTTCGGTCTTAGGCAGTCCCGCAACGCACTATCTCCGTCTCTTTCTGTCTCACGCCTCTGGCCGAGCCAGAAAGAGACGGAGATAGTGCGTTGCGGGACTGCCTAAAACCAAAACTGCCCGGGGCCAATGATACACCTGGTCTATATAATTATATAGGAGTTATATGTGCAGACATATAGGGTTATATATACATTATAAATAACACATAAATTATGCATAAATTATATATGATTATAAAGATAATATATAATTATATATGCTCTCATGTATGATCCTATATATGATCATATATGGTTATATATAGGCTATGTCTAGGCTATATCATATATAAGAGCATATATATTTATAACGATATATAATTTATATATATGTTATTTATAATTTTATATTCATATATATGACGTTATATATCTGCATATATAACTCCTATATAATTATATATAACTCATTTCATCCGGAATTTCGTGCCAACAGACAGACAAAACTTATTTTACCTCCACTCGAGTAAGTGCTTGTTTTGATCAGCTAATAACCCTGGTAGGTTTAAGACCAAGGGGGTAACGACTCCGGAAAAATGTGTCCGGAGGATAATTATCTTGGCGGACAGTGCCGGATAATCTTGGATAATGCCGGATGTCGGGAGAGCCCCGAAGGGCTTTGAATTCCCGTGGGCTTATAGGAGGAACGAGCGACCGGATACCGCGATGCAGAGCATTCGATTCTCTGCCTGCATCGCGGGTATCGGCCCCTGGCGACCGCACACCCGCCCGCGAGGGGAAGCCGCTGCCGGCGGAGCGGCAGACGTGTCTTGGCCCCCTTCCGTGTCACACCGTATAGGATACTCGCGAAAGAAGTGCTTGGTGTCCCCAACTTTCCCACAAAATCTTGATTCCTTATTCCAAGAATCCTCACATCTGGGTTACATTCAGCCGCAACGGCTTTTCAGCCCGTCCCGACACGTTTCTTTAGAAACGGAAGGAGCCGGGCTTATAGTCTGATGCCGGCTGTTTGTTCGTTCGGGCGGACGTGTGTACGCCGAATTATCGTTGACATAAAGACTTCAAATTTGTAGGATAAACTCCTTTCTTAACGTAGAATCACGTACGGTGGCAACAATCTTCGATTTATATGGCATTTTTGATTAATGAAAATATGTCTGTTTTTGTTTTTTGAGGTTAGGGTTGGCCGGATAATAATGATTTTTCCGGATCCTGAAAAATGTCGGATAATAATGATTATGCCGGATTATCCTGGGATAATGCCGGAATATTCTGGATAATGTCGATCATTTCTATCTTAAAATGGGGCCTTAAGGTAGATGATGCCGAATATGCGGGATAATGTCGGATAATGATGATTATCCAGGGATAATCCCGGATAATGCCCCGATATCCGGAGGATAATCGAAGTCGTTACCCACTCGTTCAAGACCAGAGAAGGTAGATCTGACCTTGATCGAAAACAACGTTTTTCCGCACTCTTCCGGTTACATTATTTTCTGAGTCTTAGCAGAAACAGAAACTCCTACCATGATGCTTGTGCTCGATTTTTACTGTAGGGATCGGCCAATGTAGCAAACAGAACATTCGACTGGTCGATCAACGTTCCAATGCTGTTCTACGGACGCTATCGAGTGACAGTAAACATCACCAACCCCAAACGTCCTGGCCTGAACAACTGTGTGGAAGGTTATGCACAGGTGATACCGAAGCCAAAAGTGTGAAAAAGATGACATACATTTGGGAAATCTCCACAGTTAAAATCATGGTAAGCACGATGTTGATGATACAAAGATTTTCACAGCATTGTAGGTAATACGAGCATTTGTTTGTATTGCCTCCACCTCAAAGTCTCCAATGTCTTTCAAAACAAGCTGGTAAGCAAGCCTGCAAAACTTGTAAGTTCATAACAGGGAGGGGTCCGCCGTATTGGTTTGTGGACCTGTGCAAGTCTCGGCACCGCCCTCAGGCTGTTTAGAGGACAGTGCTAGGCTTGCGGGAATGTAGCCCAGTTCTGGTGTGGGGAACCTTAAGGGTTGAAAGTAAAGTGGACTAAAGAGGCCGCTGGATTACCTTTACAATGCTTGTGCGTCCCAGCCTCCCCCGGTCCGCTCTGCGCCCCTCAGCTGGCACTTACCGACTGACGAGCTCCGCTCGGTCAGGCGGGCTCGCGACTCAGTTGCTCGGTGCAGTCTTGCTGACTTTAGAAGTTTTAGGCTTTGGTGGGTGGGGCAGTGCCCCGTTGCGCCACAACGCAACAGACCGGTCTCCCCAAAGTTTGTTTGTAGAGTAGAAGTCACCGAGGAGGAAGGCTGGGGCGTCGTTCTTCTTCAGCAGGTCAAAATCTTCTCTCTTCACAATTTTTTTTGGGGGGAAATAGACTGCCGCGAAACATGTGGAGCCAATTTTTATTGCTACGGACTCATCTCTTCCGAGCCGAAAAATTTCCTTGAAAAAGCACAACAAATAAAAAAACTAGTAAAAAAATTAATGTAAAAAAATGCAGTTCCCTCATAAAAATGGACAAAGTTCCACAATAAATTTGAAGAAATCCCTTTATTTTTATCTCAACTCAAAAATCCTAAATGCGCTCTTGGCTCATCACATCCGCGCCTCACCAAATTAATTATTTCATCTTTCATAAATTTTAACTTCCTTAGCTGAAACTGAAGGTTGCACACACTTCAGTGCGACATCAATATGCTCGATTGTAACTAGGCCAATCTGTATTGGTAAATTATTACAGATCAAAGAACGGACCACAAATTCATTTGTGACCTTCATATTATCCTTCATAGACAATGTTGTAAGTGCCTATGTAGAAAATCTAAAGATGGCAGTAATTTTTATAAACCTAAGTAAAGCATTCGACTGTGTTTCAATCTTTCAATCTTATTGGACATTCTTGAAAAGTATGGAGTTAGGGGGACTGCCCTTGATCTTTTGAAGTCTTATCTGGATGGACGTACCCAGTGTGTAGAGCTTCAAAGTATTACTAATGGCCTTCTACAAACTTTCCACTATGAGAATTGTTGCTGCCAATGTCCCTCAGGGGTCTACAATTCGGCCATATGTGTTTAATATCTATGATAATGCTTTATATGAAGTTGTTAAAAGGGAAGGAGGAGAAGCTTTTGAGTATGTTGATGACACAACCGTTATCATAAAAGCAAAGACCTTAACTAAACTGAATGAAATAGGAAAGAGAATTTTAAAGGCATTATATCTACAGGGTGTTTCTCCTCGTGAGGTCATCCACTTCAGGGTGGATAGGGGACACCTAGAAAAGTGTTTTGGGCATAGGAACCCATGGGCGCAAATGTCACGTTACAGCGTTACACGAGGGTTACTTCTGTTCATTGTGCGCCGGGATGGTAGGCAACCCATCGATCACGGTACGCCTTACCAACCCCTCCCACCCTACTGCCGCCTCTTTTCCCCGGCTGAAATGAATTTTCTCGGGGACGGTTTGTCACGTTGCTGTCAATTCATTTTTTCACAAAGTCATAACAAAAACAAAACAAAACGAGCAAAAAATTCTTCGTCACATGAAAAACAAAATTCAGTCTCAGCAGAAAAACATACACGGTTACAAATGTTCAAAGTGTCCTCCACCAACTGCAATGCAACTTGCGACCCACTGTCCCCACGCTGTCCGCACTCGCTCAAACATACCAGGGTTTTGGCGGATGGATTTCCCGGCCATCACGATCCGCGCCAACAAATCTTCCTCACTTTTGTAGTGTGGAGTTTCGTGGAGTTTCGTACAAGAGGGCCTCCATGGCACCCCACAGTAAGAAGTCTCGCTTTTGATACAATCGCAGTGTTCTCAAACTCCCTGGTCTTGTCTCAAACCGAGAAACGATTTTTCTGAGTGTGGGGCCGTACCAGGACTGAGCGGCAACGGATACCTGGTGTTCTTGCAAGAGGTTTTACCTAAGTTACTCGATGATGTGCCCCTTGCAGGCCGGATCGAGATGTGGTTTTTGAAGTAACGAGAAGTTTTTTCTTGTTTTGTTTTCTGTTTTTGTTAAAGTATTTGTCAACAATGAATTGACAACAATTTAAAGTGGCAAACCGTTCCCGAGAAAATTCATTTCAGCCGGGAAAAAGAGGCGGCAGTGGGTTGGGAGGGGTTGGTATGGCGTACCGTGCTCGATGGGTTGCCTACCATCCCGGCGCACAATGAACAGAAGTAACCCTCGTGTAACGCTGTAATTGCGCCCATGGGTTCCTACGCCCAAAACACTTCTCTAGGTGTCCCCTATCCATCCTGAAGTGGATGACCTCACGATGAGAAACACCCTGTATTTTGGGTTTTTTAATGCAACGTGAAATATTAACATTATCAACATTCAAGGCCAAGAGAATTGCATAGAGGAAGCACATTTCATCTTTATTTCTCAAATTAATGCAAGCCTTTTTCTTTTGAATAAATGCTGGAAGCGGGCTGTAGCTCGCCGCAGAAAGCGGGCGATAACCAACAGTCCTAATAACAAAGCTGAGCACCATATCAACAGTGAAGTTTGATCCGTTCTCGTTGAAATTTGACACATTTTCCGAAATATTCATTATACTTTGTTGATAGAGATCACGAATTTCCTCTATATCATGAACAATTTTTGTTTGACTAGGAAAGTGGGGGTCGGTCGTTACTACCTCTCCAGTTGCTAAGGTAATTTTGCTCATTCTCAAATTTAGAACTAGATTGAACTTTAAACCCCGATGAGCCAAGTAATCGTTTCTAATGAGGCTACAAGCTCTATCTGTTTCTGTAATCATAACCACTATTGGATCGGCATGAGAATTAACCTTTAGAGTGTGCGTTCTTAGAAGAGCGCGGAAGTGTGAGGTAGTCACCCAAGGTGTTGACGATGTGGATGTTGTTGCTTCTGCTTCTGCTGGCGGCGCTGGCGGTGCTTCATCTGCTGTCTCCTCTTCGGCTCGTCGTGGTCCAGCGGGGGAGGCCATAGGTCATCCGGCTGCGTTGAAAGGCCAAGAGGATTTATGGAGAAAATTCCTCCATGTCGAAAACGAACCATTCCCCGACTTTTCGTATCACTTTTATTGTGGGCGGGCGGCCCGCTTCAATCTCGTCAACAAGGTACGTTAGATCGTCCGGACTCAGTCCCGCGTACCTCTCTGGAAAAATCAGCCGGCTCAGTTCGCCCTTAAACATTATGTCAGAATAGAGGCGCTCACCGAAGCGCGTAACAGTTTTCCCGATGCTAAGAGACACGAAATTCATTCCCACCCTCAAATCTTTGGCTTTTACGAAGGGCACCACGTTGCCCAGCTGGCTAAAATGTTGGGCCATCTGAGGAAGGAGAGTGAAAAAACAAAAAATAGTTTTAAAAAGTCGATGTAGACACTTCCCCTAGCTTGCAGCTACACACTCCCACACATGTGGAACAGAAGCGTTTGAAAAGAGACGAGACGGTACACCCACCTTTATTTCCAAATACCGTTGAGCAGGACGTTGAGCAGCACCACAATACGGTCAGGAGCTTGGGAGGTGAGCTGGCTAGGCACAGAGCACGCAGGGAAGGCTTGAGGCGTTGGAGCAGCAGAGCAGCGGAGCAGCAGAGCAGCAGAGCAGCAGAGCAGCAGAGCAGCAGAGCAGCAGAGCAGCAGAGCAGCAGAGCAGCGGAGCAGCGGAGCAGCGGAGCAGCGGAGCAGCCGAGCAGCCGAGCAGCCGAGCAGCCGAGCAGCCGAGCAGCCGAGCAGCCGAGCAGCCGAGCAGCCGAGCAGCCGAGCAGCCGAGCAGCCGAGCAGCCGAGCAGCCGAGCAGCCGAGCAGCCGAGCAGCCGAGCAGCCGAGCAGCCGAGCAGCCGAGCAGCCGAGCAGCCGAGCAGCCGAGCAGCCGAGCAGCCGAGCAGCCGAGCAGCCGAGCAGCCGAGCAGCCGAGCAGCCGAGCAGCGGAGCAGCCGAGCAGCGGAGCAGCGGAGCAGCGGAGCAGCCGAGCAGCCGAGCAGCCGAGCAGCGGAGCAGCGGAGCAGCGGAGCAGCCGAGCAGCCGAGCAGCGGAGCAGCGGAGCAGCGGAGCAGCCGAGCAGCCGAGCAGCCGAGCAGTGATGCAGGTACGATGCACTGACCAGAGTGACTCTCCCGAGCGCGCTGCGTTTTAAAGGGTCCCCGTGCCCCCATGCCCCCGTATCTGTGCTGCAGGAGCCGGGCCTCAGACGATATGCATTTGCGTACACGGATGCACACACACACACACACACACACACACACACACACACACACACATGTGCATGCACCGAGGGAGAGTTGGCGACGGGATTACTTTTGTGGGCCATCGGTAAAGGACGAGGTGGGGCGGGGAAGAATCGTTATCCTCGCTGCAAGACCTGGACCTCGTGCAACAAAGTTGGCCTCGCGACGACGCCTTAGCCGCCGCCGCCGTCGCTGCACCGCGATGCGAAAAAACTGGTTTGATCGCGCTGCATGGCAATGACGCAGCGCGCGCGCGCGCGAGAGAGAGAGAAACAGGTTGGCCCGGACACAGTCCTCTCCCTGTTGGTTTGGATAGGCGGACACAGAACTCTTCCTTCGTTTGCGAGGTAGGACACAGAAGTCTCCCTATTGATTTTGATTGGCGGACACAGTCCTCCCTTAGCTTCGGCGAGGTGGACTCAGTCCTCTCCCTGTTCATTTAGATAGGCGGACGCAGAACCCTCCCTCCCGGTTGCGAGGCGGACACAGAAGTCTCCAAGTTGATTCAGATAGGCGGACACAGAACTCCTCCCTCGCTTGCGAGGCGGACACAGAAATCTCCGTGACCTTTGACCTTGGACTCACAAGTCCCTTTTCGCTCTCTGCTGGAACGGAGAAATTCCGAGATCTGGCATGTCCGGTGCCTGAAAGAAAAAAATATCGAGTGTTAAGAAGTGGGCTTAAGTCGTGCTAGCTTCACAATTCATTAACTTTTTTTAATTTTTTAAAAAAGCAAAAAAGTGAGCAGTCAATACTACAAAGGCGATGAAAAGCCGTCCACGAATCAGAAGACTTACATCACCACGTGGTGGCGTCACCACCATCCAATCGTCGATCCACCGATCGTCCTCGCTGTCGATGTCTGAGGGGGTGGAGACCTTGCCTAATGAAGACCAGGTATTGTCTGACCCAAACAGCGTGTCGGCACACGGCGCCGGGTCAGCAGCCAGAGTACCATCATCACATCGCCCCGGAGTGGCGCTCTCAGTTGTAGCCGACCCCGATGGACCAGCGCTGGCCAGGGCCGCCTGGCAGAGCCCCTCGAATGTAGTCCTCACCTGCTGAAAAAGACGAAGTGATTAAAAACAGTAAGGGATGCGTCAGGGCTCCGGATTTTCGTGGTTTGGCGTTCCGTTCCGAGTTCCAGTAGAAACCAGAGTACCGGTCCCGTCTGCGGTTCCGTTCCGTAAGGGGACCCAAGCGAAACAGATCCTGCTCTGGAACCGGTCCAACGGAACGAGCGAACTCGGTTCCACGATGTCTTGTTCCACAGGTGGAACTGGCTGGGTCGGTTCCGAGCTGGACTGGTCCACGAAGCGGAACGGAACGGAACGGAAGGTATAGAAACGGAACGGAACAGGAATAGAACCGGAACGGAACAGGAATAGAAACGGAACGGAACGAGTATAGGAACATATCAACCGAACCGACGGATAGAGCTCTGCTCCTCCATAACTGACGTCACAGCTGGTGGCTGTCAGAGAGCGCGGAATTTTGAAAATAGAGTCGCTGCCTGAGGCTGTTAGATTTATCGGTACCTTCGGTTCACGCCGCTAACCGTTATAAGTTTAACGATCGAGTTTTTAACGTTATTGCATGCTAAGATGGGATAAACGTTAAATCGATCAACGTCGATTTTATGTTATTAAATTCGTTTCATTTAACGTTAAATTTAGTTAGTCTTGCAGAAGTTTACAAATTGTTAATTCGCACTGCCATATGTTGCCAGTGAACGCCCTCCTCCCCTCCCACCCTCTGTGTTGCCACATTTCATGAATCTCTCAAAGACCCATCCGCCCGGCCAGCCCGGCCATGCCCCCGTGTCAGTTTTGGTTGCCTTCTCGCCCCTGCCAGAGCAGAAGCAAAATTGACTTTGGCAGCAACGGGTGCTCGAACCCGGGTTCAACGAAGCAATGCGGTCAATCCGGCATTTCCGACGCCTGTACCCACTGCGCCACCAAGCCACGATGAGTGCTACGATGCAGGTTCCGTCTACGCATCCATCTCCGTCGGTCTTGTCGAATTAACCGCTGCCTGGCAAGGGTGAAGCGAGGGCGAGTGGGAGCGCCAGCCGCGTCGCCGAAGCTGACAGCCGCCTGATTCACACACTAGCCATATCCAGTTCGTGGCGAGCTCTACTGAGCGTGAGCGAAGCGAAGGCGCGCGCGCTCGCTGCCGCTCGCCCGCAACCCCTACCACGCCTCTAGCGCGTCCCACCGCTTCTCCCAGCCAGTCGGGCACGCGGCCCCGGCCGGTTTGAATTCTTCACCGTTTCCCGCCGGACTTGGACCGGCCGCTAGGGAGCGCTACCTTGGCCAACGCAAGTGGGGTTCGCAGCCACCAACTGAACAAGCTGGCCCGTCCCTCCCGTCAAACCTCGGTGCCAGTTCCGCTGCGCTCCACCGGCACCTCGGTTCGACAGGGGGCCTGGGCCAGCTTGGCCTGCCGGCGGCCTTTGCGGGGGCCTACGGCCCCCGCAAATTAATCTGTGGGGCAAGGACGTAAGGTTTTGTACAATATCGAACTGGCTGAATGTCTTAGCACCATCAGTGATCAAGCGCGGATCTAGGGGGGGGGGGGGGGCAAGGGGTCAATTGCCCCCTTCCCTTCCCCTCCCACTTCCCCCTTCTCCCCCCCCCCCAAAGGCGCCCTTCGGGCGCCGGAAATGTAGGCAACCGGCATAACTTTTCCGCCTGTAAGTAGGCAAAAAACGTGACTTTGCCGCTCCTGGATCCGCCACTGTCAGTGATGATGTCAGAAGACATTATGCTATTGCGCATTCTGGAGGCCATGTCCAAGGCAGAGTTCAATAACACCAACATTTCTTATACTTCTGCCTGAAAGCGACATCGATTGGAAGTGTGAGATCAGAGGGTGACGACGCATATAGGTGTGACGATTAAAATCGTTAACCTGAGCCCGTCCCGACACGTTATGTTCGTAAATGACTATTGAGGGCTGGCTGCAAACGCTAATATAACTGCGGGCTTCAGACCGACTGATAAGAAGGCATGCATTTCAGCTTATTCTCTTGAACCTGTGTGGGTTCGAATACCGGTCTGAGAACAGAGGGCGCCTGCCGGGTAGGCAACGACGACGTCTGCGTGCACACGTGTCGTGCGGGCTGGCCTACCCTGTCACTCGCAGGCGCTCAGCTCAGCTGGGCTCAAATGGCGCCGGTTGGGTAGGCAACCGCGACTTGTGCATGCAGACGTCTCATGCGGGCTGGCCTACCCTACCACATGACACACGGGGCGTTCACAAATTACATAACACCTCCAAGAGGTTCGTCCGCATTCCGGAGTTCCTGCCGTGGGTCGTTCCAGCGCACGGCCAACCACACCGGATGCTTTTGCAAACGTCAGTGCTGCTTTAAGTATGGAAAACTATAAAACGCATGTCAACAATAAAAAATCCTTGTACTTTGCACGGTGCCAACCACTTCTGCATCACATTATGTTATTGAAACTTTTGCGCAGATTAAAAATTTTATTGTGGCTGATTTTTTCTCCTTCATGAAAAACTTAATGACCATTACAGCAGTCTTTGGAATGATCTGGGAGCTCCTTAAGAAATGTACTTGTGTGCTTCAGCTCAGTCAAATAGTTTCAAAACTTCTTATTGAAACACAGATGTCTTTAACTTTGTCCTAAATGTATCACTATTTGTTTATGGATACACTTTGTGTAAATGTTCCCTAGGATGGTCAATAATTTTCAAGGTAGTTATCTGTCACATGCTCCAGCCGTTAACGTGTAATAATTGTTGTGGCACTTCTTCACTAGTCCTCGGAACTCTGAATAAATTGCACTTATGCTGAAATGCTATTGGTCACCATACTGACATTCTATTTTGATAATTATAAAAATATTGAGTTTTGGGGTGTTCATGCTGTATTGCAACAGCACTGCAAATATTTTCAACAACTAAAATTATTTAAAAAATTGGACTGGGCCAGAAAAGTCAAAATTAATCATCAGAGTAGTAGTTATCTTTCTCGTGGCATTAGTCTGTGGCCACAAGAATACATTTTAGACTGTTTACGAAGTTTCCAAGATTTTTTTAAAGGAATAGTAATAATCAATAAACAAATACTTCAGTGTAAATAAAATTAGTATTTTTATTTATTCATATTCAAGGCAACAACAAAAAAATCATTGCAAATAATAACTGATTCATAAAAGTGTGATTAGTTTAACCCTGCCGTCTCGATGCAACCTTTGAGAGAACACTCTTTATTGTGCACTGAGATAGGCTTACAATTTTAACTTACAAATGCAGCTCTTAGCCAGTTCACAGAATCTGTGAACTGCCCAGGACTCACGGCGCGGACGTGGCTGCAATTCGAGTCCCACCCGAGCCCACTGCTGGGTCTCGGGGGCAGTCAGTACAACACAGTTGCACGATTGCTCTTTCGTGATGCGATGCAGTCTACAGCAAAAGCTGCATAGATTGCACGCCTTGCAACTCGAGATGCATCGCGCAAAAGCGCAGAAGCGTAACGAGAGCAACGAAAATCTAGCAACTCGAGATGCCGCGCGCACAAGCGCAGGGGCGTAACGAGAGCCACGAAAATTTAGCAACTCGAGATGCATCGCGCAGAAGCGCAGAAGCGTAACGAGAGCTACGAAAATCTAGCAACTCGAGATGCCACACGCAAAAGCGCAGCGGCGTAACGAGAGCTTATCGGACGAATGCTGCCGTTTCAAACTTCACATTTGAAACCAGAGCGGCTTGTGGTCGCTGAACATGGACTCCGTTATGAAGCACTTCAAATCAGGGACGCTGGAGTAGCACAGATCGATCAGGGTGTCATTGTCTGTGGAAACAGCTCTTTTTTCAACACACAGCCTCAGAGAGTTCAAAGCCATGAATTCTGAAAGTGCACGTGCGGCCTGGTCATCTTGCACATTGATGTTGAAGTCACCAACGACAGTCACTGTCGCTACTCCGTGTGCACGCAGACACTCCAGGCACTCTTGCAGACGTGCAGCAAGTGGTGCAAAGCCGCACTTAGGTGACTTGTGCAGAAAAATGATCCCCGACGAGCAGCCCTCGTTCATCACTTCGAATCCCACGATGTCCACAAAGCGGTGCAGATGTGAACCTCGGAATTCGGTGAACGTTTCCTGTCCGAACAAGACGGTCACGTTTCCGGCCAGCGCGCTACGAACATACAGAGCAGTACCGTAGGCGTGCCTCTCTTCTTTCGGACAGTCTCTTCGATGCAGCAGTGTGAAGCCGTCGATGTCGACGTCGTCCTCTGGGCGAGTTCGTGTCTCGCACAGCATGATGACGTCACAGCTCGTATAGCTCTTGATCTTGGAGATGTTGCTGTGGTGCTTGTTGAGGGACCTGATGTTGTGGAACAGCGCGACAGATCCCCCGCCGGCGGCACACTCGTCCGGGAAGTTGATGACCAGCTGCACAAGGTTTTCGGGCTCGGCCAGCCGCTTCTGCTCCAGCACACCGACGTCGTCGGCGGCGGGTGGGTTGGGACGCATGTAGCGGCCGTCGATGAAGAGCCCGGACAGACTCGTGACCCTCGTGAAGGAAACGTACATGGGCCGCCGTGACATCCGTCTCCCAGGCATCATGTGCACCATCACGCCGTTTGGGAACGTACCGCCCTGGGACTTGTACACGGTGACGGCCTTGGCGGGGACCAACGGAAACTGTTTCCGCACGATGGTGAAAAGGGAGCCCTTGGACGGAATGTAGGACCTCTTGACCTTCATGAGGGGCGTCCATGCTGGGTCGGCGCCATCCCTGATTATGGCGCCCCTCTCTGTCGCCCGGGTTTGTCGACCGATCTTCTCAGTCTCAAACTCGAGGTAGAGGCGCAGGGGCACCAGGACACCGGCCGCCGTCCTCCCCATGACGATTTTGCGCAAAGTGCCGATGGCGCCGTTTGTGAGTCCATCGGGCGTGTTGAGGTTGACGGTGACCATGTAGGGGGCACCCACCTTGGCCAAGAGGAAGAAAGGCAAGTTTTGCGTTTCTCTCAGTGTCAGAGTGCGGGCCTTGTCAAGCTGCTTGCGTTTGTTGGCGGCGGTGCCCTCTCCCTCGCACTTGTCGATGGCTTCGGACTCGCAGAACTCGGCGTTCGTCAAGCTGTTGAGATACGCCGAGTTGTAATTCTCGACGTTTGCGTTCCACTCGTACAGGTGCAGCAGCACGTCTTCAGGTGGAACTACTCCCTGCCGGCGGAGTACGTCCACCTGCCTGCTGGTGAACAGGGCGTCGTCCTCTGGCGTGGTGGCTCCGACGGCCAGCCTGCCGAAGGCCTCTGCCAAGCGCGCGTCGTCCCTCTGCCTCATGATCTCCGTCAGCGGGTAGTGCTTGAAGAGCCGCCATGTGACCGGCCCCGCCAGCTGGCTGAGGGGGTCGTTCGGCGCCTCGAAGATCCACGAGTCTCCGATAGGACGAAGCTGGTTGAGATCTCCGAAGAAGACGATGGACTTCCCGCCAAACTGCTCTTGGCTGGCGAAGATTTGCTTCAGCCTGCCGTTCACTTTGGACAGCGTTCTCCCACCAACCATGGACACTTCGTCTATGAGAAAAACGATGGCGTGCCGCAGCGCAGCCCTCAGTGTGTTGAGCATGTCGGCGCCGAGCTGGTTCTCCTCGTTCTGGCCGAAGATGAACAGCCCGGAGGCTAACGTGACGCCACTGATTATAAAGGCGCACCTGCCCGTGGGCCCCATCAAGACCACCGTCAGGTCGTCAGGGCTGCCGCCCCGCATGACGTGGATGCGGATGACAGACTGCGTGATCACCTTGATGAGCATGCTCTTCCCCACGCCGGCGCCCCCACTCACAAAGTGCAGAACTTGTGTGTCGGGCTGCGTCTTGAGGATGTGCACCAGGTTGTCGTGGTAGCGACGCTGGCGGTCATTGAGACGGGCGACGTTGGCTAGGTACTCCTCCTGCGGGTCATGGTTAGGCAGCAGGAAGCGCTCCGAGGGCCCGCAGTGCCGCATGACATCGGGGCACACGTCCTGTGCGACGTCTGCCTGCCCGTCGGGCCGCAGCTCGAACACGGCGAGGTCGGGGTCCGGGAGCTCGTCACTCTCGGGGTCGTTGACCTCGTCTTCATAACTCTCCCGGAGCACCTCCTGTAGTACTTCATCCAGGTCGATGCTGAGCTTGACGTACACGTCGCGTTTCGCCCGGATAGTGTCCACCTGGCTGTCGTACTGGGCTCGCACATTGGTAGCAATGGCCTCCTCGCTGCGCCATGCTGTGAACAGCATCAGCTGCTCCCGCATGAAGTTATCGGGGTCCTTCGTCGCACTGTAGTTACGATACCTTATGATTTTAGGTTTAGTGCGTCGGCGGATGTAGCCAGATTTGTCGGTCAGAGGCACGAAGGAGTCGGGGACAACTTCTTCTGCGGCCTCTTCACGGACATCGTCACCCTGACCGTCGTCGGCGTCGACGTCGTCGATGTGGACGTCGTCGTGCACGTCGTCGGGGTTCCCCTCTTCGTCACGTACTTGCGGGCTGCGCCTCTTGTTGGTTGTGAACTCGAACCACGCAGCCAAGTCCGCAAGACAAAGGTTCTCGAAAGCTTCCGTTGTCGGTCTCTTCACGTAGTGCTCCAGGAGCCCGGCGACAAAGATGTCAGTGCTGTCCGGGTCCTGCCGCAGAATACGGCCAAGCTCGCGGGCGCTTTTAAGCATGCGAGTACGCTCCTCTGCCGGGGACGTGCTTATGTAGACGTCCTTCTCGGAGCACATAGACAACGGCATGCACAGGATGTGGTACGCAACCTCCCGCGCCGAGACTTCCGACTTGTTGATGAACACGTTGGCGATGGCGCGGAGCTGCTGGATGACCGTCGTGTTGCCTTCCCGTGCCTGCTCAGCTGTCTGCATGATGAGATCGGACAGGCCACGCTGGGACTTGGCCACGTAGTCGACGATGTAGGCGATGCACGCGTACGCATCCAATATCATCTGCATGTCCATATTGCCGTTCAGCAAGTCCAGGAGCTCCTTGTTGTAGGCGTTTAACTTGATTTCACACAAGTTACGTCGCAGGAACACCTTGGGCCGCTTCAGCTGGGACCGCACGGAGAGGATGTATTCTTCCTCGGTGCAGTCCAGTACTCTGAGAAGGTCATCAAAGGACAGTGAAGGAGAGTCCTTGTTGAGCTGGACAAGCTTGGCCTGGTTGTCGTTGAACAAATCGATTAGTCGTTTCTTCTCAAACGGATCCATTTCAGACTCGAGTGGGAACAAAATCTGAGTGTGTCTCATGGGCGAGAACGGCACGCCAAACCTGCAGAATGGTTTGCCGCGGACCTCCTTGCGGCATGTCCTGGAGTGCTTGTGGAACTGGACATTGATGAGCTCGCCCAGCTCCGGGTCCTGGAAGCACGTGATAAATTCGTCAATGAATTCCACGCACCGCTGCCAGCTCTCAGGGTCATCCTGGTCGAAAACAGGGGCGCCTTCCAGCCAGATGAGGGAGTGACGGTGTTCCGAGCCCCGGTGTTGGAACTCGACTCTGGTGTACGAGTGCGTGATCTTGTACTGCTTTAGCGGACCTCCCTTTGTCGCCAGCAATTTCCACAATTCTTCCAGTTTTTCATGACAGTAACGAGAAACTGTAATTGGGTCAGATTGGACGAGGCGAGTTTTTTGCTCCCAGGTCAGGGCCTCGACGAACTCCCTCGTGACCGTCTCGCCATCCACGGTCTGCTTCAGGACGACGAGGAGCTCCCACCATCGGTACTCGGCGCAAGACCACGTTAAGAAGATGTTTGCAGTGCCGAATTGTCGTACCATAGCCATTAGCTTCTTCTTCTCCTTCTGCCAGAAGGCTGGGCTGGACCTGTCCTGCTGGAGCACGCGGTACCCGTCGTTGTGCTGCACCAGGTTGCCAAGAGCCTCGGGGTTGAGGGCGTCTCGCACAGTGACACCTCGTTCGGACCTCTTCTTGCGGATGACAGTCGAAATATGACGTGCCAACTTGTGCCTGCGAAGCCGACAGAAGGTCAGGAAAAGCTTAGGAATATTTTTCGCACAGCGCCTGTCGTACATGCGGGCCTCCGACTTGCCAATCTCCACCATGCTGGGGTTACTCGTGAAGTTGCGAATTTGTCCAGCGTACACGGTGGGGAACGATAGTTCTTCCACGTCCTCGTCGAAGAGAAGAGAAATAGGTACCTGCCCCTCGCCAGGGGCGATGCGGATGCCGGTGTCCTGTTCGGGAACGAAGATCTCGTCCAGCAGGGTCTCCTGCTGCGCTGCCTCCCGTAACTCCTCTTCCGACAGCTCGTTCCAGTCGGCGTCCTCGCCGTCCTCGGCGTCCTCCGCGGCCGGGTCGGCTTCTACAGGGAGCTGGCGGTCACGCTCCAGCAGCTCGGCGAACCTCTCCAGCCAGGCCTCGCTGAGCGCGATGCCGTGCTTCTCGTACAGCGGCGTCCCCAGCAGGCGGCGCGCCGCGGCGTGGACGACGTTGGGGCGCACCGCTTCGAACGCGAACGGGCGCTGGTCCTGCATCCTTCGCATGAGCTGGAGCTGGACGACATGCGAGTCATCGGGCATCCGTGGCAGGGCCGTGACGCTCGTGTTGATGTCGACGGGCACGTTCACGCAACTGCCCCTCAGGCCGTACTGACGGTCCACGCCGAGGGTGCGAATCATCATGAAGGGGATGCGAGCACTAACCAGGCGCTCTTCAAGTGCAGAAAGGTCTGCCAGCTCGGCGGGGATGTCGGGGAACTGGAAGCCGTTGATGAGAGCCACGGTGGGTACCTTCTTGTTCTTTACCAGGTGCTTGAGGCACGTGCGGCAGAGAATGTACTCATCGGATGTCTCGTCTCTGCGGATAAATACGTATCTCCATTGCGCCAGGTTTTTGGATGCGAGAGTAGCGTTGGTGAGAACGACAACAGACTTCCGGTACCAAAGCTGTCCGCAGCAGCAGCAAATCCAGGTTGCACCTTTCTGGATTATCTCCAAGTATCGTTCCCTCTTTGCTTCGTACAGTCGTCGTTCTTCTCGATAAATTGCCTGCTGCTCACGCTCCCGATTACGAAACTCTTCGTCAGTCCGCAGTTCTCGCATCCGCTCTGAACTGTTCTCGGCGTTACGGCGTCTGTACTCTTCTTCTTGGCGAAGAGCGCGCATCCGTTCCGCACTGGTGCTAGCGTCACGGCACCTGTAGTCCTCTTCTTGGCGAAGAGCGCGCATGCGTTCTGCACTGGAGACAGCATCACGAACGCTGTAATCCGGGTCCTGGCGGAGACTTCGCATGCGCTGAGCACGACTTTCGGCATCACGGCGAGTGTAATCTTCACTCTTGCGGAGAGCGCGCTTAAGCTCTGCGCCACGCTGAAGATCATCTTGTCTGTACTCTTCGTCTTGACGCCGATGGCGCATGCGTTCAGCATTGCGTTCAGCTTCTCGTTTCTTGTACTCTTCATCAAGACGTGCGCGCTTCACCCTCTCGCGGGTTTGCTGCTTCTTGAGGCGCTTCTTGTCTTTGGCAGTCATGCGCCGCCCGCTGCTGGAACAGGAGCTGTTTGACAAGTTCGAGTCCACCGTTGAATTGAGAGGCGAGGACTCGGCGGTGTTGTCTAAGTTTTCCTCTCCGACTGAGAAGGTACTGGAGTCGAGCTGGCCGCTCGTCTCGGAGTCCATGTCGGCGCAGGAGAGGTGAGCGTCGTCTAGAAAACTCAGACTCCCCTCAATGATCGGCTCGGCCTTGACCTCCACGGGCACGTCTTCCATGTCAGTAAGGTTAAGGCGCGCCGCTGTGAGGAAGGACTGATCCTGGTCTCTCGTGCTGCCCCGGCCGCTCCACCAGCTGTCCACCTTGTCCCGCCAAAGCCAGGGGCTCATTGGGGGTGAGGGCGGCGGCGAGGACACCGGCGTGGACGTCCGCGCGAACTGCATGGTGACCTCGGGCGTCAGCACGGCAGGCCACTCCTCGAGCTGGCGCAGTGCTGGCGGGGAAGCTGGTGAAGCTGAGGCAGCTGGTGCTGGTGTAGCTGGTGCTGGGGCAACCTTCGGGGACGGCGGCGACGTGGACACCCCCGCGAACGGCAAGACGCTCTTGGGCACCGGCAGGGCAGGCCACTGCTCATGCTGTGGCAGTGAACACGAAGCCGGCTCTGGGACATTCCTCGAGATGGTCCGCTCCTGGCGCACGATGTCGCTGTAGAGGCGGCCGGCGCTGGCAGGGCAGGCCATCTCTAGCATGTGCGGGGGCACGGGGAACGATGGTTCGAGCTCGGGCCCGGACAGGGCACGGCCTGCATCACCCCAGTGCACGTCGCTGGGCGGGAAAGGCGATGAGCAGGAACTCCTTGACCAGGAAGTGTTTACCTCGACGCTGAGGTCACGGGTTCCCATGACGGCGGCCTCGTCCTGCTCTGGGTCCTCCACCAAAAGGACAGCCGCTGCCTCGAACTCTGCGCGCAGTCCCCGCACCGTGGGGAACTGGTGCTGGATGTGCGCAGCTAGCTGCTGCAGTCCTGCGAACTTGAGCAGCACAGCGGTACCATTCTCCTGGTGGAACCCGTGCGGACCGCGCTCGTGGGAGTCCAGCAGCCACACCTGTAAACCAAGACTGCTGTCAGAAAGGGCTAAAAGATATTAAGGCAGGGAGAAGTGAAGGCGTCTCTCTTTCCGCCTCACCCCAAATAGTTTTAGACGCCCGCAGGGAGGCAGACAGTGGGCTTCCCCTCTAAAGCCAGTATTTGAACCCGTGCCCATCAAAACTAGTGTCTATTTGATTCAGAAGGCGACACGACTGTATTTGGATGAACCGGGTTCAAATACCAGCTCTTGATGTCTGATTTTTATATGTGGCTATTTAACAATGAATTCATCCCCCTCCCCCCTCTCTCGCAGGTCAGAAAACCACGTAGTCTTCGAGCCGTTGTTTGAACCCGCGACCAGCCGCAAAACTTGTATATAACTGATACAAAACAACGTCCACCTGAACTGAAGGGGGGGGGGGGGGGGGGGACTGGAGGACCGGGTTCAAATGCCTGCTGTTAAAGGTGTGATTTTTTTTGCTTACGCCCCTTCCCCTCTCCGTCTACACCGCCGCTTACCGACGTTGAAACCAATTAAACCACCACTGTACCAATGGTGGCACAAACCTCTGATGTGGACTCTCGGAAGACCGCGAGGGAGAATCCGTTGACGATGAGGATGGCTGCCATGTGTCCAACGTCTCCGAAAATGCGAGACAAGGCTGTGAGCAGATCCGGAAGCTCTGCCGAAGTACTCCAGAGGTTCCCGTACTGCTCCATGCCAATATGGTAATGGAACTGAAATAGGCGCAAGTAGATCAGGTTAAATTAGAGTACTCCAAAAACAAACCAAAACGGAAGTAGATCGTTTCATCCACGAAAGATTTTTCATCTCACATCCGGTCCAGTATTGCATGTATTTTAACGTCCGTTTAAGGCGTCTTTGGGGTACCCTTCTTGACTGGTGCACCTGCTGCTCTCGTGCCCAAGAAATCAATGATTGGAGATCCCCCCGATCCCCCCCCCCTCCCTCCCTCCGCTCCTTTCTCTCCAAAATCCCGGTCCATGCCAGGCAAATACGTACAAAACTACAAGACCTCACCTCCTCGTCCGGGAATCGAACCCGCACCGTGCTGGCGGCACGACGCACGTCGTTCACGGAGAGGTAGTCAGCGGTCCCAAAGACCGGAACACTGGCCGGACGGGCGGCGATGGCGTCGGGGTACATGGCGGCCCCAGCGACCACGCACTCGTCGATGTCGGCACCGGTCCAGTTTCCAGGGCCACGGGCAGGCAGGCCGCAGGAGGTGCGCACCCTCCCGCAGGCCAGCAGCCTGCAGCACGCTGCCGTGGCGATAGCCGTGCACTGTGCACCCCGCTGCTTCGCAGGGAAGCTCGAGTGGAACTGGCTCATAGAGCCACAGGTGACGGCGGCGGGCCGCGGCCGTTCATCGCAAATGTTGTACTCGGCGGCTATGGTCGCGAACATCGTGACCTGAAACAGCAACAGCGAGCAGAAACGAGCGCGAAAGGAAAGGCAGACAGGTAGAAAAAGACAAAAACAATACCGAAAATTCGATATACTGACACAGAAAACCAACGGCGACCTGTGCGTGCACTAGCCACTAGGACACGTAAGACGACAATCCTAAACAGCAGAACAACAAAAATCTTATTAACGAGCTGGGGGTGAAGGAAAATTATACAAATGCAACTGTGTATGGAAGACCAATTAATTAAATAAATTATCGGGTTCACAGATTAACTAATTGAACCCCCCCCCCCCTCTCCCCTTTAGCAATATTTTCGTGTTACACTCTGCCAGATTGACAGCCATTTTGGCAAGTTCAATCCCATCCCAACTTGCCAAGCAAGTGGCAATAAATGAGAAATACAGAACACAAGGGAAGTCTTTCGATGCAAAAATATATGCGTGGGTTCTCTGAGGCTTACCTGGCGATACACGCACCGTCGTATTGAAAAATAACTTCTGCGTTAAAATCTTAACTCGATAAAACAGAAATACGTCCTCACAATAAAGTTAAACGTAGAACCGCAACCCGAAAACGGGGAGGAGGATACGTTCGCACCGACGCACTTCATGTCGTACCACCAACCCTGGCCCCTGGCCCCGGTGGCCTACCATAGCCAGCCCCCTAAATCAAATTTAAAAAAAATTGAGTAAATTTGGAAAAAAAATAATACAAAAATAATTATGCGTGATTATAAGTCAAGAAATAATGTTCACAACGCACGCAAACCATCCGTATTATCAGAAATGCATAGCACCAACGTGACCGATCGGTCATTTACAGCGTTGGAGATGGTTGGCGAACGGTCCCATCACCTCCGACTGGCGTCGAATTCAAAATTATCCGTTGAACTTGGTTGATCTGTGGTGCTGCAGTTCTTAGTTCAGTGCGAGTTCAGTGGATTTCGATAGGAAATTACTCGAAAATTTTGTATTTTGTACCTTCTTTCACTTTATGCCTTCACTGCACAGCGCAATGGCAAAAGTAAGTGATTCTTTCATACTATTTCAAGTGTTGAGTTGAATGAAGAATCTTAGTAGGACAATGCAGGACAACAGTAACATTTCAACTTCCTTGGTCTGAACAGAGAAGGATTATGTCATTTGAAACACCCGAAGATGCTGCGGTATTCTTTTCCATGTATGAGAGTCTGACCTCAAAAGCAGGAGAGGAGGCCAAACTTGAGGCAAGCACGAGCAATGCCCAACCATCTCCCCCCAAAAGAAAGAGCGTCTTTGAAAGACTTGGAGGTGCTGTCGAAGATAAACGAAAGAAAGTTAAGAAGAGTAAGCGCAGGAGCAAGTCCAAACCCAAGCCAATATCAATGGAAGAAGTACGGCATTAATATATTGATAAAATACTAGTTGAACTCAGTGTTTAATAAAATACAAAAAGAAATGGGTTTCATTGTCTCTTTTGTTTTAAAGGTACCAGTATGGGATGATATGGTCATGCTAGGGGACTCCAACATGGTCAGGGTCTGCAAAGCCTTGGATGTAGACACAAAGAGTGAGTAAAACATATTAAATTATATAATATCCTGTGGTAGTGAAGCATTTTCTTTAAAATGCAAAATGCAAAATTTTACAATGACAACATGATGTACCTTTCTAGACTCTACATTATGCCGTGGTGGGCTAACCTCAACCATCATGAAGAACCTGGTCAATTCTTTGGATGGGGCAGTCAAGAAAGCTGCAATCTTCTGTGGAATAAACGATGTACTGCAGGTATAGATACATATGATAAATTGCATGAAACATATTACATGGCTTGCATCATACAAATCAGCGCATACAAAACAGCTGTTGTCTCTCACTTTGCTTTCTTTACTTCAGAAATTTTCAGTAATGAAGTTCAGTAAAAATTGAATTTAATGTTCATGATTATGTAGCTGTAAGTCTCAAGTAATTAAGTATAATACTAGGAATGATGTCTTCAACAGGGAACTTCAAAATATGCCATAGTGGAAAATCTGAAAGAAACAATCAAGACCCTAAAGGCTAAAGGTGCAGAAGAAGTTCTGCTGCTAGAATTGTTGCCACTTGCCAAACACAGCAGTAGACAGATGATCTACACAATCCAGTTTGTAAACAAACAGCTTCAGAGCATCAAAGGTGAATATATACCTGTCGTTCTAATATTAACTACAAAAAGTTCTGAACCTTTTCATTAGATAAATAATGATTCACTCTTTTTCTCTCTTTTTCAGTAAATGACTCCATTAAAATTGTCCAAACACACAAGGACTTTTTCAAAGAGAGCACGAACGGAAACTTGGTGCCTGACATGGAGCTCTATGAACGGTATGTTCTCATTTAGTTATACGGGTCATCACCTCTCAGTAATAAAAAAAATGCAAATGATTTCAATTTTCTTTCAATTTTTTTAAATAGCTGTGACGCATCTAAAAAGAACATTGTGCATCCTAGCCAAGAAGGACTCAAAAAAATTGTGGAAGCAATGAACAATGTGCGAGCAGTGGAATATTGACCCAATTACCTGTCGCAGAGCCTTTCTTTGGTTAATCAGAAAAAAATTCTTTGTTTTAAGGATATTTTAAAGCCAAGTTTTATTCACATGCTCCTTCCATTGCTAGTATATGCTTTGTTGTAGAAAAGGCAAGAAATTTTTATTTTTCCAAATGAATGAATGTAGAAGCAATGAATGAGCAGTTTTCCTAAGAAAATTTCAATTTTGATTTGTTGTCTTAAAGTTTCATTGCAATGCTTCAATTGTTAATCTATCAAAATTAAAAATTATGAAAGCTAGGATACTAAAGTAGGAAAGGCAAGTAAAATTTTAAATGGGTAATTCAATTCATTATTGTTAACTTTAGTACAATACAATTCAGTCTATTTTCATATAAAATACAAACATTAATAAAGAGATTTGTATGGCTGAAACAGTTTGTTATGTCCTCCCTGAATAATGCAAACAAACAACCAAACAACAACAAAAAGAAACACAATAGAGAAAGTGCTGAACTTTTCCTTGCAAAATTGGATCATGATTTAAAGAAACTGAGTAGCACCCTTCTCAAAACAAAAAAACAAAAAAAAAGGAGTTTAAGACTAATTTAAATGCACCTTTGTACAGAGCTGAAGAAAAGTACAGGGATATACGAATACATGCTCAGTTTCCCTCACGTTAAGTAGAAGTCAAACGTATGGGTGTACATCCCCAAATGTGGGAATGGCAGTTTTGAAACCATCTTCCAAGCTATGTACAAACTGAAAGAGAAAGATTTCTTTAAAGAAGATGTTAGTAGATGCATGGGCAAGGAACTTAATGGGCAAAGGACTTGAACTTACTCCATACTACAGCTCTGATTGACAAGCTATGTCGGCTTCATTGTTGATATTCTTACATTCAGTGTAGGAAGACTAGATATGCAACTGACAAGTACCTGTCAACACACAATTTGTAATAAAAACACACACAAAAAAAAAAAAAAATAGATGCAGGAGAGCTGAAGCTACACTGAAAGGGACAACAATGAAACAAATCACCTTTGCAAGTTTCCAGAATTTCAGATTATTTATGCATTGGCTGTGGTTTTTGAGACTCCTGATGGAGTTGCCAGATTTGATTTGAGCTATTATTTATTTTGGATTGAGAAGCAAAAGTTGCATTTTTGTAAACATAGAGCATATCGTTACAAGATTTGAAGCTTAGGATTAGCCTGAACCTAGCTGGCAGAACCACAACCCACCATGCCAAACAAGTAGGGCCAAGTTCAGAAAATAGATGTGACATGTTAAGAAAGATGTTACTTTTTGTTGAGTTGGGACTCAAGGAAACACTGCATAAACAATCACATCATAACCGAATTTGCAAGAAGACAAACCACAAAAGAGTATTACGAAGTGGGAGGGAGGGGGCAAGGCGGGGAGAAAAAGAAGAGGAAGATAAGTAACATACCTCAAGAGCAATAATAAGAAATATCTCACATTGGTTGGAATATGATTCAATTTAAAAATGTACTTTTTTCTCAAATATTGTAGTTAAGAGAAATCAATGACTGGCAGCAACACTTGATGATCAAAATAATCTGAGGAAAAAGAAGATAAATACATCATTACATTCCAATCAATAAAATACAATTCAACAGAATACAGCACCTCTTTGTTGAGAGCAAAGTCATAAAGTCAGAAATCTATGAACACACTACACTTACAGTCCTCCACATCTCCACATCATGAAGCAGTGAGATCTGAAATCTGGCAGAGTGTATGAGTCTTGATTTGATTTGGGCCAGGACATCAGCATTCTGAAGATCTGAGTAGCAGCTGTACACAAGAAATAAAGTATTTGAAAATGGAGAGACAGGAAAGAATCAAAAACATGTGTGAACAGACAACAAAAATAAGAAAAAAATGTTTGTGCAGCTTACCATAGGTGTACAAACTCTCTTCAGACAGGACAAAAAACAAGCCAAGATCCATTTCAGAAAGAATATGAGCGCTGAACCCCTTCAATCACGCTTGGAACTCGAGGTGACCATTAGGAACCCTTGGATGCCAACTGCAAGCAGCAAAGGCGAATGAAGTATTATATTGAAGACAAGGGAGTTAAGTAAAACAGACACACGAAAAGATTTCACGCTAAACCATACAACGACCAAACTAGAAGTGCAAACAAAGAAATGAAGAAATAAACAAAGAAACGTGTCGGGATGGCCTAAAAAGAAAGTATTTCCATAAAAATTAATGATTCGTGGGACATAATTCCCTTCTCGGTGTATTCACGATCTTTACAATCAGATAAAATAGTTGAGTGGCAATATCTGATGACGTGATGATTGATTTGGAATGATTTATCATGTGAAAGTTGAACTGAAGAAAGCTTGACAAGGAGATAAGAAATAATTTTGAAATTCCTTTTTTGCGGTTTATCAAGTGGACTTTACCCAGAGCTTGCCTGGTTAATGCAATGTCCATCCAGCTGCTTGTTGTGTGTCATGTGGACTTTACCCAAATGACCAATGAATTGACTCTTTGAACAAACAAGTTAATATTTATCCCTGTTGAGTTAAATGAAATTCATCAGTTCTTCATAAATCAAATAACAATTCCAAATTTAAATAAAAAATAATAAAGAAACAAAGAAATGTGTTGGGACGAGTACAAAGAAAGTATTTCCATAACAAATAATGTATCGTGGGACAAACTTCCCTTATCAGTGTGTTCACGATCTTTACGATTTCATGAAATGTTTAATGACAAAGTCTAATGTCGTGATGATCGATTTGGAACGAATTATCATGTGAAAGTTAAGTTGAAGAAGGTTTGACAAAGAGGACATAGGAAATAACGAATAGGAATGAAATTAAACAGTTGACAAAATTAAATAGACATACCTCCTTATTCCACATCATGTCAGCCAGGATCTGTTTAAGAATACCAGTGCTAATTGAGTTCTCTTACATTTGGGTACGATTAAATTTAGAACACTGAGTTCATTAACAAATGTCTGAATCAAGCAACAAAAATTGTGAAGAATACCATGATCATCTCATGATGAAACTTAGACACTGGATCTAATTCTTCTACAGTAATAACCTAGAAAGATAGGGAATTTGATGAAACCATTACAAAATGCAATGCAAATAGCATAACAATTGCATACACATAACCTCAACACACCAAATACTTACGAAATTCAAGGTATTCCTTTCAATGATGGTATATAACATGACAATTAATTGCAACCAAATATAATGACATTGGCCAGACACAGTCGCGACTCAAGCCATTGCTAGACTAGAAACCACTTGTTGTTATCTTCACTTCGAGCCACCACGGCATCTGCAGACGTCCGCAGCATTAAAAATAAACTTGCCGTAGAATTTCGAGCGACAACGTGAATCAACAGACACAGAACTCGATTCGCATACAATCTTTCAAGTTCTTAGCCAAATGTAAACAATTTTCACTACAGCAACCACCGCAGCAACTTCGGTTCGCTCCTCCGCCGCGCGCCGCACACCGCACCGAGCCGAGTCGAGCCCAGCCAATCACAGCCCCGCGCCGGCTCTCACCTCCCCCCTCCCCTCCCCTCCCCTCCCCTCACCCAGAGGGCGACCGTTTTACGCTAATTACTCGCAATTGCGACACAAAATCAAAATTGTTGCCACCGTACGTGGATATAGATAAAAAATGGAGTCTATCCTGAAAATTAGAAGTTTATCTGTGAACGATTAGTCTGCGTACACACGTCCGCCCGAACGAACAAACAGTCGGCATCAGACTATAAGCCCGGCTCCTTTTCGTTTCTAAAGAAACGTGTCGGGACGGGCTAAAAAAGCAACAAGGAGAAGGGGAAAGGGAGGAAGGGAAGGGAGGAATGAGAAGGAGAAGGAGGTGTGTTGTGTTCTGTTGTTGTGGAGGTGTCTGGTCTCCGCAGCCGGTGTCTCGATAATATATCTTTAGTATTCACTTTATCATTATGGCGGTTAACAACGAGCTCCTGGTCATGGCAGCCAGGTTATTTGAAGAGGAAGAAAATGAATTTATGGCCCTTGTTGAAGTCACGACGAGACTTTTTGCAATGGTTCTGATGGCGATGGAGGAAGATGGTGATATAGGTTAGTGACGCCCATTAAACCAATGTAAACATTGATTATTAACTCTTTGGGGTGATTATTTATATCACTTTTGTTCTTACAGATGAAGTAATGAACGCTGAGGCATCCTGGCAATATGTCACAGTCGTTTTGGACGATTATTATCGGTTTTCAGACACTGTATTTAAGATGCATTTTAGAATGAACTGTGGAACTTTCGAGGTAAGTTAATTGTGCATGAATGTTGAACTGCTATTTGATAATCGGGAAAGCAGTCATTTCTGTATCAATCTTGTTGCAGTCATTGATTCAGGCTGTTGGGAACCATCTGGTTGTGACAAATAGGTTGCAAGTGGAGCGAACTCCTTTGAAAGATATATTAATGATGGTTCTATGGATTTTGGCTACACCTGATACATTCAGAAGTGTTGCGTTACGTTTTGGGAAGAGGCCCAGTGTAGTGTACTATTTCTACGCCTACATCATCGAGTCACTGAGGGAGATGGCTCCACAATACATAAGGTGGCCTGACGCAGGTCAACGTGAAGAAATAAGTGGTGTATTTGAGAGGGCCACTGGCTTTCCAGGGGTTTGTGGGTGCATTGATTGTACACACGTTTATATAACTGCCCCTGTGGATGATGCTGTCAACTACAGAAATAGGCATCATAGTTTTAGTATAAACGTACAAGCAGTGGTAGACCACAATTTGACAGTACGTGACCTACATGTTGGAGAACCAGGAAGTATGAATGATCAGAGGGTATTTAGGCGCAGTCCACTGTATACCGATCTTCTTGAAGATTTTAACCACACGCATCTGACAGCTGAACAACATCTGGTCGGAGATGGTGCATACACCTTGACAGATTTTGTGAGTAATCAAATGTGACTAAGTTAAGACCTTGTGAGATTCATTGCTTTTGTTTCTTTCTCATCTTGTACTTCAATTTCAGATGATGAGCCCATATGAGAATAACGGACATCTCACTGAGCCTCAGTTGAATTTTAACAGGCGACTTTCCCAATCTCGTGTCCGAGTGGAAAATGCCTTTGCTAGGGCAAAAGGGAAGTGGCGCCGCTTAAAGCATATCCATGCTGTCAATCAGGAAAATTTGATTGACCACATCACATCACAGTGTCATTTGTCTTGCACAATTTTATTTTGCTACATGGAGAACAAATGATCCCGGTCAGTGCATAATAACTTTCATATGTACTTATTGTACATTAAATGCAAGACTTTCTATCCCTATATTTTAAGAGTTTAAATTTCTTTATGGGTAACATGAATGTCATTCATTTATTTTGTAGCTTTTGTTTCAGATGGAGGACTTGGAGCTACCAGTCAATGATGAACAAGCAATGGGTAACAGACCCAATGCTCAAGAAGAAGCCAACAATGAAATAGATCATCCCAGACTGGAAGGAGCCGAAGGCAGGGGTTTGGAAAAACGTATCTTTTTGACTGACCATGTGTTACAACCTCGTGAGGTAGATGAAGACTAATTTTATTGTTAAAATATCATTGCGTATTATTTCCTATGTGGTATGTCCCGTGATAGTTTACTTGAATTTAATGTGAACATATTTTCTGACATCCAGTGTGGCTTGTTAGAGTACTGCAATTTAGTTTTGATTTATAAACAGTTCTCACTACTACCAGCTGAAAGGCTGATTTTTTTTAGAAAATTGACTGTTGTGACAATCGAGTGTTTACTTGTCCCACAAAATATGATGTAATTGTAGGAATAAAATTACAAATTTTTGAAATTTTCATGGATAAATATTTCCCTATCCTCAACTACACGACAAAAACAAATTATTGAACATAGCATTTTGAATTTTCATTTATAATTGAAGAGAACTTTGACTTAAGCGATTCATTCAGATTTGCATAGGAACTGGCAAGAATTAGAACTCTGTAGGCTTTAGTTAAGCAAAGAATACAAGAAAATAAAGTCAAACCATAGCTTTTATTAAGTGCATACCAAAGAACTCAAACATTAATGCAAATAAGAGTGCCTGTAAAAACAAGAAACAAAACCCAATGCACCTTTAACAAGCTTGATTAATTGAAATGCAGTAACCTAATATTTGGTGTGTTTGATCACATCATTAATTGCTACATATCACATGCTGAAGGCATGAATTTCACTTACAAACTAGTCAAAGAAACAAAAATATGTAAGAGCTGTATGATTTTGCATCATATATGACATAAAATAGCGAAAAACAACAACAAAAAAATAAAATTGAACCACTTGTAGTATGTTATTGACACACCACATCTTCAAACTTAAAACATATAAGGTTTCAAAATGTCAAATATGAAAGAAAAATTATTCCAAACAATAAAGGAGGACAAATGACTACAGCACAGTTCACTGTTCTTGCTGCTTCTTTTCAAACACTGATTTAAACATCAGGTTTCTTTCCTGGCAAGACTTCATGAAGTCTTCCCTCAGCAAATGGAAGTCATTGGCCATCTTGCTGAAGGCAGCAGCAGAATGTTGGCTTGCCTTCACCTTCTCTTCCTGTATAGTCTGCTGCCAAGACTTGTATATTTTAGGATGCTTCTTTGCAGCATTCTTGTACTTCTTGACGACACCATTTGAGACTCTGGTCCTCGAAGACTGAGTGACATCGGCTTGCGGTTCCTTACCCTTGACAGAGTACTTGTTACTTCGCCCCGCACTGACAAGAAAAGGGGGATCCAAATTACAACTATCTTTGAAAATTTCAACCATCTCCCCATAGTGGACCCATTTTGTTGGCGATTGGCCTGTTTGCTTCTGCCTATCAAAAATTTTCCGGAATTTCTGCTGCAACTCACTCATCTTGGCCTGGCATTGCTTAGAACTTCGTTCAACACCATGTTCCAGGAAGGCCTTTGCAATTTGACCATACAGTACAGAATGTTTGATTGATGATTTTGAGTTGTTGAATTTTTTATCCTTTTTTCATATTCTGTGAGTAGCAGTCGAATTTTTGAGGGAGGCCACAACATTTTTCCTGAAAATACATAAGAAAATTTACACCCTGCATAACAAAATAGTACAATAATAAAAATAAAAACATACTGCAATGGTTACCATCGCTAGCATCTTCCTTCTTCTCATCATCGTTGTCTGACCCATCATCGTCCTCTAGGTCTTCATACTCATCATCATTCTCCAAATCTTTATCAAGCACATCATCATCAAATGGGGTAGCAAGATCATTTTCATCCACATCAGTTTCCACAGTTTCCTCCGGATCAATGTCATGAATAGTGCAGAACTGATAGTGGTAAGGCCACTTCACACCATACAAATGACCATTTCCTTTTTTCATGATATTCGTGAACATGTTATTCATGTTAATTCCGGAATTTCTGCTGCAACTCACTCATCTTGGCCTGGCATTGCTTAGAACTTCGTTCAACACCATGTTCCAGGAAGGCCTTTGCAATTTGACCATACAGTACAGAATGTTTGATTGATGATTTTGAGTTGTTGAATTTTTCTATCCTTTTTTCATATTCTGTGAGTAGCAGTCGAATTTTTGAGGGAGGCCACAACATTTTTCCTGAAAATACATAAGAAAATTTACACCCTGCATAACAAAATAGTACAATAATAAAAATAAAAACATACTGCAATGGTTACCATCGCTAGCATCTTCCTTCTTCTCATCATCGTTGTCTGACCCATCATCGTCCTCTAGGTCTTCATACTCATCATCATTCTCCAAATCTTTATCAAGCACATCATCATCAAATGGGGTAGCAAGATCATTTTCATCCACATCAGTTTCCACAGTTTCCTCCGGATCAATGTCATGAATAGTGCAGAACTAGGGATTTAAAGGCCGGTAATATTACCGGTAAGATTCGGTAAGTTACCGTTACTTACGGTAATATTACTCGACCTCGAAAAAAGTGGTATTTTTCGGTAATATTCAGACTTGCAAAACTCTGAAAATTAGCTGTGCTTGCTGTTCAAAGTAGTGAAAAGGGTACTTTTTGGTCCTTGCCGTCACTGCAAAGGCTGAATCTACTCTAAAACGCATCATTTATTGTTATTTTTGCATGTTCAAGCAATTATCTGACTTCTCGCTAGAAGACAACCGTAGCCATACACAATCCTTAATTCTGACACAAACCTATATTTCAAGTGATAAAACGTCTGAAATGTTCTAGCACATCAAGAATTGCCTGGATTGACTCTGATTGACTACTGTTACGTGGAAAAACGTAGAAACACATACTATTTTAACAAATACCGGCTGTAAATCAATCTTTCTCATTATTACCAAAAATACCCGTAACTTACCAATCTTTCCGTATCTTACCGTAAGATTGAATCTTACCGGTATTTTTAAATCCCTATGCAGAACTGATAGTGGTAAGGCCACTTCACACCATACATATGACCATTTCCTTTTTTCATGATATTCGTGAACATGTTATTCATGTTAATGAATTTGTCACGGCACAGCTCCCACTTGATGTCATAACCATAAGTTTTCATCACTTGTGAAATTTCTTTCCAGGTTGCCAATGGCACAGGGTCCTTCTGGACTTGAGTCTTCCTATGAACGCATTCCAAAACAAATAATGCTACTGAATCATTATTGAAGCCAACTACGATTTGCTTGCTAGAACCAGCTGAAAATTTAAAAGGAGACAAATTAAAATAACAACAAACCTTTAAAAATAAGAAGAAAAAGACAGATAGAAATTTCTGGTGTCTTACATTGTCCCATAGGTATCTTTCTTTTTGGCGATGAAACATTGGCCATCTTCCTGGAGTTTGCATGAGCTAACAATTGCTGTTGCTTCTTTCTAGGCGAAAATGTCACTTGTTTCTTTTTTGGAGGGGAAAAAACATTTTGGACAGTCTCTGGTTCCTCTGAAATCAGTCATGCAAAACACCATCAGTATACGTGCAATAAGTGCCCAACTACAAATCAACATTAGTGAAATGTCAATACCAGTCCTGTTGGCCTCCTCCAAAATCAAACCTGCAGTTTGAATTGGCTCGACAACCTGATCATCATTCCTTTCATCTGTGACATAATACAAAGTAGTGAGAAACTGGAAATACTGGAGTACTTATCATTGCACAGCAACCCACCATTTAAGTCATTGATATTAAAACTCTTGTTAAACAAGTCCTCAAAACCATCTTCAACTTCATCAAGGCGAACAGTTGAAGAGTCTGCAAGAAATCAGGGCCCTCAGTTGAAAACAATGCACGCAAAGAGAACAAACCAAATCATACTTTAACTATCAGTGCACACCTGTTGCATGCAAGACTATTGGGTCATCCAGTATTTTTTTCATTTCAGTGCTGAATTTAAAAAGCTTGTTCTTCTCTTTGTAGTTTTTGAATGATTGCTTCAGGTTTCTAAATTTTTCCCTGCACTGCTCCCAACTGAAGTCCAAATTAATATCAAACAACATGTCTGAAACCTTCTGCCAGGTGTATGGACTGGGCACCCGCAGGCGCATCTCTTCCTGGAAATGAGTGGCGCATACACCAAGCAATTCTTCTGTGCCACTCTTCCAGTTGGCACCTGTCTTACCAGAGGCACGGGCTATGGAGACTGCAAATGAAAGCACAAGAAATTATTCAAAAACTATTTGCTATCAACTTCAAGACCTACAAGTAATGAAAAAACAATTCAGATCTGAATTCAACACACTTTCAGCACATTGCAGACTTCGGTCTGGCTCCATCGCCTGCAATTCAGTATATATCTTCTCTGCTGAAACTGATAAAGATGTCTGCAACATTTGTTCCGAATCTGTAAAATAAAATGTTGGTAACACATGAAAATGAACACTGCCCCGAATAATTCCATCTCCAACTTTAAAGTTAGCATAAGTATTAAAATAGACGTACTTTCAAGAAACTCCATGATACTGATGTTGATGCGCCACGACCCTGAATAGTTTGAAGACCAAGATGCATGAGCTACGTTAGAAAATCTCATGAAAATGTCCATTGTACCTTTTAACCTGTCCCGGCTCTTTCGATTTCATGTTAAAGAAGTCTCACAATGCAAATCACTGACGACATATAAATTCATTGCCGTAACGAATGGCACAGCGCACAAATGTTTTAATTTAAAACACGAAACAGTCTTCAATAGTTAAAACATTCAAGTGAAACTTACAGTGCTGATGAAATCCGACGAACCCACGAAACGTTAGGAAAACGCGGCAAAGTCCAGAAGGAAAGGGAATGGGGCGTGTTTTGTTTCGTATCATTGTTCGCTGCACCAGCGCTCCCTAGCGGCCGGTCCAAGTCCGGCGGGAAACGGTGAAGAATTCAAACCGGCCGGGGCCGCGTGCCCGACTGGCTGGGAGAAGCGGTGGGACGCGCTAGAGGCGTGGTAGGGGTTGCGGGCGAGCGGCAGCGAGCGCGCGCGCCTTCGCTTCGCTCACGCTCAGTAGAGCTCGCCACGAACTGGATATGGCTACTGTCATCGTAGGTCTGTCTCTGTTGCACTGGTGGGGTGCTCCGTAAGAGAGCAAGAGAGAGGTCCGCGTTCGCAGTGTTCGGAATCAGGCGGCAGGCACCGAACGGCCCCCAGTCGCCAGCCCGATGTTCCAACTGACATCCCGGGGACATTCCATTTTCACCTCGGGACGTCCCACCCGACCCGCTCAAATGTCCTTCTTTTTGAAACATCCATGATGTGGTGCGCGACATGGCGGGGCATGGTGCGGAAGACGTGCCTTTGACATTCCGAGATCACGTCCGTCCCGGCCGCCGCGCTGACGTGCCTACGACGTCGCCGTGTCACGTCGCGGGGAGGTCGCGTGGTGTGCGTCCCTACGACGTCGCCCAGGCGCGTCGCAAGGAGGTCGCGTCGGCGCATCTCTTGGACATGCTAACGGATCGACGTGGGGTTGTCCTTGCGGTACTTTGTATGAATGTTACTAATCAGTACCTTTGGTACCTCATTCGGGGGTGGGGGGGGGGGGGGGGTATAGTTCAGATATACCACGTACGGATAGAATGTACAATGCGTTTTATTCAATGCTTCAATTACCATTACATAAGGCACCCATATACAGTACTTCCGGCCGTTGGTCTCCTGCTCGTCTCCTGCCCATGCTTTAAAGCATTTGAATGTGCTGCGTGTGAAGTCCCGGTACTCTCGTCATATCTTGACACGTCAAACGTACTGCATTCCTGCCGGCGCACTCGTGATGTTCGTAATGCTGCTGCTGGACTGCACACACGAATTCCTGCTGGCATAATGCAGAAAGAAAATGAGTGGTTGTACAGGAGAAAATTCGTAAAAGAAATCACAAAAATAACATCAAAAAACGATTGCTCGCTTCATCCTACTTTTCCATAAATTCTTTAATCCAATGAATAATAATAGAATAGTATATTCAACGGCTGGTGCAAATCGACAAATTACATCCCTATTTTGAACCCTTTTTGAATTTGCCCTTGACAGCATCCTGACGTTTCCTCACAAATTAAATTATCTCTCTATTTATTGTGCTCTAGCATGCCCTAAAATATTGGGGATAGCAGTTACATACCAGACTTAGAAGATACTTTAGTCTGGAGTTGACCAGAAAGAAAAACTCAGAACAAAGTCCTATTTCTGAACGACATTAAAGCAAATAAACTCGAAATTTGAAAACTATTACAACATGAGGAACGAGAAGTGTGCCATTTCTTATGCTTTTCTATTCAGTAGGCTTTAATACCATAAGAAATGACACGCTTCTGCTACCTGTATGCGGTTTATGGCAAATTAGGAAAGGGGCTTTAATTTGGGTTGTGCACGTAAACAAAACTACGCTATCAAAGTCTTACCTCAAGAATGACCGATTGGTGGTAATCTTTAACTGTCTACAAAATCTAATTATCCTGACGTGCTGGGATGATGCGCCTATCCTTGAGCTTGGTTGGTTGTGATAATTTATGCAAAGCTGGAGATAGAAAAATCAAAGATGAAGAAATCTCAAATATTGCAGATCAAATCATTGGTTAATTAATTTAGTAACATTAAATGAAGTGACATTGAAGTACAGACAAACACCAAGACTCTATGCAATTTAATTTACACAGAGACATGTGAAATATCTTCTATAATTCTGAAGGCGGAAAAAAAGGCACAGCAGTCTTCACGCGTTGGTTAGAGAGATGGACTTTATTTTAAAATATACATTAAAAAACTTCAACAATGATCCGTAATCGTTCAAAATTATGGCCATATAAAAGTGCAAGCAATATCAAATACATCTTGCCATGCACCATATATCAAGGTGAATGTTCAAACACCAGCAATTCCGAAGCTCTGAGTAGGACAGTCGAATCTTTATTTCTACCCATTAACGGCTTTGGTTTAGAAAAAAATCAAATGCTCCCATATTGGAATGAAATTTGACAAACTGCACATGACAAGACTTTGAGAATAATAATTATTAAATTTGTTGATCTGTACCAAAATTGATTCATTATGATAAGAAATTCACTTTAGTTCTGCTTTTAATATTTTTCTGATGGCATGGGCTTAGAATAATTTAACTCTACCCGTAATCTCACTAACAAAAAACTAAATAATAGGTGCCTATTTCTTGCATTGAAACAGCTAAATTTAAGTCCTTTTTGGCGAGCGTAGCGAGCCCAATTCCCAAACGGACCACGCGACGACACTCGTCGTGAGTCTGTCTGTCTGTCCGTCACTCACGGACTTTTCAGAAACACCACGCAACAGATTAGGTTCACCTTCCAGATTGCAAATCGATATTTATTGGTGGAGAACACTACGAGCCATTTTTTCGGTCACTGGAATTTGAAATATTTTTGTAAAGATTCAATTTCAAAGCCGCGCAGGTGGTACCACTGTGCGGCCCAGCTGGGCTCTGCTCGGCACGGCTCGGCACGGCCAGGCCAGGCGTATCGTCTCGGTTGTGTCGCAGCGACACTAGCTTTTGCTCGTCGTCAACCCGCGTGATCTTGAAGAAGTTATTTTTAAGGAATTTGCCTATCTCCGATGGAGTCCACTTCGATCAAAGGTGAGTTGCGATGAAGTAATTTATCAACTGTGATCATTCTGTGACGACGTCTGCCTTCATTCGCCCCCTGGCCCCGCCCCCTTCCAGTTTGTTGATGTTTGCTCTTGGTTTCGTTTGGGATCGCCGGAATGTCATTTTAAAGAAAATATTCGTTGACTACCTATAACGTAAGGAACATTGCGCTTCCAAAGCTTATTTGTAACTTCGGAAAGGTGTCAGAGCACCGTGTCCTTCTTGCATAGTGAAAAAAAAACATTTGTTTACTATCTGTGGCTGAGAGGTTAAGTGGTCCGCAAGGTTTATGAAGATCGTGCAGCATGTAGCACTGAAACAGATTTGACATTGGGTGTTCGCTTCATTTGATCATCTCTCCTTTCAAATCAAGTTAATTCCTGCCCTGCTGTATGCCCTAACCTTAAACCGTGCTCTTCTATTGCCAAGTGAACATTGGGTCAAAACAATATGGCGAGTTATACATGGATTGGATACTACTGTATGTCACCAAAGAATATGTGAAAGCCAGTGTGGTTGATTACAAATTTGTTGCTAATGACAGTCTGTTTGATGTGTTACAGTCTCATGTGCATGTATATCTGTGGATTCTCAAGCCGCTTCGCTGTGTCTTCTGCTTGGTTGTAAAAGACTAGACAAGGAGCGACCTCAACTTTCTTAAGTGGACAAGGTAAGCTCTCAAGAAGAGATTTTATCTGTATTCTGTGTGCAGATCTTTATCGGTTTAATCAAAAATTCATTCTTATTTCAGATGATGACAAGTTTTAAACACGCTGTACATGCTGGACACTTCACGACGCTGAAGTCTTGCTACCAAACAACTGACTTGGTAAATGTTTAGTTGACATGTAATAGCAGACAGTATCTGTTTAGTTAGTTTGAAACACTCTTCTGTTGTTTGTTTTTTTGCAAATGTGATTTGTCATGACCAAAATGTGTCTGCTACAATTTTTCATTTATTTCATTTAAATTTCCTTTTCTATCCCGGCTATTGAGTACAGCCCTACTCACACTTGTTTCAATATTTCCATTTCAGCACTTAATTATTTATCATCGAGTGCGGTTCGGCATCCTGAGGCTCCTCCTGTTTGTGGCTGGAATCTATTTATCGTCAAATGTACTGCTTTCATTTGTAAGTAGCTGCCCAAATATCAATTCAGACTTACTTGATCCAAAATCTTTTACTAATTCTCAAGTTTGTTTTTGTTTCTTTTTCTAGCTTGTTTTCAAGGGTGAAGAAGTAGAGCAAATACCGCATCAAGCATCATATTTTATGACAGGGATGCTGTTCCCTACACCTTTTTTCCATGCTCTTGGTGACAGCTTGCTTCTTTTCATTTCCAATCTAAAACATTTATGAACTAAAACTAGATTGAAAAGGAATCTCACGTGTGGTGCTGTAACAGTCCTTGGTTTATACTGTTGTGATGGTCATACTTAAATTCTTTTCTCTCAAGGTGTGAAATAAATGTGATCGAGTAATTTGTCTTCTATTCACCTTATTCCTTTTAAAATCTGTATTAGTATTACATATAAAGATTCTTATCAAAGCTTACACAGTGGTCTAGAAAAACCAGTGGTGCCGATTAGAATCAAATAAAAAGTGTAGTAAGCTATGCACACTCAGTTGTAGCTAAGGAGTACTAAAAGCAAATGTAAAAATACCAGAAAGGCACCAAAAAATGTTATTTGGAGATCGAAGTTAAAAATAAATTTCACACTTCCACTCAACCTTTCAAATAGAGACTGGTTTTAATTTTAGATCATGCTAGATACCAATTCTTTAACTTTGAGCAGAATCAGACCAGGAATCAGAATGAACATCCAGTTAGATATTATGAATATTCTACGCCTGGACTGCCGACTGCCTGTTGCCAAAACCGGGGGCTCAGCTGCATGCTGCAGGTGACGTTGGGCAGAACAGGGCTTTCTTGGGCGGGGACTCGAATGCAGTGGCGGACCTGGGAGCGGCTTGAGGGGGGGGGACAAAAGGGCAGTCCCCCCTCTGATCCGCACCGGCTCGAATGGGTGGAGCGGTGAGTGATACAAACTTCAACTTTGGAACCGACGCCCTCTGAACCCGGAAATATACGGAGTGCGAGACCAGGTGCTGCTGCAGGTGTCGTTTAGCAGAACAGGCCCTTCTTAAACTGGTACTGGAATGGGGTGAAAAGTGCAAGATACGAACGTTTACGTGAGTTAAATGACCGCCTGTATTACCAGCAGAGCAGCAAATAGCGGACCTTCACCCCGTAAGGTTAGGTTATCAGAGGTCGGGTTCAAATATCCGGTGCGGTAGGTAATATTTGCGGGGGATGGGGATATCAGTGAGGCGGGCAGGGCAAGTAGGAAGACCAAACCAGTGACTCCATCATACGCCTGTGCTGGGGGCGGATCTAGGATCGGCTTAATGGGGGGGGGGGGGGCAATGTTCCGCTTTTTGTCTACTTACAGGCGGAAAAGTTATGCCGGCTTTCTACATTTCGAGCGCCAGGGGGGGGGGGGGGCACAAAGGCCTGTTGCCCCCCCCCCTTCCTAAATCCGCCCTTGCGCCTGTGCCTTGCAGGCTGGCCTACCCTGGACTCTCACAGGCACTACAGGCCCACACGTTTTTCATGCACTTGTGCGTCCTGCCTTACGGCGCCCGCAAGGTAGGCAACTATGACTCCTGCATGGGCGCGTGCATAGCGGGTCGGCCTACCCTCGCACCTGCAGGCGCCTCAGAGAAGCTCAATAGATTTTTAAAAAAATGCTACGCTACGCTCGCCACATTACGCGGAGAAAAACGGAGCGTACCCCTAGTATCTAATGATTCAAAACAGAATCTTTTTAATGGTCCCAGCCGTAGACAAAAGTGCTATAGATGGACTCACCAGATACATGACAGCGTGACAGCACGAAGCAGCAATCAGCAGTGAAGAGCCTCCACACAGAATAGTATTTTCCATTGCATTCAAGCAACACTAAAATAAGCTGGAACAGAATGAAAAGAGTAAGGTAAAAGATTCACAAACCCAACACTAAGAGCACAATGAAGAAAATAAGGATTGCATCATGTATTGAACCTCTAATTGCAGTAACTACCAATCAAACACATAGAGGAGAAACATCAAGAAGGATCGTTCCAAATCATACCTCTGTCAGCAGTATTTAGAAGTGATAATTTTGTTGCTGGTTGCGGAAACATCTATTTCTGCTTGCAGCAGCACTCATCCATATTTTATCTGGAAGTAATTGAGAGCATCAATTAGAGGAGTTGACCAACACAATGTTTTCAATACAAATAGAAACATTCTGTCTACCTGTAAATGTCTATGTAGTCTAGTCCCGCTACTTATGTCTTGGGAACTTATTTCTGGGAATCTTCTCCTGAGCAAACTGCAGAGAAAAAATAAGCTTGGTTCAGCATTGAATACCATAAAATGAAGGTATTTGTTAAAGAAAACCATCAACACTGATCAAAACTTTTTATACATTATAAATGAATACTCACAGTTGAGGTTAGGAGGTTAGGTTCCAGCTCCGATTTCAATGCTTTCACACCCCATATTTTATAATGTAATGCATAGTGAACGTAAGATACGCAGCATTTATACATTTTGACAACTTCACTTCTCATGCAATATCCAAACAAATGAGATAAAAGCGTCACTTTTAGTTTTTAGGCCACGAAACTTGTCACCCTATAATACAATGTACTTTTTGGGTGCATTTTCAGTGACATTCCGCTAGCACCGCACACCGCATGCATCACCACACACACGCCGACACTTGAAAATCACATGAAACCCAAATAATATGTGCTCACTTTTGTCTGTGAGTGATTAAACATTAAAAACTTTTACCTTTCCACTACACTATGCGACGGCACTCGCTCCCGCCGCCTAGCCTCGCGCCTACCGGCCGGTTGCCGGTTGGTTTGTATGACGTCACAGACAAGCGGACAACTGTGAAAGCAAAGACTATAACAAGTAGTAAATAATTTCTACCACCAAAAAGATAAACATATTGTGTCTGCCTATCTCAATTATATTGAAAATAGAGAACATCATTTTCAGGCAGGACCTAGTATAAACCTATGCTGAGCAAAGACAATTATGGATTAACATTATTACAAATTTGCCAGAAACCTGTGCTAAAGCATTATAAAAAGGAAGTAACTTTATGGAAATACCCTTATAAAGAACATCTGAATTCAAGCAATAACCTATACTACATTCATATTACATTACAGAGAGTTTACGAGACGAGGAAGAACATGGTCTCCACAGAGGTTTCGCTCTCTGAGGAAAGGCTCGACTAAGATCAGAACAAACACAAAGGATTACTCTTAATGTATTACCTCCATAAATTACTCATTGGCTTGCAGAGCTAATGAAAGGACTTATGATTAAGATCAACTCAATTTGAAATGTTTAGTTTCAACCAGGATCAATATAAAACCAAAGTCGGAGACTAAAATGTTATGTCAGGTTGTCAAGGTACAGCAAGGTACAGAAAGTGACCAAAGGAAGCATGTAAATATGTTATAATCTTACAGATTTAAAGCCATATTTTAATAAAAATTTCAATAAATATAAGGAGCGTATGATACCCTCTGTACAGTACCAAATTTCATACCTTTTCCAGTTATCCGAACTTTCTCACAGACAGCGAAACCTGATTTAAGACTTATGGATTTTCTCGTAAACTGCCTTTAGTACAGCTTGTTGTAATCTAGTTTACTTTCTGACTTCATGTGTTCTTTGTAATGTTTTCTTAAAATTAGTGTCTCTTTGTTATGTTTTGCCTTAAGCATGGCAGCTATTTTGAAAAAAACAAAAACAAACCATTGATGCATTAATGCATGGATTTCCTCGCAAACTGTCTCTGATGAAACTTGAGTGTGATAAAAATTATTTCCTCACCTCAAGAAAACTAGTGAAGTACCTGACCAGCTGAAGAAGCTTAGACTAAATTTTACTGTGCAGATTTCTGTATTTATTGACAACCCTAAAGGAAAAGAAAACAAAAAAAATTGTCTTTGCTCAAAATTGTCACAGTGAACTATGTAAGTTTAAAAGAAGTTTCAAGCTCTATGAAAACAACATATCAAAAGGTAGCACGCACTTCTTTGGTCATGGCATGGTCGGTCTTGCTTGACTTTTACCATTTTTCTAAAAATGAATCAGTTCTGAGAACCATTTGAGAACATTTTTTTGGTAATGTTTACGTTCTTTCTTTGGTGCAGTCTAACAAGTATTATGCAATATTGCTGCATGTGTCAAGCACACCACAATTATTTTTCGGTCCTTCAGGTGAATACACTGTCCCTCCGGATGGCTATGTCCCCTCTGGCACTCCAGCCTAAGGCTCGGTATCACGAGTACAGCCGATACTGAGGCTCTGTATCATGGATACAGCCGATACTGCGGGTACTGGCGTGGGTACAGGGGATACAGGGCAAATCCCGTATAGCGTAGTATCCTGCTGAACCGCATTTTCCAATGTGAACGTCCCAAACGGGCGGATCTGGAAGCGGCAAGCCCCCCCCCCCCCCTCTAAATCCGCCCTTGGAGCCAAAAAGGAGTCCCGAGGGCACGTCGGGAGCACGTCGTGGCGACGCGCCAGCAACGTGGCAAAAGGGCGTTCCGAGGGCACGTCCGTAGCACGTCGTGTGAACGAGCCCACAACGTGCCAAAACGACGTCCCCCAGGCACGTCGTCAGTGTGTCGTTGGGACGTGCCGACAACGTGCTAAAACGACATCCCCCGGGCACGTCGCGAGGGCGTCGTTGGAACGTGCCGAAAACAAGCCAAAACGACATCCCCCAGGCACGTCGTGAGAGCGTCGTTGGAACGTGCCGCCAACGTGTCAGGAGGAGGTGTCATGGCGCACATCGGTAGGGCGTCGTGGGGGATGCTAATGGGAGACGTACATATGACGCACAGTTAGGGAGCTGACTGCGACGTTTCGACGACCACGTTGGACGTCGATTGGCGACTGGGCCGTGTCCAGCAGCCCAGCCAGGCCCGGTGACGAACCATCGCTCGAGCCGGTGACTGTGCTGTGGCAGCGCGTAGCAGCCAAGCCAAAGATCTCGCACTCAGCAGGCAGATCTTCGCTTCTGCTTCGACCTGGTCGCTACGAAACTCGTCCACGTCAGACGTCCCTGTGGCGTAGTGGTTAGTCAACCGAGACATCGTGAGAATTCACACCAACTGATGGGTCCCGGTTCGCGTCCCCCCTACGCTAACTAACATATGCCTTTTTGCTATGGGGCTAAAGTCCGAAACAGTGCATAGGAGACCGTGAGTCTTCTGGCGCCGGCGCCAAATAATGTTGTGAGGGCGAAACATTTCACAATATATATGAGAGAGAGAGAGAGAGAGAGAGAGAGAGAGAGAGAGAGAGAGAGAGAGCGACGAGAGGAGGGGGTAGGGGGGGGGGGGGCGCAGCGCTTTGCAACGCAGGTTTTTCTAACGTTGTTACGTCACGGCATGTTAAAGTTATAACCCAAACGCAGGTTAAAGTTGAAAAAAATATCGTCCGTTGCGTTATTGATAATTATTACCGTCGCAAACAATAAATGTTGACGGTAACGTATTTTACGTTAATTTAGTTCACTAACTGTTGTGGGTTAATGGTTAAACCCGACGCAGCCCGACGTGCGTCGAGGAACGAAACACGATGTGTCAAAAATACCTGCTCCGGGTCCGCATTCGGAACCGAGCCTACAATGAACAGTTTCGTTTTCCCGCCATCCGGCCGGTTCCGAGGTATGGACCCGGTCCGCAATCGGAACGGAGCCAGCAAGGAACAGTTCCGCATTTCCGCCACTCGGTCGGGTTCCACGGAGCGGGTCCATGGTTGGAACGACGTGTACACAGGTCCTACGGAACGGTTCCTATTCGGTCAGCCTGTTCTCGATCCAAGTTCCGGAACGGAACGCGGAACGTACGGTTTTTGGAACGAGCTGTCGTTCTCTCTGGAGCCCTGGATGCGATCTATCTGACGTCCGCGATCTATCTTACGTCCGCGATGTATTTCACGCGCGCGAGCTTTACTACGTAAGACGCCGTCGCTGGTCCTGTCCCGGCTGGGCTCTACGTGGCTCGACTCGGCACTGGCTAGGGCGGCCTGCGACGCCCTATAGATAGACTAGCCCGTATGACGTGTGTGAATTCGGAAGTCGGGACTGCATATCCCACAGCGCACAGCTGTGCTGCGAGCGGAATCAAGGTCAAGTTCATCGAGAAGACTGAGAGGGGAATACTTCCACCACGCCAGGCTGTGACGCTGCGGTTGTAGTCGCCAGGTTTCGCTTGGCTGCCTCTGGCCGAGGTGGAGGGGACGCAGTGGCGTCTCGTGCCGTGCCCGCACAGCTGATCCTGCGACTGGCGCGGACCGTGCCTGAGACTGACGGCGTAGTTCGTCGGTGCGCGGCAGGACACGGTGTGACGGGCGGCTCCCGGGCCTCCCGTCGACTAGGCAACCCGCATCACTCCGCGGGCCGGTAGGCCGCGGGTGAGGCGAAGGCAGCAGAGGTGCCGTCTTGCTGACTAGGCCCTTCGAGGGCGAGCGCGAGCCGGGGCCGGGCGGAATGGGAGTGCGGATCTGATCGGCGTCGGGAGACGACACGCCACGCGCCACGCGACTCCTCCCGCGCCGGCCCCACACGCACCGCGCTGCCCCTCGCACTGGACTGCAGCCAGCCGCCGCTTCAACGAGCCGCCGCTTCAATCACCGTCGTCGGTCGCCGAGCATGCGGCGACAGAGCGCCCCGGTAAGCGAGCGTCAGTTGTGCCACTCCCACCAAGAGTAGGGCTTCGGTTAGGCCAGATTAGGTAGGTTAGGCTAAGTCCCCTGCCCCTTGTAGATGAATCCCCTCAATAAACATAGAATTACTGTTCAGTACACATAGTAGCGTTATTCCAAGACCCGCGTGCATCGAGCTTACCACGCCAGCCCCCGCCCCGTTACAGCGTAGCCGCACCGATGGGCACGGTGCCGGCTAACTCGGGAACCCTCCACGCCCGTCAGCCCACAACTTCACGGCCTAGACCTGGGCCTGCACCACCTCGGACTCCTGGCCCGCCCCCGCCGTCTGACCTGCCACCGTTTCCGACCTCCAGGCCGCGCAGACCACGGACTTGGACATTGCGCCCATCCTGCTGGGCATGCAGCGCGGCGAGCAGCCGTCGGCGGGAGACGTGGCGCACTCAGCGAGCGCTCCAAGGCGCTGTGGCTCCAGTGGCGCTCCCTCGCGGTCATCAACGGTGTGCTGTTCCGCCGCTTCGAGGACAACTGGGGCCTCCAGGTGGCGCGGTAGCTGGTGGTACCCCATGCCCATACCGCCGCGGTCATGACGCAGTTCCACGACGCCCCTGGATCGGGAGGGCACCTAGGCGTCAACAAGACCCTGGCCAAGATCCGCGTCAAGTACCACTGGCCAGGTATGTGCCAGGATGTTCGGTTGTGGTGCATGTCCTGCGAGAGGTGCCGCAGGAAGAAGGGTCCCGGCATGAGAGAAGGGCGCCCTGGAGACCCAGCTTGTCTGGCCCGGGACGCCGTCTGGGGGACTTTAACACCAAACTGACGCCGCTGCATGGCTCGCATCGCGTTATGGCGGGTACCGCTGGATTCAGAAAGTTTCAATTAAGAGGAGGAAGTACTTCGTTTCAATTTTCACGCACTAAGGAGATGTATCATACGGGTTAAAGGCAGCGCGCGGGGCGCGGGCCGACCTCCGGCATGGCTGCCTGGCTGCCGGCTGGCCGCCTGGCCCCCACTACCGCCTGGAGGCTGCCTGCCTGCCTGCCGGCTGCGAGACTTTTCCCGCACGTGAGGGAAAGATCCCGCATTGCTGTCTGCGCTGTTCTGCACGCCAGGGTTTTCGTGCTACTTGTTTTTCCTGCTTTTATGAGTTTCGAAAATGCCGAAAGTTGCTCGACGAAAGCGGCTGGCTCCCAAAAAGGCGGAGAGGTACAGAAAGGTCAAATCAAACGCACCTTTTAGCAAGAAAGTACCCGAAGGGGAGGTAAGGTTATGTGCCTGTTGTGTGTTTGTTATTGTGTAGAGAAACGTGACTAAATATTCGACTTTTTAATAAAATTAATTTCAGGAGTGCGATGATGTCACCTCCAATGTGGATGATTTTATTCCTTTATCAGAGACTGGTGAAAATTCAAGCTCAGGTTTTAGCCAGGTAATGACTATTTGGTTGTTAATTTCTTTATGTGATATTGTTAGTGTGACTCAATAACAAATTGTTGTTATCCCTTTTTTCAGGTTTTAGTAGATCATGGCTATTCTCAAGGCACCCCAAACAGCACTGGAACAGTACCCGATTCTTCTTGTACTTTGGCTCAATCTTCACAATCTTCCGTTTTTGACTCCCTTCAAGCTAGTGAAGGACCATCAACAAGTCAGGTAATGTTCTGTTTAAAACTTGAGCTATACACACAGTAAGTACCCCAGTGGTACTAATCAAAAAACTTATGTTGCAGGAATTTTCATATCAAGCTTCAAGTTCAAACTTAGTCACAGAAGACATACAGCTTGTCCTCAGTACATCTGTACCCACCACTCTGGAAGATATTGTAGATGTGACAGCATCAAATGAAGAATTACTCCTCCAAGTGAAGCAGAAGTTGGATTTATTTCTTCCCAGTCGTTGGCTTGTGGTTGTGAAGGAAGATTTATTGCACTGCGTGTATTATGCAGTCCAACAGTGTTTCACCTCTCAGAGGTGTTTGGTTGTAAATCCTAGTGGTGATCTGAAAGTGTTTGTCCACAACGAACCTGTTAGCATTGACCCTTTCCTTGATGGACTAAATCCTGCTGTGCCACTTGATATGAACTCTGTCAATGAATATGTAGACAAGATTGCTTCAGTAATGAACAAATTACGGAAGATGGAAATTTGCAGTGGGTATGATGATCAAAGATTCCAAGTAGCGTGGCCATCTTGTACAGCTGGAGAAATAGACCGTAATCCCTTCAAAGAATGCCGCTATTTAGAAACATTTCGAGCTGCCAAGTGTAGTCTTTTAGTGCCTCGCCGCTCTTGGCGTTGCCTGGAATGCTCAAAATTATATAAACAGTTGAAAAGACATACAGATGCAATTAATGCGGAAGAGCGCCATCCAAATACTGCAAATGTGTTTCTGTCAGAAAAACAGAAACTAGACAAGCTAGCAAGTAAGCAGAGAGAACTAAAGAATGAAAAGAAGAAAAGCACAAGACTTAGGGAGCGAATGGAAGAAGTTATCAACAAGGAAGCTGTATCACTGGACCCTGAATTATCAGAAGATTTGACAGAAATACTAAGCAATTATAATCTCCATCCTGCCCAGTCTATTTTTCTCCAACAACAAGTTAAGGCATCTCAGCAAAAAAACGCATGTGGCATGAGGTGGCATCCAACTATGATTCGGCTTGCCTTAGCTGTGCACCTCACATCACCTGCTGCATATGAACTACTTCGACAAACTGGGATGGTGAAGTTACCATCGAGTTCAACATTATTTGAGTACAAGCATGTGGAAAATATAGAAGAAGGCATAGACAGAACTGTCCTGGAATCTGTGGCTGAACGCTTAGCTAAGTTCAAAGAAAAACACAAGCAGTTTCACGTTCTCATGGCAGATGAAATGTATATATCCCAAAATCTTGTATTCCAAAAATCCACAGGAAAAATTATTGGATATACTTCATTAGATGAAATTGATAAAGAAGTTCAAACTCTAGAAAAGTACCTAGATAATCCAGATGCAGAATTGGAGGAAACAGTTGCTGGACAGGTCCTTGTTTATATGATCAAGGGTGTGTCCAATGGCATTAAAGAGGTCATTGCAACTTTCACTACAAAGAAGCTAACAGCCAACCAACTGTATGTGTGGACCTGGAAGGTCATAGGTGCACTTGAAAGAAGTGGCATTGCCATAGTTGCCTTTGTTAGTGATGGCTCATCTGTAAACCGTGCCTTCATCAAAAAACACAACCCCGCTACAATCCATGAAAGTGGGATCATCTTTGATACTGTCAACAAGGCTGCAAGGGATAGAACTATTTTTTTCATTGCCGATGTGCCCCACCTACTCAAAACCATTAGAAATTGTTTTCTAAATTCTAGATGGGATGGTAAAAAAAGCAGAAGAAAAATGATGAAAAATGGACAAAGAATATCTTGGGATTTTATAATTAAATTGTACGAGCTGAAGAAGGGAAAAAGTCTCAGAAAATCTTACAAACTTAATCCTATGAATGTTTATCCAGACAGCTACGCTCGAATGAAAGTGAAACTAGCTGGTCAAGTATTAAGTGAAACTGTTTTTAAGGACATGCATAGCCAGAATTGGAAAGATACGGCTGAGACAGAAATTTTCATCCAAAAAACCAATGAATGGTTTGACTGCTTGAATGGCGCCCATTCTTCACAAGGATTAAGAACCAACAACAAAAACCTAGATCCTTATACATCAGAAGGTGATACCCGTTTCAAGACTTTGGAGGGATACCTTCAGTATTTGAAAGAATGGGAAGAAGAATCCAAGTGTGGAATTAACTCTTTCAACACTACCTCAGGTGCTAATAATACTCTCAATGATTGCAATGAAAGTGAAATTGAAGATGGCAATTTCAACCATGAAGAGGAAACCCCGGCTTGCAAACGTTTCTTGAGTAGGCAAACTGTTGATGGAATATTTATTAGTACATTGGCCTTCAAACCTCTTGTGGTATTCCTGTTGCAACAAGGAGTTAAATTCATTAATGCAAGAGTGTTTTGCCAAGACCCACTAGAGCAACACTTTAGCAAGATAAGGGCAGGGCAAGGCGGCAGCAACAATCCCAACGTGACTCAAGTCCTGAACAGAAACCGAACCCTTCATACAATTGGCCAGCTAGGTATGAAGAAGCGCAAGGGGAACTCTGGAGAAGATGGCAGCACAGTTGAAGTTACCACAGAAAATCTACCCAAGAGGAAATGGATCCGCACTCCAAAACTGCAGCGTTGAAGTACTGACATAAATATTTTCCTTGCTTTCAGTTTAACTTGTTTATTATGCAGTGAATTTAATTTTTTTAAATGTTAAAATATGGTCAAAGATGTATTGTGTTTAACCTGCTTCTGAAACAGTCAATGGAACTCTTTTGAATGTGTAAGTGTGGTCTTACCTGTATTAATTTTTACTTGTATATTATGCAGTGCATACAATTCTTTTTAATGCTTAAGTAGAGTCTTGTCAGTATTCAGTTTTACTTGTTTATTATGCAGTATATTTGATTCTGGTTCAAAATAGTATGTTAAAATAGAGTATGGTCTTATATGTGTCACCTCCTAATTGTCACATTCCTTTAAAAAATGTCATTACATTTTGCAGTAATGATACTCATGTATATTTTCCAAACTTTATATTAATTTAAGTACGGCTGTGATGATAGGGTCAGATAATAAAATCTGCATTGTGTAACGCATTTCTGTATTGTAAATCAACAATTATTTATTAAAACAACATATTTTGGTATAAGTTCAAGAATCTTTCTCGACAACAGTGAAACATAAAATACTTATGGTACGTGCCTGATACAACACACTTATAAAAATAATAATACAGTCCTGAGAGGAGTCATAAAAATAAAAATATAATTATAAAAGAAATGAGAATCTTTACAAACAAGTGGAATGTTCTACATAAAATTAATCAACACATAAAATATATGGCCACAGTTCTTTGGATACAGCAGTTACCTCAACGATTCTTTCGGCTTGCAGCTAAATGCCTAGTAGTCAGGGAGATAAGTGGTCTCTTTCTCAAAGCATTCAGTCTTCTTTTGGCAAACCCTCTCACACAAGTTCGGCAAAGACATAAAATTACATCATTCATGAGATTGAGTGATACAGTCTCATCCAGACTGTCTCCAATGATGTCACCCCAATGAACAGCTATTTCTGATCTACTTACATCATTAATGACAGATTCATATTCAATAGAACCATCCTTCTTTTCATGAGCATAGACTACTTTTGTCAGTTTAATAAAAAAGTTTTGAGTCTCAACACTGATATACAGCAATTTTCCTCGATCCACATCTTGTGTCCATTCACTATCAGGAATAATATCCCCTGTGGGTTTGTCAACTAAAACTTTTGTTCTCAGCACAGCAGCTACATCCTGCCAAGTTACACTCTTACGAGCCCTTCGAGCAATTTTCAAATAGCCTCTGAAAATTGAGCCAGCTATGTAGTACACTACTTGCCTCTCTTCTTGATCAAGTTCTATTGTTTGCTGCACCGATTGCCTTGGACGAGAAGAATTGGCACGGAATGTTGAGGAAATAAATTTTAACATTTCAGTGGTAAGATTAAGTCCAAATTCTAAAATAAACTGGGAAAGCACATCACTTTCAAAATCTTGATTTAAATTTAGAATGTTACATAGGTTGTTAAACTTGTCATTTGACAAAGTTATTTCTAGTTTATCAATCAAGTTGTTCACTAAAGACGATGGAAGAAGGCACTTTCTGTCTCTAATGCTGTCAACTAATTCTTCACAAAAACTGCCACAAAAATTTTTCCACTCTTCTCCAGCTGCTATAGATGCAATGTGTCCAACTAAATGTTTAAATTTAGATCCACATTCTCCAACACTTACACTGCTCGCCACCTTGAGCATAGCTTTATCAGCAATCATTTCTGAATTATTTAATACATGAGCAGCATCAGGGAATCGTGCAGCAGCAGCTGAAAGAAATCAAAATACATTTAATGCAAACATTTGCCAAAGTCAATAAACCACAGAAGCACAAAGTTCATAATATACACATTTAAATGCTTACTCTGTATGTAGTGCGCTCTTATATGAAGTTTAAATGACCTATTACATACATATCCTTTCAGACAATATGTGCATATAAATTTAGGCTTAGTTTTCTGGTTTGGTCTTTTCTTGGATGGTGCAGTAGAATTTGGCACCTTAAATGTTCCATTTACTGCTGAGTTAGAGTTTGGGTCTTGGAGCTGGCTGAGCGACAAGTCTTCACAATCAATGTGAACAGCATCGCTGACATCGAGGTCAGGGGTTGTCACTGCAATACAACAAATATTATATTACAGACAGGAATGAGATGTAAACATAACCCTGCTGAGCTACAAATACTGACCTTCATTGTTATTGTTGCTGTGGGTGGCGACATGCTTCTCAAAGTAAAATTTAACCTGATAATTTTTGCCACAATGTGGGCAAGTGAATTTCTTCAAGTTTTCAGCTTTTTTCCGTGGAGTGGAAGTGGCGGATGGGAGCATGTTAGGAACTTTGAATGGACATCGATTGGCATTTTCGTCCGAAAATGACGAGTCCATTCTGAAATGAAACACACCATTGGAAATTTAGCAACACCATCGTACCCATTTAGTCAGCAAACTGAGTTTAGTATAATGTGACACTTCTTTCTTACCTAAAGACACCTGTTTACTCGAGCACACAAATACCCTCCTCACGCCTCCCTCTCAACACACCGAGACCGCCTAACCCTTTAGAGCATCGTCTGCTTGCGGGAAAAGTCCCGCAGCCGTGCGGGAAAAGTCTCGCAGCCGCCATGCCGCCAGGCAGGCAGGCAGCCTTCAGGCGGTAGTGGGGGGCCAGGCGGCCAGCCGGCAGCCAGGCAGCCATGCCGGAGGTCGGCCCGCGCCCCGCGCGCTGCCTTTAACCCGTATGATACATCTCCTTAGTGCGTGAAAATTGAAACGAAGTACTTCCTCCTCTTAATTGAACCTTTCTGAATCCAGCGGTACCCGCCATAACGCGATGCGAGCCATGCAGCGGCGTCAGTTTGGTGTTAAAGTCCCCCAGACGGCGTCCCGGGCCAGACAAGCTGGGTCTCCAGGGCGCCCTTCTCTCATGGTCCCGGCGTGCGCGACCGTGCCCCCATGCGCATCCACACCGTCGGCGTGCCCTGGGAGCGTGTCGCCGTGGAAATAGCCGGCCCCTTCAACCGCACCGTGCGCAACAACAACTACGTGCTCATCGCCGTCGACTACTTCACTCGATGGCCGGAGGCGCTCCCCATCCCGAGCCTGCACGCTGAGGTCATCGCGTGGGCCCTCGTCGACCACATCTCTACCAGATTCGGCGCCCCTTGCGAGCTACATTCCGACCAGGGCCGCTCCTTCGAGTCGGGAGTCTTCTCCTGGGGTCATGCGCCTCATGGGCATTCGCAAGACCCGTACCACCGCTCTACGCCCACAGTCGGATGGCGCCGCCGAGCGCCTGGTACGGTCGGGCGTGAAGCAGGTTTCCCTGTTCCTCGACGAGACCTTACATGATTGGGACTTGCCAACGGCGTCTCGCCGGCCATGATGACGTTCGGTCATGAGCTGGCCGTCCCTCCGACCCTGGCCCGGGGCTGCCCTGCCCCCCCCCCCCCCCCCCCCCCCGGATTGCTCCCGAGGCATAGGACGCCTCGTCATACCTAAATGTCTAGAAAGGCTCCTTAGTAAGAATAAAAAAAAGATTGACAGAACACGGTTAATACGTTACCATAAACGAAAACGCTTTACATTTTAAAACCACAGCAACGTTAACAACTTCACGTTAACAAGGTCGGATATAACGGTAACGGTAACGCGTTATTTTTTAAAGTAACGTTAACAGTCCTGATGTCCGAGTTCTTCAACGCCCCACCTCAGGCTCACGCAAGTAGTATAACCGGCCCCCCGCTCGGGTACTGACGTACCCGGTCCGTGAGGCCAGTACCGGGTGTACCTACCTTGCAGGGGCACGCAACCAGGGTACCGGTATCTACCTTCCAGCGACCGTCAACCATGGCATCACATGCATACCTTCCAGGGGTAAGCATATCAAGGTACCGCTTTCTAATCATGTGATTATTCTTTCCTGCGCTGACTCATTTCGTGCGCGTGCTTATCGTTGTGTGAGCGCCGTGCTCGTCTCTCTCATCTCACTGCGGCGTGGTATGGGTTGCATATCAAGCAGGGGTTTCATGAAGGAAAAACACACAGGGTAACGTTTTTTACATTTTATTTTCATACGAAGCGATACAAGCAAGAAAAATACTGATAAAACACTACAAATACATAAGAGTATATTAATAAGAATATAAAAAACAGAAAAATACACAAATATTATGACATGAATACACGCAGTGTAAATACAATAAATTTGCGGCATACAGCACATTTGTCTAGAGTTGGCATGCACTCAGTACACGCAAAAAGATGTTGGCATGGTAGGCACACAATAGCTACTTCACGTTCCAACCAGATTTTACAAATCCCCCTCCCCTCCTGTGTCTCGGTTGTGTCCTGAGGCGTCCCTAAATTTGAAGTTTCACTTTGTTTTTCTGCAAGTGTGTTTACCGATATCTGTGTCTGTTCCGAGATCCTAGCTTCCGTTTCGACCCTTGTCGTGTTTGATGGCCCCACCCCCACCGTGTCTGTATTGTGTTCATGTTCTGGATCCATCGCCGTCAATGCCACTATGAAATTATCTATATCTGTATCGTCAAACGAAGCAATTGCCGATGTAATGTATTGTTCATCAATATCGGTAAGTTGTTCTCCTCTTTCGAGTTTCTGAAACTGATCAGTACTTGGGGTGTGATGTGAGTTTCTTGTCTGTATCATTTTAAGCCAATTTTCCAGCACTTCGGCCTCTTGCCACATTTTCTGTTGAACATCGCCAATGAATTCCCTCCCCTTTCTCTGCTGTAAATACCCGCAGTAAGGGGCAAATTTTGCGTGTTCGACGGATGGATCGTCGTCAGTGTCCCAATTGCATAACCCTAGGCCACAGCTAAAGCAGAGACAGCGCCCTGGACTTTCACTACTGGGAGTTTCATTCTCCGCCTCCATGTAAAAAAACCCGTCTAGACTCAAAGTTTCAGGTGTCACATGTGACTGCAGTCTTATACGAATAGGGCCAATGTTTGAATGTTTCCTTTCTCTTTTCTAGTAAAGCATATTGCATAAAATATGTATCGCCATGGGGTACCATACCGAGCAGGGCTGTTAACGTTAATTAACGATTAACGGCGTTAACTAACGTTAACGGGTTTTTTTAACGATTAACGGTAACGCGTTACATTCGTAGTTTTCATTAACGTCAACGAAGTTAACGTTAACAAGTGCTTTAACGCGTTAACGGCGATAACGTTAATTCATTATTAAATGCCGCTCGTGACTCAGGCGCGAAGTAGTACCCGGGTGGGAAGCGAGGTGCTCCTGCGGGTCAACCGGAGATTCTGGTCTTCATAGTAATTTGTGGTATTTTTGTTTTACCAATAATGTTTATTTATACTTTGATTATTTAAAATATTTGGTATAAATTTTTACCAATTGTTCACTGTTTTCTGTTTATTTAATTTTGTTGACTTGACAGTTCAAATAAAACTCAACTCATTATATGCTAATCTTGCCTGACTTTCACTGTCTGGTACACAGACGTTTTGTAACAAGTCCAGTACACACAACAATTGTCCGACTCCTCCACCCCTGTAGAGATATCGTGAGTTTCACTGAATTTCAAACTGTAAGGAATAACTTATTTATCCTAAATTCAAGTATTAAGTTGTAATTTGAGTGATTGTCAATCTCCTCTCACTTTCAGCGCCAGAGAGGCCATAAAACGCAAATTAACGTTAACGGCGTTAATACGTTAATTAGCGTTAACGCGTTACTTTTACGCCGACCTGTAACGTTAACGCCGTTGACGTTAACGACCTCTGCAGTAACGTCAACGTTAACGCGTTAGTTTAAAAAATTAACGTTAACAGCCCTGATACCGAGTGCCATGGGGAACCTGATTGTGGTCAGGTATGAGGTAATGTCCTCGTAGTCTTCTTCTGTCATGTCTGATTGTGTTGAAGGTGTTTCTGTGGGTGGAGTGTTCTGCGAGTGTGAAGTGATGCCTCTCTCAGCCCCGGCGCCCCGTTTTATACCCTCCTGACCCCGGCTTCTGCGGGTGCCCCGTGCCGCCGGCGGCAGCCCCCGTTCCCCCCCCCTCGCCCCCCTCTCCGTGTGTCGCCGGGGGTATCGGTAGCGGTGCTGACTGCCCCCTCTGTGCTCATGCGCACCGAAGCCCCCCACTACACTTGACCGCGGTCCGCACTCCCTCACCTCACCTCTCTCCATATGCCCCGGGGCGTGGCGCCGCCGCGCGCCGCGGTACGCACCTCGTGTGTCCCCCGAGTGTCCCCACCACACTTGTATGCGTTCGGGTACTCGCCCCCGGCGCTTCGGGTATGCGTCAGGCCGTCCGCGTCCCCTCCCCCGCGTCCCTCACGTGTCCCCCCCGGGGCCCACGACCCCGTCACCCTCGTCACCCGTCAGGGCCCCCCCCCCCCCCGGCATCCAGCGGCCACCGACGTGTGTGTGTGTGTGTGTGTGTGTGTGTGTGTGTGTGGGTGAGTGAGAGAGAGGGAGAGATCATTCCCTCCAAATAATTGATCCTATATCGTCGCACTCCTTTGAAGCCGGCACACTAAATGCTTATGGACTTTTTTCCTGTGCATTAGTTACGTACTTTAGAGCTGTGCGTGAATTATGTACAAATTTGTACATAGTTATGCACAATCCGATGATCATCGCAAAGACCTCCTGAAAATTGCATGAACTATGTACAATATGTAATCCATATCTTACGCACAATTTTGTGCATTAATCACGGACAACTTTATCCGTAGGTTATGGACAATCCTATCCGTAAGGTACGTAATATTGTACGGAGACTGTCACAGCCCGCATGCCTCAGCGCCGGCGAGCTAGAAAACCCATTGCGCCCCCCCCCCCCTTCTCTGTGTCTCCTTAAAAAAGCGTTATTTAATGTGAAAATGTCTCGCAGGCTCACAAATATACGACGGCCTAAACTCAACCTTATTGTTCAAGGAATCAGAATATTACGAGTTTTCGGTCCGATGGCATACTGATTAAATTACATCCGCGGATTTCGTTTCCAGTACGCCAGCAGCCGCTAGCATCATGTTGTGATCGGCGGCGTCGGAAAAGGGAAATGGCCGACTCGACGCTAGCGCGCTCTGTAGTATGGGCACGGAACTACTAAAGCACGGCACTGCGCATGCGCATGCGCGTAGCCGGCTGCTCTGCACTGCCCCTCCTACCCCCCACCTCCAACAAAATCCGTTGACAAAATGAAATCAGTTTGCCATCGGACCGAAAACTCGTAATATTATGATCCCTTGAACAATAAGCTTGTGTTTAGGCCGAATATTCGTAAGCCTGCTTTTCAAAAATCGATGGCGATCGACGCTCCCTCTGTGTTGCAGACGGAAAATCTGTGAAACGTTCTTACGAAAATGCGACCCCCCCCCTCTTCCCTCCTCCGCTCCCTGTCAGTTTCCAGTTTCCAATGTTTATAGTTAGTAAATTCTTTGCATTTCGGGTTGAAGATTCAACACTTCTCCAAGGAAATAAACGTTTTAGGGTTGGCTTGACTGATTGGCTCTTTCGAAAGGGTCCTGCCCAAACGGCCTCGCGGTTTTGATTGATTTGTGAGCGCACCCCGCAACGCGCGCAACACCCGATGTACGAGTACGAACGGCAGTTTGAATCGTGTCACCAAGTCAGTAAGTGGTTTCGTGCAACGCAAAACGCCATGGAAAATTTGGATTGTGATGGCTTGTCAAACTTGCTGAAAAAGAAAGGCCTCCGCCCCCACATCGCAGATCGGCTTAAAAGTGAGTATTTCTACTGTGGAAGTGTAAAAGCTTGTAAAAGCTAACTTCTCACACGACGTTAGTTCGACTTTGCGTGCTGCTATGCGCTGGCCGGTACGAGGGCCAAACGAATTGCTCGCTTAGTTTTAAATTTTCGTTTCTGACTGTATAGTAACATGCTACAACCACAGCGCTATGTCTCTGGAATACTTTTTTCAATAATTCACTTCCCCCTTTCCTCTTCGTGTCTGGAGAACTTGTTTGTCATCCGTTGAAGGGTCTTAGGGGCGAACCAGGAGCGACTTGAAATCGGAACTTGCGCACGGGACATTCACCTGGCGACCTGCCGGTAGAGCGGTGGTAGCGGGGTGACAGCCAGATGCGGGCTGAAGTTGGATCGGAAGGTCATCCCGTGCTCTGAGACTCTAACTCTAAGACCTGTTTTTCTCGTTCGCCCCTCTGATCCCAGGTAAAGGGTGCTCGCCGGTCGGCCATTTTGGCATCTGTCATCGGACAGTTTCAGATTTAGCTGGGAGGAGCGAAATCTCACTTGGGCCCATTTGAGGGCCTCCAAAAACAAAGGATTTATCAAAGAAAAATTTCCGCTAGGTGAACTCAACAGAAAATACTAGTGCATCGCACTACTACTTTTGGTCAGTTTTCTATGAAAATACTAGTTTTCAAAATGGGCAGTCTGCAAAAATGACATAATTAGTTGTAACTACTTAACCACTCCCCGATCATCTCCTTAGAATGCCTGACACAAAGTCTAGCTCAGCATTTTAAAAATGGATCGGATCAAACTTAAAATTTCAAAAAAAAAAAAAAAAAAATGCGAAGCCAGATTATGGCAACAATATAATTTGATGACTTTCATAGAGTTGATAATATTTACACTTCCACATGTCCTCTGACATACATTTGAACTATACCCTCCTATTGTGGTTGACAAATTCTTAGAGAAGGAGGCCAACTAAGTTAAGGAACCTGCTGTTTGTTTTTTTTTGCATTGTACTTACCTCCTGATCTATGTCAGATGATTGACGATTGATGTTAGGCCCTTGAATGAAATTAGCATTGAGATACAACTGTTGGTTTTCTCCAAGTCATCAGTGTATTCTGCCTGCCCAAATCACATCAGTACGGTCCACTTTGTTCTGCTAGTTTGTTGTTGTCATTTCGGTCCCAGGCGCCCCAGGCCTTGCGCCCTACCTCCCTACCCTCCCCTATGCCCACCCGAGCGAGTGGAGTGAGCGGAGGAGAGACCAGGGAACAGAGGTTCAGACAGCAGAAGCTATGTTTTCAAAGTGGGATGTATTCATGTGAATGGGGCTAAGTTTATGGAAACATCGGTTATATCCCAATGAGATATTTAATCAAAAGCCCATCAAACTCCGGACATAGGTCATGAAGTAAGCAACGGGTGTGCGTAGGTGTGCCCCCAGCCCCTAACCCCCCTAACCTTTGTTGAGCTATCACAACAAAATAAGGATTGTTCAAGAAGAGACTTTTTGTGTAACATATTAAGAATTTGTATAGCAATAAAATTTATGGCTTTAGTACCCTTTTTTAAAATATTATTATTTTGAAAAGCAAGGGGCATATAGTGGAATTATGTCAGAAGTTTATTTCTTTCTTTCCTGCACTTACAGGTGAAGGCTTTGATGGATCCAACTTCATGGAGGCAAGCGCCACTCTCTTAGTTGCTCTCTCATTTAAAGGAGCAGAAATAGTGGCTATTCAATCCCTCCAAAATATTGACATCTTCAAAGATGAAAATAATTCTGTGCCCAAAGAGACCAGCGATGTTGATAATGTCATGTCGAAAGATGTAAGTACTGTCATATGCGCCATTTGTAATACATTTGCACTAACTGAATTTTACAACCTACTTCTATTTTACAGAATGCTAACAGTCAAGAAGCTTCAGATAAGTCAGAGGAAGATGAAGGTGAAAACGTTGCCGCTGCCAAAGCTGTTCTGAAGCAGTACTTTTCAGAATCGGAGCTAGCTGAGATGGGGTCGTATGATATTATGTGCAAACACAGTAACCTGGAGAGGTACCAAGCAGCGTTGGCTTCAGGTATGTTTCATTCAGCCTGGCTGTCTCTTTCTTGGTACTGTAAAGCTAGAAATAAAAGTTTTGTCATTAGGTTTTGGTGTGGCTGAAAATGTGAGACCACCCTTTGTGCCAGCGCCACCGAAACCACCTCAGCAAAAGAAACAACCAAGCCAAAAGGTTACCTCAATTACCTCAAGCAATATTTCATACTGTTATCCCTTAAACTATATTTTATGTATTTCTTTTGTATCTTTTCCCCATATAACAGCGAGCTGACTTTCCAGCACTTTCGACGAGGATTTTGAGGTCGAGAAGACCAGTAAATGAACCGTCATGCAGTGGTGTTAACGCTCAGTCAGAGAACATTTTGGACTCGGTATTGCATGAATTTGAATTTGCTTATTCATATTGCTTCACAATATTATTGACTCCTTAAGTTGTGTTTTTCTACTTTGTAAAACATTTCATTTTTCAGAGTGTTGTGGGGACAGAAGGCTCTGAAAATTGGGATGACATCACAAGAGATTCCAGCCCCCATCAATCAACACAGCCTAACTTGTCAAGAGATTGTATGAGCTTAGGTCAGGGATCGCAGCCAGCCAGTCCATTACGCATCAGGAATTCTTCTATTGCTGAACAAATCCTTCATCCACTTGCTGTTAGCTCATCTAGGGGTGGACTTCCATTGCCTCAGGTTTGTTACTTGTAAACTGCTCTTTTACTTCTTGAAACTTCTTAACATCAAGCTAACCAATGTCCTTTTTTTCCCCTATTTTTTTTTCCTGAAATGTATGTTGTAAACATGAAGTTTGATGTCCTGAGAATTCTCAGAGGTCGACTGCTGTCTAATGAAAATGATGATAAAGGTAGAGTCATACTGCAAAAGCTGGAAGCTCAGAAAATTTTAGCAAAAGAGGAGCGCAAAAGGGTAATTGTATACTATAGCGGCTTCTCGCTTTAGAGGTTGAGTTTGGTCAATTATGATAGGTATGGATGTGTAGAACTTTGTTACGTTCTTATTTTTTGGCGCTCTGCCACCGTTCACTTTTAAATTAATAAAATGTGTTCCGCCCTTAACACTAGAAGGGCCGAGGGGGTCAAAATGACCCTTAGCAAGTTTTCTCGTGTATTTTTTATATTTCAGACTTTTGCTACGCATCTGAATTTTTTTGACATTTCCTAAAACCATGAAAAGCACCACCACACCAAATTTTATCTATTTTCGTCAATTTTTGTGGACGCTAGCCGTCATTTTACCTAGAAGGGCCGCAGGGGTCAAAGTGACCCCTGCGGCCTTTTTGCACTGTTTATGACACACATTGGCGCCAGAACGTTGCTTATGTCACAGTTGACTTTACAAGCGTTGGTACTCATGTTTGGGACGATCTTCATGCCGCAATAGCCTTATTGCATTCCCTGAAAGTAGGCAGTGGCCGACAAAACACTTCTCGACACATTGCTAAACAAGACCTTGGCGAATGGGCTTCGGTGAAGGTTGTCTAGACAGACCTTCCGAGAAATGCCGCTAAAATTATTTTACCAGGCCAAATATCAACAGTCGGCCCACGGCCCGATCAAAAAATCGAAATCTTATCCAGAAAATGTGTTCTTCAATCCTATCTTTCAGCTAGGGATTTATAGACTAAATTGGACCTCAGCAACGACATAGCATGAGATGGCAACGCCTTCTTTTGACTTCACTTTACGGTTTTTCGCAATGACTCAGACATAACGGAGTGTCGACTGAATATCTCAGCCGTCACGACTCAGGCGTTTCTAAGCAGTCTGGCTTAGTAAAATTAAAACCAGGGTAGATTCGATTTATCCTCAGCTACGACTACCGGATTCTAGCCCGTTATCTATTTTACCAGGCCATGATACGTCTCTGGAAGGCTGTAAAGTCGCCACAGACAGAAGATGGTCGTTTTGGCTTTCCGAAGATGGTTTTCGGAGCCGTGTTTCTCGGGAGTTTGGCCTGGTAAAATTAGAACCAGCGTGGATTCGAGTTCTCCTCAGCTAGAACTACTAGAATCTAGTCCATTATCTATTTTACTAGACCATGATACGTCTCTGGATGGCGATAAGTTAGCCACATACGTGAAGTCGTCGTACTGGCCTTTGTCTTCGGATAGAAGTTTCTCGGGAGTTTAGCCCAGTGAAATTGAAACCAGAGTGAGTTTAAGTTACCCCTCCAGCTAGGACTTCCGTTATCTATTTTGCCAGGCCATGATTCGTCTCTGGATAGCGACGAAGTAGCCACATACGTAAAGTCGTCGTTCTGGCCTCTGTCCTGGGAGGAGTTCCTCGGGAGTTTGGCCAGGTAAAATTGAAACGAGGGTAAATTCGAGCTGTCCTCAGCTAGAAATACTGCAATCTTGCCCGTTATATATTTGACCAGGCCATAATTCGTCTCTGGGTGGCGAGAAAGCAGCACCACATGAAAAGTCGTTGTTCTGGCGGCAGATCGGATTTAACGCATTGCGGGTTGCCTATCTTACGCTCTCGTGCACCGCTTAACCTAACCCAACTCTCTAAACACCATATTTGATTGATTTTTTACCATTATTCATCATTTAAACACGAAAATACATCAAAACCCGGCTTTTAACACGGCAAAACATATAGGGGTCAAAATGACCCCGGCGGCCCTTCTAGGGTTGCCAAAAAGCCGGCCCTTCTAGTGTTAACCTTACATCGCCGTACACCACCCTCCCTCACATCACACAACACGGATGAATCGGGCAATGAATACCGACTGGATTCTGAGATTCACACTCTGGTACACAGATGAAGAGTTTTGAGAGACATCATGTATGCGTTAGATGTCCTAAATGCAGTATTTTAGAATGTCTAAATTCGCCGTGGATCGTCGGAAGCAGACGTCATAGGTAGATGATGAGCGGTCACTCTAGGATGGCAACGGAGCAACACCTCCTAGCGGCCGTCGCGGAAAGCTCGTCGCGACACGTCGGTAAAACAGGTCCATTCCGGTCTGACAAGAGAAGAAATGTGCTGGGTGAAGAAACCTTGGTAGAAGGGTAAATGTATGGTGGAAAGAAATGTGTAGGTCGCATTGGTAGAAGGGTGAATGTCTAGGGGAAGAAATGTGCTGGGGGAAGAAACCTAAATCCAGCCATTATTTTTGCGTTGTTAGAAGGGTGAATGTATGGGGCAAGAAATGTGTGGGGCAAGAAATGTGTGGGGCAAGATGGGGCTCTATGGTGGGAAGAAATGTGAAGGGCGCGGTAGAAGGGTGAATGTCTGGGAGAAGAAATGTGCTGGGGGAAGAAACCTTATTTTTGCGTTGTTAGAAGGGTGAATGTATGGGGCAAGAAATGTGTGGGGCAAGATGGGGCTCGCATTGGTGGGTGAGTTGGTCCTGGGAAAGGTCTCCTGCCCTGTTTTACCGACGAGCGGTGCGTTGGGGGACGTAGCTGGCCGTGGATTCCGCGACGAGCTTTCCGCGATGGCCGCTAGGAGGCGTCGCTGCGCTGACATCCTAGAGTGACCGCTCGCCAAAAACTTATGTCGTCTGCTTCCTATGTGCCTCGGCGAATTTTTACATTCTCAAGTACTGCATTAACGACATCCAACACATACATAATGTCTCTCAAAACTCTTCATCTGTGTACCAGAGTGTGAATCTCAGAATCCAGTCGGTATTCATTGCCCGATTCAACCGTGTTGTGTGATGTGAGGGAGGGTGGTGTACGGCGGTGTAAGGTTAAGGGCGGAACACATTTCATTAATTTATAAGTGAACGGTGGCAGAGCGCCAAAAAATAGGAACGTAGCAACGTTCTACACATCCATACCTATCATAATTGACCAAACTCAACCTCCAAAGCGAGAAGCCGCTATAGTATACAATTACGCGCAAAAGAGTCATCAGAATCCTTACTCAGTGGCTGCATACTGAACATGTGAGGTGTGTATGTTGGTGTTGTGTCTTGAACTTACTTCCGAATTCTTAGCTGTGGGTAAGAAAAGAGACAGCTTCTGAGACTGCCAGATGTGAACTTTAGTTTAGTCCATTTAGCAAGGAGAACAATATTGGCAGTGTTACCATTACAAATGACAATTGACTGATGATGGTTCCAACCGATACAGCAGTTGGTTAATTCATATTCAATAGGCTTTGCATGTGTTTTTCATTGCAGTATCTCAGTGTTATGCCATGCCCCATTTTTAATCTCCTTTTCCTCTTTCTCCAGCCATGCTAAACATGTAACCACCCTGATGAAAGAAGGCTTGGCAAAGTCCTTTGTTGATGCATTTCCAAAGTACAAGAACAATGACAGTGATGATGAAAATAGTCCAACATGGGTAGTATATTATATTTGTTTTCCTTTTACTTAATAATAAGAGTGTTATTTATTAAGTTTGTTAATTTGAATTTGTCTTTCTAGTACCACATCTATCACCCAGCTAGCAGGGGTTGGATTGCAAATGCTTCAAGATCCTTTCAAAAGAAAAATCGAGTAAGAAAAACAAAATGCAAAGCAGATAGTGACAACTCTGAAGATGAACAGATGGATGATGATGCTGTAAGTGGACATTTAGTTTATTAGTCATTGTCTTGAGATTGCTCCAGTTGTAGTATGTCTATCAAAAGTCTAGTTGGTCTACTCATCGCTTTGTATCTTTGTCATAATGTTCTACAATTACACAGATTGAACGACTGGCAGAGCTTATGCCTGGAAGACAGGAAAGAATGCAAATTTTTGATGGAATGGCTGCTTCTTTTCATATCCGTACCGAGGACAGAGGGAAAGGAGTATCAATTAGATCGATGCTGGCAAAGTTTCCTCATCTGAAGCATTATGAAGGAGAAGTTGTATGTATCTTTTAGCTGTAGTTCTGGAATGTTTCTTTTAGTGTTGGTTTATTGTTTGTTTCATTTTCTGTTGCTTGTTCATTTAGTTAAGAGAAGAGTTCAAACAGTTGCATCCGAGGGCAGAAGACATGTGTCGACCATTTAGCAAGTTATTGCCAAAAATATTAACTTTGCGTCAATCCAGAGAATTCTCTCTGAAATTCAAAGATGGCAAGTTATGATTTGTTTCAATAATGGTTTCAAGCTGCTGCGTAATACTATCAATCATTTTGTCTTCTCTCTCTTTTGCCAGATGTCCTGAAAGCACTCGTTCTCCTTTCCCATAATTTGCCTCATGACATCCCTATGAGGTCTGATGGTGATATTTTGCACACTTGCGCAATGGAGAAAGATGTTGTAGAGGTTGTAAAGGTATGGTCTAAGAGTATGTTATTTAAAATCTCTTTTCAAAACTGGTCTCTATGAATGAAATAATTTGCATGTCCCTCATGGTTAACAGGGTAACCAGGACATTGATGCGTTTATCATGGAGAAACTGGAGAAAGCAAATGGGCCAGTGCAACCCTACTTGTTGCTAGTTCAGAGTCCTGTCACGAATCATGTCCTAAGGACGTTCCTGATCTTGGACGCACACCCTGTTCAAGTGCCAACTACTTCTTTTCTGAAGTCATTCGACTGGCTGTTTAAGTCGTACTTTGTTTTCCATGTACGCTATCCATTTGGATGGAGAAATGTGTTTCACTTTCTTCAAACTTGTTTTTATAAAATTCGGGAAAACTGTGGTAAACCAGATAGAATGAGTTCTTCTGAATTTGAGTTATGGAAGAAACTGAATACCTCTGATTCTGCATAGTTTAATTGTTGTTTTTGTTGTTGTATTGTTTTTCAAGTATCTGTTGTCACAGGTCATTGCAACCAGTTGCTTTAATTATCTGGTGAACTCAGTAAGATTTGTTTTCCCCCTTCATTAAGATGTGGCCATCTACTTATTTGTTGAATAAAATTTACCTACTGGGTGCTTTAGATACTTTCACAGTTATGTTTTTCTGAAATTCTATGAAATATACTGTGATGCATATCTTCAAGTTTTATAAGGAAAAGAGATTGAATTTAAACATGGTGGAGAAGATTGCAATAAATGTACCATGGGTGGTTAGACTTACCATCTGAAGGATCTCAATTGTATATCAAGAGGTAAAAGCTAAATTTAACTGGAGAATTGATTTACAAACACAAATTTATTGAGCTCTGTCAGGACACATACAGTACATAAAATCCATCATTTCAGTCCACATTGAGAAAAAGTTAAACTTGACAAAGCAACAGCAGGGTAAATGCATTTAAAAGACAGATTTTAACATTCAAATGTATCAGTTCACAATGAGTTAAAATTAACTTCATGATACCACACAGCAAATGCCTAGCATCCACAAAATATTTTGGATATTTCAATGCAAAAGTAAAACAGTGCCATTGCACTTACCAGCTAACACTATCCTCTCCAGATTTAACAATAGAAAAGTAAAAGGAACCTAGCTGTTTGTTGCACATCATTGACATAAAATTTAAATTACAACACAGTGGTTCGTATCGAGAGGAAAATATCTGATGCATTACCAGCAGTCCAAGGTGCAATACACCGGAAGTTTGCAAGTGACTGAACATTGATCCCCCTGAATTCAGGGTTCTGAAGAGGAAAAACATGACATGCATTAAACTTCATACTAACACCACCATTTCCCCAAGGTTTGACAATTAAGTACACTGACTTTTGATCAACAATGATAACTTCTGAAATCAGAGCAAATGAAATCCGAGTTGAAGTTGACTCAGGAAGACAAACAAAGAGTCCTGGCCGATATTCCTCACCATTCAACGTTGCACTGTTACTATAGATTAGTTCTTCAGCTCCAGTCAATTTTTCTGCAAGGAGCAGGGCACAGTGAGTACTATCTCTCAACATGATTGTCTTTCCTTTGTGATACTCAATTGCCCGATCTGCACTTTCATTTAGAATGGACTTGAGATTGCTGAGCTGAAACATCTGAGCCATTGTTTTAGGTGGGTTTTTAAAGTTGCAACAAACAGCAGAATGCTGGCGAAAGATCTTCATTCGGCCCTCAAATTTTGCACACCAAAATCTAACCATCGGTCCATATTCACGCATCATTTCTGGGTAGTGGGTGAGATGATGCAGCTTGTTAGTGATATAAACTTTGAATGGCTTCTTTTGATTATGACGTGCATTGTCACTGTTTTCTTCTTCCTCCTGTTGCTGTTGCTCTTCCTCATCCTCTTCTGCCACTTCTTCTTCCAACAGCTCCTCTACTAAATCATCTGTATGTTCCATGGGATCAATAAAGAGAGTCTTGAAAGATGCATTATGATCATATATTAAAGTTTCAAGACGATCAATATCTTCTAGGTGAATTTCAAAGGAGAAAATGACCTGCATAATGTTTTGAAGTAAAAACAGCAGTTGCATGCGAGGCTCCCCTTCTTCAACCAAATCTCCTATGATGAATGGTAAAGCTCTCATTAAACACCACATCTGTGATCCCGACTGCTTTAATTTACCTTTAGCAGTAGTCAGCATATCGAGGTTGAAGTTTGGACTGGGCCTATTCTTGGAGTCTGGAAACCCAAAGTCAAAAGAAGCTATTCTGATATTAAGGTCTTGCCAAGTGAAAAGCTTTGACTTTGTGATGTAGTGACGCAGAACTAATTTCAAGACAAGCGGCACAATGCCTTCTAGAATATCATGAAATGCATCAAACACACTGTTTTCAACACAGTGAAAGTAAGGAACTCTATCCAGAGGGCAACTGGATTTAACTCCACACTGTGAGGAAAATTTTTTCCTTCTTTCCACCTCCTCTATGTGGCTCTTGTGAAGTTCAGGGGTCCTTGGAGCACCAGTTGCATTCCCATCAGCTCTTACTTCTCTGCGGCTGACCATGCACTTCCTACAGAAATATGTTGCTCCTACGCCCAAAAAACCTAAAAGGTCATGGGCTGCTGGTGTGTCGGCAGTGAGAGCTACCAAGACAGCCCTAAGAATGAAAGGCTCTCCATCAAGATTTATTTCAACTCCTTCCTCTGAAGACAGCTTTTTCAGATCTTTACAGAATGCAGCAAGAACTTTTTTGAAGGCACCTGGCTTCTTCATGTCATCTGCATACGCCAGCGCCAACAAATGTATTGAAGAAAGTTATGATGATGATTCTGGAGGCAAGTTTAAAATTTGGAAGAAGAAGCAGGCAAGTTTATGAATTATTGTTTTCGAACCCAATGAATTAGCAATTTCCAACTCATCATAAAAGAGAAGAATGTGCAATACATTGTTATGCCTCTTCAAAAACGGATGATCTTTGTATCTAGATCCATCAACATAAGACCTTAAAACTCGATCTTTACTTGCAAGGTCTTCAAAAATTTTGTTTCTATTCTTCTTATTGGAAAGGATCGCTTTCAGAGTTTTTTCAATGGGCACATACTGAAATGATTCACTCACTTGTGTTTGGACATAAGAGTTGGTTTTTGGATCAAGTCTCTTGTCAATGCGATCATCTAAATACTTTTCTTGAGGTCTCACAAGGCCATATTTCTCTTCAAAATAACTGAGTTGTTGTTCAATGGATTTTAAGTTCTCGAAAGGATCTTTTAAATCATCTATGTCCTTCAACACTTCTGCAGCTTGCTCTTGGGTCAAGCCTTTTTCAAGCAAACGGGAGGATAGGAGCCCTTTCACACTCCCACATAACTTCTGGATCATTTGGTTGCAGCCAGATTCAAACCTCTCAATCGCCTTTCCAGTTAAGCTCGCCTTCGAGCGTAACTCAATCAGGAGTTGGGCAGCAGCGTTGTCTAATTGCTCTTGCAAAGACTGTTCATCTGGCTGCGAAACAGGTATTGCATCTTCATCTCTAACGTCTTCAAGGCAGATGCTGAAAGTATCTTCATCATCATCAAAGCGGGGGTGCTGGCTTGTGGATGGGGGGTGATGACTTGCGCCAGATGCAAGAGATGATGATTGCAAATTAGATGTTCTCACTCGGGATCCACTTGGGCCAGTTCCATCTTGATGGTGGAACAAGACTAGATGAGCAGAAGTAATGTGTCTCATCATAGACGTCTTATTTAAAAAGAATTTCCCACATTCAAGCTGTCCACATGGGTAAGAAGGAAGAGGGTCATGGCGATACCTAAAGTGAGTTCCGAGACCATCAGTACCTTCGAACATAGAACCATCTCTACACACACCACAAGATAAGAGTCCTGTTTTCTTGAAATCCATCTTAGGGCTGCAATCAACAAAAAAATAACACTAATTAATCTTGAATTTATTTTAAATTAATTTCAGTTGGCTAGTGTTAAAAAACCCGACCAGATCACATATGAAGTCAACCTGCAGCAAGATAGGAGGAAATGGAGGGTGAGCTTCCTGGTGCACAAGTCATCTGGAAACCTACAAATAGGTACAACAAAAATCTTAAGTTTGGGAGTTAGACAGATGGAACCCGAGAGTAAAATTAAAGTAAAATTAAATCTCACCTGGGCTGTCGAATTCTTACACATCAATTTCACGTCGTGTGGGAAATAGTTTGGTCCAAGCCCACGAAGGCTGAAACGAACAAAAACAGAAATCTGACAAAAGAAAACTTGTATTAACAAACAGATATTTCTACGAATAATAATATGGAGTAGGTTAAGTACCTGCACAAGAACATGGAAAAATAAATGTACAGGATTTTTAATCTTTCTCATGAGTAAAGAAGTCATCTGGGAACCTACAAATATACAATAAATAGCTTCAGTATAGGAGTTGGACAGATAAAATCCTTACCGGGTAACATTTAATCTTACTTTGGCTGTCAAATTCTGATACTTCAGCTCCAGCAGCAAAACAGTGCAGTCCTAAGCAGAAGTTCAAGGCTGAAACAAAACAAACACAGGTCTGACACAGAAGAAAACAAGAGTTATAATGAAAAATATACACTTCTCCTGTGTACTAAGAATAGCAATGCATGAGTAGGTTGGGTACCTGCACGAAGAAAATTGCGTCGTCGCGGGTGTACCTTCCGAGCAGTGATTACCGTGTTGACGCATTTCACACGATGGGTTCGTGGAAAATTAACCCATGGCAGTTAAGAGAGTATCCTAACCACAAGTGCGTCCGTGTGTTCGACATGGATCTCGTTGTCAGGACAGGCCGAGCAGCATCGAGTACAGACCGAGCAGGCAGCAATGAGGGTCCCGTACGTAAATCATGAAACCTTTATTCACCACTTATTCTGACGCGTGTAATTCATTTCTATTGAAATTCGGCGATTTGCGAGGCTTTAAAAGCTGTAAGATGCTGTGATTGCAAAAGGAAACCCAAAATGAAACGAAGTTTGGGCGCTTTGCATTGCTCACTGTTCCCGACTTGCTCTAGCCTCTAGCAATCGGGTAGGCCGTGCTCCAAGACAAACGGTGTTTGGCCGAGGAGTGGGAACTGAGAGACGAGACGAACCCGCTGCGGACTCCCCCAATCCATTTTGTTTGTGTTGCCTCTTTGCCTCTGTTGTATAAAATTGTGACTGGAGACCATTCCATGATATTCTGGCGGGTAAGATTGTTGTGTTACGGACAAGAAAGAAAGTTGACGTTTAAAGATTGGACTAAAAGTCAGCTGTGGAAGAACATCTTGAAATGTTGATTGCAGATAGACATGTCGAGGTTAAATTATCATGGTACTGTTGCCATTTTGTGTGATTTCCTTTGATATCTAAGCCATTAATTATTTCCAATTGCCATCAAAGGGATTATTTCGAAAATTGTTAATTAATTTTGACTTTGCTTTGGTGGGTCTAATCTGCTTTAATTCTGCATGTGCGCGTTTTCCTTAGAAGAAATGGCTGGAGGGCAACATTAGAATATGTGGAAAAGGACTATTTCCTACAGAGTGTATTACATTCAGTTGTACAACAATCTTAGTTAATCAGGCAGTCTCCAGATATTTTAAACTCTTTCAAAAATAATGCTTTTTGTCATTTCAATTACTTTGTTCTTTTCCAGGTTTTCATATCTGCCCCAAACAGATGGACCACACTGATAGACTTTCTATGTGTCTCAACGTCTCAACAAGCATTGTGTCTATTTTCTTTTGGCTCCAGTTAAAACAAAATTGTCTTTGATTATTATCTTGGATTAACTCAACCAGGTAGGTCTTCTTTAATAATAATAATAATCACATGCTTTGTGTGATGTTGGTATGATAAATTTTAATGGTGAATTATATCTCTTTTTTTAGTATGTGTGCTCATTGTACTGAAATTGTGAAGCCAATCTGAATTGTGAAGATTTGTTTTGTTGATGCTACATATCATTTGGGAAATAAAATTATTGGTGAGTAAAAATTATTACTTTAACACTGTTGCTTCATTGTGTGTATTCCTACCAGCTACTCCCATACTCATCTCGCTATGGAACCACTTATCTTTTCAGTTGTTTGCATGGCACTGACTCAATCTGGGCATGTGGATTCTGCAACAATCAAGTGCTCAACAGTACTGCCTACCTCACCCAAAGCCATGGCTTTGCACAAATTCAAGGATACGCAGAGATCCATATGTAAGTACCATATTCATAGCAAAGGAAGCATTCTATTATTTAATTGTGTAACAATGGCCCTTTAATTTAAGTATCTTGTCAGGATGGAGAACTGGCACAAGGCAAGTTTGAATGTTGACTCCACATTGTGTTCTGGTCACAGTTCTGGCCTCAACTCTACATATGCACTCAAACAACAATTAGCTTTGACATCTCAAGCTGTTCATGACTGACTTCTCAAGTAAGTATATCTGCAGTTGTGTGAAGCTGTGTTTCCTTTCCCTGTTTCTCTGTTTCTAAAATACTAACCTTTTTTTTTTTAAATGCTTTTGTAGATTGTTTCCTTTCACCAAGTGTCTATGGAAAGCTGCTCCTCTCCATCTTCCTCCTATTTGGTACATCGGTTGGCCTGGGTCAGCGTGTAAGACAGAAGAGTCGACTGCCGATCTTGGCCATATGTGCTTTTGTGATTCATTAATTTTAGCATGCATTTCTGTTAGTGGTGTTCAAGTGAGTACAATAAAGATTTACATACATGCCAGACAGTTTGTTTCTTTCTTTCCTCTGTGCTCAATGCACAGAGTATTCTAGCTCTTTGGTAGCCTGTTAAAACTGCACTGTATTTGAACCAAATTTTGACAGTGCGGCTTTCCCCTATTCGATTCTGCCCTGAAGAACGTTCTCATTGACTATATATGTGCGGTATTTATGTAGAATTATGCGAAAACAAATTGTGTGCGTAATTCATGTAGAATTATGCGCTTAAGTCATGGACACCTGAGGTTTCTTCGAAGCATTTCAAACATATTAGAAAATGCATTAGTTATGGACTATCATGTCCATAAGTTATGTAAATTAACACTATGCGTAATCTTATGGACAGGTTTATGCGTAACTATGTACGCGTAAAAACTTCCATAAGATATGGACTAAATTATGCGTAGTTATGCACAAAAAAGTCCATAAGCATTTAGTGTGGGGAGAGATCTAAACTGGACGAGTCTGAGCGGTCGCTTACATTTTCTGATACATTGCTTTCGTCCAAAAACGATATTGCCCCATGCGGACCGTTTTCATGTACTACTTCAGCCTGATTACGGCCGGTGTCATTAAAAATTGGTCGGAGTTCAACGAAAATGAAATTTAAAGCAAAAGCAGCGCAGAGATGAATAAGGGCCATATTGACGTTCTACGACGACGTTCGACGCGTAAATGAAAAATCCTACCGACCCCTTTAGTTTTTATGCTTCTCTGGCGTCAAAACAACGGCACAGAGCGCGTCTGCGCGGCCAGTCGCTCAGCGGTCAGGCCAGTCTCAAGGGCAGAAATAAGAAACCCCTTTTCCTGTGATACGGCCACCACGTTGGGCGAGCACTCGGGGCGCGGGTGCTGGGGGCTGGACTGAGTCTCAGTCTTGTCCAACCTGTCACACAGTTTGGTCATCATCATGTCATCGAAGTGTTCATGCATAAGAGAAAAAAGAAGCTGCTGCTGCACTAGGAGCAGTAGCAGCAGTAGCAGCAGCAGCAGCAGTAGCAGCAGCAGCAGCAGCAGCAGCAGCAGCAGCAGCAGCAGCAGTACCAGCAGCAGTACCAGCAGCAGCAGCAGCAAAGCCACAAAACCTGTGGTAGGTGGTCATCCCCCCCCCCCCTTTCTCTTAGCGGTGCGTAGTGCAGTTTCCAATTTGGCACAAATTAGCACTCTGCACTGCACGGCGTTTCTCTCAGTGAACCATCGCAATGTTCAATTTGCTTGCAAATTACACATCCGACGATGGTTTTCTCAGACCTTTGCCCCCCCCTCCCCCCCGCGCGCGTGCGCGCGCGCGCGCGCGCGCGCGCGTGTGTGTGTGTGTATGTGTGTGTGTATGTGTGTGTGGGAACGCGTGTGCATATGCATACGTTTTCGAATTCGGTTAAATGTTTTTTCTTTTCAGGTGTCTGTCACCCCCGGCGCCCCCGACGCCCCCGCCGTCCCTGCCATCCCCGCCACGACGACCGCCAAGAGGCGACTGGTGTTTGCGGCGGTTGGTTGCTTTTACCTTATAATGAGAACCGTATTTTGTATTTCGTTTCCAAGTGGTTTTACCAACTCTTCTTGTATTTTCAGTCCCCGGAATCCCCGGCCCCTTGGGTCCGGAGTTACGGGGCGCCGCGCACCAAGGCGCGGCGCGTGGAGTGCGTGACCCCCGACGCGACACGGCTTACGCCTAGGCGCTCTCCGCGTCTGGCGGGGCGACTGTCGGCTGAGTCACCGTCAGGTCCGATCGACCTGAGGATAACTCCAAAGAAGGTGAGCTTTTTTTGCCACACTGTTTTTACACCGGATCGAGGCGTCGAGTTGAAGGAGCTGGCGCCGAGATTTGACAACGGGGACGGAGTCACCTCTGTTCATTTTTCTGAAGTTTAACTGACTTTTTGGCGAGCGTAGCGAGCCCAATTCCCAAACGGACCACGCGACGACACTCGTCGTGAGTCTGTCTGTCTGTCCGTCACTCACGGACTTTTCAGAAACACCACGCAACAGATTAGGTTCACCTTCCAGATTGCAAATCGATATTTATTGGTGGAGAACACTACGAGCCATTTTTTCGATCAATGGAATTTGAAATATTTTTGTAATGATTCAATTTCAAAGCCGCGCAGCTGGTACCACTGTGCGGCTCAGCTGGGCTCGGCTCGGCAAGGCTCGGCACGGCCAGGCCAGGCGTATCGTCTTAGTTGTGTCGCAGCGACACGAGCTTTTGCTCGTCGTCAACCCGCGTTATCGTGAAGAAGTTATTTTTAAGGAATTTGCCTATCTCCGATGGAGTCCACTTCGATCAAAGGTGAGTTGCGATGTAGTAATTTATCAACTGTGCTCATTCTGTGACGACGTCTGCCTTCTTTCTCCCCCCGGCCCCGCCCCCTTCCAGGTTGTTGATGTTTGCTCTTGGTTTCGTTTGGGATTGCCGGATTGTAATTTTAAAGAAAATATTCGTTGACTACCTATAACGTAAGGAACATTGCGCTTCCAAAGCTTATTTGTAACTTCTGAAAGGTGTCAGAGCACCGTGTCCTTCTTACATAGGGAAAAAACATTTGTTTAATATCTGTGGTTGAGAGGTTAAGTGGTCCGCAAGGTTTATGAAGATAGTGCAGCATGTAGCACTGAAACAGATTTGACATTAGGTGTACGCTTCATTTGATCATCTCTCCTTTCAAATCAAGTTAATTCCTGCCCTGCTGTATGCCCTAACCTTAAACCGTGCTCTACTATTGCCAAGTGAACATTGGGTCAAAACAACATGGCGAGTTAAACATGGATTGGATACTATGTCACCAAAGAATATGTGAAAACCAGTGTCGTTGATTACAAATTTGTTGCTAATGACAGTCTGTTTGATGTGTTACAGTCTCATGTGCATGTATATCTGTGGATTCTCAAGCCGCTTTGCTGTGTCTTCTGCTTGGTTGTAAAAGACTAGACAAGGAGCGACCTCAACTTTCTTAAGTGCACAAGGTAAGCTCTCAAGGAGAGATTTTATCTGTATTCTGTGTGTAGATCTTTATCTGTTAAATTTAAAATTCATTCTTATTTCAGATGATGAAAAGTTTACAACACGCTGTACATGCTGGACACTTCACGACGCTGAAGTCTTGCTACCAAACAACTGACTTGGTAAATGTTTAGCTGACATGTAATAGCAGAAAGTATCTGTTTAGTTAGTTTGAAACACTCATTTATTGAAACACTTCATTTAAATTTCCTTTTCTATCCCGGCTATTGAGTACAGCCCCACTCACACTTGTTTCAATATTTCCATTTCAGCACTTAATTATTTATCATCGAGTGCGTTTCGGCATCCTGTTTGTGACTGGAATCTATTTATCGTCAAATGTACGGCTTTCATTTGTAAGTAGCTGCCCAAATATCAATTCAGACTTACTTGATCCAAGACCTTTTACTGATTCTCAACTAAAAATGCTAACATTGCTTTTGTTTGTTCTTCTAGGTTGTTTTCGAGGGTGAAGAAGTAGAGCAGATATCGCATCAAGCATCAAATTTTATGACAGGGATGCTGTTCCCTACACCTTTTTTCCATGCTCTTGGTGACAACTTGCTTCTTTTCATTTCCAATCTAAAACATTTATGAACTAAAACTAGATCGAAAAGGAATCTCACGTGTGGGGCTCTAACAGTCCTTGGTTTATACTGTTGTGATGGTCATACTTAAATTCTTTTCTCTCAAGGTGTGAAATAAATGTCATCGAGTAATTTGTCTTCTGTTCACCTTATTTCTTTTAAAATCTGTATTAGTATTACATATAAAGATTCTCATCAAAACTTACACAGTGGTCTAGAAAAACCAGTGGTGCCCATTTGAATCAAATAATAAGTGTGGTAAGCTATGCACACTTGAGCTGTAGCTAGGGAGTACTAAGAGCAAATGTGAAAATACCATAAAGGCACCAAAAAAGTTATTTGGAGATCGAAGTTAAACATAAATTTCACACTTCCACTCAACCTTTCAAATAGAGACTGGTTTTAATTTTAGATCATGCTAGATGCCAATTCTTTAACTTTGAGCAGAATCAGACCAGGAATCAGAATGAACATCCAGTTAGATATTATGAATATTCTACGCCTGGACTGCCGACTGCCTGTTGCCAAAACCGGGGGCTCAGGTGCATGCTGCAGGTGACGTTGGGCAGAACAGGGCCTTCTTGGGCGGGGACTCGAATGCAGTGGCGGATCTAGGAGCGGCTTGAGGGGAGGGGGGGGGGGGGCAAAACGGCAGTCCCCCCCTCTAATCCGCACCTGCTCGAATGGGTGGAGCGGTGAGTGATACAAACTTCAACTTGGAAACCGACGCCCTCTGAACCCGGAAATGTACGGAATGCGAGACCAGGTGCTGCTGCAGGTGTCGTTTAGCAGAACAGGCCCTTCTTGAACCGGTACTGGAATGGGGCGAAAAGTGCGAGATACGAACGTTTACGTGAGTTAAATGACCGCCTGTGTTACCAGCAGAGCAGCAAATAGCGGACCTTCACCCCGTAAGGTTAGGTTATCAGAGGTCGGGTTCAAATATCCGGTGCAGTAGGTAATATTTGCGGGGGATGGGGATATCAGTGAGGCGGGCAGGGCAAGTAGGAAGACCAAACCAGTGACACCATCATACGCCTGTGCTGGGGGCGGATCTAGGATCGGCTTAATGGGGGGGGGGGGGCAATGCCCCGCTTTTTGCCTACTTACAGGCGGAAAAGTTATGCCGGTTTTCTACATTTCGAGCGCCAGGGGGGGGGGGGGGGTATAAAGGCCTGTTGCCCCCCCCCTCCTAAATCCGCCCTTGCGCCTGTGCCTTGCAGGCTGGCCTACCCTGGACTCTCACAGGCACTACAGGCCCACACGTTTTTCATGCACTTGTGCGTCCTGCCTCACGGCGCCCGCAAGGTAGGCAACTAGGACTCCTGCATGGGTGCGTGCATAGCGGGTCGGCCTACCCTCGCACTTGCAGGCGCCTCAGAGAAGCTCAATAGATTTTTAAAAAATTCTACGCTACGCTCGCCACATTACGCGCAGAAAAACGGAGCGTACCCCTAGTTTAATTTCAGAGAGCGGACGTGCCAGCTCTCCAACTCTCCCCACGGCGCTCCCCGCGGCTGGCGGCGGAGTCACCATCACAGTCCGCAGGGCCAATCGACCTGCGTTTGAGGCGATCTCCCCGCGTGCGCAAGGTAAATATTTCGTAGTCTTTTACTCCATCTATTTTATTTTTCTGATTCCTTACTGACACTTTTTTTACCTTTTTTCTCTTTTTATAGGGACCTATTTGGCTGGGGGAGGGGGTGAGGCGCCCGGGAAGTACGGGGCTTCTGCGAACACCCCCGAAGTGATCATTTTATTTTTGGATTTTTTTATGTCTTTGCTTTTTTTTAAAATTAAAAAATCTTAGTTTGTTTAATTTTTTTCGTTTTGTCATTTTTTTCTTTTTTCCTGGAAGTTTTGTAGGAGAGCATTTTCTTTTTAAATAAGGAGACATACTTTTAAAAATATTTTTTATTTCATTGTTCAAAAGATAAAACAGTACATAGAACAGACACATACATATTACATTTTTTTATCAACACTACTACTACTTCACATATTTTTCATAAACTTAAAAACATTTTCCTTCATGAAATAGTAATTTGTCACTTTCAGTTGCTCTCGAAGTTGAGGAATATTGAGTGTCATCAACATCTCTTGTGAGTACATGGCCGTGATGTAAGTGGATGTCGAATTCATGGCTTTTTTGATCATGGTCTGCTGCTGCTGTGAGTCAGTTCGTACGAGTTTCATGTCGTTCATACCCTGCTGTTGTGTGAGGTTTTGGGAGGTTTCTTTGACAAACTGCTCTGTGTAGGCCAGTATATAATTAGAGTTTTCAAAGATTTCTTGGTGTGCACATCGGATCCAGTCTCTGTGTTCATGAATTTTGTACCATGTAATTTGTGCCAAAAAAATGTTGAGGTAGGGATTCCGATTGCGTACGATTTTTATAGACTTGCCACCGTGGTTAGCCGTGTGAAGTGACACTATAAGCCCTCCAATGTGGAGGGGAAGAACACTGTTTTCTTTCCCCAAAAACATGTCTGGCTGCGAATCGGGTATTTCAATTGATTTCATCAAATCATCAAGCATGGTGTTCTGTGATTCTGGCATGAGAAAAGAGTCGTGTACTTTTAGAGAGAAATTCCCGTCCATGTTCGTGTCGTTCACGATTTGTGGTGGTTCTGGGCGTTCGTAAGGCTTCGCTTCCAAACTCCTGCGTACTCGTGTGTACTTCCGTTTTTGTGGGACTGTGTCAGTGGACTCCATTGTTTGTTCAGTGTCTCTGAGTTTGTTTGCCGTGTGGAGATGTGAGTGAGTAGTGATGACTCTGCCGGTGCTGCGTGCGTTTTTATAGCGCGGTCCCCCCCTCTTGGTACCCACGGGGTACCCCCCACCTGTCCTTTTTATTTTGCAATTGTTAAGATGATTTATCATTGACTGATAGTGTCCTGCTTTTTATTTTGCATTTGTTAACATTAATTATTATCACTGATAGTTTCCTTTTTATTTTGCAATTGTTAAAATTAGTATTATCAAGGTAATTTATGTGTGTACCTTATGCTGCTAAATACACTCACAGCCATTTTGACATTGTGGGTGTGATTCCTTCGCATATTTTCCTCTTGGCCCTCTTGGCCATCTATGCTTTTCTGGACAAAGTACGTGTGTCAGTAGTTATTTTGCAGTGTGCTTTAATGTTGCTTGAGGTCTAGGCAAGGGCGCGCAGGGACAGGTGTGCCACGCGCTAGCCTCTTAGCTAGCCGCCAGGGCGCCTGTGAACTGATCGGTAGGCCAACCCGCTCAGCATGGCTGTTTTGCAGGCTGGCCTACCCTGACAGGCGCCTGCCCCAAATCTAGCCTTGAGTTATCGGCACTGTGCTCGAACAAATACACAATCCACGTCGAATCCACGTATTTTCAACGTCGAGAAATGGGGGAATCAATTGTCAAATCCAGGTGGATATGACGGAGATCATCCACGTCGAATCCACGGTCCGAATCGGCGTCGAATCCACGTGTTTTCCACCAAAACTGCTCTTTGGGACAAGTGCCGCAGGCCACTTGCGTCGCGTCGATATCGCGGGCCTCGCGGACGTTGCACCCGTTGCATCTCGGGTAAGTGAACAAATGACAGTTGCGCAGCAGGGCTCGCAACAGACAAGTTGCTCCACTCAACCTAATCTTTAATCAAAAAGTCAGCAAAATAGAAAATTGCGCTCCATTCCGCTGTACATTTTTAAAGAAAGTAATATTTTTCGAAATGCGAACTGGTACCTTCAGTTCGCGAACCGTTGATACTACTCGCTGCCCATCCGAATCCGGATGGGATTAGACTGACTGAAGCTAGACCGTACATTGCTGACGGTTGAGCTCTTTAAATCGTGGCTCTGGAGTCAGAAGGCTCAGCACATTTTCCATAGGAATTGCTAATGTAAGTTTCATCACATTAACCGTTTTCTTTAGACATATATGATATTAGCCAATGCAAAAAATTAATTGCCTTCTTAGCAAAGATTAGGTTATGACCAACTCGTCTCCCTGGTTGCAGGTGTTTACATGTCTTGAATCTCTGAACCAGCCTCTATATGGATAACCCCAGTAAGAAACGACGAATCTCAAAATCAGATGTGAGTATAATGTTTTTTCGAACCATAAAATTAGTCCCAGTAATGTGTTTGGTTTATTTTATTTCCATTGTCATCGTATGCATATTAATTGTCAATCATTCCCACATCCCACATTTCACTTACATAATTCTGTTTCACTTTTTTTCAAACTGTTGCTATCCACTTGTTCTATGAGGCTTCAATACAAATGACATGTAGAAAAATTATGTGCGGTTGTTTCAGTCATCATCAAATGACGACTTCAGTAACATTTGTTTTAGATTGTTTAATATCTGTTGCCATCCTAGTCTCCTGCGAGTCTTCAGTATTATTTACTGAAATGTAATATGTGTGGTTGTTTTTCAGACATCATCGAGCAGTGATGACGACAATCTCAACGTCTCTGTGTCCACAGCAGCAAATGGCAGTGATATCTGTGACAGACATGAACATCTTCATGTAAGTTTTCATATTACTGTGTTGAATTGTATAAACACCATTCAGTCAGTAACATTTGGCTTAGATTGTTTAATATCGGTTGCCATCCTAGTCTCCTGCGAGCCTTCACTGTTACAAATTTATTGTTGAATAATCAGTATGCAGTGATACAGTCAATTTACAGAGAATGTAGTCTGAAATTTCAGCATTTAACTTGGTCTTAACTTCAGAACCAAACAGGTTGCAATATCTCAGTGCTGTAAAATCAGTCCCACAAAATTTGGTAAGGGGTATGCAGACCCTTGCATTAGTCAAGAGATAAAAGTCTCATGAACTAAACAGACCTCTCCGGGAGAGTCTGGGCGGGCGGCTACTCCCGCGGGGCAATTGAAGAGAAAGGGCCACCGCTGGCCCCGTTTTCAGCATAGGCGTAAGATCCGAGGGGCGAATCACTAGCGTAATCATGTGTACAAAATTCTAGAAATATTTAAGAAGAAAGTGATAAAAATTGCGAATTTGAAGTTGGACTTGGACTCTCTGCCGAAAAAAGTACCTCCACAGGCTGAAATGGCCAGGAAAGCAATAAAATTCTAAAATAAACGAAAACCACGGGGTGTAATCCGACGAAATCCTGAAATCTGTGTACACATTTTTAATGAGTGGTTGTCCCCTCGGTAAGATCGGTTTGCTGGCGCGCTGAAAAAAAATATGACCATAAGGGATGGCTGGCTGTGGCTTCCGCCCCGGAGGTACCCCTTGCCTCCGCTAAATCCCCAGGCTGTTGTCTAGTGATATTTATGTCTGCCCGTCGAACATGCCGAAGTAACGCAGCGTGCGACATCTATCTACACTCGTTTCGAGGCTGTCCTGATCATATGGCTGCACAGTAAACAGCTCGAGGGCAGCGAAGACGTCGCTCGTAACCGCCTGCAGTGAAAAAGTGCTGTGAGTGGTGAGTGAGTGAGTGCAATCAAATTTCCCTGACAAGTCCACCAAAGTCTACCAGCGACACCTGGCCCAACCTCGCCCCGCCTGGTTCGTGCCGCCCTCCGGTGACACGTGTGCATGGCAGTACAGTGTAAACGTTTGCTTAATATATAGAAATACGCTAAAAAGTACTATTAAACACTCATTAACCAACCATAAGCTCATTAATTAGACGGATCCAGCACATCGTGCCTAGACATAAAAATCACTAGACAACAGCCTGGGGAAATGGCACAGGCAAGTGGTACCCCCGACCCGTCCACCCGGATTACGGCTTTCGAACGATTTTTAGTTGGGTGTTCAAGGTGTTCAAAGGTTGAACAGGCTGTACAGGCCGGTACAGGCTGTACCGGACGGCAGCAGTGAGACATTCGTCCACCCCGACCCCAGATAAGGTTTTAGAGACACCAAATCAGTCGGAAAACACGCCCAGATCACCTGTCTGGCTCAATTCTGAAATTGCACGTTCGAAGTGGTCAAGGTTTTAACGGGGTTTGAACAGACTGCGGGTCTAGGACGAGCAAGACAGATGGTCAAATGGACGCTGCGGTTTGTATCTGTGTTCAACAGGGCCCAGTTAGCCGGAAAGGGCTGATCACACTCAAACCTTTGAAATCTAGTCAAAATATGTTCAAAATGTTCAAATTTTGAACATTGAACAGTCACCAGCACACTGACATTCATCAGGGCCGTATGTGGGGGTATAAAGAAAGGTTCTAAAACCTATCGGGAAGTATAACAGCGACATGGAACCACCTAACTGGGCGAATACCGTAGTTAAAATATAGGTGTTCAAAAGTGTTCAATATCTCGACTCGTACCGAAGATTTCAATAAAGTCGTCGAGCCATTTTTCTCTATTGGGTTTCAGGAACATCTTCACAAAATTTCATGCTTCTATCATAATATGCAGTTTTTTTTTATGCGTACCGCGGGGACTACAAGGACAACTTCTGCAATGCTGGATTACGTAGAGCTTTGGAGATCCCGCGTTGCTGTCAGGGTCGTTAAAGTTACGGTTTCACGGCGTTACGTTAAATAAATTTGTTCACGCATTGGCGCCGTTCATGTTTACCGTAGCGTCATTTGCACACCAATAAGTTGTAGGTGTAAGCTAGTTCTACGACTGACATCTTGAATAAAATCTTCATTTGGGAATTCTTCCAGAAACGCTCTCTTTACCACTAATACTTTTTTCGCGGCTCACCTTTACTTATGTCTGCATGGAATGCACACTGAAATGCCCCTAATATGTTAAAAAATGTTAACGTTAACGGCGTTAATGCGGTAATGAAACTTAAGCGCGTTAAGTTTTCAAAACTGCAATACCTTTAGCGAGTACCATTAACATCCCAAACGTAACTGGTTAACGTTAGCGCGTTAAATTTATAAATTAGCCTTAACAACGTGGGGTGCGGTCCAGCAAGGGATGGCAGAGTTGTGATGACTGGTAAAGCGTTGCTGGCCGCACCCTTTCTTTTCTATTTTTTCGGATCAGTGCATTTCTTCTCCATATCTTTGTAAAATCTACAGGCTTGGCCCATTTAGGATGTAGTGTAACACATAGCATCTTATAAATTTGTCAGCGTAGCACGTTCTGCCTTTCTGTTCGAAACTTACCGAATTGTCTCCTCAGAAAAGTGCAAAATTAACAAAATCGCAAACATAACCCCCATTCTTTTAGAACGTATGTGTATTTCGCGGCGTCGACAAGTCGCCTAGTACACCGCATAAGTACTACAGTTAAAAATAAAACAAGCACTGCAACTGTGCACCGTCTGGTTTGGGCATGCTAAGGAAAGGCGATGGACCCATTACGGGCCATATGGAAGTGGCCAGCATCGCTTCAGGCAATTTTTACTGTGTTGCCATCCCCTGGGTCCAGGATCCAGCATTAAATTTCGAGACACCCGCGTCCCTTTCCGCGATATCGCGAAAGTCTCCCAGAACCATCGAGGTCTGGGATCCCACAAGGTCTCGCGGAATTCGCGATTCGTAAGATCTACTGGGAATTGCAGTCCTAAAAGAAAGCGAAACGTTAGCCAGTTCATCTGTAGCATGCACTAAGGAGTATGTTGACAGCCACGCACCTCCTCTAAAACAATGTTTTGTCCACTCTTTTTTACAGCTCCTACATAACAAAGAAGGATTCTAATACACCATGGGGCCGCAAAAGAATCTGGGGAGAGGGGGAGCCGTGCCCCCCGCTACCGCTGAAATGCATTAAAAATAAATAAATTCAAATTCATATGATCCTGTTCAATTTAAGTTTTCTCACATACATATGTAATTTATTTCATCCAATTCAATTTTAGTTTTCTGAAATATATATGTATATTTCAAATAAATATTGTCACATAAACATTTCGAGGTTTTTAAAGCCGTTCCGCCTGCAAATCATTGTGAATATGCCTTTCATCCCCCTCGAATTTTCACCTGGGAAGATTTTTGTCACACGACTTGAAAGTCCTTCCCCTGGCCAAAATGCCATCTGTGGCAGGCAAAGTCCAAAGTTCAGGGGTACGTGACAACAATGTTCCCGGTCGGTTTTAGCTGCAATGCACAACGCAGCTGTTGTAGGTGATTAGGACCCGCCGAATGCGAATCTGCACGGTTCAGGCCTGGCAGTATTTCACGAAGTGTAAGTTTTTTCATTTTTTAGGTTCATTTTTTTTTTTTTGTAGAACCAGAATGGATGGTTAGAGGAAACTTGAAATGTCTATTCAAATTGCGTACCTTGCGTAAATGGCATCAGCCTCAGGATCAACAAACCGCATGACGATGCGCTTGTATCCTTGAAACCCCACGAAATTTTCGTATTTACGGATCGTAGCATTTCTTTCAAAGGCGCTGAGAGATTTTCTTTCAAATCTTGTTCCATTATTTACATATCGTATGAGCACGCGATATTTTCTTACCCGAGCATCACCGTCATCACGACTGGCAACGATAGCTGCCCACGTTTTCCTCTGCCAATACTATTTTTGAAAGGACAAGCGTAAGGACTTGATGCGTTTGCAGGCTACGACACTGGCGTTGTATGCTGATGTAGCAAGACAACACGACAAAACGTTAGGCACCTTAAACCTACGGTAAAGTTTACTGTGGTGCCTTGCTGAATTAAAATAGTAATGCCCAACGCAATCCTCAAACACTCTACCACTATACCTCGCCTAGCATCAAGATGCAGCTCAGAGCGAACAAAGCCATGCTGACCAAGTCTTTCAGGGATAGGTGATAAAATTGTTGCCGACAATTTAAACCGTCGCCGCACTGAGAGACAATGGTCGGACTATTGAACCGACTAGAAATGGCCCAAAAAGTCCAAATATCAATCGGGAACAAATATATCACCACGCTACAAGATGCCACTCCGAGCAAAGCAAGCCATGCTAACTTTTCGCCACTTGTCGCCACTCACAGAGGGGTTGGTCGGACTATTGAGCCGACAGGAAATGGCCCAAAAGTACAAATGGGGAGGTAGGCCGACCCGTCGGACAGTGGCCTGCAATGATTGTGTCCCATTGGGGGCCCATGGGGCCTCGTGTAAACGATTCTGTTGAAATTGCCCCTGGGAGTTAGGCAGACCCGTCGGACAACGGCCTGCATCGATCGAGTCCCATTGGGGGCCCATGGGGCCACGTATTATTGATTTTGTTAAAATTGCCCCTGGAAGGTAGGCAGACCCGTCGGACAATGGCCTGCATCGATCGTGTCCCATTGGGGGCCCATGGGGCCACGTATAATCGATTTTGTTAAAATTGCCCCTGGAAGGTAGGCAGACCCGTCGGACAACGGCCTGCATCGATCGTGTCCCATTGGGGGCCCATGGGGCCACGTATAATCGATTTTGTTGAAATTGCCCCTGGGAGGTAGGCAGACCCGCCGGACAACGTCCTCGGCCGATCGGGCCTAATGGGTGGCTATATGGAGCGGGGTCGGTCACGGAGCGCGGTCGGTTTCGGCCTCGGCTGATTCTCAGTTGGCCCAACTGAGTTGGCCAACTTGACGCCCGTTTTGTCTTGAATCCTCTCGTTGCAATAAATTGCAATCACTATTTTAATTAAGGTGAAATTTACTGTAAAAATGGCAAAGATATTGGGCAACCGTGTTTCACGCCTGAATGGGGCATAAGGTTGTGCTTTATTTATAAAATTGTTCTGATTTTGTACTGATCCTGTGTTTATTCTTTTTGCAGACTTTTATCTTCACAGACCGTTTTGAGAAGCAAGACTCCTGATAATTTTGTGGGTCTTAAGTCATTCCCATAAAAAATAACACAGGCTGTGTGTGCCCGTGCCCCCTTGGTCAAAATTACAGTAACTATTATGTTTGAATTGTTCGAAGATATGTTATATTGAAGCCCTTGATCTCCAAAACTCCAAAAATTTATGTGATTCTAATTTTAAGTTACTTTGCCAGGTTGTGAAAAAAATGTTTGAGATTACTTCTACACTAGATTTCTTTGATTTTGGCCTTTTCGCTCTTGGGTCTACACTATTGATGTATAGATACGAACCTGATCAGACCAGCCTGGTCCCATGGGTCTGGTCCCATGGGAGCACCAATCGGTAGGGCGGGGTGGTTAAACGGTTAACCGGTTTCGAAAGAGGAATTTTTTGAAATCTGAACGAAGGATTCGGGTTTGAAATAAAACCGGGTAACCGCTATATCGGTTCATTTCGGTAAACCGGTTTAGCATCGGAACCGGTTAACCTGCCAATGGGTTTCACGGGTTTTACATCATAAATGGCTTCCTCTAGCGTAGTGGTAGTGCCGATCGGGGCAGCAAATAAACAGATTTTATAATAATTGAACGTAGCATCATTCTTTTTCATACTGCTCGTTGCGAATAGTTGAGGTTTAACCGATTAAATCAGGCAAAACGGTCACGGTAAACAAATTTGGAAAGTAAACCGGTTCATACCGAAAAATCGGATTTCAAGTTAAAACCTTTGGGAAGGTTAACCGGTATATACCGTCAAACCGGAAACCTTAACATCAAACGGTTTTTCCTGAAACCTGATACCGGTTTTAAAACCCGTAACCACCCATCCCTACCAATTGGTCCCATGGGACCAGCAGGCAGTGGGACCCGGTCCAGCAGGGCAGTAAATTTCTCTTCCAAGAACTAAAAGTTAGCCGGGGGAACTAAATTTTAGTTGCACTAACGCAACGTTAGTTGCTCCAACTCAGAGGTTCGCTGGAGGAGCAAAAAGCAGAAAAAAAAATGTTCAGTGCCCGCAACGAACCTCTTTTGTTGGAGCAACTAACGTTTCGTAGGTGCAACTAAAATTCAGTTCCCCCAACAAAATTGTAGTTCTCCGAACAAAGATTTGCTGCTTGTCTGATAATCAACTTAAAAATTAGTTGCGACCACTAATCCTTTTTCTCCGTGTGTCTTGTGTTATTCTTAACGTTGTCACTCGCCTACTGGGCCCATAACCTATTGAAATCTAGCTCATTCTTTGCTTCCTATGGATTTAGTTTTAATGGTGGGGAATTAGTGAGGAGCACGACAAAGGATAAATCACACTTGACGGCAGCTTCGTTTATTCTAGACTGAGGAGTACATACATTCATGGCCGGTAGAGAGCTATTGTATCTGGGTGTGGCACTGACTTCATTAAAATTATAGTTATTGATAGCTCATGCATTCGATGGATAAACTAAGATAAGGGAGATTGGTGATAAACGATGCCACTTCTTTGTGCGGCATGTTTATTCAGACTGAACAGGAACAGGACGGATACAGAAGTAGGGTTAAGTTTACAATGGTATTCTACAAGTCTGTGGACGGACACGACATCCTCCCCGAAAAGGAAAATGTTTCCTTACAGCTACTGAATGTAGAAGTGCAAAACAACACTAAGTATATTTGTTTATAAATACGACAGAGGGCGACACAAGAAAAAAACAGTTAAATAACGAGAAACATTGGTAACTCAATGTTACCAATATGAGACATCACCCAAACACCAAATCAGAAAAATGTTTTTGCAGCAGCACACCACCTACTTCGGCGGCAATTATGATGGCCACCCCCGCGAGGAAAATCATGAGGCGCACCGGGTAGCTACATGCGCAGTTGTTACGTGCGATCTGCAGCACGACAGAAAGAACACGATTAGAAATGATTTCAACGGAACAAGTCGGAGAACGACCATTGTCTGTAGGATATATGCTGACACTCACCACTTTTTGTTGAGTTTCCGTGGTCGGCACTGGCGCGTTCGTGGTAGGCTGAACAGGCTCCACGGGCTGCGCCTTCTCCATGGCCTCTAGCGCGTCACCCATGTTATTGCGGTTATTGGCTACTTGGCTCATTGTTGACGCGAGTGATGCGGCCGGTGGGTTTGCCTTTGCAAACTAGGCGAAGACGCGCTAGGCTCGAGGTCTGCACTCGTACTGAGGATGCGGCTCACCGGTCGCCGAATCCATTTAGTCCGGGTACCGGCATGCTTATCTGCGAACGGCGGATAAGAGCCCTCGAAATTGCCAAAAACAGCCAGCGAGATTGGACGACTCTCTGAGTCTTATAGCTGGTAGTCTTATGTCACCTGAGGGTCCCGCGTACATCTAATCCAAAGAAAACTAATAATAGCAAAAAAAAAACTGTCCTGTTGACAATGATCTAGTCACGTGTGACGTCATCGGCCGTGCGGGCGGCGGGCTGGCGGACGTGCGTCACCGTCACTGACTCACTCTGGCGGGCCGGGCAGGGCCGGGCGGAACATTACGAGTTTGTCAGCGACATCATGAGCCACAATGACGTCAGCGTCAGCCTTAACGTCAGCATCAGGGTCAGCATCAGCTTCAGCATCGGAGTCAGCATCATAGGTTAGCATCATCGACAGCATGGACGTCAGCATTAACATCAAAATCAACGTCACATGGGAAGATTTTTGTCACACGACTTGAAAGTGCCTCCCCTGGCCGAAATGCATTCTCAGGCAGCTGAAGTCCAATGTTCAGGGGAACGTGACAAAAATGTTCCCGGTCGATTTTAGCTACGCCACTCTTTCAGCAGACAGACAGAGCATTGAACCGCTGGAAAATGCAGAGACAACTCGAATTTTCACCTGGGAAGATTTTTGTCACACGACTTGAAAGTGCCTCCCCTGGCCGAAATGCATTCTCAGGCAGCTGAAGTCCAATGTTCAGGGGTACGCGACAACAATGTTCCCGGTCGGTTTTAGCTGCAATGCACAACGCAGCTGTTGTAGGTGATTAGGACCCGCCGAATGCGAATCTGCACGGTTCAGGCCTGGCAGTATTTCACGAAGTGTAAGTTTTTTCATTTTTTTTGGTTCATTTTTTTTTTGTAGAACCAGAATGGATGGTTAGAGGAAACTTGAAATGTCTATTCAAATTGCGTACCTTGCGTAAATGGCATCGGCCTCAGGATCAACAAACCGCATGACGATCCTTGAAACCCCACGAAATTTTCGTATTTACGGATCGTAGCATTTCTTTCAAAGGCGCTGAGAGATTTTCTTTCAAATCTTGTTCCATTATTTACATATCGTATGAGCACGCGATATTTTCTTACCCGAGCATCACCGTCATCACGACTGGCAACGATAGCTGCCCACGTTGTCCTCTACCAATACTATTTTTGAAAGGTCAGGCGTAAGGACTTGATGCGTTCGCAGGCTGACACTGGCGATGTATGCTGATGTAGCAAGACAACACGACAAAACGTTAGGCACCTTAAACCTACGGTAAAGTTCACTGTGGTGCCTTGCTGAATTAAAATAGTAATGCCCAACGCAATCCTCAAACACTCTACCACTTTACCTCGCCTGGCATCAAGATGCAGCTCAGAGCGAACAAAGCCATGCTGACCAAGTCTTTCAGGGATAGGTGATAAAATTGTTGCCGACAATTTAAACCGTCGCCACTCAGAGCCAGTAGTCGGATTATTGAACCGACCGAAAAGTCCAAATCTCAAACGGGAACAATTTTGTCACCTCGCTAAAAGATGCCACTAAGGGAGAAAATAACACAAGACCCCAAGTTTTTTGCGAACTTTAGGGGTAGGTCACAAAACTGTTGCCGACAATTTAAACCGTCGCCACACTGAGAGCCAATGGTCGGACTATTGAACCGACCAGAAATGGCCCAAAAAGTCCAAATATCAAACGGGCACAATTTTGTCACCTCGCTACAAGATGCCACTCCGAGCAATGCAAGCCATGGTAACTTTTCGCCACTCGTCGCCACTCACAGAGAGGTTGGTCGGACTATTGAGCCGACAGGAAATGGCCCAAAAGTACAAATGGGGAGGTAGGCAGACCCGTCGGACAGTGGCCTGCAATGATCGTGTCCCATTGGGGGCCCATGGGGCCACGTGTAAACGATTTTGTTGAAATTGCCCCTTGGAGGTAGGCAGACCTGCCAGACAGCGATTTGGATCGATGAGGCCCCACTAGGGGTCCATGGGGCCACGTGTAATCGATTTTGTTAAAACTGCCCCAGGTAGGTAGGCAGACCCGTCGGACAGTGACCTGCATCCGCGCCTGCATCGATCGTGTCCCATTGGGGGCCCATGGGGCAACGTATAATCGATTTTGTTGAAAGTGCCCCTGAGAGGTAGGCACACCCGTCGGACAGCGACTTGGGTCGATGGGGCCCCACTAGGGGTCCATGGGGCCACGTATAATCGATTTTGTTAAAACTGCCCCTGGAAGGTAGGCAGACCCGTCGGACAACGGCCTGCATCGATCGTGTCCCATTGGGGGCCCTTGGGCCACGCATAGACGATTTTGTTGAAATTGCCCCTGGGAGGTAGGCAGACCCGCCGGACAACGGCCTCGGCCGATCGGGCCCAATGGGTGGCTATATGGAGCGGGGTCGGTCACGGAGCGCGGTCGGTTTCGGCCTCGGCTGATTCTCAGTTGGCCCAACTGAGTTGGCCAACTTGACGCCCGTGGTAGTAGTGAGGAAGCAGCCAAAGCATGTTAAATATTTGGCTCAAATTCAGGTTTATGTCTCCTTTACAACATTGTAAACCATAACCATAACATATTCCTGGTACTCTTCCATCATCATCTTCTTGGCACCTCTTCTCGCCACTTTTCATCTTCTTGCAGACATTCTCACTCTCCTCATCAGAATAGTCACTTTCCTCAGAATCTGTCACATCGATACACTCTAAATCTGGGCATTTATTAGGAGGAGGTTTTTTGTGGTCTGCCCAAGTGAAACCTTCCGTATTTTGCCTGTGCTTTTCATGCACTTTTCTCAGCTTCAGTGCAGCTTCTTCAAGCATAACCCGACTCCTCGTACTCTCAAACTGTTTGTAAGAAGACATCGCCTGCTTCAAGTTTTTGATGATAACATCATGGTGGATATGTTCAAACAGTTTCTCTAATCCATTTCCCTGGTTCAGAATCCGAGTGCTGTAAGATAATAATAGAAATTGAGATATAAAAAAAATTGTTTATCATTACTAATAACTCACAAGACAACAAGCAACAGGCAATCAATATAACCCGTCTCCATAACATGTAAATGGACAACTGCACACACTTTCAATAGGTGTGATTCATGTTTCCTGTTTCAGCCTATTAATGCCAAAAGGAGAAAAAAAAAAGAAAGGTGAGAGAAAGGTGATCATGGCATACCAGCAAGTATCATTTTGGTAGAAGCTCAGTGTACAGGCCAGACTTTTGAATTAATTGAAAGTCGATTCCGATCCTGTTTCAACTCCAAAATGATACAGACCGTTGTTGGAAAACTTTTTCAGCTTCTGTATTGCCACAGTAGAGAGATTTACTTGAGTGCATTGCTTCACGAAACCGCCTTCATCTGCAGGCTGAAGAATACGCAATGCAGGGTTGGCAGCAGTGTTGGGTCGTATCTAGATAAAAGTATCTAGATACTGTATCTAGATACTTTTTGGGTATCTATTTTCTGGATCTAGATACAGTTTCGGTCGGGTTTATAGTATCTGGATCTAGATAATTTTCTCAGTATCTATTATCTGCAGTTTCAGATACCCCTCGTAGATATTCGTGGCCTGAAGTATTTTAAAACTCGGTCATCTCGATCGCAGCTGAGAGCTGACGGTACGCTCCGTGTACGATGTGGCAACACCACTTTTCCCTCGCGTCAGCTCTACCTGCGAGCTGGCTTCTCAAAATCAACAAATTTTATTCAGATTTGTTTTAGTAACACTATTTTTGAAGTGCCTACCTTGTTTTATATGTTGTGTTGTACCAGTAATTATGTAATGTAGTGTTACATTACTAATGTATCTGAATTTGTATTTTATCTGTATTTGTATATTATCTGTATTTCATATACGGCAACTATGCCATAAACTATACATATATGTAATGACCTAAATTAAGTGTAAGTCAACGCAAATATTTTACATTAAGAAATAAAATATTTCTACCTGCAGTTAGTCTCTTTAAAAAAATTGTATTTCACTTCCTACATCCCTGTAACTGCGAGCAGACCTTTACCGGAAACTTTATACATATATTTAGAAAAAAGTATCTATACAAGTATCTGAGATATTTTGCAGTATCTATTATCTATATCTAGATACAATTTGGAAACGGTATCTAGTATCTGGATCTAGATACGCAAAAAGAGTATCTGACCCAACACTGGTTGGCAGTTGCCTAAAAATGAGAAAATGGTTCTATATCAGTATGGTTGCAGAATTCGTTTAATTACAATGGAAAGTTACAGGGATAGAAAAGCAGTCTCAGCAGTGACTGTGTAAACAGCTACTGAATTATTTTTTTGTTATATCGAAGTGTATCATAGGTTATGACACAGGACTTACTACAAAGACACCATCGTTTACGCCGACGTTGCTCCTTTCGTTATCCTCCAGCCATGAAATAGAATTTTCCCAGTTTTCATCGCTTTTGATGTAAACGCGATCAACGTCATCAACCGACATTTTAAACAGGACCGCTACTGTTGAAGGGCTACTAGGGTGCACCAGGGTCACGAAGACAAAACAAACTTGACTGTGAATAAACGGTAATTCCTCCTATCTGCACTCGGTTTCAGACGAAACTGTGCGGGTGACAAGAAGTTTCGCAGAAAACTGTTTTAGCAGCCTGTCTCGGTGGTGTGTGTGTGAGCTTGAAAAAATCAGAGAGGCTGAGTCTGTGTGCGTCATTGGCGTCCTTTAAATGTAAAACATACAACGCTGCTTGCAGTTTCGACATGACGGATCCCCCTGTATGTATGAACCTCCAATTAATTTGTGATATTGTGCCAGCTCCTTCTGGAAACAATGCTAACTCTAACCTGACGAACTGGTCTGTTATCGCTTCTTTTGTCATGCAGGTCTCTGTTGGTTACATTATGAGTCCAAGCCAGTTGAAAGAGCTTTGGAGTTGACATGTGGCTTGCCCATGTACTAACGGATGTCCCTCTGAGGCATACTGCCGTGCCCTCAGAATTAAAAGCATTGCCTGCCATGTAGCAAAGTGATTATGAAAACTTAAAGGAGCATGTCAGGTTAATGTGGATTTTTGCCTCCTCCCTTACAGAAACGGAAAGCATGCTTGGGACATGCTCCGCAGATGCTCTGACCACTCTGAGGGTGTTCCGAGCATGTTCGAGGCACGCCCTACCACTCACGCCCCGCTACGGTGCGTGAAAACACCATGCTTAGACCATGCTCCTGTGAGTGGCACCAGTTTTCACAACGCTCCCGCGTTCTCTCGTATGCCTGCGTTTACACCACGCGCAGCAAATTCATGGGTGGGGGTTAATACACTCTCCAAAAAGTCAGCGATATTAGAATTGGTCTATTTTTGTTTTTTAGATTAATCTTCACGCCTGCCCATACTAGGGGTAGGCACGCCTGTCAGGCATAGTTGTCACTTTGGTTCCATACGCTCCAGGCGCTCCACCCACCTCCAGATTGCAATCCCCATAAAAATATATTATGAAACAATTCAATTTTTTATTGGATGTGGGAAAAGGCATGATAAAACTATTTATTTGTCATTATTGCAGGCAATAGTACAGTAAAATGTTCTTGTAAAATGAACATCACATCATCAACATTCACATTCATTCAACTTCAAGAGAATTGATTTGTAGAATAATAAAATTTTCATCTCCAACTGATGTAAAAAAAACACAGAGATTTAATACTATCTATGCCAAATATTGAATTATTATTTGTCCTCTGGACTCTAGACATGAATGAAAGACGTATGTTGGGGAGATCATGCGCCCTCCAAGCCACGCGCTCCAACTGTGTCGCTACACATATGAACCTGCCTGGCTGGCACAAACACACTTTGGCACACTGACAATTAGACCAACGTATTAAGTAATTTAACTTGCCCAGAGTTGCTTGATTATTAATCATGCAAGAAACATAGGATGATAACTTTGTGGTAGATCTAGTGTAACCATCAAAACATTAAAACACCACTCTTCTTTAGGCGGTAAAATTGGCCTCCAACAATGTCAAGAGCAACCTGAATTGAGCGTTTTACATTCACAGAAACATTCATTTTGTAGGTACCCAATGCATACAATTTTGGACTTATCATGTCAGCAATGTTATGTCTTTTTATCACACTAATCATTTTCTGGCAGAATGCTTTCACATCCGAATTGTCAGGTAACAACTGCTCAATCCAATTAGAGAGATTAAGGAATACTGAGGCACCACTACTCAGCTGCATTGCTGTGTACTGGGTTCCATGTATGAGTTTAACAAGTTGTCCTTTCAGATCTTCCAGAAACAAGCAAGAATATACATGTGGAGGCCCTAAGTCTAGAACTGCATCAGGTAAATGAAGAAGTTGATGTACATTTATACCTAGAAATATCAAACCATACAAATCACTAAATCTGGAAACATAAAAATGTACAAGGCGTCTAGCAGCTCTTATCTGTTCAAGAGAAATACTTTCCTGACTAAGTAATGATATGGCAGATACTAAAGCCATGTGATGATTCATGTGATCATCATCCATAATTCCTAAAAGAACTGGAATGGAATAGCAGAGAAGCCAGAGTTTATACTCCAGTGCCTTCCAGTAAGCCAACGTCTTTTTAATTAATTTAGGCATTCTCTAAACAAAAGAGGGAGGTCTGATTCTCTTCAGCCTTGCATCGACAATGTCAACATAATGTGACAGAGAAAATGGTTGCCCAGTGTAAGTAGAAGTGAACCATAAATTTGTGAGAAGCTTTGACACACCCAAGAAAGCATCATGCATTACATCTATCCCAGTGCCTCTTATCATATCTGGCATCATGAAAAACAGTCTAGACAATCCATAAACACCAAAGATTGGAAACCCCGTTTGCACAGCTGCCTCAGCATACCGGGGCGTCTGATTGTGTTCTCTGAGATCCATATTTGCAGTGTACGGCCACACATGTACAGTGGTATTGCCAGCAGGATGTCTCTGGCCTGGACTTTTGCAACGGGGGCAGAGGGTCGTTCAATAATTACGTAATCCAGAATTCAGGCTAGAAGACCCCACCCCCATGTAATTCATGCGTAATTTCGGGCCGCCCCCCCCCCCCCCTGAGATTACGTAATCTTGGATCAAACCACAAAAAATCGCTAAAAAGTCAGTTTCTGCCTCATTTATGAATTGAAGTGCCTTATTATTGATTTTGGCTTGAAGTTAAATGTATTATGTTTACGAACGGAAGATGATTGATTTTTGAAAGGTAAGTGTACTGCTTGTAGTCATTTCTTTTTTTTTAATTACAAAGTCGTATAGCAATTTATTCAAAATAATTTTTTTTGTTACAGCATCATAACTGTGCCAGCATGTGAAATAATTAAAAAGCAAAACTATTAGTTTAAAACAGTCACGCTCACAATTAAGTTATTAAACTTAAGTTATTTAACTTAAACTTGCTTGACTTACACAAGAAATTTTACTGGAAATTTAACTGTTAACAGTAAGTAATTAAAAGTAAGTAAAAATATTCTTTGTACAGGTACATTTTACAGTTATATTAAGTGTCTTCGGTCCATGGACAAGCCGACCAACTAGCAACGTCTTTCACTAAGTAAATGAGTGGCTGGTCATCTTCGTCCACGTCACTGGTGGCGTCACCGGGCTCATTGACCGACCATTCCACATCCAGGATCCAGCGGCTGCCCGATGTCGTCTTGCAGCTCTGTTAGAACTTCGTGGCCACGACGGGCCAGCCTTCGGCTCCTCCGCACTGGAGTTGGAGAGGGCACATTTCTGTCTACATCCTCCATCCAATCATCAAGTGAGCTGCAATGGCCGTCAGATTTGTGCTGCTTCATGGCTACTTGAGAAGCAAAGTACAATCCGCACAAATCGCAGCATCTGCTTGAAATTTGATTCTGCACTGATGGACAATAAAAGTCATAGGGAGATTCTTTGCTCTTTGTTGCAGGGAATTCAATTTTTGCTGCCAATTGGACGAAGAGAGGGCAGTAGTGACGGTCCGCGAGCGGTTCTGCTGCTTTCAGGCCCTGCTCCAGCAGAAGTGGAGGAGGCAGAAAGCCCCCAGGTAAGATTTTACGTAGGCTACTTCTGGTCTCAGAACAGCAGCCTGAATCCTCACACTTTGAGATTTGCAGCATGTAACCCGACAGAGCCGCCGACGCCGGTGCCGACGGCGACGGGGTTCGGTGTTCGGCCACCAGTCCGGCGCCGCGGTAGCGCCGCATAGCCTAGGGTTTCCACTCGTCGAGCGTCGCTGTGGGGAGAATCGCTGTAGCAGACGGATTTATGGTGTTTGGTTTCTCTAAGTTAAACGCGAAAGTGTGTACCAAAAGTCTTCCCTGAGAAAAGGCTATACTTGTAAACGACGTTTCACATCGTTTGATGAATAAGGGGTCGTTCACATACCACGTGGTACGATTTTGGCCAAACTTTGACCCCCCCCCCTCCCCCCACGTGACCTACCGTGGTACCCCGGCTGACCCCCCCCCTCCCCCCAATGTCACGTGGTATTTTTTTAATTTTTGTGATCTAGCCTGTTTTTGTTTTATCTGCGAAGTTGATGATATATCTGCATTAATTCCTGTAATTATTGATCGCAAAGGTAAATTTTAAGCTTAAAGTTTCTTTTTGGTGAAGACAGTACACAAAAACGACAGGTAAATGTATATTAAAAATATATCTGTTACTAAGGTGATGCAAAAATGTTGACGTCATTTTTGTTTTGAATTTATCAACTTTACACACCACACAGCAGACAGTGAAAACAAACTGGAATTCACTGAAATATCAGTAATATTGTATTTTTGTGCACTCGATCTAATTGTCACCCACTGATAAATAAAATCGGCGCCGACGGACCTGGCCGCGCGAGCCAAGGCCTCTGGTCCTGCCAATGGGCACCTCAGACTCGGGCGCTGCCCTACGGTGCACGGCCTGGTAGACGTGTTCCCGAGAATTTTGTGCAATAGGGTGGCTTCATCATCGCGTATAGCCGCAGTTTTGATGTTTGATAAAATACCACGTGACACAGCCTAGACCCCCCCTCCCACGTGACACTGAGTGGTACTTAGTCGACCCCCCCCCCTGACGAATACCACGTGGTATGTAAACGACCCCTAATCATGTCCAAATTTGTCCGAAATACCCGTGTTCCTAAGCACTGTGACAGGTTAGGTCCTCTCATATTTTTTTTTTTTAAATTAAGAGGTTGAAGAGCGCCGTATATGATTGGCATATTCCAATTCTAGGCGTTGAGCCGGTTTCAACGGTACCGGCCATGTCTTTGTAGGTGGTGGAGCCCCTAAAGTCCACAATTACCGGCAAAAGTCCACGTCTGTCCACAAAGGAGGAGGGGGAGGCACAAAAAGTGGTCTTCAAGTGTCCACGTGGATCATGGATGGCCCCAGAGGGGGGTCCCCCGGCCCAGGGGGTCCTCGCCCCCCCCCCCCCCCTCCCCGGCCCCTCTTTTCCCTGCGGATATCATTGATCCCGAAACGTCGGTAATTATCTACTTTAGCGGCTCCACTGAGTTCAGGTATTGTGCCCTGTGGCTTCGCCACTCGACACACATCAACGGACCCTTGACAGGACCCCCCTCGTTACGACTTGTTTAATCTATACTGTTTATGCCGCCGTTCGGTTTCCCCTCTGTTTAGATCCGCTGGTCTCCAGTTGGGAAGACTCAGCTTTGCTTACATCCAGGAACCAATCCCGTATCACGGAGGGTGTGCCGGCGCACGCACCCGGCACCCCCCACTCTGCACTTAGGCCCTATCCAAGGTTATATAAGAAATCACTGCTAAGAGCTCATTGTCAGTCAGTCAGCCCCGCTCGTTCAGTCAGCACCCAGCTTCCCCTGCTCGCTCTGCTGCTCAGGACTCTGCTTCGTTGTCTCCTTGGGTAAGCCCGAACTCTACATCCAGGCACTGCGGTAGGGACCATACTAAGACTCTGTTCCATCCACTAGACCATTTTATAATAAAAGCATTGTCTTAGCATTAACTCTGTGTTCACCAATTATTCCATACACGCAAACCTTCAGTCAACAAGAGATGATTCGAACTCGATAATATAACAGGTGGGGTAACGCTCACAACGCAGGCACATGTCAGGTAAAGTTACACGCGGGATTGCACCACCATACCCGCCCTGTGATCCATTTTAGGTGCTCAGTACTCGTTTCTGAACAAATCTAATGAAAGCCGTGCACTATTTCGCTCGCTGGCGGAACTATTTACGCTACACTTTACCCAGCGCTCATCCATGGGTGTCCGTTTTTAGAACTACGTCGAGATGACCGGCCTCGGTGGCTCTGTCGGTTGCGCACTGCGGCCCATCCCGTGTTCCGCCGCGCAATTCCGCCTGATCCTGATCCTTGTTCCCTCTGTCCTAATGTGAACTCTCACTTCTTCACAAATCCGTTCATACATTTTCCTTTGACACTGGAAAGCATTTACACTTTCGTTGACGCATTGTCTGTTCCTTTGACAGTGTGAAACGCTCTTTCGGAAATGTCCTCGGCTTATTGGCTACTCTCGTTGTATGCTAACGTTCACAAATTGGCTGACATATTGTATGTTCCTTTGACACTGAAGCGTTTACACATTCGTTGACGCATTGTAATACACTGTGTCATACACAACACTCAAGGTGAGTTCAAATTCGAGCAAGGGGAACACTGAGGGCCTTTCATAGTGTCAAAGGAACATACATTGTATTATACAAAAAATTCAACGAGAGTTCACATTCGAAGAAGGGGAACAAGGAGCAGGCCCCGGCCCCATCCAACACCGACTGAGCCGCCGAGCCCGGTCATCTTGACGTAGTACCAAATATCGGCGCGCATTGTTGCCTGGCTGAGCGAACTAAATCCTTACGCGGTTGGGCGCCTCACGTAAATAGTTCCGCGGGCGAGCGAAATTCTTCCGCAGGCACGGCATTCATTAGATTAAATAATTTGTTTAAATTAAATGTGGTAAAGGAGTGATGACAACAAAAATTGGATGACAGTGCGAGTAGGGTGGTAATATGTGTAACAGTACCCCCTCTTGAGCACTGAAGGTAGAGTATGTCACCCGCCTAGGGAACTGCAGCTGCCGCGTAACTAGTACCGCGGCGCAAAACAGTGCATAGCTTTCAGGAAAATTAGTCAGAAACGAGTACTGAGCACCTAGAATGGATCACAGTGCTGGTATGGTGGTGCGATCCCGCGTATAACTATACCTGACATGTGTCTGAACTCGGTGGAGCCGCTAAAGTAGATAATTACCGAAACGTCTGCTCGGCGGGTCCAGAACTCGAGACAGTGTACGAGACAAACAGAATTATCGATTGGAGATCTTAAAAGCTGCATTACAATGAGGCCTGAGCTACATTTCAAGGCTAAAAACGGCATTTCCAGTCCATAATTTCAAATCTACTACAAATTTGCTTGAACAATCGGCACAATCCATGCACACTTTTGAGCAGAGCTGTGGTGTGGACCCCTCGCGTCACCTGCTACCTGTGCGCAAAACGACTGTTGGCGACGCGCTGAACGGGCCGCGCCAAGCCGAGCGCGACTTTCTCTCTCGCACTCACTGGAAGTCGCACCGGCCGCATGCGGATCGAAGCTTCAACACGCGCGCCGGGCGTTACATCAATCGCACTGAGGTGCGGTGAGATAGCAATTCAGAATTGAGAGTCTTGCGTGCTGAGAATTTAACGCAAAAGTCTGCGGTGTTCACTGAAGTATACATAGGGTCGCAAATACGTCGCAGGTGTTCTGGAGTGTACACCGCTGTTCAAATGACAGTGTACGATTTTGTGTGGTTCCGGGCCTTCATGTGCCCTATCGGCACGCTTCGTCGAACGCACGAGCTTGTTCCACGAGTCGGGCAGGAAGTTGCAATGCAGTCAGAGTGACCGACATGGCTCTTTGAATTTACTGTCGAACCTGACACACTGGACGGACAATGACGGTCACGTTCCACAGGATGGACCGTCTCCTTACCGGGCTGAGTCTAATAGTAATTCACAGAGTGGCTGGCAAGGCAATACCTACATTCGCAGTGAGTGCTATTTTTTTCTCAACGAAACACTATTTGTCCTGTAAATCATTATACTATTCTAAAGAGAACACCCCCGATGCACGATTTAATCTTAAAATGCTTTAACACTAGAAAGACGGAAGGGGTCATTTTGACCCCTTTTCATTTTGAAGCCAAATTTTTCATACTTTTTTCCAGAGCCTGGAACCCGGCGATTTTTGACTTTTCCTGAAACGTCTTAAACTGCAATTCCTCAAAATTTCAGTCTCCTAGCTCAATTTTTGAGGGAGTTACAAAGCCTTTTCCCTTCTTTGTCTGAAGGGTCATTTTGACCCCAGCCACTAAACACGTAGTAATTTTTCACATAATGCACTCTAATTGCCCCTAAACACTGCGTACTGGTTTATTAATTTTGCGCAAGTCGAAGTGAATGGTTGGGGAAGGTGACGGAGACCACATAGACGCCTAAGGGAATACCTTCAGCGCAAGCGAAGCGACTGCGGTCGTCCGACATGCCTAAAATGCCCTGTTTTGACTACTGGCACCAGCATTAACACCTGGGGTCCATTTTTTAAATAAAACTGGGGCCCTAGGATTATATTAGTAGTGGACGCGGACGGTTCCTGATGTAAGTTTGAAATACTGCGCCTTTCAGCAGTTTGCCCTCCAGTTCCAGTTCCTGCCCAAGAAGACCCTGATTTTGACCACTGGCACCTGAGTAGCACCTGGGGTCGATTTTAAAAATGTAACTGGGATCCCAGGATAAAAGTAGCAGGGGTCCGTTCCCATGATCAAGTTTGAAATACTGCACCTTTAAGAAGTTTGCCCTCCCGTTCCAGTCCCTGCCCAAGAGGGCCCTGTTTTGCCCACCGGCACCTGCAGCAGCACCTGGGGTCAATTTTAGCACCTGAGGGTCTTTTTGGCATTGTAGCTTGGTTCCTGTTTTTCTTTTAAAGGGGAAAAAGTTCGTATATCTCACGATGGAAAAGTTCGCATTTCGCACTGAAGTCCCGTGCCAGTTCCTGGCCCAGAAGGCCCTGTTTTGACCACGGGCACCTGCAGCAGCACCTGATGTCGATTTTGACAGTTTATATTGGGTTTTGGGGTCATTAAAGGGGGGAGGGGGGGGGTCTTTTCTTATTTAAAAAAAATTCGTATCTCGCACCGTTCTATCAAGACATTTACATATGATACACGCTGATACAAGTGGTATACGCTGTGCTGGTTGCCTACCTACAGCGCAGCTTCCATAGACAGGAAAATGTTAAGTTAGGACTCACTCTCACCAATGCGAGTCAGAAGCACTTTGGAATAAAATGAGAACATAATTGATATGCCTTTTTCGGCGATGCGAAACACGTAGATCGATCAGGGGTCAAAATGACCCCTTCAGACAAAGAAGGTAACCGGGAAAGTCACGCTTTCTAGTGTTAAGTTAAGCCAGCACTCTTAACATCTTTACAAACCGAAATGTTTGTAATACAAACTTTTCTGTGCAACCGTAATACAAACAAGAAATTATGTTTGTATTACAAAGATTTTTGTTTGTAGTACAAACTTTTGGAGTACATAATACCTACCTACTTCCTCAGTTTGTAATACAAAGAAAATTGTTGTAATACCCAGTTTTCCTGTTTGTATTACGGTGGCACAAATCAGTTCGTATGCTTGCTACAAACTAAAAGTTGGTTAGATGTTAAGAGTGAGTGGGGCATTTTAGCTCCCTAAAACTGCCAAATCTCGAATTTCAACTCTCTCTGATCATCACTTAATTAGGGAGGGGGTGAGGGGTATTTTGTGAATTAGGGGTGGAACGGTTCCAAAATTGATCGGCAGCGGTGATGACCGATAATTACCACCGCGACTCAGATCAACCCCTAAACGAGTTGGCGGAGATGTGGTGCGGAGGGGAGGGGGTAGAATGAATGTTTTGATTGACGCTGTCAACCTTTTGTGAACATGGCGCTGGGCCACAGTTGTTGTAACGAGGAAACAACGGTCATGTTTCCGATTTATGGTGAATGACGGAAGAACGATAGTTCCCTGCATCCTTCCGACACCCTCCCCTCTGCATCACCAGCCGCTGTCCCCTTTCCGCCACCTCGCTGTGGCAAGACCCGTTCGCTTTTTAACCACCCGACCCGACTCGGGCGGCCGGAAAACGCCACAACCCCCTCCCCTCTACCTCCCCGCAGCCACCAGCCAGTGTTGTAGGCAGCCTAACTTACTGCTCTGTATGAGACTGGGACACCCTGTATGTTTGGTTCACGCATATCATGCTTATTGAATGATTTACTAAACTCATGAACATGGGATGGCAACGATGTGATGGCTGGTGAAGCGATGCTGGCCGCACCCATTTTTCTCTATTCGTTCCAATTTCAGTGCATTTCTACTTCATATCTTTGTAAAATTTGAAGATCTGGCCTATGAAGGATGGCCTATCCAGGGTTGATAACGTTATTTAACGATTAACGGAGCTTATAAACGCCGTTAACGTTAATTTATCGTTATCGTTAACGCGTTCAAAAGTTCTTTTAACGTTAACGCGAAGCGTTACAAAGGGGCGTTAACCTTTAACACCGTCAACGTTAACGCGTACTTTCTTTGGGAAGGCCAAAGCGCGCTTTCATATCGCAGTCCTTCTGGGGTAGGAGGGGATAAGAGGGAATTCCCGCGGCTTGCCCAACTGTTCATTTGCCTAATCGCCGCCCTACCGTCCAGTGCTATATGATCGAGCGTTTTTTTTTCCTTAGAGGGACTAACATTCACTGCCCTAACTGGCATTCACTGAAATAATTAGGGGGCCTAACTCTTGAAAAACAATCTCTTATGTCTTTAAACCGAAGATTTCGGTAGTCTTATTATAATTTTATGCGCTGATATTCTTGAGATTGTTGCACTAGGAACACTAGGGGTACCGGACTTGGCCGCCCCCCTCCATTTACCACGGTGGGTCAAATGACCCATAGGCGTTTTTCTGACCTAAAACATGATTTAAAGGTGTCGTTTTGTATTCTTGACGTTGTTTGTGGACTCTATTACAATTTAAAAAAATCCCCCCAAAATATTAATATTTTGAGAGGTACACTGCAAAAAAAAAAAAAAAAAATTGGCGTATGGCGGTAGATTGACCCGTTTTTGACCGATCTTTATTTCGTGTGTAATCCTTTTTGCCGACCAGGCATAATGCCGACTTTTAATTTCCTCTTTGCCCACATATTGTATTGGCTTCTGACCAAACGAGTAGGTTAGGTTAGGCTAGTTTAGGTTAGGTTAGACAAGGTTAGATAGCTACAAAAAAAGGTCAGAAATGAGAAAAGTGTAGGTCGACACTATGCCTAGTCGGCGAAATGGATTACACTCCCGTGATGGTAAAATATTATTATAAGGTTAGGTTGGTTAGGCTAATAGTAATATTGATGTCTATATATAGAAATTAATATTAGGGCGCCTGCTTCTCGCTCGCCCGAATGGTACTGAATCGACAAATAGGGTAACCTGTGCTGGTTGCCTAACCTTTATTTTGCAAGGAGTGTCATAACATTGCTCAATGACCTTTCTCAAGTACGCCACACTCATTTTACATCGCATGGATGCAAAAAAGCGTAACACTAAGAGCGGAAAACTTAGCCAGTATATGGCTGGGTCAAATGACCCACTTTGGTAAACGGAGGGTAACATGGCCTTTGTTCCATAACTATTCGATCAAAAAAAAAAGTTAAGGGCCGAAAATACTGCAAGGGACAAAAAAATAAATGTCAGAAAACCCCAGGTTCGAGAAAAGAGGAATACTCAAGTGGTAGAGAAAGAAAGGACGATTTGGGTCAAATGACCCAGCCCGGTACCCCTAGTGTTAAACCGAAGATTTCGGTAGTCTTATGATAATTTTATGCGCTGATATTCTTGAGATTGTTGCATCTTTAAACCAAAGATTTATGTAAAAAATTGTAATTTTATGCGCTTATATTGTTCTAAAACAATAAAAATTGTTCAAATATGTTTTTATACTTATTTCACTCATTCCCAGTACTTTGCACGCTGCATTTCCCCCTTTTCCTTTCCTTTTTTTAGACGTTAACGGCGTTAACCAGTACTTTATTGTTAACGCGTTACTCTTTCGGATTAACGTCAACTTACACGCAGGGCGTTGACGACTGTTTAACGGGCTAACGCGTTAAAGAAAAGTATTAACGTTAACAACCCTGCCTGTAACACACAGCATCCTTCAAAACTGTTAGCGTAAAACGTTCTACCTATGTGTTCGAAAATAACTGGATCGTCCTTTAATTAAAAAAAAGGGCAAACTGCCCTCAATCTTTCAATTTAGGACGTATGTGTATTCCCCGGTGTCGACAAATAGCCTGGTACACCGCATACGTACTTTAGTTCAAACTAAAACACTGTGGGTGATGTAATGGTGGCCAGCATTGTTTCGGGCGATCCGTACTGTGTTGTCATGTCCTGCCATAAATTATTAACACAAGCAAAATTTGCGAGAATGAAGCATAATCTTTGGAGTGCGGTTTCCAGCGAGCGCTTTAAAATGGCTTTTTTTATTAACACCTTTCACTCACTTCTATTTTGGTGTGGGGCCATTCACCTATTACGTCATAACGGGGGGGGGGGGGGGTCTAGGTACAGATTACCTCCTAGGGATTTAAAAATACCGGCATGATTCAATCTTACGGTAAGATACGGAAAGATTGGTAAGTTACGGGTATTTTTGGTAATAATGAGAAAGATTGATTTACAGCAGGTATTTGTTAAAATCGTATGTGTTTCTACGTTTTTACACGTAACAGTAGTCAATCAGAGTCAATCCTGGCAATTCTTGATGTGCTAGAACACTTCAGACGTTTCATCACTTGATATATAGGTTTGTGTCAGAATTAAGGATTGTGTTGTATGGCTACGGTTGTCTTCTAGCGAGAAGTCAGATAATTGCTTGAACATGCAAAAATAATAATAAAGGATGCGTTTTAGAGTAGATTCAGCCTTTGTAGTGACGGCAAGGACCAAAAAGTACCCTTTTCACTACTTGGAACAGCAAGCACAGCTAATTTTCAGAGATTTGCAAGTCTGAATATTACCGGAAGATACCACTTTTTGCGAGGTCGGGTAATATTACCGTAAGTAACGGTAACTTACCGAATCTTCGCGGTAATATTACCGGCCTTTAAATCCCTATTACCTCCTATGCTTTAACTTGAGAAGGTTAGGTTAGCACGTGATTATGTGGGGGAGGAGGGGTCCTTCGTGGCTAAAATTATGATGACGTAATATGCGAATGGCCCCTGTGTGCTTAACTCAGCTGAACAGGTACTGTAAGTGCCGAATCGGATTGCAGGGGCCCTTTATAGCTTACGTTGACAAACTCACGGTGTGTGACCGTGGCGACGGAAATGACTACAGGCATTACGTTCAAGTCAAGATTACCCACTTCAACCCGCTGAGGCCTTTCGATCCGCAGATTTGGAGCGGAAACTTCACAAATCGCGAGGAAGTGAACGACGATTCCAAAGTAATTGTTACTCATCACGAATGTCATCGTAATACAACATAGGTTTTATACCACAGGTTTCACACTGGCCTCAAAGCCTCAAAGTGATAGCTATGAAAACAAGTGAGCTGGACGTGAAGAGCGGAAACAGGAAGTGTGAGATAGCGTGCGTGCACCGACGAGCTTGTTTCCGGTTGCCGCTATTCCGTCATTTTATTTACTACTTACTGTTGCTTGGTGCTCGCTGAATTTCGTGTAACGATTCGCATGTATGTGTGTGTGTGACGCTTTGTATTAGAAGATAACATCGAACAGTTGCCAGACGACAGCCAGGGGCCGGCACGCTCGGTTTCTGCGATATTCATAGTCCTACCTAAGCGAGTGAGATTCTCATCAAATACTTTTGGAAAATGCCACTCGAGTATTGGCCGAGCACAGACCGCCAATTCGGCCGGGCGCTTTTACAAGAGGGTAAAAAAGGGTTCAAAGTACTTTTTGGCGCTTTTCGAGTAACCCTGCAAAGATCCCATCCCGGTGTTTTTTTTTTTTTTTTTTTGTAGCAGCACTTGACATTACAAGGTTGACGTCGAAGAATATATTTATTGTATTTTCCGGCTTTGACCCAAACCGTCACAGAAACCACAGCACTTCTGAGAGGCTTCGATGACTAAAATATTTCGCTTAACACCTAACTGCACGCATATTTTCACCGAATTCGTTTAGCACGAAATGGCAATGACCTCAAAATAAAAGAAGCCCATTACTTTTGCAATGACACCACTATTAATTTAGAATTCGATGTTGTATCCGCCTCCACCTCCCCGTGCTCCTTCTTGATCTCCCGCAAGAAATGACAAGCGTGAACTTGGCCAAAACCGACATCGAGTTGTGGCCAAAACTTTCGGGGACCGTCCTGAAGCGACGTAATAACACCTGGAATTCAATAAAACAAGGGAAAGGGGTACAACGGCGTCCAAATCAGCTACGTACGGGAATATTAGGCAAACCAAACGCCTTACTGGACTAACCTAACCTACGTACATGCGAAACGGTTTCGGTCGGATTTCACACGACCCCCAAATAGGGATGGGCGACACTGTACCGATACTTCAGCAGTATCGATACTCTTGGATCGAAACCTTGATACTTAAGCATACTCCATCGTCCCGGTACTGGTTAGTATCGATACTTTAGCTTGAAATTATTAGGTATCGATGCCAAACATTCACTCTCTTCCAGGAATGTATCTCAATCACTTTGCGGAATACTTTTCCGCTTCACAAAACTCCCGATGTTTTCTCGTCGCCACACAGTGATCTTCTCACTGTCTGCCGCCGCCAGGCCGCCGCTCTGTTGTGCCTGGCCGTTCCCCCCGGCCCATTGTTGATTTGTTTCATTTTGCTCTATCTTTGTGGAGCGCCTATGGCTCCCACATGATGGGTGCGCCTGTAGGGTAGGCAACCCATTCGACGCACATGCCCTCCGGCTGTGTCACCCGAGGTCGCGTCGCACCCCGCGGAGGGTGCCGTAGGGCAGATGAGTTGTTATGTACAAACCGCATAGCTGGGCAGCTTTCAGTATTTTGTAACGCATGCAGTTCCGGGAGGCCCACCCCCCTCTTCTCCCCGGTGTGCACATCTGCGGTGCCACCCGGGTATATAAGGGTTGGGGTCGCTCGGTACTGGATCAGATCATCAGGTCAGCTCACTCACGCACTCTGCCAGCTAGTCTGCTACCGTGCCATCGTCTGCTGCGGCCCCCTGCCATAGTGCTACTCTAGTGGTTTTGTCGAGTAAGTACACCTTCGTTGGAGCGAGTGTCGGAGTGTCAGGAATGTCTGAGGAAGTGTCCAAATTGTAGTTCTGAAAATACAGTGTCCATGTTGTGAAAACCCTTCAAGTGTTGTGTGTTGTTCCCCCCTGGCCTCCGGGCTCTCCCGTGTCACGCACTTAGTTCACATGCAGTAACTTACCGTACCGCCTCCGCTTATGTCCGCTCGCAAGTCACGCACCGTGGGGTCTCCCTAATTGTGGAACCAGAGTACGCTAAGGAATGTTTGGTTGAGCCACTGAGTCCTGGTACCAGATAGGCAACATACCCGTTTCCCGATGGTCTCTGGCGAAGCGGCCTGGGAGTACACCAAGTGTAAGAGAATGAGGCCCCACAATCTTATTAAAATATGTCATTTGCTATTTATTGTTTAAAGTGAGTCATTTCCTAACCAAAAACTCTGTGGTTATGGTATTATCGAGGAAAAATTACTAAAATACTGCACCATTTAGATTTTTTGGAAAACAGTAGTCGATACCATCGATACTTCACTTGTATCGATACTATCGATACCTAGTATCGGTCGGGACCGGTACTATCGATACCATGAGTATCGATACGAGCAAAAAAATGACGGCGGATTTGGCTCAAACTCAGTTTCAAAACCCTCAGGGAGTCATCGTGACGTCGCTACAACAAGTCGAAATGGGCATATTTTAACATTCAACCACACTCTGAAACATTGAGAGTTCCTCCGACGTACTGTCAACTCTGAAACTCTCCTGATGACTCTGAAATTTTAACTCTGAGGTGCGCGAATTTCTTGAGTCTCCTGGTCAGAGTTGTAAAAGACTTTCAGAGTGGAAGGACTCTGAAAAATTTCAGAGTGTATTTACCCTCGTGACTTTTCCTTGCGGTTCCCATCCCTACCCCCAAATACCAAAATACACTAAGCACACCCCAGTTGCGTGTCCCTGGGATTTTAACTCCGCCTAGTGTGATTTTGGGGCGATGTAAATCCTCTCCAACGGTGCTGAAACATAGTCAGCACACCGCAGTTGCCAAGGCGTTCCCAAACCATGGAGCAACTCTGCCTGGTTAGTGGAAACGGTGAATTCTTTGAGTGGAGAAAGTTAAAGTGTAAGCTTAGGTTCATCGTAGGTTCATCAAGTTGTTCAGCTGCGATAAAACATACAAGGTGATTTTTGTAACTTTGGCAAAAATCAAATTTTAGGTAGGGAGCCCATAGCCAAGTATTTCGAGCATAGGAACCCATGTCCGGAAATGCCCCGGTACGGAAATACGGCACTTTTAAACTTCGAACTTTCGCGCCTGGTAGGGAGGCAACCCATTCGCCAGAGAGCTTGTTCTGAGCGGGTGTATCAGTTGGAAGAGGAGCAGAAAAAAAGCAGCTACTGACGTTTTTACGTTTTAAACGTACAAATTTAATGAGGTCATGCTCAACAGTCAATAAAATAACTTAAAATTCAATATTTAATACGAAACGAATCGTAACTTCTTACCGTAGAGAAGAAAAAAAAAAGGAACGAAACAAAATTACAGGCCCTTACAAATTTTGCTCGAAGTGCTGGCCATTCACTTCAATAAGAAGCAAATCGTCGCACTTTCTGACTTTGACACGCTTTGCTCAAACATCATGCGTGTCTCGGCCCTAAGCCGTGCACTGTTGGAAAGAGCGAACTCTGACGAAGAGACAGATACCGCGCTCGACCCCTTCGCGTCACGCCCGGAGTGTCAGAATGGGTCATTCCCGCTTTTCAGCGTCATAAGGGGTGCCGTCGCGGCAGTGCTGTCGCCAGCTCGGCCGCCGGCTGCGCGCTGGCTGGCTGGCTGACTACCGGCTACCCCCCCCCCCCCCCCCCCCACCGCCGCCGATGCTCGATTGTTTTTCCCTTTTTCCCTCCCGGCACAGACACATGTTTACAAATATGGAGGCGTAGAGTTTTCGTAGCTGGGGCTGGCTGCCTCATTTCATTCTCAACAGACATTGACAGAAAGAAAGGCAAGTGACGGATTAATTTCATTTACGCTCGAATGCACTTTCAGTTAGCTGTTTTTGTTGTCTCATGCTGTCGTTTCTTAGTTTAGATGGACGACTCTGTGAATGAAGAGACGTTCCTATCTTCCCCTTCGGACCAATTCGTCTTTTCAACACCTCAGAAACCAAGGAGTCGCACGAAAAAAAACTGCTCAGCCTGCAAAGTTTAAATGTGGAGTATGTGGGAAAACATACCAAGTGCAGTTTTATTTTAATAAGCATGTGGAAGGACACACTAACCAAGGTTTGTTATTGTTTTGGTTATGTGTTTGTGTGCACCTGCTTCTAACCCTCGAAAAGAAGTGTAATATATTTTTGTAAACAATAGATATGATGTAACTCAAAGGTACACAAATGAGTATGATTGAATTGCAATATAGAATACTTTAATAGGATAAAAGTAGTGCCGCAGCCCTCAATATACATAATCAGAGAGGCTTTGGTCTCCCAAGATTGATCTAAATTGCAAGTTATGGTCTACTTTGAAAACTTAGGTGCATGTTTCTTCTTTTATCCTATTTAAGTATTCCATATCGCAACTGAATTAAAAGACTTGTCAACCTCAAGTCACAAACAGTTGACATTCCGAGCTAGAAAGATAGAGCCTACATGCATTACTGCTGATAAAAATTGAACTCAATAGACATAAATAAATTCAATCATACTCACTGTGTACCTTTGTGTTTCATCATATCTATTATTCACAATAATATATTAAACTCCTTTTCAAGGGAAATGTTTTTGTCAAACTAAATTTTCTGATCTTTTCAGCAGTGACTGATATTAATACCAGCAATGTCACTTTGGATATTAGTGATGTCTTGTCCTTCAGCCAGCTCCAGCCAAGTGATGGAAACAACAATGTATTTAAAACTCCAGCTCCAGTGAAGGCTAAACCTAAACCAAATGCTAAACCAAAGCCGAAACTAATCTGCACCTATTGCCTCAAAGCCTACGGCAGCAGCAGCTATTTCATTGTGCACCTTCGCACACACCATTTACAAGGTATGTACATGACTTAGTTTGTAATAAATATTAGTTAAGTGTAAAGGAATTGATTGTTGAATTCTAACTACTTTCAGATGCTGCTTCAAAATGCCCAAGTGAGGAGGAGATTTTGAAAAATGCAACTGATATTGCTGTGAAACCACTGACAACAGTGGCAAGCAGTCCTCACTATGGACCAAATGAAGAAAATTTCCGCATATTATTGGGACACCTTGTGGCAATGTCAACATACCCAGATCCAGACGGACCATGGACTGAATTTTGCTTGAAAGTGTGTGGTGAAATGCTGAAGGGACTATCTGACAAGAAGTGCTTGTTGCCTTCAGCCTTAATGTCACAACTTGTGAAAAATCTTGAAAAACTTCTTAATTGCAATATTTCTGGTGATAGTAGTTTCAAGGACAAACTGACAGTTGACAACAATTTTGACAAGGCACTATCAGCCTAATTTTTTTTAAAGTTTTTGTATTGAATGTATGACAGAATTTTAAATTTATTGCCACTACTTTCAGGGATAGTTACACACCTCCAGTTAACAAAACAATTGAAATTGACCAAGAAGATCGGGAAGTAATTTTTTATATTGGAGGATCTCTTATGAGGTGGTATTTAAAGCTGGCAAAAAGAAACCCTAAAAACCTTAAATGGAAAACTATTGCTGAAACTATATAAGAACAAAAGTGTTGGTCACTGAACCTGAAGGAAACCTGGATGCAAAGTGAACTGCTGTTGTGGATAGGGGAGGAATTCTCTACATTTGTGAAAGTTTTCAACAATTTTTTGTGGCAAAGGTCATCTATGCAAATGTAAAAAAAGATGGATCAATTGAGTATGAAGCTGTGATAGGAATTGTTAGTAAATCAGATAAAAGTGTGTTATGGGATCAGATAATTGGTGATGCCCTCTCTGAAACAGTGTCCGTCAATTTGATGAATGACACTGTGTCGTTGTTTTGTAATACATGTGGTAGAGGGTCTGCCAAGCGTCGGTTGAATTTGTTCAAGCAAAAGGCAACAATATCAATGCCACTGCGGCATGCTATTGTGAGCAGGAAGAGTAAGTGATTCTAATTTGCTGCGTTTTTAGTTTGTAACATATACCTAATGTTACTTAAATTGTGCATTGGAAAATTGTGATCATCAATCTGGTCTGATTGACATTACCTGCCTTGTTTAATTTTATCCATTATGTTCCTTTATTTTCCTTACTGCAAAATAGTTTTTGTTTTTGTTCTGATTCATGCAAACTTTTGTGGCAATGCATGTATCTCTTTTGTTTATAAGTGTTAATCAGTGGCATAAAGATAATGTTTTGGTCGATTATTCAAAGCATAAAGAACTATGCTGTTTCATTATTTTTTATTTATTGTTTAAATCAATGTGAAAACTTTGCTATATTTTGGAATTATTTATAATGTTTACAACTTATAACATTTGTTACAATGTTTTCATCATTTTATACCAGAATAAAGACTGAAATTTGTAACAATATTGTGCAATGTGCTATTTACAGTCAAATAATTAAACTGCACACTGAATTCAAATTAACTTTCAAAATATCACACACTATTTCAACACAGAGATATATATACATTGGCATGCAAATAGATGCAGGTATCACAAGTATTACCAAACAAAAACATTATAGATTTAAGAACACTGAAGTTGTCTACAAGTCTGCACAAAATTTGGGAACACGGTTACATTTCCTTTTGGGAAGTTTTTCAGTTGTGACCTCCACAAAGGCACCTATTTCACCACAGTTGCCCCTTCTTTTCATTCCGAGCTCACCAATTGTGTGCAGCGCTCTGTTCCTGTTCAAGGCTTGAAGTTAGTTTGGGTTGTTGCTTCCCCCTCCCCCAGCCCTCAACTTACGAAAGTGTTGCTCGAGGGGATCCTGGGTAACCACCCTGGCATTTACAAAACTGGCTCCCTAATCCAACATACACTCAACCATTGGCTGGAAAGCTAGTGTGGTCAATCGGAGGCCCTCTAAAGTTTGCGTGCTGAGAATGCGCTTTCCTGCAGGAGTGTTATCCTCGTCTATTACTCCAGGAACTTCAATGTCACTTTCATCACAATTGACTGCCATAGCTGAATTTTCAATATTAGTTATGTCCATGCAAGTCTTAGATTCAGTTTCCCACTCATCCAAATAATCTAGGAATTGAGAGAGTAGTTTAAATCGAGAATCATATTTGGAAGTGTTTGGAGCAACATTGTCATTTCTGGTCTTTCTTGCAATGGAAGAATGGGCCCCATTAGGACAATCAAACCAGTCGTTGAATGTCTTGAGAAATGCAAAATCTCTGCCGCTTCTTCCCAGCCCTGACTAGCCAAATCCTTACTCACAGTGTTACTGAGTATTTGACCTACATACTTCACATTCATTCGTGCATATGAGTCTGGGTACACATTCATGGCGTTGAATTTGAACGATTTCCCTAAAATCTTGCTTTTTTTTCTTCATATAATTTGATAATGAAATCCCAGGAAACTTTCTTATTTTTTCTCATCATTCTTCTCCGCCCTTTTCTCCCATCCCATCTAGAATTCAGCAGACGATTTCTGGCTGTTTTCAATACATGAGGAACATCAGAAAGGAGATACAGTTTCCTATGTGGCACAGCCTTACTCCAGGTGTCGAATATTATACCGTGGCCTGTTGGGTCTGGTGTTGCTGGAATGTGCTTTTTTATGAAGGCGCGGTTGGTTGAAGCACTATCACATACAAAACAAAATTCCACCAAGACCACTGCGCTCCAAGGGGCCAATCACCTGCCAAGTACAAACATACATCTGATTTGCTGATAAAACTTTACCTTCAGCAAAGGGAGCGACGACCTCTTTAATTCCATTGGTAACACCTTTAATCATGTAGGTCATAATTTTCCTAGCCAGTTTCTTCTGCAACTTCAGTAGGTTTGTCTAGACATTGCTCCAGATTTTTTATTTCTGTATCAATGGTTTGCAAAGATGTGTATCCAATCAACCTTCCACTTGACTTCTGGAAAACTAAATTGGCTGAAATATAGATTTCATCGCCCATCAACACATGGAATTTTTTGTGCTTCTCCTTAAATTTTCAACACGTTCTGCAAGTGATTTCAAAACAACATGGTCTACACCTTCTTGAACCGGTTTGCAATGAGAGTAATCGAACAAGGTTCTAATAGTCGGAAGTTTGACCATTCCAGTTTGTCGGAGCATTTCATACGCTGCGGGAGAAGTGAGATGAATAGACAACGCTAGTCGAATCATTGTGGGATGCCACTTCATTCCACATGCGTTCCGCTGCTGCTACGCTTTCACCTGCTGCTGCAAAAATATGGACTGGGAAGGCGTTAAGTCTGCATTCCGAAGAAGTGCTGTGAAATCATCACTCATTTGATCATCCACTGGTATGCCTTGTTTGTCAATCATTTATTGCATATTAGCCCGTAGATAAGCAAGTCTCCTTCTTGCATTAAATAGTTCCTTCTGCTTTTCTTCTAATTTTTTAAGTTTTTGCTCTTCTGTTAAATAAATATTGGGCGTGTTCACATGCCTCTCATTCTCATTTATAGCATTCACTCTTCTTTTCAGAGGGCCGTAGAGCTTGTGGCATTCAGAGCAACGCCATTTACGATGTGAAACTAATCTTAAACATAAAAATGACCTGAATGTCTGTAAATACCTAACTTCTTTGAATGGGTTTAGGTCTATCTCACCAAAAGGACAGGTTTCCCATGCCTCATCAAAATTATCGTATCCACTACATATTTCCATCATTTCAACATTATTTACAACCTTCACCAATCTGTCAACAAAATAATCAATGGACTTATCGTCCAAAGGCAATGGAGGGTCTAAAGATGAGACAAATTCATCTATGGGAACTGGCTGATCATGTACAAATAAGCTGATGTTGCCATTTGAATTCACATCTAGGCTTCTCTGGATGGTTATGTTGCTTTGGATAGATGTGCACACAACATGAAACAAATTTGTTGCCACAAAGCAACGCCAACGCCTTGGAAGAAAAAACTCCAATTTCTGCCGAACTTCCATTGCTACTGCAGGAGAGAGTGCTGGAGCAGGTGGTGGTTTAGTTAATGGTTTAGCTGGTTCCTCTTCTTCAGCTGATTGTTGCCTCATAGCATATGGATCTCGGAACAGTTTTTTATTTTATTTTTGGTCAACATCTTCCGTCTCCGCAACGCGTTCGAAGTTTCGAAAATTCGAACAAAATCGATGGTTATCTCAAAAATCAGTCATGCGTTCAAATTTGGTTCTCACCAATTAAATGGGCTTATTTTATCGTGTTTTATCGATTTTGGGTGTTTGGTGGTCTCCGTACCTAACCTGGTCACAGATCATCCCCCAAAACGACCCAAATTCCAAGGTTTCACGCAGGAGTGAAGTCCATGCGCAGCTCTTGGCTCACGTCGAAAATTCGACGGGACTCAGAACTCACCACGTGAAGGTGGCTGCACGCCCGACAGTCTTCCCAGGCCTAGGCCTGGGAATGTTTTGGAATTCGGGGGTGGGAGTGGAGAAGGCATCAAATATCTTCGAAAATGCAACTACGCGCTTAACAGACGAAAAATCGTCCGGCATTAGGTCTGAGAAGCATTTTTGTAGCTCCTTTTTTTTTTCTTGTGTCTGCGATTTCTTATAAACACTTCTTTCTCTTCAGAAATGAGCTTTGCTAGAGACATCCTACGAAAGGTACCAGGTCTTTGGGATAATTGCAACTTTCTGACTAGGTCCGCGTTCGTATGGACCTGCGCAACAACAATCAATGGAAAGAAAATGCCTTCATCTTCAACTTCCCGAAGGATGGGTGCAGCAATGCGAAGAAGCACTTGCCTCTGGCCTTTCGCCAATTCTTTTCAAAAGGTTCGAGGTGTGCAATCCCTAAGGTGCGTCAAACGGGTATTTAGAAGCATCAAAGTCTTTAAGTGCAAGCTGACTTGCGGCGTACACTCTCAAATATGAATGCTTGATTCAAAGCGATTTTGATGCGAATCTTGTATTCTTGTGGGATTTTGTTGATTTAAGAATCGTGTGCGTACATCAACCGTCTGTATGCTTGGCACTAGCATATGATGCTTGAGGCACGTATTGTATTCTTGGGACAAGCATATGGTATCCCTCAATCAAGAATAATATGCTGCAATCAAGCATAATATGCGAGTGGGATTATTGGCGTTTCAAGCATGAAATATGCTTGACTTAAAGCATTTTATGCTAAAATCGTGCATTCATTTTTGAGCGTGTAGGACATAACGCGTTTCGGGTTCTACACACACAAAATTTTCAAGACGCGAGTAGACTCAATACGGCGACCAACGAGCTACCTCTTTTACAGTTGCGTTTTTATTTGTTTGCAGGGCTGTCAAAACTTCAACAACGTTGCAATGGACGTCAAGTTCCCGCACTTCCCTGTCATTCCATACGGAACCTACCGGTTCTGGGTGAACGTAACAGAACTGCCTCGCAATCAATACATATGCCTTCTGATAGAGGGTAGCGCCATTCCGAAACCGCAATAAAGATGATAACGATGCCATAGTGGTTGGAAGTTCTTCATCCTAGCTTAATCGCGACACATCACGCGTTCGACCGCGCACATTCGGGAAAATTCCCAATCGACGAAGATTTTTCGTCGTTTTCACATCCTTGAGGATGACACGCCCTGTATAAAAAACAGCAATGCGCACCTTCGGGAAGTGCTGTATATTGCTAACCGTGTGAAGCTAATAGAAAAAGAAGCTGTAGAGTGCGATGGCGTACTTCAAACGTTCTGGGCTGCATGCCAAGCTGGAGCTGGAAGTTATCTAATGTAGGAACGAGATGAAATTCCCGCCCCACCATGCTGGAATCCTTTTTCAAAAGAGCGAATCAGTTCCAAAACGTGTGTATATTTTTTACGCCCAGTATTTGAGCCCGACCGAAGCGAGGTGGTCTGCATCGACTATTCTACGATATATTCTCCCCAGACCGAGTAAGTGTCGTTGGTATCAATAGCTGTTGTTCCGATTCTACCAAATTTCTAAATTGATATTCATTTTAAAAAGATCAAACATCGGTGTTGCGACATTTTTCCTTATACCTTGTCACATGTTATTCAAAATTTAATTTTGAGAATGGCCCTTGATTTAACACTAGGGGTACCGGACTTGCCCCCCCCCCCCCCCGTTTACCAGGATGGGTCAATTGACCCATAGGCGCTTTTCTGACCTAAAATATGATTTAAAGGTGTCGTTTTGTATTCCTGCTATTGTTTGTGGACTCTATTACGATTAAAAAAAATCACAAAAATATATTAATACTTTGGGAAGTGCACTGCAAATAACACAACAACAAAATGAGGGTATGTCAGGTACCTATCATAATTGACCAAACTCAACCTCCAAGCGAGAGTCGACTTTACCCATACGCCACTTTCTCAGACGACAAACGGAGCATAGAACCGACGGAAAATGCCAAGAAAACTCGAATTTTCACCTGGAGATATTTTTTCACATGACTTTAGTGTTCCTGTCGGGGCGAAAATGCACTCTCAGGCTGTCAAGGTCCAAACTTCAGGGGCACGTGACAGGAATTAGGCAGGGAAACGGTCTGAGACAGCCACGAGGACGGGTTAGCCTGTGGTCAAGCGAAGTAGAGCTGCTTACATTTAGTCAGACATTGGAGCATTTGACCTGCAAAAGAATCTGCGTCCCGCTTGTCGGACTTGATCTGTTTTTGGCGTTGTGTCCCAACAGCGAAGTAGTTAAAACATTACAGTCGAGTCCGTCCGTGTTACATTGACCTTTCGTAAGGCTGTGTCGTACTAGGTGGTTCGGGGTAATACGTCGTTGCTTACGTGCACGTCTTTGCGTTAACCCGTAGCGTTGGGTTGTGCTGTCCATTGGACATTAGCCCGCCTCATCTGTGTCGCAACTGACATCCAGCTGGGAGCAATAGGAGGAATTTGGGGCGGTTCCTTCTCTTAAACGCTACGATGATCAACTTTTGCCGTTCAAATTTTTCACATTTTTCACACGTCCCAACCTTCATGACACATCGCGGCAGAGCGATTCCGTTTTTGAAGCGTCATCGTGCGAGGTTTTAGAGCCAACTAGTTGCCAAAGATCCGGATGAACCGAGCGGTGTTGCAACTAACCATGGCCGGCGGGGAGGTTAGCCTACCCACCCCTTCACCTCCACTTTTGACTGATAAGCGTGACCATCTCCAGAGTAGGAGAGCGATTGGAGACCCTGAAATTCGGGCAACTAATGTTTCATTTGATTTCCAGACAAGTAGTAAATTTGGTTCTGAGAAGTAAAATTTTGTTTGGGTACCTAGTACTAGCGGCGATGCCATCTTTTCGCGCGCCAGAACTTCGCTCCGACATGCTTTGAGGACCCCCCCCCCCCCCCCCCTCGTGTCCTGCGGCTTCCACTGGTGTAAATGAGAGCAAGTACTGCTCCCACAAGTCACAATACGATTTGTATCTTCTGATCTCACCATGTCAGGTCTCAGATCACAGTTTACTGATGCAAATTCGCGCACCTTACTGTTGGTTCCTGCACTGATCTCACATGTATGTAGTGATGGTATCTGTACTGATCTCACATGCACTGATGCTATTCTACTGATCGTACTGTTGCTAGGTACAGATGGTACCCCAAGCACTTATAAGGTTAATTCCACCTCGACTTACGAGCTTACCGACGTGTAAAATAATACTATTTTAATCCTCCTCGCAGGATTAAAATCAAGTCCGATCCAAAACCGAGGTCAGTTTTGCGATATCGCCCACCGTTCTCGAGATGCCAGAAAAAGGTGGTCCGATATTGATAAAATTGAAATGGCAGTAGTGAATTTGTGTGTTGATGTCAGATATCAAATTTCAGGCGAAAATTCCGAAAACTCTTTATTTTAAAGCCCTCTGGATTTTGAACCATTTTCTGATAACTGATCGTTTACCTTTACTGATCGTACCATCTGACCGTACCGCTAGTAATTCAGTAAAACAATCTGTAATCTATCAAGACAGGCATGGAGAACGCTTTAGCGTCCTAGGACAGACTCGTTATTTGAGTTTTGAGGGGAAAATACGTTTTTTCGAGAATTTCTTAATTTAATGTTTCAGGTTCTCATATTTACGAACAATTTCTTCACAATCCGTATTTGTGATTTTTTAAAAATTCTGTGTTTTTCTCGCATTTTTACTGGACTGAGCCACTGATCTATTACTCCAAGCCCTGCAGAGTACGCGATGAGTGATTGTTGAGTGATTGTTGACGGCCGGCGATGGATGGTTGCAAGACAAACTTCCACCGATCTGCGGTCTTCAAGATAACTTTATATCTGATCATTTTGAACCTGCTCTGAATGATCCTAGTCAATATAAGGATTTGTCTTCTTCTGACATTCCGTCCACTACTCGTACCTTTAACAGTCTGCTTGAAGACCAAGAAAATAATCTTGTGGCAAAGTTGTATTCAAATCCAGCATATCCACGCAATCTTGTCACTACAGTGATTGTTGATTTTACAGATTACTTGACTAGCCCTTTTTATGAGCACTTAGAACAGGTTGTGACTTCATCATCAGATCCTAACTTGTCTCTTCATCTCCAAAGGGAAATTGCTGGTATGTTTAATGTTTTAAGAAACTTCTTCAGTTACTTACAGACTGAATACATGCGCTTAAAGCATTTTGAATTGTGTGGGTCTTATATACCCCCTATTTCGTATGAAATTGATTGTCGTGAAGAGCGAGCAAAATCTAAAGATGGTGTCACAGTAAGGATGAAATCTGTCACAGGGCAGTTCATTCCTCTAGGCAAGCTAAATTTTTCCAATTACCTGATGTGTTTGCGGATACACTGTCTTATATGCAGTATCTCAAGTCTAAGCCCAATTGGTTTACTAACTTGACACAATGTGATAGATGGAAAGAGAAAGTATCTAAATTCGGTGAACAAGATATAGTTATACCACTGAATTGCTACTATGATGATGTGGAACCCAATAAAGCTTTAGGCCCTCATTGTGAGCCCTTAGGGTGCACTTACCTTCAGGTCGCTTCATTGCCTCCAGCATGGAGTTCGAGATTGGAGAACATATTTTTGGCCCTGTTATTTGATGCTCACAACCGTACTATTTACTCCAATCAGAAGTGTTTCAGGCCCCTAATTAATGAGTTCATACAACTAGAGACAAATGGCATTGTTGTCAGTATTCCCGGATATGAAAATATATTTTGTTATTGCTTTTCTATTAGGGGACAACAAAGGCCTCAATGGTGTCTGTGGATTTGTAGAAACTTTTACTGCAAATCATTATTGTAGAGTTTGTAGGTGCACCAAAGAGAACGCTCGTAGTATGTTAGTGGAAGAAGTTGACCTCCTTCGCACCCCTGAGAATTATCAAGCTGATGTTCAGTTGGATAATTGTAGTGAAACAGGCATTAAGGAGGAATGTATTTTTAATCAGTTGCCTTCTTTTGAAACACCCACTGATATATGTCTAGATGAGTTCCACGACTTGGTGGAGGGTGTAGCTCATTATACATTTATTCCAGTTTTAAGGCACTTCCATAACTTAAACAATATGTTCATAAAAAACCTCAATGATAGATTATATTGTCTTCATCTTGGTGTAGATGGTGACAACAGACCACCGTAAATTAATCTAGACATTTTTCTTAAGAAAGAAAAATTAAACATTAGAATATTTGGGGTCCTGGTTTATGACATGGTGCCTGAAAATGATTGCTTTTATCAGTTGTATCTTTTAGTAAGTGATATTAGAAGTATGCTGCAAGCCAAAGGGATGACAAGGGATACTTCAGCTAGCTCTGAAGGTTAAGGAACACAATAGGCTTTACTGTGATATTACTAAACTTGACCTGAAGCCCAAGCATCGCTTCCTTTTGCATTATGCCAGACTTCTGACTGTTATGGGACCATTTTGTTATCTGTCCACGATTCGCTATGAGGCAAAACACAGATTAATTACCATGACTGCCAATGCATGTATGAGTAGAGTAAATCTTGCACGCACTGTTGCTATTAAACATCAGCTTAGCTTTTGCTTCAGAGTTGTAAGCAATCTTTCTATCAGGCAGGACATACAGTATGGACCCATTCATGTGGTTGACATATCTGAACTGGATACGTATCCCTCACTTAGTCTAACTTTGTCTAATGATATTCTGGAAGAGCCTAACCAATCTGCTGTTTCTTGGGTTAAATTCAAGGGAACTACGCAAGTAGTTCTTTTTGATGTTGACGAAATTGGTCTTTTTATGTTTGCTGAGATTGAAATTATTATTGTTAAGAGTGACAAACCAATTTTTATCTGTTCTTATTTGGACACTGTTGGCTACTTCACTGAAGTCCGTGGCTATGAGGTACAGCGTATGACAGATATAATTTGCTATTGATCAAGAAAATCTATTAAATCCGAGTCCTCTCTGTATGTACAATATGTCCTCTGAAGAAAGTGTTGTTGTTCTAAAATATGCTGTTTAATTTTTTCATATTTTTAAAATATGTGATGTGTTCCTAGTGTTGCTGTGATTAGAGTACTGTGCCATACTCTTATAGCAAAGTTGAATCTGACTGATGTACATGGTAATACTAGCATAAATATCAAACAATTTTGATAATAGTTTGTGTATTTCAATTCTTACAGAAAATGCAGGGATTAAAAAAAGAAGCCACATCACCCTGGGGCTGGGGTTCTGTAGGAGGAATTCTTTGACAGTGATGCAAATGTCTTAGCTCTAGTGCTAAGTGTTCTTAGCATAGGTTGCTAAGTTTTGTGGCTCTAGAGGGGGAACTCAAAAGGAGCGTTAACAATCACACTAAGAATCTTAGCTCGACTGCTAACTATGCTTAACAGAATTGGAGCCCGATTAACCACCCCACTAAGAACTTAGCATCAGTGCTAAGCTGGCGTAACGAAAAGATAGCCCAGGAACTAAGCTATGTAACAACTCTGCAAAGATGAGACTGCAATTTTTTTTAGCACCGAGTCCTAAGGCTTTAGCTGTGCATATATTGCGATTATTTTTAGCACGAGGTGCTAAGTTTTAGCTACCCAGCTAATTTTTTTTTCTCAGTGTGGTGACCGAGAAAAACTGCAAGACGCGCCACAAATGCGCATTCCAGAAAAACGACTTTCTGACATTCCGCCAATGAGGAAGGTGCCAAACTGACAAGGTATAAAGAAGAAACAAAAAGGCAGGTCGATCGCAACCAGGAGGAAAACAACGGGCATAACTTCATAATACTATTACGAGTTATTACACTATCGGAATGCCGTGGTCTTCCCGTATCAGATCCGAGGCCCTCTCGGCGATCAAGATGACGGGGGCGTTGGTGTTGCCGCTGGTAACGGTGGGCATGACGGACGCGTCCACCACGCGCAAGCCCTGCACTTTCCTGACGAGGAGCCGGGGGTTGACAACGGCCTCGTCGTCGTCGTCGCGGCCCATTCGGCACGTGCACGACCAGTGCCACATGGAGATCGTCGCGGTGCGTGTCAGGCACGTGAGGTACTCGGCCGAGTCGGGGTCCAGGTCGCTGCGCACCAAAGGGAAACCGCTATTCAAAAATACGTACTAATTTTCGTTGTCCACGACACCAGTTACTCGGTGGCTCTTGCGGTGCTCTCAAGGTATCCATGAAATTTCTATACGGAAAGCGGCCCTTATTCGTACTATATGATTTAAAGGTGTTTTTAAGGTGCGCAAATAAGCAATACTCTGTGTATACTAAGTAAAACCCACAGGACATTCCTCGAGTATCCGGGTCGTTTCGCACGCCGAACACGGATGCAGTTACAGGATTCTTGCATTACGAAGACATATGCTGCTTTAGTCCCCCTAAGAATCTTAAGCGTTCGCACATTAAACTTAGGGTCGGTGATTAAGAAAACTGGGGTGTCTATTTAATGCTTACACAGTAAACCATGTGGCAATGAAACTCGCTAGGAATTGGCATTCTACTATGGCTGCCAAATTGTGGCAAGCACTCCTCAGCTGGTTGCCATTTCTGAACGCCAGTTTTTGGCGTGCTCTATCTCCATTCCTCATGTTATACCATACCGCTTACTAAGATTAGCAAGCAAGCTCGCCAAGATTTGCGGAGCAGTGGCGCTGGCGTTTGGCAGCCAAAGTGCCAGCCGACTGGAAGTGCTTGCCAAAAATTAACATGCAAAATGCACGGCACTACACCGGCACGTCTTCTTGCCACAGGACTTACAGTATACATCAAATATATCACCTCGTCCCGCACTTCCCCCTCTCAGTGTACCTGCAGTACTTCGCGGGGGTGGGATTGCTGCTGAGATGCACGCCGTGCTGTCTCAACGACGACTGAAGCTTCCGGCCGAACTCCAGCCCCTTGATGACCACGCCGAGGTCGTGGCCGTCCGGGTCGGTGAAGTAGCCCATGTTGACGACGGGCTTGCCCTCCGGGTCAGTAGCGTTGAGGCGCACGCTGCCGCGGCTGCGAGGCCGCAGGAGCGCCGGCATCACCTTGATGCGGTTGAACCGCCACTGGTCGAAACTGCGAATTTCAAATTTCAATTATATGCTGTGAACCGAAGAGCGACGCATGACGCTCCATTTGGGCGACGTAAAAACGCATCGCCATAAAAGGGCAGCACCTTTTAAAAACGTCGCTCTCTCGCCGCCCAAACTCTGCAGCCGCCGCGTCGCTGGGTGCGCACGCTACCGTGCAGAGGTCAACTTTTCCAGTCGCTGTATGAAAACGGTAACAGTTCCACATATCGGTTTCAAATTTTTTGCACCACCCATCAAAAGACCAAGCACGGCAATCAATTGTTCTAAAGTTTCTCGAACTCTAGAACTAATCCTCAAAATAAAATAGACCAGAAGATCTCGAAATTTCGGCCCTGTCACAATGTGGGCAGTACCCTTACGTAGCTTGTATCGAAGTCCCATGTCAGTATCTTGAACGGTTTGGCTAAAATGGGATGAACGCGAGAGGCCTGCACCGCACTTGTCGCCGCGCCAGTAGTTCTAGGCGCGTGAGGCCTGCTAAATAAAGGGTACCGACCCCTTGCGGACAGCCCCTGCCCACTCCGCCGCTACAGTCTTAAACGGGTTCCGAAGCCGGTTGGACACTGCGAGGGCGGCCGCTAATGGCACCCCTCACTTCAAACCATAATTCGATATATAACCGAGACGGAGAAAGGAATACGGTATATTTCTAGAGGATCGGCAGCCGGCATCTTCAAGAATCGACAGAATTCATGTGCAGTGCCGTTTCGCGTCTTTGAGAACCGCTTGCCAGTCCGACACATCCGCTAACATGCTTCACACATTCAGAAAACTTTAAAACGTAATGTTTATCTACAATGTTATGCGGACGTTGTTCCTAACTGCTCTGCCAGTTGCTACTGGGATTGCAGCTACTACGGCATCCACTGTGAGACACGCTGTTAAATTTCCTGTTAAAATATTCAGCATAGGGTAAGTGCAGGTAAGTCATGCTGGACGTACAATCACATGTATGCACACAAAATTACGCCCTTCTCAGTAGAAAGCAAGTGCGAATTTTGCCAAAAACGTGTGGACTTCTTTTCTTTTTAAGGGTTCTGTTTTATAACTGCCTGCGACTTTTCCCATCGTCATTTCATTTATCTGCACTTGCCCTACACGTGCGCACTCTGGCTCGATTTTGTGTAAGTTTCATCACAGCCCTACCTGATGTTTAACGGTTGTCAGTGCTACCTAGCTCCCTGCTCGTACCTGAAGCACCTGGTGCCGTTGGCATCGATGACGTTGGTGAAGGCGATCTGTAGGTCGGGCTGCTTGGCGGGGGCGCCCTCGGGCGGCGGCGGGTCCAGGTCCGTACGGAGGAAGGCGGCCAGATGCATCATGCCGGTCGCTGACAGCGGGCCTTTCCTGGCCACCAGGTACTCGGCCAAGTCCTTCTGTTGGTGCGCCCAGTCCACGTCACACAGCGGCGGCGCGCATTCGTACTCTATCCCGTCCACCACCGGGTGGTCTTGCAGGTTGCGGCCGACCCCGGGCAGGTCCACAACCACAGGGACATTGGCCGCCTGCCGGGAAGGAAAGCACGACACACACTGAATGAACAAGCTGGCCCGTCCCTTCCGTCAAACCTCGGTGCCAGTTCCGCTGCGCTCGACCGGCACCTCGGTTCGACAGGGGGACTTGGCCAGCTTGGCCTGCCGGCGGCGTTTGCGGGGCCTTCGGCCCCCGCCTCAATTCTCATAAGAAGTGCCCGATAGCAGATATATTTGTTACGATTCAAATCGTTAACCTGAGCCCGTCCCTGTGCGCGCCGCGATGGTAATGACGTGCGCGCGGCGGCCAACCCTAACCTCAAAAAACAAAAACAGATATATTTTCATTAATCACAAATGCGATATAAATCGAAAATTGTTGCCACCGTATGTGATTCTACGTTAAAAAAGGAGTATATCCTCCAAATTTGAAGTTTTTCTGTGAACGATAAGTCGGCGTACACACGTCCGCCCGAACGAACAAACAGTCGGCATCAGACTATAAGCCCGGCTCCTGCCGTGTCTAAAGAAACGTGTTGGGACGGGCTAAAAAGGAGAATTTCGTCGAAAGGAGGGCCAATAGGGGCTCAAATTAATACCCCACTATTTTAGCTCAAATTCTTAGAGTTTGATTGACAACGTCCCAGGACATACCCTACATCTGGTGCAGGTGTCCACGACCAACCATTTCTGAGATCATTTTTCACTCCTAAAACTCCTAAAACCCTACTCTTCGACGGGTGATTCCCAAAATACATTATCTTCGGGTTTTTTCTTATTCTCAGAATTTCTTTCTCGAACATAGTACTGCAAGCCCGGAACTCGCAGTTATGGAGCTGATTCTGAGCTACAGCGTCTTACGGTCAGCGTGTTACCGTGTCACCTCGTAAATTGCACGGCAAAAGCAAAAACACTTCGGAAGAAAAACTTTCCGAACTAGGTAAGTGTTAAAATTAAAATTTTACGCTCTCTCGTGTGCGGATCTGTGTGCGGGTCGGTTTAGACTGTGAAGCGGTGAAGGCCAACGCTTCCTAGATTTTTACGATTCCGATTCGATTTTGTTGACAAAATCAAAAGAATCTAGAAAGCGTTGACCTATACGGCTTTACAGTCTAAACCCACCCTGACGCTGAAACTGCATGGGCCACTTAGATTTTTGTATGTACGGTGCGAATATGGACAAAAATCAGTAGAATCCTCGAGGCATTTCTAACGTCAGTGGCAAGAACGCGCTCAAATCAACTGAGCAGCGCCGTCAGCGTCACCTTCACAGTCTAAACCCATCCTGCGTCAAACCGTTGTCGAGATATCGTGCGGACAAACAGACAAACAAACAGACCGACACTTTTCTTCAGCCCCAACCAGCGAGTAAGGGCTTTGCTTGCTTCGCTATCGTTCAGCCAACAAAGACGCGGCTGTGATTTCCGAGCGTGCCGTTGTCGGTATGTAAGCGGTGTGTCAGCACCTGGCGGGATTTGTCAAGTTGGGGGGAACCCCTGGCAATCTAGAAGGTAAACAGACCGTGACACTCGTGCGCCCCCCCCCCCTCCCTTCCCCTAATACTCAAGTCCTAAGTTTCCAACTATACTCGAGGCAGACGCTTGCAGTGTCATGCTACGTAAAGCTGCGTTTCAAGCAGTAAACCGGTGTTATGGGGAACTTCAAGCAGCAAAGTTGTTTGGAATAAAATATCGACAGCAAATATACCGAAAACATTAATTTAGACAGAACGATCGTGATTCAAAGTTTTACCTGTTTTAATTCCTGTTAAGTCCTGTCACCTAGGAATACCTGTAATTTACTTGTAGATACAGCAGCTGCTGATTGGAACGAAACGTTTCAACCCCTGTTTTGTTGGCCACGTCCGGCGCAACAAGAATAGATACCAGCAGCTCTGTTAGGGCCTAAAAAAAGGTCAGATACGACCATTTTTGGCTGGTTTTCACGCTTTGATGGGGCACAGTGCTATGTGCGCCTTTTTGGGGCGCGCCTTAAAGCGTAGTACTACCAGTGCACCCGTACCTGCAGCTCCTCGGCGGGGCCGACGCCCGAGAGGAGGAGGAGTTGTGGGGAGTGGACAGCCCCTGCAGACACGACGACTTCCTTGTTGGCCTTGGCGACTCGTATCTAAATCAGGGCAGCGTTATTTCCGTTTAAGTATTAGGAGTCGCACATAACCTATTTATCTCTTAAAAACATAATAAAAATTCACACCCAGCCAATCACAACACACATGTGACCATGAGAGCCCGCTCGTCGTCAGGGTCAAACGAAAGTGTGGGAGGGAGAACTATAACCGCACGCATGGAAGTGGATGGACGTTTTGTCGTGCGCAAGGGTCATATGCTGGTTAGGAAACGTGCACACTAAAGTCCTTACTGATGAAAATGCTCGGCATCTCAAACTCAATTTTGTACCACCGTACGATACACATGTCACCACGGTGTTCGAAATTGTCCTGATTTCACTGCACCTGAAATCATTTGGTATAGCAAAATAAATACAATGAGACACATTGCAAAAGAAAAATGTGATAACACTTCTATAAGAACGGCGTATCGCGATTATTGCAAAACTTTGGCAGAAATGCATCATCCCAATTTATTCTGTCATTGCAATTTCATTACAGTGATGAGTCTTTTACCAACACAGACCTCTGTACAACAGTTGAATAAGCTAGTATAGATGTAACGCAAACAATATTCGTAACGACCGCTGGAACAGAATTGTTTGTTACGGAGCAAACACCGTCATCTGTAAGGACCTAGCAGTGTTGGATCTGAAATCTTCATTTTTTAACCGTGCCTTTTTATTTGCTTGCGCTCTGTCCGTTGTCACGTTAATTAAAACGCTTAATAACACTTTTAAACCAGGGGCAGCTCGGGGGGGGGGGGGGAAGTACTGCTTTCTGCCAACTTTCAGGCGGATTGTAACGCGAATTGCCTACCTTTCGGGCGCCCGCTACGAAACATATATGGTAGACAGGGGCAAAAAAGAGCGAAGTCAAAAATGTCAATGAGCGAGATCGAATTCGGATGCGATAACAAAATACAAGATCTTTGCGACTTTCGAAAATTTTTTTTCGATCACCGGAAGGGGTCGCGCAGGGCACCCGAATGGGGCATAACTGCCCCTTACAGCAGTAAAAATCAATGTTGCAGAAAAATTTTGAAAATATTTTCTAAGGTCAATTTGATCAATGTAGGGTCCTAGAGACCTTTCATTCCAAGGAAAACGCTGTAACTTTTACGGTTTTTGAGATATCGACGTTTTTAGTCCTAAATTCGCAGGAATCTAATTTTGATTTATTTTCGCACTTAAAACGCTGATATCTCAAAATCCGTAAAAGTTACAGCGTTTTCCTTGCAATTGAAGCCCTTTGAGACCCTACTTGGATCAAATTGACCTTGGAAAATATTTTCAAAATTTTTCTGCAACATTGATTCTCACTGCTTTAATGGGCAGTTATGCCCCATTCGGGTGCACTGCGCGACCCTTCTGGTGATCGAAAAAAATTTTCGAAAGTCGCAAAAATCTTGTATTTTGTTATAGCATCCGAATTCGATCTTGCTCATTGACATTTTTGACTTCACTGTTTTTTGCCCCTGTCTACATATATGGCCACAAAAATTACGCCAGATTGATTTTTGCTGGAGTTGAGCCAATTAATTTTGGTCTTATCAACACCACCAGGACAGGGGTAAAGGTTCCCTTAATCATATTTTTTCCCACGCCGCCTTGCGACCCCTAGTAATAAATTTTGGCTGTGTAAACTTGAAAGGCCTTTCACCCTTAATGGCAGTAACGGATCCAGGAGCGGCTTCGGGGGGGGGGGGGCAATGCCCTGCTTTTTGCCTACTTATAGGCGGAAAAGTTAGGCCGTTTGCCTACATATCCGGCGCCCTTCTGAAGTCCAGTGACGCCCCCATTGCCCCCCCCCCCCCACCCCTCCCCGTGGATTCACGCCTGCTTAATGGGGTTCCCTACGTTACACAAAAAAGCGATGGATCTCGAGTCGGTCCACACAGGTCACCAACGGACTCTAGATTCCGAAGGCGTGTCTGGGGAGACTGGTGCCCGCTGGTGCTAGTGCCCCGGTGCGGTCGGTATCACCAAATCTGCCTTACACTGTCCAAAATGAATGCTTGATTCCACGCGATTTTGATGCGAACCTTGTATTCTTGTGGGATTTTATTGATTTCAGAATCATCCGCGTACATCAACCGTCTGTAAGCTTGATACTAGCATATGATGCTTGAGGCTCTTGGGGCAAGCATCTCTCAATCAAGCATAATATGCTTCAATCAAGCATAATATGCGTATGTGATTTTTGATGTTTCGAGCATAAAATGTGCTATGCTTAAATCGTGCATTCATTTTTGAGAGTGTACACTGAACGTTGTTCGTCATATTTAAAGCTGTGACTATTCACTAATCACCGGAATATGTCTTAAATTTAAGACGGTTATTCGTCACGTGACGACATATTCGTGTGACCAATGAATCGTCACATCTAAGCAAACTGCACGAAGACAAACATTTCGAGCGAGTTTAGCCAAATTATTTTAGGTGACGACTAACTCGTCACTGGGTCTGTGACGATTAATTCGTTTTTCAGATTTAGCCAGAGGATTCGCGTTAAGTGGCGATGAACATTTTTACAGTGTAACAGCGCCAGAAATTTATCAGGCATTAATTTTGGGACACCCTGTACCCTGTTTACTCAAAAGTCATTTCACTGAGGCGCGTGGTCTCCACGCACTTCGTTCGGCAGTGCACTCTACCTCGCCCGCAGCGTCTCGGTATTGGACAGCGATGGCCCTGGGCTGCGAGCCCTCGGCACGGTCCCCGTCATCGAAGAGGATCTTCGTGGCAGTGGCGAAGGTGACGACGTGGAGGTTTACTCTGTCCAGAGCGGGCTCCAGGTAGCTGCGGTAGGTGCTCCACCGCTCACCGCTGGCCGTCGTCGTCTGGACTACCATCTGCCCTAGCTGACCCTCGGCGTTGATGTCGTCCCGTGGGGACGCGCCAGCCTCTTTCATAGCCTGCTGCAGGAGCGGAATCGCCGGGTGCCGGTAGGGCAGCCAGGACACGCGCTGCGGACCCGCCGTCGAGTGGTACTCTGCCAAAAGCGTGTGTAGTATAGGGTATACGTGCATATGCACCTAAACAAACAGATTCTTAGGCTAAAAGCATATTCAAAAATATTATCTTGAATCGAGCCAATTTTAGAGTTAAATCAAGAAATATTCTTGGATCAAGAATTATATTCAATACGCTGTTCTAGGCTTGAATCAAGAATTCGTTTCTCAGGGTATGCGGTAGGAATTCCAGAAACACAAGGTGATAGCAACCGTAATACACTAAAATTAAAACGAAGGGTGTCGACGCTAAGTGAGGCGTTCGCCCAGGTCATGGCGTGACAGGTTTCGCTCATCGCATAGCGGGAACATCTCATTTGTGCCCCTGGCAGTTCTTCCGATTTTTCTTCCAAGGGGTTTCTTCCCGGCCCTCTTCCCCGGTTTCTTTCCGTGCATTTCTTCCCCTGGGGAAATAGAATATTCTGCCGCCCTTCTTCCCCTGATTTCCTCACCGCAGCGGACGATATTTAATTTCCTCGGAATAATTTCCTCACTGCCGCTCGTGCTGTGCGGGCGCGGGGTATCGACACCCCGCCTCGCTGTGATCACCGCCTGCCTGTGAGGTGACGAGCACGATGGGCTGCCTACCTCCCGGGCGGACCAGCCGCTCGCCTGGGGGCGTCACTAGGTAAGGCTGACCAGTGTTAAAAGCGAAACTGTGGGACAGGCACCAAAGGAAACCAATAGGCGATTAGGCTGCCAGAGAGATACGCGCTCATTCCTCACATTATGACATACTGTTAGATATTGCGTTCTTCATTTTAAACTTGCGAAAGATTTGCATTAATCGCTTCATAGCCGCGAAAATCACGCACGTGGAAGCTTATTTTGTTATTGCTCGTTGGTAGTTTTCTATTGTAGTTTATGTTAACATTCAAGTCTGTAGGGGCGTTATTTCGGTTGGCGGGGGCGGGAGATGCTCACGAAAACGTTACGGTCGATCCATTGCACTTCGCAGTGCAAACGAAAATGCAAAGCGCATACAACTAGCACCAAGCATTGCAAAGTGCAAAATGGCACTGACTCAAGTTAATTTCGTGACTGGTTGGTTTGGTGTGCAGTAAACATGAAACCGTCTCGTTCTTTTAAGAATAATATAAAAGATTTAATTCGTATCCCAGCAGATTTTTAATTTACATTAATACATAGCCGAGGGGACAACCACTCATTAAAAATGTGTACACAGATTTCAGGATTTCGTCGGATTACACCCCGTGGTTTTCGTTTATTTTAGAATTTTATTCCTTTCCTGGCCTATTTCAGCCTGTGGAGGTACTTTTTTCGGCAGAGAGTCCAAGTCCAACTTCAAATTCGCAATTTTTATCACTTTCTTCTTAAATATTTCTAGAATTTTGTACACATGATTACGCTAGTGATTCGCCCCTCGTACATAGCAGCCGTTTTATTAGTATTGTCAGCAATAACGTACGGACTAAAAAACTCACATTGCCTTTCACAGCCCATCTTACTAACAGTGTAGACACATAGCAACGATACTGCACTTTCACTGTGCACAAACTGGTGTATTTTAATTACAGAATAACAAGGAGTCATGTAACACCTGAAAAGAAGCAATGAAAACACGAACGCACATGAACACATTCACAAAAATGAAACAAAATTCATGAGGGTACATTTAATAAGTACAAAAAGTAAATGAACAAATAACTTAAAAAAGCAGGCCTTTACACAAGAAAAATCAATTTTTCTAAACTTAACGCAATCTAATTTTATGTTAGTCAGGAAGTATTTCGCCGTGAGTGCTGTCAGATATGTAGTTCGAGTGTGTGATGACACGTATGCATGATGCTGTGAAAAAAGCCTGAATGAGAGCGGAATGTTAATTTGTGTGATTCTTGTTCGAAGTTCGCAAAAAAAGTCGGACAGGGGAAGAGCAAAGTATTATTCGTTGTGGGGAAACCAGGGAATGTTCGCGTCTTCAAAAGGATGTACGAGATTTTTCGGAGTCAGTGCCCACATAAGCAGTCACGACCAAGCGCAGCTTCAGTACACTGAATAGTAGTAGACACGAGTCGGCTCTCGTTGGCCGTTAAACTCCAGTGCCTGTCCTAACGCAGTGGCATGCAGTGACGTTTTGCTGAAATAATACCTAATGCGCACTGTCGGCCAGTCTAGCACTGAGCTGATCCCTCTCAAAAGGGAAAGCGACCACTGCTCGCAGTGCTCGCCGAACAAAGCGCTCCTCTCGCCATAGCGGCGCCGCGTTGATAAAGGTGCCGCTGGCCAGCCTAAAGCCGAGTCCGTTCCTCCACTAGGGGGAGGACGACCACTGCTAGTGATCACCAGCGCTACCCCACGCCATCAGCATCGCGGCGCTGATGTGGCGTGTGCCACCCTCCGGCAGAGCGACAATCAAGCAGCACATTTTGGCGATGTGCCGGCCATTGAGAGGTCCTGGCCGGCACCTAACTACACACATGCAATATATTATATATCGCAACAAACACAACGCACACTTACCCTAATAAACACACAATAGTCCTTAAATTCACACCGCAAAGTATTATTGTATTGGCTTAGTACGGTCAGAGTTATGTGCCCAAATATGTATGCAGATAAGAAAATTTCAAGATTCGTGTACATGATAATGCGTCTTGCGACGTGAAGTGCTATAGCAGTGTTGCAGATGTATCAAGTATTGAGTCAGACGCTACATTTTACAGACAGCATACTGTAAGGTACTAAAAATACAAGTAATGCGTCTTGCGACGTGAAGTGCTATAGCAGTGTTGCAGATGTATCAAGTATTGAGTCACACGCTACATTTTACAGACAGCATACTATAAGGTACTAAAAATACAAGTTCCCCGGAACCCCAAAGTTTGAACATAACCAGAGACCTGCGCTACGGACACTCTTCATTTAAGAAACACAAGAAGCATCACATTCTCCAGAACTGGTGAGCGCCTCCCAAAAAATACTAGACATGCTATCATACCAATTATGAAGAATGTGACGATTCCCCGCATTACATTCATTACATTTTATACGCCGTGACAGTGGAATGACATAAACTGACAAATAGCATGATGCACCACTGACAAACCATCTAGCCTAGACAGAAAAAAGTGATTCGATCCTTTTAGGGACACCTACATACAGCAATAACGATGATTTTTTTTTATCAGTCAACAGCCGTAGTGTATCGCGTATATTTTTCCGTGACTTAGAAAGCCTTGGAAGTTATGAACCACGCCTACATTTCAAAAATATATTTCTCGCAAAAAATGTGTTTCAATGGACATTTCTCGCACAAATTGTGGCAACAAAGGCCAGAAAGGCTCCATTTCCCGATAATTTCCTCGCTTATTTTATGCAAGGACGGTATCCTCCACCCAATTTGAGGGAGAATTGATCCTCGCACAAAACTGGGCGAGAAAACGTTCCAGGGTTTTCCTCGTCTACTCATTCCCAGTGGAACTGTCTAAGAGTACTTTTTCATCCCCCGGTCGTCAAAGATACAACAACCACATACATAATGCTCGAAGACAACCAGTTCCTTAACCTATCCCTGAATACGACCGCCTAGTACGGTCGTTTCAAATGTGAAAGTAAATAGGAAGCGCGAAGAAAATGATACGACCACGAAGATATGAAGAACACAAAACCGTCGGCTTGTCTAGTTCTCACTTTCACTTAAACAAAGGACCCCCTCAGCATATCTTTGAAAACATCGTCACTGCAAAAGGAAACGCCACGATCATCGCCTAATTTCAGGCTATAAGGGACTTTACAGGCACTGGTCTCAAAACTGGGCATACATTTTCAATTTCAGAATCGAGACTCAGTATAGCGCCAGTATTTCCAAATTCGGTCACACGACCATTTCTGACGGAACATGTGGAGGGTAGTGCTTGGTCTCATCGTGGACACCCCACCATTTATCGTCCGCATTTTATATCAGAAAAGGTTGTGTGACCTCATTTTGGAGCCCTAGCCCCAAGCTGAGTCTTCCTCCGGAAACAAATTTTACATGGGATATCAAATTTTCTAAACATTGCCTACTTAACAAAACCCTCAACAAATAGTACAATAAAGATATTTTGGAGTAATTGCACAACCATTCACGCAGTCCAGTGCATGTTTGTGTTTTAAATAGCAATGCATAGCGCACTTGTATATTCCTATGCACTCATTCCACAGAAATGCGCAATATAATGCAGAAACGTACAAGTGAACCGCACATGAATATTTTTGAACCAGACATCCACCAGATTGCAGTGGTTGATGAAACAACATAATAACTGTACGATACTATCTGTGCATATGCATCCCCTTTGTCTCCACTGCCGAACTGATCGATAATGCTAGTCTATGGCGCAGCACAGCTGCGGCTGAGAGCGTTCCAATGGCTCACACAACTATCCTAAAATGTCCACAGGTCACCAATAGTAGAAGGTGGTCACGTCGGCCGTTTCGCCCACTCGTCCGGCAGTGAGGCATGGCTCTACACAGTATTATTCACAAAAAGCGTCGTGTCCGTAATTTACGTCAGAATCATATTCCCACCTGCACACTAACCGTAAGGACAACATTCGTGATATTTTGCGCGCAACCCAACCAGAGAACAATTTTGTGGCCCGCTGTGAAACATTGTCTCAATCGGTGACAAAATTGTCTCTGAATCCGGATGTGCTCAAAACCTTTAGAGGGATGACGTTGTTCCTCTGACATTTGCACCGCAAATATTTCTAACGCAGCGTACGAAGACACGCTTTTCGTAAGGCCACGCTTTTCTATTGCAGTGCTTACAGAGCATGCCACCTGTCGAGCAACGAGAGAAAGAAAAGAGCGATGGGGCCACCTCATATCAGTTTATGTATACAGCTGAAACCAGTGCGTCAAAAAGTGGTTCTAATACCCGTTAATTATTACCCAGTAGCGTTATATACTCTGAACAACTGTTTCACTCCCATGATCGCTGTCTGCTCTAGTAGGCTCTACCCATCAGGAGGGTGGAAACCAAGCAAACCCTTCTTATCGACAAAATGACACATGTTCACCTCCTACTTGACACTACACTATTATAACTTCACGAAAGAAAACAAGGACACTATGACAAAGCTGTCCTGCAGAGGATCTCTTTGCGTTGCGATGGAAAAAACTCGCACAACAAAGAAAAGCTTCGCAAGCTTACGAAGGATTTTCTTTGCAAGCCTCCTTGCAACTTTTCCTTCACATTACACGGAAGTGCTTTGCAAAAAAAAACTTCATAACAGAATGCCCTAAATTTCTTTGCAGTGGAAAACCTCGACTTTCGTAAGCGTTTGACAGTACTGTCAGCGGAGGCTCCAAGATACTCCGCTAATACTCCGGATGACAAAACTGCTAATGCACGGATGTTGTGCGCTCAACCGGAAACAGCCTTAGACGGCCGCAGTCACTCGCTGCCCTGCTCCGTGCAGCACACCCACCAGCTGGCTGCTGACTCTGTTGACTAGCTCAGTTCGAAATAAAATGGAAGTGCAGCGCCAATCACGTCGCCACATTACTGATAGTAGAGCTAGTGAAAAGAGCCGCCAGCCTGCTGCTGGGTAGGTTGTAAAGAGCAAGAACGCAGTGACTTGCAGGAGGCTGAGGCGGAGAGCAGACAGCGATCGAGACTAGAAACCAGTGTTAAAGGCCTATTCGGCAACAGGCTAGTCGAGCGCACTTCAGAAAGTGAGTGGTGCATCAAGCTAATTGCCCAAAGCGAACAATGCATTCACGAAAACACTAAATTAGCGTTGTGGATCGATGGTCGTCGGGAGCCCGCCAGTGTCCTCTTCGGTAACGCCGAACAGGAGGGATGCACTGTTGACAAGAGAGGAGAGAGATAGATGTGAGGTTGAGGTTGCAGCAAAAAATAAAATGTACAAAGAATATATACTTACCACACAGGAGACGTGACGACATTGGAGACAGAAGTGGCTCATAGAGATGACAAACGGTTCAGTTGGGGAATCTCGTTTCTTGCGATCTGGGGCCAGCTACAAAAGTATTACAATGTTAAAATATCAAAATCGTACAGACGAGCGAGGATTCTTGCAGGAGGTAAGAAAAAAGAGCTGGCCCGTCCCTCCGTTAAATCTCGTTGCCAGTCCCGCAGCGCTCCACCGGCACCTCGGTTCGACAGGAGGGACTTGGCCAGCTTGTCCTGCCGGCGGCGTTGCCGCGGGGGGCCTAAATGCCCCTCTACAGGGCAAAAAATAAAGTTTCTCAAAAAATTGGGAAAAAATTTCCAATATCATTTCGATGAGAGTAGCGTCTTAAAGGGCTAAAATTTCAAGTAAAACGTCGTATCTGTTACGGTTTCTAAGATATCGGCATTGAAAGTGCAAAAACCGCGTATACCGCGGTTCTGCTCGGTTTAGCTTGAGTTTTGCACTTTCAATGCCGATATCTCAGAAACCGTAAAAGATACGACGTTTTACTCGAAATTTTAGCCCGTGAGGGCGTTATTTCCACCGAAATAACGTAAGAATTTTTTTTAGAAACTTTATTTGTTGCCCTGTAGAGGGGCAATTAGGCCCCCCGCGGCACCACTAACATGACCTCAAAAGGGTTGTTTTCTGATCCAGAACCAAATTGAATTCGAAAATTTTGAAACTAAGAAGCAGTATACTGGTCTAGAGATTATTTTGACGAAGGTTTCTAAATCGATACTGACAATTTAAGGTTCCCTTATAGCGTCAATTCTCGGAAATAGCTAGTGGAGGGCTTAAATTCGAGTCACTTTCGATACGCTGCGACCCACTTAGCCAAGGTTTCAATATGGCAGTTTTTCGGTTAGAGACGGAGCTAGAATTGAAAAGTGCGTCTCCAGCAACCGTTGCCAAACCTTCGGCAATGAGGGCTGAGGGCCGTCACGCAGGCGTCCAGAGACGGAGATCGCTGTCAGGCGAGCATGCCTAGGTATGTGTGCGTTATGCGCGAGGAGGCGAAAGCAGGTATGCTTAAAGCGCGTCTGTTGTACCACAGGAGTAAGGAATAGTGTTGTACCAGTGCCGCTGTTCCAAGTCAAACTGAAATACCTGCTTCGGGCGAGAAGCAGTGCCACCATTGTCTCGTCCATGGCCCGGATTCTTGATTGCGTTGCTGTGTGTGGATTGTAGAACGGTTTCCCTCCAGCATGGTGCTGCGGCTGGCCTTCCTCAGTCTCTTCTACCTGAAATAAATGGACATCAAGTTAAAGACAAGAAAAACATACAGAGACCACGCGTAGTGCAAAAGGCCAGCTTCCCTATTATAACGAACCTCGAGCACGTTTCTATAGCGTTACGTGACGGCAAATGTCTTCAACTAACTTCCTGCTTATGGTTCTCCTTGTATTGACCGAAAAAAAAATATCTCATCAATTTTTCTGATAATTTGCAGACAGTTCCAAACAAATATTAGAATTTTCCAAAAACTAATAAAATAACATTGCATGCGCGGATGAGTATTTTAATGCCGAGTAGCAACGTATTATTAATTATCCTTTGATTACTTAAGAACTTAAGACGTCTCTGACAATGTGATGTGAGGATGGGACACAGCAAGAAACGCGGTTAGGGTGCGAAAGAAGGCACACTGTTCGAAAAATACTGGAAACTCCTGAAGGCCATCGGACTTTTTCCCCCTTTTGTACCCTTTCTTCCCGACGTTCGCCATATTCAGATTCGCACTACTGACATCAGTACTTCATTGCGTGCTCAATACAGGGCGCCTTGCCTTCAGTTATGGCCGCAATCTCATTCTTATTAACAACAGCAATCTGAAGCAGTAAATCATGTTCTCCTTCAAATTTCTGAAGGTTCTCTAGGAATTTACAGAGAACAGTTGGAAATAAATTTACCTATTGATCTTTCGCAACATCTCAGAAGTCTTTTTTAGCAGTGTGCGGGAGAATATATGGCACGGAAAGCAATTACTTAGGGAACTCTTATAATTTACAGAAGGGGTTACGGAAGTGTCTGCTAATTTTAAACCGGAACATACTGTACCATATGTGTATTTCTCCTCCGCCCTCGAGCTAGTACGCTTTTGTAGGTGGTCACCGTGTTCGTCTCGAAGCCAGGAACGTCCACATCGATTCGGCAGAAAGGTGTGGTGGTCATCACGCTGCACCGTCCGCGCAGCATTGCCTGCAAAGGAAGATGCAATGAAATGTCATGATTTCATGCTTTCAATTTCCATTGTGTCAGGACTCTAGTTTGCCTAACGTACACCGGCTGGGGCCGAGTCGGGCCGCTCCTCGTCTCGGCTTCTCGGCCGTAGGGCCGCTGTAGCCGATCATAGTCCTATGTGGTCACGGTCCCGGCAGCACGGCCGGCTGGGAGCCGCCTGTTGTCCGTAGGCCTCGCGGGGTCCGAGGCCCTGAGGCACGCTTATCCGCTCAGCATCCGCTCCGCTACTCAGCCGGTCTCGGCCGGCAGCCGCAGGGCCGGTGTAGCCGAGACGAGGAGCTGCCCTACTCGGCCCCAGCCGATGAAGGCCGCTAGGCAAACTTACGTCCTGACACATTGTTTGCCCCAGAGACTGGAAACGGGCGGGCATCGGGTGCCCGCTGCCTCAGAGTGGGTGTCACCAAAGAGCGCTACTGCCTACTCTTCTGCCCCAGAGAGTTGCAGCGGTCGTAGCCGTACCGACTAGCGCGAGCCACAGCTATAGTGGGTGCAGGGAAGTTTGGCAGAGCGGATCCCTTTGCTCTCGGATTCTTTTGTAGAAGGCAATAATTGTGAGGTCGCCAGGGATGCGCTGGGCTGCCGGCCGTAGCCATGCGGGCCCCGCCTGCAGGTACGTGGGTCTAGTTCCGGGGCACCATAAATGAGCGTTGATAATTGTGTACACAAAGACCCGAGACATTGTCCCCCGAAGCCTTTGACGCCGCTCTGCCAAACTTCCCTGCACCCACTAGACGACACCCTGGGCCAGTCTATCTAGTCCCAAACGGTAGAGAGCGAGTGACGAGAATAGCGTGTGCACGCAGCTCTGAAATTTCCAATTATTTTTCCCCAAAAATTTCTGTGGCACTAGAAACACTAGCATTAAGATACCGTACTTGAAATAATGATATTTCTCATTCATCCAAGAATGCAACCGTACGTAGAAGCTGGCGTGGAGAATGTTTACACTCGTAAACGTCTACATTTACGTCCCATTTAATCCTCAGAATATTGTGCGTTAAGAATTGAGAGAAGGTTAAAAAAATCACGATCTTAAAAAAAAAGCAGGCAACAAAAGAATGTATGGGATAAAATGTCTACTCTTGAGAAGTGTGTAACATTTTTAACTCCATGTGATTGTTTTGCTAGCGTGATTAAATTACCTGTACTTGCCCTACTCGCTTTCACTAGACGCTACTCGCCCCCCTCCCCCGGTCTCCTATTACCTTCTCCAATCTACCCCCCCCCCCCCCCCCCCCAAATTCTGATCTGCCTAAATTTACACGGGTGGCCTTGGGTCGCCTGATGCCGCAGCCGCGGCACGAGACTCGTTCTCCATGCGCGGACAAACGTCGTTGAAATGCAAAGGGGCGGCCTTGTGCACCGGGAAAGATCTGTAGGACGGCCAGGTCCTTCGCAGCCCTAGCCAGCGGCCCTATGCGCAGAGGCCCTTTTTCATGTTTGCCCGCATTTGTGTATGATTGGAGGCGGCGTGTTAGGCTGAGCCAGAGGGTCTGAGAGGCCAAGGGTACGACAAGACAAGAGCTCGAATGTCTTGGCCAGAGAAGGCCCTTGTCTATGCATTTATGGCCCTGCGGCCGGGCGGCGATGAATAAGTGTTTCTTTACGGGACTCAGTTTACTGCTGTGGCGCGGCGTGACGAGGCGTCGCTGGACTTGGCACGCACTCGCGACGTGGCGGGTAGCAGAGTGCGCCTGGCTGGACGACGTAGACCCCTCCTGGCCCTGGCCCCGCTCTCTCCGCTCCCGCACACAGGGCGTAGGGCTCTCTGCGCCCTGCCGCCCGCTCCTGCCCCGCCCTCGCCGGCCCTCGCCCCGTTCTCAGAAAGGGAAACGACACAAATGGCGTAGTTATGTTTACCGGTTTGGCGCGTTTAGGCTGCCCTGGCTTGCATGACGAGGGCGACGAAATTGAGACGCACTATGTGACTGCAGCGCTTGAGCATATCAGAACATGTGCACATGTAGACTTTAACAAGATTTAAGTTAACAAAACTTAGGAACACCGACCGGCCGTTTAAAATATTGGCCTGTCACGCAGCAGCCAAAATGTAAATTTTTTTGTATAAATACACTACATGAAATACTAGTTTGGTCAACCAGCACTGGCCCAGTCCCCACCTAGCCATATGAGGCCCGGACTAGCAGGCTGCCCAGGAAATGCCCGGGTACGCGAGCCCTGTCGCTTGTCACACACACAATAGGGTATTCCGGAGTAAAGCTTGACCGGAAACGAGAAGACGTCAAGAATCACAAAAGTGGATACGGAAATCTACTGTATGAAAAGTTACGCAGCACGTGCCACGCCGTCAGCCACGAGCCGACTAGAAAATTCGGAGGCTTAGCTCTCGCTGACGATATGTCACGACCATTTGGTAGGGTCAGACAGCGCCGGAACTACTCCGCGCGGCCTCAGGATGTGCGTCCCCGGGCCGCGTGGTTGGAGTCTGCGCTGTCTGACCCTATCAAATGGTCGTGACATATCGTCAGCGAGAGCTAAGCCTTCAAATTTTTGAGTCGGCTCGTGGCTGACGGCGTGGCACGTGCTGCGTAACTTTTCATACAGTAGATTTCCGTATCCGCTTTTGTGATTCTTGACGTCTTCTCGTTTCCGGTCAAGCTCTACTCCGGAATACCCTACTGCCGAGCCCGTCACGCCAGACACTGTCTTGGCGTACATCCCACCATGTGATACAGCAGGCGAGATGCTAAAGGCAAGGTATCCTCTTTTGAACATGCTACCGCAGTCAGTAGCGCGAAATGACATGTAAATGAACAGATTTCGAACGATTTCCAACGGATATCCGTTTTTTCTGGCCGCCCCACCTCGTCCCCTCTTCTCCCTCCCTGTCTCTCGTCGAGCAATCGCGACGGGCGGAAAGGGAGGGGAGCGACCGTACTGCTGCCATTTGAGAGGCATGGTACCTCCCCCCCCCTCTCCCTCCTTCCCTTTCAGGCATCCTTCGACCGAAGCGCGCCAACAGCGGCCATCTTCGCAACGGTCATTGCAGAAAGCGTATTCTGACCAACACTTCAAACGCCTCGCAGGTCACAAAAGTGCACGAAAAATCTAGCACAGCATTCCTTCAGCGGGGCCCGACGTTCGACGGGAACGGCAACTTTGTTGGGCCTTGGTAGCGCGATCCGACACGTGTGTTCGGCGCGGTACAAATCTCTCGGCAGCCACAGCGAGGCGCTACGTTTATTGCACAAAGGTCGGCCTGTTCAGATAGGAAACTAGAGGCTACACTTACCCCATGTGCGTCCTTCTGGATAATCCACACTGCAGCCGAAGAGAGACGCAGCCGCGGAAGATCCATGCACTCGACACATTTGCAGCGCTCCAAGCACAAGGCAAGCCGACACTGGGGTAAAACGCAAACACTGGGTATTGGGCGGGCTGTCCCGCACTGTGACTCCTGCGGACTGGCACCGGCTGCTGCTGTGCTGCCACTGCTGCTGCACTGGCAGGCTGCTGATGCCAGCCCCCAGCACCGGCCCCCAACGCCGGCCGCCGCCGCGCGCCGCCAGTTCCTGCCTGTCGCCCGGCGGCAAGCCGGAAAGAATGCGCTGAGAGGGACAGGGGGGGAGAGGGGAGGGAGTGAGAGGGAGGGGGGGGAGTGCGAGGAGAGAGAGAGAGAGAGAGAGAGAGAGAGAGAGAGAGAGAGAGAGAGAGAGAGAGAGAGAGAGAGAGAGAGAGAGGGGGGGGGGGGAGAGGCGGAGAGAGAAACAGAGAGAGGCACACGGCAGCCCCCTTTCCATCCATCCAGCGCGACGTTGCCGCCGGTCGCCGGGCAGCGGCTGGCGCCGTGGCTGGCGCGTCTTAACTGTTCCACTTCTACTCCCCCCGATGACATACTAATCCACATCAATTGATCAAACCAATATTCGACACCCTTCGCCAAATTACGGCTCTCTGACCTATTGCAATCCCGGCGCCGTCGTACATTCCGTTTTTGCCGAGGTTTTGGCTTTAAAATTGCTGTCGGCTACCTGGTGACAAAGTTTGTCCGGAGAGCAGGTTGAAAAAAAAAACCACTTTTGATCAGGATTCTAAATACGAACTATTTGGTAGGTGTCAGATCAGTTCTTCTATGGGAGGAGAGACAAACACGGCGGCTTATTTACGTAACTGCCTCTCTATTTGAGCCAATACCAGGTAGGCTAGCCCGCAACGTACTGGCTCCGTCTCTTTCTCTCTCACGCGTCCGGCCGAGACAGAGATAGGGACACCTGGTATATGGCTTCCTCGCCAAAATTCGCCCGAGCTGTGCCATCCCAAGTAGAAATTTCAAGCTGCCCAAAAACTTGCGCTGCCGCAGCGCTCACACAGCGCTGCTTTGTGTCATAGGGGAACGTTCGTACCGCTTCAGCCGGCGAACGGGTCCGGGATTAGAAGCCAGGCCTGTAGGTTAAGGTGCGAGTCCCTTGGACACAAGGTTGCCGAGACTTCTATAAGGAGCTTGGAGCGAGCGGCTGAACATGCAACAGATGGGCTGCCCTTTGTGGCAGTGCCGGGCGGCAGCGCCGACAATGAAGGTTACCTTGCCTGGGCAGCGCCTCCGATATCTGTATGCAATCCGCGCGTTGCCACACACTTTGGCAGCGCTGGGCCGTTGGGACGCCTGTCAGGTAGCGTGTAGCCTCGCCCGCCGGCCCCGGGAGTGCGGCGCGTTGCCTATCGCGCACCTGGCAGGCGCCCAGGCCTGCCGTGACGGCCGCGCCGCCGACATCTTTCCGCCGAAAGATTACACAGCGCGACGTTCTCTAACAAAGGCCGACTTTTCAACCTACAAAGAACGGCTTTCGTGGGCTACGAAGCTCAATCGGGCAAATCGAGCGGGTTGCCTACCTCTCGGGGGCAAATCAAAAAAGCCGCGTGTAAATGTAGAGGAGGGGGGTGGAAAAGTAAGAAGTCGCTACTGGTGCAGCACCGTAGCGTTGCGTTCATTCCTATTTTACTGAGCGCACTCGCCCCTCTGATTACAGCTTATTTTTAAAAAGTAAGCGTAGTTTTTTTTAATTAAAAAATGGAACACTGCGGCTGAATGAAAAGCCCGTGACTCGGACCTCGGGCGATGTCATGAGTGGGCTTGACACTCAAATGCAAAAGATTTTTAACGAAAAGACGGTCGATAATGACCAAAAGTGGAAAATGTATAATGAATCACTGCAGAGATATCTACATTTTGTGAACGAACAGAAACGCCCCTTACAAATACAAATGTCAGGCCCGGAGAGTGACCAGTCGAAAAGCGATACTGCAGCCAGTAACACACGCCTGCGTAGTCACGTGCTCGCAACACTCCCGAAAAAGCAGAAAGAATCGGGCGGCGTGTTGTTTGATCTGCTTGCCTCGTCAGCCGGCATCGAGTGGGATGAAGTCGGGTGTGTGACATTGGGCGGTGTTAAACTAGAAAACAGTAACATTGTGAACCTCGTGAATGACGCGTGCAGACAGAGAAAGCACGCTCAGACCACAGGGGCAGACGGCTTCGCGAGGGCGCTGAAACAAATGAACGTACCACTGACTCTGATTGGAAACGAGCGCTACCAGCGTATCATACGCGGCCAGGCCGGTGCCGGTGCGAGTCATGACTCTACGTCGCTCTCTGAACACGCGGAAGCGGCGGCAAAACCTGGCGGGCGCGCGCATTCCCGCGGGGCGGCCTTCCGGCGGCCGCCAATCACGCGCGGCGGCGGGCGCGGCGGGGGCGGACCCCCGGCCCCCTTCGGTTTTGGCGGCCCCCCTCGCGGCCCCCCTCGCGGCCCCCCTCGCGGCCCCGTTCGCGGCCCCCTCGCAGATCCCCCGGCCTCGCGGCGGCGTCACCCCGCATGGCCCGGTGGGCACGATGGGGACATCGATGACGTGTACATGGACTCGAGGCACCCCGCCGGTATTAGCACCCCCAGCAGACTTTTCCGAGAGCTGTCGGTCAGTCGGCCGCGTGTCGACGATTATCTGACCGGGCAGGATTCGTACACTCTGCACAAACCAGCGCGAAAAAACTTCACCCGTAATGTGACTTACGCGGATACGGTCGATGCCTGCTGGCAGACTGATTTAGCCGACTTTTCGGACATAGCAGAAGACAATCAGGGGCACAGATATATCCTGTTTTGCGTGGACGTGTTCAGCCGCTTCGCCTTTGACGTCCCGATCAGAGATAAAAAAGCTCGGACGAACTCCACGGAGATTGGCAGGTGGCACTCATGGAAATTCATTATCCAAACACCCTCTGCGATACAGAACCGACAGAAAGCTGGATTGAAGTTCTCTGCCTCGAACAATTCGTCGCGATACCCACAACCCCTGATACGGTCTTTAAAAATGATCATCAGTGCACGGTAAACAATGGCTTCTATCACCTGAGAGAGATGACGCACACATCGGTCGATCAGCTCCTGCGAGAGATTGAAAAGCTTCTCCTGCCGCTCCGATATTCTCAAGAGGGAAAAGGACAGGAAAAAATAGTGGAACTACTCCCTGGAAATTTATTTTCATTCCAGCCTCTGGAACATTACCCCCTCAAAAGATAAAGTTCGCGCCTCGGCTCGCGTTGCAGCTCGGCCTCGAACACGAGGGGCCGTATAGCGCGGACCAGCCGATCGTCGGCGTCCGCCCCGTCGACCTCGCCTTGGGCAGGCCCCCGCAGATGTACATTTACGCCGACCTCATTCGCGATCAAATAGTAGGCCACACAAGGGCGCCCCTGCTCCGGACAATCCCCGTGGCGACAGATGCGAAATTCGGCACCATGACATCATATCACTGCGATCATCCGATTTATTTCGATCTCAACACGAAATCATTTGATCACATCCAAGTCAATATAGGAACACACACGGGCCGTTTTATGCCATTCGATCACGGAACGTTGACGTTGCTGTGTCACTTTCGAAGGCGCGCCTAAAAAACATGTCTTCGTACATAAATTATTACGTAAACCAGGCCCAGACGGGGTCTGGTATGGCATATTACGCAGGCCTGGGCAGCCAGAGGGGACACGGCTTGGGGGCGCTTCTCGGAGGCCCTTTTCGCAGCGTGCTCCCTTTCCTCAAGTCGGGGGCGTCTATGGTAGGGAGAGAGGCATTACGAGCCGGAAGCCACGTTCTGTCCGACGTCGTCGCGGGGGAGAACTTTGTTGACAGCGCACGCAGACTCTCGGGTGAGGCCGCGCGAAACGTCCTTAATCAGCTCAGCTCCCAGATCGGCCTCGCGCCGCGACACCCGAATGATCGACCAGCGGAGTTTCGCGAGCCGAATAGAGCCGGGTGCTGCTGCAGGGGCCGGTTGGCAAAACAGGGGCCTTCTTGGGCTGGAAGTGGAACAGGCCGACTCATTTTGGTCGGGGTCGGTCCCGGGATAAATGATTTCGTATCTCCGTCCGAGGTTTACCACATCCCTGGCGATCTCGGGGCCCTCTGCAGGGATATCCATAAGGCAAAAAAGCACCATTCGTTTGTTAGCCTAGAATCCATACTAGGGGTTTGCGAGGTGCAGAAAAAATTCTGAATAGAGGGACATTTATGCTCATCGACTGGGACCCCGCTCGGGTGTGTACGACCAAAGTTGGCAGAATGACAGGCAAAATCGATTAGGCGTGATTTTTGGCACACTCCGTATCTGCCTCATCGTCAGCGGTGAGATTGAAAAGTGTCTTTCGAGAGGAAGAAATCCTACCCTTCTGGGATTTATAGCACCAATAGTTTGGGAGCGAGGGGGTGTGTACTCTTGAAAAATGTGACCCGACTTCTCCCTATTATACGCGCTAATACGCTGTTACTAAACAGTTGATATGTCCCAAAATCCGATATTTTGGGACGATTTTGCGACCAGTTCGGCCGAATTTTATTACTATTACGCGTAATGGCACGTCTGGGTGACCCCATTAATACGCGGATGGCCGCCCTTTCGTTTGGGAGTTAGTTTTCGGCCTTTGGGAACAATTTTGTGAATAGGTGTTCCAGTCATATGATAATGCATAAATAAATAGATTAATTAACCACAGTTTGCCCTGCCAGGCTCCACCTGGACCACTGACAGCCGCCAGGAGACCTAGGAAGGAGTGCGCCAGGCACACATCACACATATCAGTGCTTTGCGTTGAGCGAAGTGCTTTTTGGTAAGCGAAGAGCGAAGCCTGATACGCCACGACGCGGTCTGGCGTACTCCTACCTAGTAAATTATATATTGAAACAGGCCTGTACAACATTCGGTCACATTCCTGACTTCAGCGCACACATTTCGCATCCTGCTTCTCATACATGTCTTAAATTCGTCTATCGACCACATCCCACTGCCGGAGAGGCACGCAATGGTCTCCCCCATGACTCAAACTGCAGCCTGCCGCGTAGCCCGTGTCCTCCCCCACTTCCGCACTCACTTTGGAGACGAGCCACACAAAGATCGCCTCCGTGTCACCGCACACCGTGACGCGGTGGCGCGGCGTGTCTTCTTGTTGTTGCCACACTTAGCGCATCGGTCGTCAAGCACCCTCTTCTTGCTGTGCAGCCGCGCCCGGCTGGCCACGACGTCGTCGGCACTGGTCCCTCACGGCGACTTCGCGGAACCGGCTGCCGATGTGCACGCAAAAAAATGACCTGCCAGGGTGCTAAAAAGGGTGCACTATTTTTTAGGAGAATACACTCAGCTAGATTCTTCGCTGTAGTGCTAAATTGGATTTGCAGGTTTGCTATTTAGCAGGTCCAGGTCAAGGAATTAGCACCGTGCTAAAAATTTAGCTGACTACATGTCTTTTGTCAGAATTTGATTTTTAATCAAAAAATGAGGTGTCACCATCTTAATTCGTTTCCCGCAGCTTCCGAGTAGCCACAGTTCATTCCCAACTATAGTTCAAGCCGTCTAGAAGTATCGATTGATACTGCGCTGGGAAAACTGGTGACGCTTCAACCGGAGTCGAACCCGGATCATTATCCAGCGAAGTCCAGCACGGAAGCCACTGAGCAACCGGGACAACTAACTACATACGAGGGCCCGGACTTGCTGTGCTGCGTTATTGGTGCAGATAGAGTCATTACCGGTGCTACCTGAAGTTTCCAGGGACGCTTATCTGACTTGCCATTGGTTCGCTAGCACCAAAGCTAAATTCATTAGCTGGACAGGACTAGCTCGTTTTGAACACAGCTAAACTCAAAATAGGACTTTAGCTAATGCGAAGGCGACCTCGGCTAAATGGCGTAGCAAAACAGTTAACAATTTTGTCCCACAGCTAAACCCATGGCAAAAAAAAAAAAGCATCGGTCTGACTTTCTTTTTTTTGCGTGTGGGCCCTCGCTCACACCCTGGCCCAGTCCTTCGTCGGCGCCCACTCATCCACCCGGGCCGGGCTGGGCCCTGACGCCCCATGTCCGTGTCCCGCAGCTTGCAACAGCACCCTGGCGTTGACGTCCTCGTCACCAGCCGGGAGGGCGCCGTACGCCACGCGTCCAGGTAGTCTCTATAGTAGTGGCAAGCCGCCGACCCCACCAGGCCAGTTGGAGAAGTGTTGTCTGCCAGGAATAGCCACTGCATGGCCTGCAGCCACTCCGAAGACTGTGCGGGTCCTCCGGTGTCGCCCGCCATCTGGCTAGGAACAGGGCCTTCCCTTGCGGCCCACGTCGGGCAGCCCTAGTCCACCGTCCTGCTGCGTTCGGGTCAGGACCACCATGGACACCCGGACGAAGTGGCCCCTCCCGAGGCTGTTTGACAAAAAGTTCTGAGCCGCCGTTTTATACGCGCTGTTGCTAATATTTGTAAGAATTTACATAAAACCTGAGATTGTGAAATTAGTCAAAGTGTTCGATTTCATTACAACAGGGCTTGCATCAAACCACAATGAAGAGGCGGGATAAATGGGTTGGACTCTGCGCAGAAAGAATAAATAGGAGCTTAGCGATCGAAAAGACGTTAACCGGCGAGCACATTGCGTGAGCTTCGAGTACCAGCCGATGGACCATTCACAACCGTTGCCATCCCCCCCCCCCCCCCTCTCTTTCCTCTCCCTCCCCCTATCTCTTTATCTTTTCATGTTAACTCGTGGCGCTTGGCCCTACTGAGTCATCAGGAAGCGGGTGTTGGGTTCAAGTCGCCACAACAATCTCCGCGCACCTCGCCACCAGGCAAGCCCCCTTTTCCCCGACACGGACACATGTTGTGTCCTTGTCTCACGCACTGAGAGAGACAAGGACAGCAGCATAGGCTACTCCTCGTTGGCACCACGGCCCGGTCCGCAGCCCCTCGGGGCCCCCGAGGGCTCGCCGAGGACGAGGAAGTAACGCTGCGGTTACCTGAGAGCTCTTTCCATTCAAGTTTCAGCCAACATATTATATTTAACTTTTATTAAATCAACTGCACAGTATACTCAACTCAAAACTCTCAGATAGAAACAATAGGCAGAAACTCTACGGCTGTGGTGCGGGCCGTGCGCGCATGCATGCGCGTGCCCCGTCGCCCGAATCGAACGCCCCTGGATCGCGCCTGCATGATAGAAAATATACGCTTTGGGGCCCATATCGGGAAATGTGACGTCACAAAGAGTGGGTGGGTGCGTCGAAATTTGTGGCAGGCTGTGACAAGGAATTGTTTATCGGTCCAAACCGTGTGACCTTACAGGGCCCCTCCTGGCGTGACTCTGCCTGGCCACCTCACCGACGTAAGCCTGTACAAGACCCTGTACAGGAAGAGGTCCTTGCACGTACCGCCGCTGCCGCGAGACCTACTGGAGATGGAGCAGCAGCTCCACAACCCCCAGTATGACCACTTGGCCTTGACGCGAGATGCGCAGGACTGGTTCTTTCGAGGGGTGGTGGGCCCAGACGGCGGGCGCAGTGCGTTGTTCGTGTCCAACCGCGTACTGCGGTGGCTCACGCCCGACAGCCCTATCTTTGCCGACGGCACATTCCGGGTTCGGCCTAACTACCCACATTGCGCCCAGCTCTTCACCGTTGTTGCCATGCACCAGAACAAGGTAACGGCCCCTATGCACTCTAATCGAATGTTCCACACATACCCGAGCCGAGCGGTGGCACTGTGTTTCAAATTGCATTGAAACAGTTGCAATATTCTGCAACGATTTCTTACTGCCAAATGACTGCACCTAAATATCATAAAAAAAAGTCGCGATGATTCACTTTTATATTAAGTGTGCATATCAATAATCGCAAAACTCTTGCAAAAGAAAAAACACGTCTCAAAATTATGCATTGAGCAGTGCAATTGTTAGCGTCGATGCAATTTGAACTGCAGTGGGGCTCAGAAGTATCCGATCCAAAACTTTTCAGGTCATCCCAGTTGCATTTGTCCTCATGGAGAGCAGAACTGCTGAGGCGTACGAGGCGGTACTGAGAAGATTGAGAGAGCTGGGGCTAAGCCCTTTGTGGGCGATGACTGATTTTGAAGACCCACTCCAGCGGGCATTTCTGAACGTATTCCCCAATATAGAGCTCCACGGATGTGTGTGGCACTATGCAAGGGTACGTAATTTAACGCATCTTGGGCCGTATCGGGCACATTGTTGTGATGTCAATTGAAGAATGCCACTTTGTTTCCTGAATTGCAATACTTTTTACATTAACTGCAATACAAAACTACTCCACCAATACCCTTCTTATTTGACGCCTGAAACCTCAAAGCACGTAGCTGGTGGGAGCTCCTATAAAGCACAACGTTCGTAGAGGTGTTCTCTAGAACGACGTTCTTTTTCTCCACGCCGTATCTCATTACTAACCTTGTAGCAGATACGGCAGTCCGGCCAAAGTACGTCGTTTTACGGAGCACCCATGAACTGCGTGCTTTTTCGGGAGCTCACGCAAACTTCACGCTTTTAGGTTTCAGGCGTCGTAATGCTCATTTTTCTTTCGTTGTCTGATACTTGCACTCATTGCAACAAAAACGTCATGCTATGTTTTCGCTATATTTACGCAGACTCATCTGTTCTCGGCTTTTGCAGTGCATTTGCAGACACATGAGGTCCATGGGTTTGTCAAACGCCTACCGGGATCAGGAGGACGTCCGAAAATCCGTGCGTTTCCTGATCGCACTGGCCCGCGTCCCCAAAGAACGTATGTCTGATGCGTTTCAGTTTGTGGTGCGTTTCATGCAAAACCGCCAGATCTACGCCGCCATGTTCCCGCTAGTGGAGTACGTCCACACCCAGTGGTTGGTGAGGGTGGGCGCCGAGAGGCTCTCTGTCCACGGCGAACACCACACAACTGACAATGGGCCGGAGACTCTGCACAGGATGCTGAATGAGCAATCCCCACGCTCTCATCCCAATCTGTGGGAGCTTACAAGTGAGTAATCGTTGCATGTATGTACGGCTCCCAGGTAAAACGGCTTCTTATATGGGCCTGTATAAAAGCCTTTATAAAATTTTATATAAACTGGATTTTATATGAGTTTATAAAATCATACATATATGATTATATAAAACCGTATGCAGGCCTTTATAATGGTGTATACATACAGCCATATAAGATTTTATAAGAATAATTATATAAAGTCTTATAAAGCCACCCATATATAGCCTTATATAATTTGCTGCAAATTCCATAGGAAGATATAGGTTGTGTGCAGAGAATATACTATTTACAGGCTACCTCTTCAATGTGGGTACTGGAAAGGCCTAATAAATAACACAAATCAGATTCATTTTGAAATATGTATTCAAAATTTTAAAAACAACAATTATCTCAGGTATAATCCTTAGTCTTATTGTTAAGACCACAATTTTAAAAACAAAACAAATCAACTCAATTTGTTAATAAAAGTAATAAAGTATATGGATTGCAATCCAACAGAAAACAACATGTACAACATTATATGACAAAACTAAACCATAAAACTGAAGAAAAGAATAAGAAAGAACTGAAGGAATTTATCAATCATTTAACTTCCCGGATTTAACAAGATTCCTAATCTCAATTAGTCTGTTGCCGAAGACAGCTTTCATCGATCTTAAAGTACATTTAGCCCACTTTGGCTTCTTTTTGTGGCCTATTCTATTTGCAGTTTCTGAAAAAGAGGAAACACTCCTTTAAAATTCAGCTCAACAATTTCCCGAGCAAGACTGATAAAATGTCAGAAAATTTATTTATTATTTAACTTACCCACAATTGCTTTCAGAGCACCCTGGTGAAGGGGCTCTTTGGGGATTTGCGCTTTGTCGCCACCTGACCGCCACTTCTGTCCAGTTACAGTGCATTGAATAATTTTTGAGGGCACAAGCACACCACTCAGCATTCTCCTGCAGAAGTGGCTGCAGTTCATCGAGTTAGTCAGAGCCGAAGTCAATACATCTGTCTTGCAGTAAATGCCACTAGAAATCAATTCGGTGGTGTCCTGGAAATAAGGGAAGGAAAGAACACAAAATCAAAATTTATCTCCTGATCTACCAGGAAATTTCAACTTAAAAAATCCACGTACATCTCGCTGTCCATAAAGTTGGTGAGCCAAAAATGAATCCTCGTCAAAATCGACGTCCAAATCTGATTCTGCAAGAGTGTAAGGAAAGGATGCGAGTTAAAACGAACATGCAAGAGAAAAGTAAAGAAGTGTGGGTGTACTTACTAGAGTCATTGTTGGCCAGGTCGTCACTGCCCTCCTGGCACTCTTTCTCCTCTGCAGAATAAGAGACTATAAGTGAAAACTAATTCCTTAACACAACTGATTGAGGTAGTGACACCCATGCAACAGTGGGTATGGATCCCAAATGGCTGATCTTCATTGGTTAAATCCAGAGACAACAAAACTATACTTACTTGTGCTCTTTTCAGCTTCTGATGCTTCCCCAGTAGGTCGAGGCTCATTAATGCGATCATCATAATCCGTGAGTGGCTCATCACTAAACATATTGTCCATTTCATGTGGAGCATTTCTTGGTTTGCCTGTAAGGGAAGAAATGAGATAATGAAATATGAATCAGCAGATGTAGGAACAGACAAGTGAGGGGAATACTCACCACTTTCACCTCCATAACTTTTGCTAGTGGACGCAGATGCACCTGATGAGCCTGCTCTGGGGGCATTCTTGGTCCCAGACTCATCTGCAAAACAGAGGAAACAAGTTAGAGGAAGGCGATCAAGAAGAACTGTCAAATTAGAAAAACTAACGAAATACACTTTGCCCACCATTTGATTTCCTGTCACCGTCACTGTTGAACAAATTTCTCTTGCTTGCATCGTCACGTTCCTTAGCTGCTTCTGTTTAGAAAATTGAAATGAACTTTAAATTCAAGGAGCTATAGGACAGATACTACGAAAATTCAGAGCCTATGCAAAGAAAAGTAGGAGGCAATAAATCAAAGCAAATCAAAATCTGACTTTTAAGAATTCCACTTAAAAATCAGTAATATAACTGTGGCTCACTAGCACTCCTTTGGGTATAGTGCGGAGAACAAATCAGTTTCAAGCACGAGTTAAATTAAAGCTTACCATACGCAAGCTGCAATTTTAATCTTAGCATGTCATTCTGCCTCTTCAGCTCCTCCTTTGATGGGCTGCTCGGAGCAGAAACAGGATTCAATTCTGGTGGATTCCGAATACCACTGATGAGATCAGTCCGGGACTTTTTCATCTGAACAGAACCATTACATTAGGTATACAAGGTGAAGACAGGAAGTCAAGGAAACAACAAATAGATAAATGAACTCACTGCTAGGCTATTGGCAAGAACATCTGCTATTACAGAGTCTTGAGAAGAATCATCATCATCAAACGTGGCCCTCTCCTTCTCTTTTGCTTCACATGCGTCCGGATGCCAATCAGGATCTCTCTCTGGCTTAGTTTTGCTGGCTCTGGACATTAACAATACATTCGCTCGCTTTTGAGCTTCATTCTTATTCCTCTCTAAAATTCTCTGCTTTTCCTTTTCAGCCTGAAACCAACACACATTTGACACACAATTTAAAGCTAAAACCTAAACAATTACAGCAAATTATAAACATTCGTTAGTGTATCCCATCAGAAAATCTTAACCAAGAGCAAATGCTCGACCAATGCAAGGTACTTAATTCAAAGAAGTATCCAACATATACAATACCAGCACTCGAACAAGATAGCAACCAAATGCATGTATCACAACTATTTTCAATCATCTTTGCTAACACATACAAAAGGCAAATGGCATATGCAACTGGCAGCAGTAGTAGTACACTTACTTCTGTCACTTTAGGGCGTGTGTTCTCTTTCTTCTTGGGAATTTGGGACAACGAAGTGCTGGTGCTGGCCTCACTCGCTGATTGACGAGTTCTTTTGGCAGGCAAGCAGCTGTCCACTGGAGAAGTAGATTTCTTGGGTACCTTACTCCTCTCTTTCTTAAGAGCCGTAAGTGCCTTATTGACTTCTTCATGATCATCTGGAACAATGAGACAAAATAACCTGCTGTGCTCGTAACTTACAAATCAAACTAACCCTCCATTTAAATTGAGCAGAGAACAGAAAAATGTGACTCAATAACTGTAACTCATGGCTTCCACTATGCAACAAATAAAAACGATTTGGCTTGTTGAAGTGAGGGAGGACAGAGCCCTGTGGCTACAGACAGACCCAAGATGTCGCCTCGAGGCGACGACCATAACCTTAGTAGCCAACGAACGTATTTAGAAAAGTAAATATAGGAATAGTTCTTGTCTGCACTCTTGCAGATTGAAAACGAATAGGAGAAAGGGTCGGAAAAACAACTTGGATGACACTTACGGTGCTTCTTGAGGACTACGCCCTCGTACTCTTGTCCATTATACCAATATTTCACGGTATCCCCTTCAAGTACAGGGGACCCTCCAGCCAGCAGGTTTTTTTCGTGCACCTTGCACCACCCATCCTCAGACTCGAACAAAAACCAAGACATCATAGTCAAAAGAACTATCTACAAGACGCGTACTTTAAACCATCAAACCGAACGAGCTTGAACGTCCAAGATGCCAGCAACGGCCGTTGACTGCGTACTCTGTAGACCACTGACGCAGTGCAGCCAACATACGAGCTTCCTGCCATATGTTCCATGATGCTTTAAACTAATTATAGTTGCCTTACAAACGAAGGGGAATAAAGGGACATAATGTAAATTTGAAATGGTTTTGCGTCTAACACTATTTAATAATTTCATGACTTTGTTCTGCAGTTTTGGGGGCATTCCCTGCCGTTGAAGATGTGTTAATAATCAACGAAACAAATGAAACTCTCAAAGCCCGAGTAGTATGTCCAGTCCAACACTAAAATAGTCCCGATCCGATAGTACGCGGATTATTTAGATCATCTTGGATATACCATGGATAGGACGCACAAACGATAACGCACGGTTCAGACGAAGAAAGCATTGTTCTAGACTCGCTCGCAGTGAAGAAACTAACAAGATGCCCATTGGTGGCGCACTGTGAGGTTGGTAGGACAGCACTCACTACATCGCTACATTTATTGAAAATGCAAATTAACTGGTGCTTTCATTTATGTGGATAACAATTCTTGGTGCTATCACGTCATTTATATTTCTTACAGTTCAGTTTCGAAATGTTTTCGTTTTATAATTGAAATTCTGCATGGTATATTTTGCTCTCGAATCGCTGATTGTCAGTGTGGTTATGGGCCCCTCTTAAAACATACTGAAATGTCATCTCCCGCACGCAAACGGCGCCGTTCTGCCGAGGTAAGACTGCAGAAATTGAATTTGATATTTCTTGAGTGCCCCTTTTTTCACATTAACTGGATTAGTGGGATTAGTTTTGGTCTATGAACCTTTGCTATCCATGGTGCAATCCACCTGTCAGTGGGAAAAGGAACTTTTCTTTCATGACTTCACTAGTCACTGTTTTTTTGTTTTTTTTTTTTGGAATGCCCTAAGTTCTGCAAACCTAATGTGACTTCCCATGTTACAGGATAGTTCAGACAGTAGTAGTGAAGATGGAGATCTGGACAGATCAGCAAAGGTAAGCACAATTCTCTGTGGTATGGTGAGACAATTCAACCTGAAAGAGGGCTAGTGGAGGTTTGTCTGCCATTGTTTTGTTGATTTAAAAAAAAATCAGACTTCCTTTATTTCTGCTTTGTATGCCAATTTTTTGGTACTGATGGGTTTGTTATGGTAGGCTTCCGAAGCATATGGAAGGTTGGACCCAAGTGAAAGCGGAAATGATGATACAGCGGAAAATTTTAGAATGGTGACTGATAATTACTTGGCGTCAGCTCTGCTTGATGACACAAGTTGTAGCAACGAAGGAAATGCACATGCAGTTGCATCTGAAGTTGAAGCCTCTATTGATGGAGAGACAAGTGTTTGGCTCGATGGTCACTTGAAGGTCAGTCCAAAGTAACTTATTCACATTTTTTTGCTTAAGTTTTGAATGCACCTTAATTTTTTTATTTCTTACCTCCAGTACTCAGTGAAGGATCAGTTATTGATAAACCAGTCTCATTTGCTGCATTATGATAGTAGCCAGCCTGATGGCGAGGAAATGCGCTCCAATTCCAGCTTTGCAGACTGCCAGTCTGAGGTGAGATTTCATTCCTATACAAGTTGTGCTGACTCAGCAAGAACTTTCTTTGGTAAACCTTCTAACCAGTTTTAAATTTCCATGCATAAAAGGTTTCCCAAGAAGAAATCAGTCATGGATATGAACACTCTGAATGTTTCAAAGAGGATGCAGAAAGTGACAACTGTGAGGGTGCAGGAGACAGTAGTCTGCCAGAAGAAACCCACCCTGAAAGAGAGAATATAAGTGGAATTGAAGACTCAGATACAGAAGCTTGTGATTTTATTCAGGTGCAGTGATACTTTAATCCTTGTTTTTTGTTCAAGTTGATTCATGTTGATATTTTTTAAAAACCTATTTTGTATTGTGCAGGCGGTTCATGCTGCTACCCAGGTTGAAACCTTGGCTACCTCACAGGTAATGTTGTTGGTTGTGTATATTTTTTTTATTAAATTCGCTTACTGACAATATTTGGGGGTGTCATAATTATGTATTTGTTTGCAGATGAACGTTAGCAATGAGACATTACTTCTGGAAGAAGATGAAGATCAAACCATAGATACCAGTTTGAATTATGATGGTCTCCAAGAGGTATATTTTTTTTTTATGCCTTTCAATTGTCAATATAACAGTATAATTGCATTCACAGTTTGACTTTGTCAAAGAGAAGCAAAAAATACTGAAACTTCTTTTTGTAACTCTTGAAAAACTATTGTTTCAGGTGTCTGCTGATGGTGCTTTTGATGAACAATATGATTCAATGCAATATGATAACAATGTGATCAATGATGAGAACAGAAATGAATTGTTAAAGCGTAAGTTTTGTTTAGACCTATTACAAGTTAATCTGAGGTCTGCAAGTATGTGTAATAACTTGCATCATTTAACTCAATGAGTCATTTAAACAGTAGTTTTAATCCCATCTTTGTTTTCAGAGCTAAAGGGGATTGTCACAAGTAATCAAGTGCAGTACAGCACCCCTACAAAACAAGCTCCTCCCATTATGTCTTTCTCACTGCTTTCTCCCCTCAAGGAGGATAGTGATGTGTCATCTTCATCTAGCAATTCTTCAGAGGGAAGTAAGAGCGAAGATGCAGACAACACTTTTGACTGGCTTGACAGTATGGAGGAAGATTGCAACAGTGAAGCCGCAGATAATTTTGAAGTGTTTGATCAGTTCGAGACAAGTGATACATTGGATGAGACAGGAACCGTTAGTAATGAAAGTATTGATCAGGCATCGGACTACTCTGTCACTCTGACCAAAGCTTGCCTGTTAAATGAACTAAAAATCCACAATCATAGTGAACTTTCAGTGAATGAAGGGATAATTCAGATTATGGATTTGTATTTAAAAAATGGTCAGTCCAAAGCTGGTCTTTCACGTGCCATAAATACAATCTGTAACTTCCTGCCAGAAGAGCACCATCTTCCTAAAAGTTCTCATAACATTCTTAACTACATTGAAAGCTTGGCACCCCCAGTACCTGCAACTGTTCATTATTATTGCCATAGCTGTTTATTTTATCATGGCACAGAAATTGTTGGTGTCTGTGATGTCTGTGGTGCTGACATGACCTTTGGTCGTTTTTTTCTTTTGGTGTTGCTGCGCTCATCAAATTCTTTTTTGAAAGCAGAAATTTAGCATCTATTTTGGAATCTGAGGAAAGGAATGAGTGTGACCCTCCTGGTTTAAGAAGTTTGAAAGATGGTAGTGTCTATAAAGAATTAAATAGGGATAAGGGTAAATATGACATCAACATTATCCTTAATGGAGATGGTGTTAGAATCAGAAAAGGTGCCAAGGAATTGTGGCTTGCAATGTTTACAATAGTTGAGCTTCCTATTCATCTTCAAAAGTCTTATTTATCTGTGATAGGAGTGTGGTATGATGAACATAAACCAGACATGAAAACTTTTCTGAGGCCCTTTGCCGAGGAAATGGAGTCTCTAGATCCATGTAACAATAGTGGTGTTACATGGACCCATCCATCCACTAAACAAGTCCATACAAGTCATGTCAAATTGCCAGTCACTGTGTTTGATGCACCCGCCCGCGCTATTAGTCAAAATGTGATGCACCACAATTGTCGTTATGGGTGCAATGTATGTGAGACGAAAGCTACGTTGACTGTTCATGTACCTGGTCACAAGAGACTTCGCAGATATCATTATGTGCATGCCCCAACACTTCGCACCAAAGAAAGAATGTTGGAACAAGCTGTTAGAGTAAGTGTAGAGGGGAAAAAACATGTGAAAGGAGTAAAAGGTCCCTCTGTCTTAAGTATCATACCTTCTGTTGATGTATCTAAGTGTTTTGTTCCTGAATACATGCATGCTGTCCTAATTGGAACTTGCAAACAGTTGCTGGTAATTTTGACTTCGAAGTTAGGTCCTTGGTGCCTCAAGGATAGGATATCAGAAATTGATGGTTTCCTTTGTACTTTCAAACATCCTAGTTTTGTACATAGAAGTTTAAGACAGCTGAAGTCCTTAAAGTATTGGAAGGCATCAGACTTCTATTACTTCTTGTTATTTGAGGCACTACCCTGCTTGAAAAGCCATCTTCCAGACATGTACTTTCAGCATTTAACATTGTTAGTTTTAGGAATATACAAGCTTCTAAAAACAACTGTTACTGAAGTAGACGTAAGTGATGCTGATATGTTGTTAAGATTGTTTGTTATTGATTTTGGGAGGCTGTACAGTGACCGGAATTGTACATACAGTGTACACCAGCTGATACATCTGGGCTTGTGTGTGCGCCGCTATGGCCCCCTCCACTGCTGGAGTGCGTTTGTTTATGAAGATCTCAATGGTATGGTTGCGAAAAGGAACCATGGCACCAATAATGTGGATATTGAGATTGTCAGAAATATTAAGATTTGTCAAGGTATACATATATTGAAAAATTTAGCTCGAGGGCAACATGGTTTGGATGTCTCTAGTGACCCCTTCCAGTGTGAATTACTTGGTAAGGAATTTTGTATCCAGTTACCAGCACATGAGCTGCTCTTACTCCAAGATAATGCTCCTAAAATTTTTTCAAGGGCAAAGTTAGGATATGATACTTTTACATCTGAAATGCACAAACCTCTGAAATCACAAAACTTCTATGTAATGTGGACTGAAAATGAATTGTTAAAGTATGGTTCCATCAAGTATTTTGCGAGAACCCAATGTGGGGAGTTTGTATTCATTCGAGTGTTAAAAGTTGACCACACTCAAGTTTTTTACCATCTGGAGTCTTTGAAATGTGTTGAGCATTTTATTCCAGTAAATACTACACAAAACTATGTAGCCATCAAACTTGCTGATATTGTGAAATGTATTGCAAAAGTTGGAAAAATTGGGCATTATATCTATAAGAGGCCTAACCTTTATCGTTATGTATTGTAAATGTCATTTTTGTCACTTAATGCGCTCTGTTTTATTATTTAAGTAAAAGATACTTTCAATGTCTTTGAATGATTTTTTTCTTGTCCCCCCACTACCCTTTTTCACAATGAATTGGCTTCATCTCTAGGTGGAAGACAAAAAAATAGCAGTGCATGTATTGAGAGCTACCATTACCTACACTGACAGACCCCTTGCTGCCTTTCTTTAATTGATAACGGTACAAATATAGTCTCTCAAATGAAAGAACAGCACAGTTGAAAGTGGTGGGTGTATGGGAACCACTTGAGTGCGAGAGAGAAACTCGTATAGTTCTTTCGCTGGGACGACTATATCTCATACTTGAAATCGCCAAGGGAAAACTGTAACAACCGAAACGTCTTCCAAACTAGCCGTCTCTTCTCAATCTCGATTTTTCATATTCGGCCGACTTCGTGTCCACCTCCGTCCCTGTCGTCTCGGCTCGGGGTGCGGGTGGCGCGCTTGATGTGTGGCCTACCTATAAGGCGCACTGGCCTTGCCGCGCCGAACGCCCGCGGGCACTAGGGTAGGCTAGCCCGCACAACACGCGTGCCCGCAAAGTCGTGGTGTGCCTATCCAGCAGGCGCCATGTGTTCCGTTTTCAGCATTTGTATGATTGCATGTTGACTTTGTAAGGATTTATAAAACTTTATATGGTTCCATAGGTACTCTTATGGGATTGTATAAAGCTTTAGGTATGTCTGTATTAAAATGTATATTACTATATCAAGACCCATATATGGAGTATTCAACATGTATAGAACTATATAAGGGCTATAATAAGACCATATACAGCTGTTTGTATATTTTTGTATACAGGCCCATATACAGATATATAAAACATATATATGACCATATATACCTTTATATACTAATATACAGCGTCCTTTATATGTTCATATAAAACTTTAATACACATTTATAAAGGCCCTTGTAAGTGTTTATAAACACATATAAAAACTTTATAAAACCATATACAGAATCGTTTTACCTGGGCTGTGGATCAAAGCATGCTTACAATGGTCGACTCACACACGAGCTAAGCCTACGGATTTTTTACTTCCGCTCGAGGCTGAGATCGCGCCGCATGCTTTTCATATCGTAAGGTAGTGACTGCGGTCACCATCGCGCCATATTTCAGGTCCATAAAACTCCGTTTGTACAGTTCTTTAAAAAAAAATTCTGGCGATTTCGGAAACCAAATTTACCCCACAAATGCGTCACACTTGTTAAAAAAAAATAAAAATGGACACCCCTCGATCGGGGATTATGGCTACACCGCAGCGCTTTCGGCCAAAGTGACACTTGTAGAGACGACAAACGTTTCTGATTCTAAAGGAGGTGAAACGTGCACTCACGCCAAGTCTCCCGCGCGCTCTGTATTCGCAGGCATCATGCAGGACATGGAGGCACTGGCAGTGGACACAATCCATAAACTGGACGATGGTACGATGGCCGTGTATCGCGCCCGAAGGACGACACGCGCCAATCAGTATCGCATTTCCTCTGCTGAATCCGATCTGCGTCGAAATGGGCGGATTCAAGATTTCTTGAACGCCGTTTCGCATGCAATGGACAATGTTTTAGTAGAGGCAATGCGGTACGCAGAGTATGAAGGCCCGCAAGAAGACGCCCCTCACGGACCGCCGCAGCCACCCCCTATTCGGCCTCCACCGCCTCCACCGCAACCCGCAGCGTACCAGGCGCCTAGGAATGCGTCACCACTCTTGCCTCCACCTGGGGACGCTCTTCTGGAACTGATAAGAGCTGGTTTGTACTATGGACTAGGTGACGAAGCAAATACAGCGCATATGAGCGTGTTTAGCCTATCAGCGAATTAAGGGATGTTTGTGCTTAGCACTGCTTGCATGCAGTATTTTGCAAAGCACTGATAGGCATTGACAGTGTACAGGCCCTTCGTATGAAATTAAACCGAGTGTTTTCTATATTTTTCTAAGGTGCGGAATTTAGTCTCGAAGACCACGTTGTCCGTGACATGGACATTAGCGAGGAAAGTAGTACAGAAAGTACCCATGAAGAAGCAGACATGGACATAAGCGATGAAGATCTGATTATCGTAAGTGTCATTGGCTGTCTGAACTGTGTCTATCGGCACTGTAGCGGCACTTTAACTAAAGTAGTTTGCCGTGATTCTACCACGTATCCCATTCGCCCCGTGCCAAAGTCTCTTTCTGTTCCATGCGTTTGACCAAAACAGAGAGCGAAGGAGCTAGTGCGTTGCGGGCGTGCCTACCTTTACCTTGGCCAAATGGGGCAAATGGGACGCCATGTACCTGTGTCTGCTGTAACTAAACTTCGTTACCTCCCACAGCCAGTCGCGGAGCAGAATGCAGTGGCCGGGACTTCGTCTTCGGCTGCACATGGGCCGGGCCAGGGACGTGCGTGGTGGGCACGGCCTCGTGTCCTAGATGACAGCGACAGTGACGATGCTCCAGCACCTGCCGCAGACCAGCAGCAGCAGGCACTGCAGCAGCAGGTACAACAACCACTGGAGCAGCCACTGCAGCAACAGGCACTGCAGCCGGTCCAGCAGCCTCTGCAGCAGCAGGTACAGCAGCCACTAGAGCAGCAGGCACTGCAGCCACTGGAGCAGCAGACACTGCGGCCGGTACAGCCACTGGAGCAGCAGGCAGTCGTGCAGCCTCTGCAGCAGCAGGCAGTGCAGCCACTGGAGCATCAGGTACTGCATCAGCAGACAGTGCAGCAGCAGCCACTGCATCAGCAGACAGTGCAGCAGCAGACAGTGCAGCAGCAGGCAGTGCAGCCACTGGAGCAGCAGCCACTGCAGCAAGAACCAGACCACCTTGAGGAATACCCTTTTGAAAGAGGTAATGCACACCGTTTGCCCCATAAGTATGTGTTCAGAAACGTCATTCAAATAATGTTTCCAGTGGAGGCTGACTGGGTTTGGTCTTGAACGGAGTAGTATGAGTATTGTATGCTTATAAATACCTTTAGTTATAATATCTGGAATTTTTGGAGCGTGTCGGGAGTTGTATACGAGTCGGCTATCCCTCGGTTTCCAGCCCGAGGAATCTCTATCGCCCCTCCTCCGAGGCCAGGCGAGCGTCTGCCACGTCCACCGCGGTCACCGCCACCACCCCCACCATCACCCCCACCGCGTCCTCGAGGTGACTCCTACTGCATTTGGTGCAGCCAAAGCCCTCTTAAGGTCTTGTCTCGTGATTTATACTTCAACCACTCAATGTGCAGGAAATCTCCGCGGACGGCGAGGTCACCCTGATCGGCGGGTTAGAAGACAACGCGAGGACCGTGGGGATGACGAGGCGCCAGCTGCCCGGCGGGGGCGTGGTCCAGGCCGACCACCGACGCACGGGCGGTACAGCAGGGCTGCTCGAGCCGCTCGGGCGGTGGGACGCAGACCAGAGCGGGGAGCGGCGGAGGAAGAGCCAGGTGACCCTCCTGCGCCACTGCAGGGAGCCCCAGAGGAGCAGTTCATTCTCGGTACATGTACCTCCTAATCACTGGCAAAAGTAAGGCGTAACGCTACGCCCGCTTCGAAGCATAGCAGTCCTATCCGAATGCGTGAAAGGATTCCCTCCCCAAGCTTCAAGCCACCCATGTAGTCAGTCACCCATGCCATGCAGTCTGTCATCCAGAAAGAGGACCCGTCACAGACAGCGTAGTTTTGTATTAGACCTAAAGCATCCGTCAAGAACGGTCATCAGAAACAAGTTAATATATAGCGACGGGTGTCATCTGCTTCTATATGACCCATGGTTTTTTTTTTTTTTTTTTTTTTTTTGCAAGTTCAAATTGATCGGAGCTGCTTTGGCTGGACCCATCATAGACCCATCAATAGAGGCGTATTCGTAAGATGAATCTTTTTGTCTGTCGCATACCGACACGGACAGAATCGCGAAAAGTTTCGTATTACACTTGAAAAATTGCTCGTCATATACCAAAGAAGTAGTAACTTTACACCGTTCATTCTTCACGTGCCGCCATATTCGTATGAGACTAATGAATCGTCCCATTTAGGCGAACTACTGGATGGCACTTTAATTCTATTTTCGGGTTTGCAATAATATTCGGTTGTCCATTTTGAATGTGTTTGGACAGTTATTTCCTCATCCGATGAGGAGCCGGAAGCAGTTCAGCTCGTACCTGCACCGATGAACAATGAAGATCGTAAGTCCTACCCCTGCCGTTAAAATAAATTCACTTTTAAAACAAATCGTCCTTTGAAGTACCTTCATATCTCCATAGTTGAACGATACAATAAGTGTCATGAATATCACTCGTGTCATATTTGACTCCAAACGGAAAACACGACACATAATTTCCTTTGCTCTCCCGGTTTTTGTAAGATCATAAGAAATCAGTGATGAAGATTATAGGTCGGAAATTGCACCAGTTAGCCGTTTGTCTGTACCACCAGGAAGACAGAAGTATGTCTGCAGGTGCAACGGAATAGACAATTGTAACCACATCCAAATAGCAACTGACTGCAGCTCTTTTGCAGCTATTACAGATGACGATGACCTGCCCGATATTCCGGTCCAGATGGTCGGAAACCGGGTACTCGTAAATAATAATGGTGCTGCAGGCCGCTGTAAGTTTCTCTAACTATGATGCATTTCTTTGCGCACGCATGACTATCCTTATGAATTAAGCTGTGACCATGCATATTTTTAATGATACCTACGGAATAATACCTAACAATCGTGCATAAACTAATGAACTTTAGTGTGCACGCTGCTGTTTGTCAAATAACGGGGACGAAAGAGTATACATTCTAATTATTGCACTTGTTTCTCACCCCAAGTCGCTGACTCAGAGGGACAGCAGGCCGAGCTTCGCCGACTGGAGCGGGAGCAGCAGGCTGCCCACTGGGCGGACGTTGCTGACCTGACGGACCTGCAACAGCAGACTGCAAGGCTTCTGCCGCCGGACAACGGGGTGAACGTCAGGTTCACCATGCCTGACGGCCGGCACTTAGTCCGGGCATTCCCGTTGGACGCGACGACAGAGGCGTTGCACGAAGCCGTGTTTGCAGAAGCAGCCTGGCCCAACCACTTCCGCCTGTATACGCGAAATCCAAGGACAGAGGTGGGTCGTGGGTCCGATCCTAAATGGAATGTCTCGCATGCGTTCAATAACATATATCATAACATACACTGAGACATTTTTTTGGCTCTGGGCACAGGACGTTTAGTCCCCAGGACGAAAGTCTGGGAACGCACTAAACGATTAGCGCCAGGCACTAGACGATTAACGCCTGCGTCTAGAGTTTTACTCCCGTGTCTAGAATCTCGAGGCAAAGCACTATGGAGTTTAGACCTACAGATTAAACGTTTTAGATGTAGGGTCCAGGTGGAACGCACAAAACTACCCTTTGGTCCAGGAGCCAAAGATTTTTTCTCAGTGAATGCACTAAAAAAGGTTTGCATGAATCAGGCATACTTCTTTTAGAGTGTGAAAACTCAAAAGTATCGGAGTCCATCAGATCTTCGGCCTTGACCACCTGAGACATTTTTTTGACTAGGTGCCGCGGGATGTTACCACCATCAGACAGGCCTTGGGAACCCATCCGTTGCGGCTGGACGTGGAGCTCCTCGCGGGTGAGTTAAGTGGAGCAATTATTACAAACCGAGCATTTATTTCACCTATTCTTTGCATTTTGGCTTGCATAATCGTAAGCATTTGGTTATTTGTTGCAGTGGAGGAAGATTGTGCCTTCTGCCAGGAGCCGGTGGCGAGGAGCGTGTTTCGCGGGGTAGCTATACCCTGCCAGCACGCGTTCTGCCATCGCTGCTTCGAGCGCTGGGCACAAGCCGAGAGGGCAGCCAATCGCCTGTTACGGTGTATTATTTGCCGTCGCACCGTGACAGGGTCGGAGAGGTTGCCTAACAACGTCGACTAGGCCCTAAGGTACGCCTTAAGTTTGTCTAGTTTATCCAGTCTCATCGTTCTGACAACTTATTTTTGTTCTTTCTTAGGTAATGTCGCGGAACGAGCCTTCCGCGCCGTAAGGTAGGCATCCCAACAGCCACCGAGCCTACACCATAACTTTTCATACCGCCTGACGGGGGAACGGCAGGAAACAAACGGCGCTTGTTTCCTGGGAACGGTGAGGCAGAGGCAGCCGACCTGGCCGTCGACGGCGAAGCGCCAGTACAAAGAAAACGGTCGAAACCGTCGGATCCGGACGTCGGTACCAAGACCGAACCGCTCAGAACGTCCTGGTTCGGACCATGTGCTTCAGGCTTCCCCATGACTCCAAGCCCGCAAGGTGGTTTCCCGGAGACTACGACCACCCCAGCCATGTGATAAACCTTTGTATTCTTGCCTCCCACCTCGCCTTCATGTCCACCATGAACTTCATCACCATGACCTTCATCAGCTACACCATCACCCAGGGCAGAGGACAGGAGTTCTCTTCCCCACCCCATCAACACTCTTCAACATCCAAGCGATGAATGTGATTGAGTGATGAAAGTGCAGTGATCTGTGATAGTGATGTGTGATAAAGTGTTCTGTGATGGTTAACTTTATTTAATTTATTCAGTGTTAATTATATATATATATATATATATATATATATATATATATATATATATATATATATATATATATATATATATATATATATATATATATATTATTTTGTAATAGATATTTATTTGTGGGGAGTGAAACTTTATGTCCTGTGAAATTTGACTCTGCTAAGCAGCACCATGGTAAGTCAAATTATTCTTTATTATTCTCTCTGGGCCCATGGTTTATGCCTGTATTTTTCTAGTGAATATTGCCAGTCTTGTATATAGTTATAAGGTCATCTGGTTCACGATTGAGTGATATATTAATTATTTATATGCCATTGTATGGGTGCATAATTCATGTGAGGTTTACGTTTCTGTTGTCGAGCCAAAATGGTCTTGTTCATTGGTGTCGATTCAATTCATTCACTGATTGTTATGGTGTTGCACCTTTTGTATTTATGTGTTGAAATTATGACTATACCTTATTAGATGAAATTTGTTGTATTCTTCAAAATAATCATAACCTTATATGGTTTAAGTAGTCTAACCAACCCATAGTATATTGACCATTATATTATACTATCTAATCACCGTTTTCTATCCAAGACTGCCTAGTGAATTGTTTTTCGATTGTTTGCAGTTGGAATTTATATGTGCTCGTTATTATTTGTTTATTTTTTTGGGACATTGTTTGGTGCTATGTTCATAGGTAAATTATGTTTGTTTGTGCTCAATCTTTATCATGCATGTGGTGAAAATTAATGCACTTTGAATTCAGTGAATAGCTAACCACTTTATCCCGTCTTTTGGCAGTTTATACATGGCTTGCACTCAGAATTTATTGAGTTTAATTCTTTCAATTGTTAAAAAGGCAAGCCCACCTTTTGTAAAACTATTATTTCATTGTCTCTGCCTTAGAAATGGGTTCCAGCATGAACCAACGGCACTATCACAGATCAAGATCTGCTAAATGGCCATTTATATGAAAACTCAGGGTAGCATGACAGCTAGTGCTCCCTTCATATCAATAATTCATCAAAACCTTATCAATACTTAATCTATCAGCAAGGCAGGGCAAGGTTTGGAGGATCCTTCCTCACCTGTTCCGCGACGACTCATTGGTGCCAACATGCATGGGCGTTAGCAGAAGACGCTCTTTAGAAGGAGCCCCTGTGAGCAAGAGGATAGGCAAGCCAACTGGCAGCAACGTGGTCGTGTGGTCTACCTCCCGGGCGCTGAGCTCCGTGCAAACTGTAGAACCAGCCTGAATATACGAACTTACATTTAAACAAGGGAATACATTGGGTCATGAGAGAGACTCTCCAACCATTCAGTAATTTATTCCCCTGAACAACTACTCACACCTTGCAGTAGTTCAAGCAGAAACTTGTGAGTCAGCGGCGGACGTCGGTATGAGATCTTTCTTTTTACTGCAGCAGACTCGCCATGAACAGTATTAATACGCTATCTGATATTACTGATGTTTTTTTTTTAATTTAAATTATCTAGTTCTTACTTGGAATTGTGCTAGTTAGTATGAACCGTGGATGTGAAACATGTATTGATTCAATACTTCTTGTCTAGGTTAGTTAAAAACTTAAGAGTATATACAAGTTGTTTCGGCGTGTATTGACGTGTAACTGTTTGTACCATTGCTCATCTGCTAAAAAAATTATATTATCAACACATGAAGAGAGTCGGTTTACTGCGCATCTGCGTTGCTACAACAGCCTCGTCAACCCTGCTTTAGGCATGAGGCATGAGGCCATACATGAATGTTAGGAAGACACCCGGTTATTATCAAGTACACAATGAGAAATAAGGAAAGCGAAATCGTTAAATATGCTTCACCATCCGTCCGAAAATTCCACAACAAGTACAAAATGCTTCGGTCAAGCACACAATTTCTACAGTACAAGACCACACTGTCAAACGTAAAGTTTCGCCCGCATCTGCCCGTCATATTCGAAATGAGCGCGTATCTCTCTGGCAGCCTAATCGCCTATTGGTTTCCTTTGGTGCCTGTCCCACAGTTTCGCTTTTAACACTGGTCAGCCTTACCTAGTGACGCCCCCAGGCGAGCGGCTGGTCCGCCCGGGAGGTAGGCAGCCCATCGTGCTCGTCACCTCACAGGCAGGCGGTGATCACAGCGAGGCGGGGTGTCGATACCCCGCGCCCGCACAGCACGAGCGGCAGTGAGGAAATTATACCGAGGAAATTAAATATCGTCCGCTGTGGTGAGGAAATCAGGGGAAGAAGGGCGGCAGAATATTCTATTTCCCCAGGGGAAGAAATGCACGGAAAGAAACCGGGGAAGAGGGCCGGGAAGAAACCCCTGGGAAGAAAAATCGGAAGAACTGCCAGGGGCACAAATGAGATGTTCCCCGCATAGCACTGCCTCTCCGCGCCGGTCGGCCGTAAGTGTGTGTTTGTCGCCCCTGCTTTGGAGAGACATCTCCTGGACACGCCTGAAAATTTCCAAAATTCCGAATTTTTCTGACCTTGCGGAAATTTTCCGAAATTTCCCGTAAACTTTCCGGAAATTTTTCCGAAACTTTCCGGGCCTCCCATACCTAGTGGGCGATGATCTCAATCATTCTGTTGATGCTTGTATAATCTAGGCGTTTAGTGGCCCCTAGTAACTACCTGTGTTTTGCGCAATCACTGGGTCCATGTTGCGTTCGGCGCGTTTGAAGTAGGGAAGAATGTTGTCGTATGCCCAGCCCGAGTCGCCGGTCTCATTTGCCCAGCTGTCGTAGTCCACGGAGCTCCCCCGCACGTACATAAGGGCGTTGAGAGAAGACCCGCCCCCGAGCACGCTGGGCACGTTGAGCACGCAGCCTGCCCCATTGCAGCTCTGAGGCTCGGGCGCGGTCTAGGTTGAAAGAAACACGCAGCATCTCAGGGACGTGTCTTGTCAAAGACTGGTGCGACGGTGTTTTTAGGCACGAAGTAGCCTTATAAAATGACCTAGGATTTGAAAAACATTGCCACTTATGGGAATTGTCATTTTTTGCATTAAAAATAAAGGCCAGTGTGTTTTTTCTCTGTTAAATTTTGTTTCAAATTTGCAAAGGAGTACCCAGTAGCACCCAAATGATATTTCTGAAGTGCCATTAAAATCTGTATGGAAAATTCTGTGGCATTAGAACGGAAATTTAAGGAGTCTCGACTCGGGTCGGGACTGTCACCACCGTTGTTCTCTCTCATTCCCGCGGTAAAGAACAGGAGACAGAGAGCGATAGATTTTTAGTCTAACACAGCGCCGACTGCGCTTCGATTGTCGTCATGGCCGAGCAAAGCTGGCGTGATTTGTTTCTTTGTCCTTCTCGTAAAAAAGCATAGAGACACACTGATAATGGTTGGACAATTCAGACGTGGGGACAAAACAGAAGTACTGCTTTTGCTTTATAGTAACGTTACCCCTGGCAACCCTGCCATCTCGTGGTGACAGAGAGAAGAACCACATGGGGCTACTTTTTGGAACAACATACACCAGCACTTCCGCTCATCACAGCGGCAGCCTGTGCCTGTGGTGCACAATACCAGTACACCAGACCTGCTCCTCAACTATGGTGCAAAATCATATTTTGCCAGTTTCATTAAAATTGAAAAATTCACTTCATCACTGAAACAAGCATCGCATAACGAGTAAGGCGGCATAAAATTGCCCCGATACGAGCAAAAGTGAGAAGTTCGGAAGAAACGATACTTCGTTTTTAGCTGTACTTCACGGAGTATTATGGTACTTAGCAGACGTGTAGCCGCAAGAAAACTTAAGCAAAGCAAACTGAACCTCACGGTATCATTAAAAATGTAACCATCCTCCGCCTAGTGATACTTCGGGCCCAGCAGTATTTCACCGAAGAGTGATGTGTTTTTATTTTATTTTTCCTTCTGAAATTATTGTAGCCCGCAATGAAAAATTAAAATTAAAAAGGTAAAAAAAGGACTCACGTTTCTAAAGTGAACACGTTACACGTTACACAAAACGCTGAATTCCAATTTGATATTTTTCCAGTGTTTGCCTTTCTGAAACTGGACACCGAGGAAGTTTTCATATCGGTAGATTACTCACCTTGATGTTCTCCACCAAGTTGCTCATCAGCATGTACGTGACGTAGCCGGGCACCCTGGCCTGTGCGGGCTCCGTGCCGCCCCTCTCGAGCAGCAGCACCGTGGTGTTGGCGTCCCTGGACAGGCGCTCGGCGAGGACGCAGCCGGCCGACCCGCCGCCCACCACCAGGAAGTCGAAGGCCGTGTCCGGGCCGACGGACGCACTGGCCCGCTGCTGCTGCTCCGCCTCCAGCCGCCGGTTTACCACGGCGATCACCAGCGAGAGGAACGCTACCAGCGGCGAGTTCTCGCAGCCCGCCGGCAACTTGGCCGCCAAAGAGGCGCTCATGATCCGCTGTAAATGAAATTGACAATACATATTGCAATAATTGCCATGCACTATTCGCATGGAGGCGCCATCGCATTTTCTATCCCGTTCCGACACGTTTCTCTAAGAGACAGACAGGCCGGGTTAATAATCTGATGCCGACTGTTTGTTCGTTCGGACGTGTGTTGTGAAGCCCGACCAATCGTTCCCCCCAAAAACTTCAAATTTGGAGGATAAACTCCTTTAACGTAGAATCGCATGGTGGTGAGACGCCCACTTTTACGGTGTGGGCCCAGGTTAACGATTTTAATCGTTAGGTGTTGGCGTAGCCCACCCCTACCTTGGCCTGCAGGCGGCATTCATTCTGTAAGGCCCTGCGGGGCAAACATCCCCTATCCCTTCTTGTTACTGGACTGAATCCGCTCTAAATGACGTATTTAAGGAGCGACAAGGCTCAGGCCGAAAACCAAATTCCAAATTACTGGAGCTAAAACTCCCAGAAGGGGAGGTTTTCTTTTTTATTATCACAGGAAAGACCGTTTTCAATTTCCTGGCTGTGCGTCAAATCGTTCTCGAGATACCATGCAGACAAATCAACAGACAGAAACATTTTTTCAACCCCAACCGAGTAAGGGCTTCGATATTGCTCAGCCAATCAAATGAAACGTGGCTGTAGCTGTCCTTGGAATTTCCTGAATAAATATGATTTGAAAAGGATTTGCCATACAACCAATAATTTATCCTAGGATTTCCAACACTAACTAAATCTTACGGAGTTGCTGCACTCGTCGGCGTGTCAGCGCCCTGAGACTGGAGTCTCTAGCGACCGGAAGGGGAAACGTTAGTGGCGTGCGCAGCGACTTGCCCTCCGGTTTTGTCGCCTGGCACTCGCCCGCGCCACTCGGGTATCGCTAAACCTGCTCCTACGCATTATCATGCTCGTGGCGTGGTGTACACTAATAAATGTCTCCCAGACGAAGAGCAGCTGTAAGCTCGGGTGTTTACACACGTGTTACACGGCAAGGCGTACACTAGACCATGTCGGCGAATATAACTACAGCACTGTAAAAAAAATTTCTTGTAATTTTACGAGAAAGTGTCGAGTAATTTTTTAAGCGACCCTTCTCGTAGTTTGACGAAGGAGTCATAAATTTTTTTTATCGACATTTTGTCGTTAAATGGCGGAAAAGAAAGGGATTATCAAAAATACTAGGGCTGAATCAGAAAGCAGCAGATAATTCCGATAAATTCACAGTACTAATGTGTAACAGAAAAAACAACATTAAGGTGAAATAATTCATTGGCTACACAAGGTAAAGGTCATGACCCACAAATTAAGCTTGTTCATAACAGCCATAAACAAGGTTGAAATTTGGACATTTTGAGGCCCCATATGGCTTGCAGTCGTTAATGCTTAGTCTTGCCTGGCGTTACTTTACTGTTGGAGGTTCTCATGTTAACTCCGACTAGCCTACCGACAAAACCCACAACGGCTGAGTGTAGCACAGACGGGGGGATCAAGGCTACGTTTAACTGATAGGACTCGATTTTGGGTTAAGGAAACCACCAAGCACTCACTTCCAATGTTGCTCGTCCGAGGCCGGAGACACGTCTGCCTGCGTGTGGCTAGGCTCGTCGCGGCGAGGGCTCGGCCGCTCGCCGCTAGTGCTAGCTCAGCATATATCGCCAGTTCGTCTTTTCGAGCCCGCGCTGGTTTGAATGCCAGCGCCACCCTGACATCCTCCCCCTCCGGGAGAAGAACGTCCCGTTCTTACGCTCAAACTAAGGGCCGAAAAATCGAAATGACGATTTGAATTTACACTAAGGGCAGATAACAATTTAGATGACTCTACGATAAATCATTTAATATTCACGCGAAATTTTGATTTTTCTCTGTACTTGTTGGCTTCCGTTTATTGATAAGAAAACTTTCTCTTTTCTTTTCAAAACGTCCTTATGATCTAGATTCTTACAACTATTTTCCTACTCTAAATTTCCCTCGGAACCCTGCACTAATTTTACATTTTTAAATTATGCAACAAAGAACTCGAAAATCAATCTCAATCCGAAACCAATACTGTCCAAAATTATCATTGAGTTCTTCTTTCTTCTTTCTTGAAGTGCAGTGCTCGCCTCCTCGGGGTCGGGAGAGGAAATGTCCGCATTTCCAGCGCACACCACTGTGCAGGTCCTCCGTGGTTCCGCCGCCCCGCACTTTTCTCGGGCCGCCACCTCCACACGAGCGGTCGCCTCGAGGTTCAGACATGACCTGTCGTTAGCGCCCCGGTCAACCATAGCGGTTGTCAGTGCATGATTTGCCCGGTTCGTGCTTCCGTGACGGATCCCTGGTCGTACGGGTGAAATCACCGGAGAACGACGAAGTTGCGCGTGGAGCAAACGCCAGTCTCCTTGCGGACTCGGCAATGCTCACGCGGGACTCGAACCAAGGAGTCCAGGTCACCGAGTTCAGGCTCAGCTGATGAAGATGCTGACGCCGATTGCTCGCGGCGACGGCCTGGTGACTGGCAATGGCACGGCGCGCGGTGTTGTGAGCGCTCCGGCCTGGCCGTCGGGCTGCTGCGCAGGGTGACAAGCAGCACGCAGTGCAATTCAGCGTGACCCGAAGATGATTTAGTCAGTGACTTTAGTGGGTGACTGGGTGACTGCAAGGTCCTGCAGGAGTCATGGCGAAGAGAACGAAGACAGATCCGAGGCGGGCTATTTGACAGCTGCCGGCTCGGGTCAGTGCGCGCGCTGGGGCTCAGTTGACGGAGGCCCAGCGGGAGAGTGGTCAGATGCTGACCATGCAGATGTTGACTCGCGATGACCGCGCGTGACGGCCAGCTGCTAGTCGTGCGAGTTGATGAGCACGACGGTAGGTGGCAGCACTTCACGGGGAACGCGCCTCGAGCGCTGCATCCCGCAAAGCGTACGCGCACGGCGGGTTAGGCCGTGCCTCGAGACGTCGAACGAAACGCGCGCGGTTTTCCTTGGTGGTCGGGGGAAAGGAAGGGAAAAGGGAAATGTCGCCGTACTACCCAAACTAACTACGAACTACCTGCCTACGCCCAAAAGCACTTAAAGTTACACAAAAAACTTACTCTAATTTATTCTAAACTTACACTAGCTTAAAGATAGCAAAATTACACTAACTTACACTAGCTTAAAGATAGCAAAATTACACTAACTTACACTAGTGATTACTTTCTAGCCGATTTATCCGACACCTAGATGGAAATTTACGGTACAGACAAAGCAGAAGCTTCTCCAGATTGCAAGTTGGATCGTACAGCCATGAGCATGAGTCCTAAACCATTTTTACCCGGTTTGCGCAAATGATAATCACAGACACATGAACCATACAAAGTATCACATTCTTCATTTTCATAGACAATAAATGTATTTCCTGTCTTTTCTAGTTTGTCCGCCAAAACGGGATTGGAAGCAAATTTAGTCGCAACACAAAGTTTCATATGACTCTCTCTTATATCCGTCCAATCTTTCCTAATTTTAATTTTTTCTGCTCGCTTCCTGGCAATTTTCCAATTCTCTGCCCGTCTAATCCAGTCAAAGTCCTCTGAATAAGCTGCTTTTTCTGCCTGATACGCATGTTCAACAGATGAAAACCAGTGACCACTAACAAGAATTTGACTCGGAAAGTAGTTTGAGAGAAAAGCATACTCGCCTCGAAAATCTGTAATTAATTTACAATCAGTTGAGGGAGTGAAGTGATACATCGAAATTTGAATACCTGAATTATGAAACACTTTATGTAGAATCTGCAGTACTAGGGTTAGTTCCAAGGAGTCAAGACCACAAGCAATTTTGGGAATAGACAAAAATTTCTCAGCATTTGCCTGCATTTCCTCTTTCAAGACATTCAAGGACTTTTCCAAACTTGCATAGGTTGGTTTCTCAAAATGTAATTCTTTCGTAACCAGGTTGTAGAAAGTTCTACCTTGAGATTTTACACGGATTGCATTGCCTACCGTACACTGTTCTGTACAAATGAGGTATTTAATCCTGAAATATTCATTTATAGTCTTGGCAATGCCAGCACTCATTTTTCTGTTTGCTGAAATACAGTGAGCGATTACATGGTCTAAAGGGGCATTTAGTACATTGCCATTAACATGATTAATAATTTGGTCATTTTGAGAATGAATAACTTGAAGTTGCAATTCAGTTGGTCTATCACAATAGGGCCTGATATTTATTACATGGAACTCTTTCACAACTTCACTGACTTTCCCATTTTCATCTGTATCTTTGATAAGAACAAAATAAAATCGATCAGATTTTTTTCCAATTATCTTGTAGGGTCCAAGCCAATTAATTCTTTTCTTTGGCCAAGATATGTCATCAGACTCATTTTTCACTTGAACCATCTGTCCAATAGTGTAGTGTACTTCTTGTCTGTCTTTGTCATAGGCCTGCTTATGCTGAACTTGTGCTTTCTGTATCCTTGATTTTAAATCTGTGAGCAATTTGGAATGTCTTTGGAGCTTGTTCTCCAGACTCTCATCACTATTTGGCAAAAGTTGCAAAATACCAGGAGTTGTAGGGTTGTACCCATGAACAGCAAAAAATGGGCTGCACTTAATAGTGTCATGGTAATTTACATTATACAGAAAAGTAGCAAATTCCAAATATGAGTCCCAGTCATCTTCAAACTGTAAAAGAAATTGAGATAGCATTTCTTTAAGTGACTTCACAGTCCTCTCACACTGACCATTGCAATGGGGAACTCGCCTAAAAGCCTTATGGAAAATGTCCCATTTATTAAGCATTTCTTGAAATGAAAATGAGGTGAAATAGGAAGCGCTATCCGTTGTATATGAATCACATAATCCAAAATTCAGCGTATAGGACTCTAAACATTCTATGGCAGTTTTTGTATCAGCAGTTTTGACAGCTCTAGTCCATGCAAATTTTGTGTAATAATCAACAATTATACAAAAGTGTTCATTTTTCCTTTTGCTGGCCTTTAATTTTCCCACGAAATCACATGAAATTTGTGAAAACATCTTGTCTGGCGGCGTTGGTGACAATAAGCCTGGTTTCTGGCGAGGATTACTTTCTGTCATCTGACAGTATTTGCAACTCTTCACATAATCTGCTGCATCTCTCTGTAAGGTTCGCCACCAAAATGAAACTAAAATATTTTGGACCAAATGCTTCGTTTTTCTGTGTCCTCTACTGTCATGATATTCTGCCAAAATGTATTTTCTGCACGAACGAGGAACCACAAGAAGAGATTTAGAATCGTAATCCCAAAAAAGTAAACCATCTTTTAGTTGATAATTACTGTCTTTTGCTGACAAGTTTCCTGCCTGTACTTGTTCAACGATTGCTGCTAATTCAGGGTCAGAATTCTGTAAGTCTTTTACTATTGCTGATTTGTTCAAAACGAAACTCATAAGTTCTGAGTCGTTCCTGTTCTTGTTTTTGTCATCTAACAGTTGTGCCTCTTTTTCAGCTGCCTGGTCTTTGGCCAACTGTCCTCGGGTAGTAACTGCATGCAAGAGGTTATTTTGTCCTTGAAGCCTATCCGGGAATACCTGTTCGACCATTTCGTCAACAGTATAGTCTGCTTCATCTACTGGACATCTTGATAAACTGTCAGCATCAACGTTAGTTTTGCCTGGACGATAACGGATTGTGAAGCGAAATTGAGATAAATACAAAATGTGCTTTGCAAGTACACCCTCTGGCTTGGGTGTCTTTAACAGTGACTGTAAGGATTGGTGGTCTGTCAACACTTCTGTCTGGACATTGCGATTCTGAACATAGCATCGAAAATTTACAAATGCAAACACCAGAGCAGAACATTCAAGGTAATAAATTGGTAATTTAGTTTCTGAAGCTTTCAGTTTCCTACTGACAAATCCAACTGGATGAAACCTTTTTGTCTCTCTGTCTTGCTGATAGTAAGCTACACCTAATCCTTTGTAGGATGCGTCAACCGTGAAACGATTGTTCGCTTTAGGATCAAAAAGTCTCAAAGAAGGAGGATTAGAAAGTGAAGATTTTAGTAAATCAAAAGCATTCTTTTGCTCGTCTTCCCATTGAAATTCAGCATCATTTTTCAAAAGTTTCAGTAAGGGATAAGCTTTTTGAGAAAAGTTTTGAATGAATTTCCTGTTGTATCCAAATATTCCGAGCGTACTTCTCAGCTCATCTTTATTTTTGGGAGGAACCATTTCTGTTATGGCGTTAATTCTCTTTTTAGGGATGGACACCTCTTTTCCATCAACATCAAATCCCAAAAACGTTACTTTTCTTTGAAAAAATGTACTCTTTTTGATGTTCAACTGAATTTTGTGCTCTCTAAGTAACACAAAATATTCTCTCAGGGTTTCCAAATGTTTATCAAAGGATTCTGTTCCTATGTGAGTATCATCAAAATAATTTACAATTTTCCCTTCTTTTTTCATTTTCATTAGGAGATGATCCATGGCTAAAGCATACAATGCTGGCGCAATACTCAAACCCTGTGGTAAGGATTTCCAACGAAACCTGGAACCTGACGGCGAATCAAATGCAGTAACATCCCTGCAATCCGGATGTATTGCCAATTGAGTATATCCTGAGCAGTTATCAGTAACAGAATGCCAAAATTTGCCTTGAAAACTGTCAATTAAGTCTTGTTGGTCTGGAATTGGGTATTTTATATCAGTCAGCACTTTGTTCAATTTTCTATAATCTTGTACAAGCCGATAGGATGGATTTGCTGGCGTGTGTGACTGCTTAGGAACCACTAAAATAGGTGTGCAGTACACAGAAGTACAGTACTCAATTAAGTCTGAATCCAAAAGTTTCTTAATGTACTCTTCAGCAAATTTCTTCTCATCTACACTCATTCTGTAATTTCTCTGGTTAACCACTTTGTTTTGATCATAGCCAAATCGAATTGGAGGGTAATTGCAACTTGTTAGTTCTGACACATCAGAAACAAAGATATCTTCAAATTCTGAAAGTAATTTTTGAGCTTTTGCTTGTTGTTCCGGAGAAAGAGAAGGGTTAATATTAAATTTCAGATCCTTCTTGGATTTTTCAGATTGCAAATTGTTGACATTTGATTTAGGATAAAACACATCCTCATGGTCTTCATCAACAGCTAGATTTAAACTAGGCGTTAGAAGCACTGGTTGCGTTCCTGTATTTGTCACCTGAACAAATTTTCTTCCATTTGGAGTAAAAAGGAAATCGGACACCATAAGTTTATAATGTCTGAACAAATGGGGATTTCCAATAAAAACTGTATCCTTCTCAATTTTTCCTGGATTGATTTGTACTTTTACCCACTTAATTTTCTTGGCTGGGACAGTAATTGTCGATGCAGACCGAACAAATAATGCACCATCATGCAGGTTTTCAACTTCCATATTTTGAAAAACATTATCTTTTGCAGTCAAAGCATTAATTGGTACTTTGTAAAACATGCCAAACTGTACAGATTTCTTCCTCACACGGTCTTTGAAAGTGACTGTCATTCTCTCATAGTCAATTTGGGCTCGAGATTTTAGCAAAAAAGGATTGCCCAAAATCACACTGGAAGAAAGGCCTTTTACAACATAAAATTTTGTTGAAAATTGAAGACCAGCTATTTCAAACACTCCTTTCCACGTTCCAAACATTTTTAATGGATTGCCATTCGCTGCTTGCAGTTGCTTTCCAGTTTTTGCAACAACTGCTGTTGGAAAAATTCTACGTAAAGTATTATTATGAATGCAATTCACAGCAGCTCCAGTGTCTAATAAAACATTTTCCTCGAAACTACCAAATTTAGCAGTAACTTGGGTCATTAATTGTACTCTGTCATCATCATCATCTTCTTCTGTGCCAAATCTAGGCGAAGACAGTGTCGAAAGTTTTGACTGAATTTCAGAATAATCTGGGGAACTGCCATCGAGAATACGAATCTTTTTCTGAGGTACATTAAATTTCCTTGATGCATGTTCTTTGCCTGAATTTTGAGGTTTGCTTTTGCCTTGAGAACTGGATTTGACTATTTTCTTTGCCTTTAAGCTGGAGTTAGCCTGTGGTGACAGCTCGCGCCTATTCGCAGTCGAGCCACCGCCTTGGCTGCGCCGGTTCGCGTTCCGACACACTTGCTGTGCGCGCGAAACTGAACACGCCTCGGGCTGGTGGTCACCCTGCCTAGCGGCAACGCGCGAAAATCCAAACGCGCTCTGAGAGCTGTGCTCCACTGTGGTCATGCACTGGCTGGGGAATCTTGGAATTTTTGGGCAACTCATACACTCGCTACGTGACGGATTATTGCTATCCTCTAGATAATCACAGGTGGTCATGTCGTTGTCACTTAACTGTACCACAATCTTTTTCCCTGGTTTTCCCATTCCAATTCGAGTTTTACCAGCATTCTGAATAATCTCCAATGGACAGTCAAATAATTCTGACACAGCTATTGCATCACAAAAATCACCAATTTTGGTTTTGCTAACAGCATATTTACTGTATGCAGTCCTTGTAGAAAATGTCTGGCCTCCAGAATTTACAGCAATTTTGCAAAATCTTTCCCAATTCTTGATCACAAACTTTCTGATCAGTGCTTTTACGTCTTCAAAATTACCTTGCCTGCCAAAAATTGCATAGCTGATGCACCGAAAAAACGCATTGACGTCGTGAACCATTGGGATGACTTCGTAACCCGGTCTCTTATCTGTCTCGCGGTCTCGCGATTTACTCCTATGTCGGCCATCCGTATCACTGTCACTACTACCAGATCGATTCACTCCGTGACTGCTACTCTCACTACAACTACTACTCTCACTACTGCTCTCACTACTGCTCTCACTGCTGCTAGATGAACTCTTACGTCCTCTATCTCGCGCACCGGACCTTCGGTCGCGGCCGTAAGAAGAGTCACAAAACCGAACACGACGCGTTGGCCTTGAGTTCATCATGTCGGCACAAACATTTTTGAACACTTCCAAATTTTTTGCAACTTCTCTTAACTGTTCCTGTTTAGTCGTAAATGCCAAATACTCTCTCCTCATGCATTGCACTACATCATTCCAACGAAAAAAATAATCACTACATTGACTGTCTGCTATTCTGAACCATTCCTCAGCTTCAGTCCCTCTCACTGAATGCTGCATATGCACTAGTCTTTCTTCCTTTGGACATTCCAGAAACTCTGCACATCTAGTGAACTCACTTACAAACGTTTCAAAATTTTTACAGTCTTTGTACAAGGGAAACGTAACAGCAACTGCTGGGGCCATGCGCACAACGAGTGGTTCATCCTTAGGCTGCCAAAGCCTCACCTCCATTTTGGAAAATGAATTTAATACACGTGACTGTGTAGGCCTCTACTGCAACACAATCTGCTGACGCTTGACCGTCACTGCGGCGCGCAACTCAGCGCTTTCACGGCAGTGGACGGCATCGGACTAGCCACACGGCACTCAGCAGAGAAAAAAAAATCACAAAATAATTCCTAACCTTAACGCTAAATGAACCTATTCTACTCTACAAGCTAACAAAACATGAAAAAATGAAAATCAAGAAGAAAAACATGAAACAAAGCGAGAAACAGAAATACACAAAAAATCAAAATTCACTCACACAAAACACTCAGACACAAACACACAGCGCTCTTAAATCACTTCACAACTGTAACACTTTGGTACCTGCGATATTTCGCGCGATTTGGTGCTCCTAAAGGTACAAACTGAAAATTGACTTAAGAACTATTTTTTTTTTTCCGGCTACGGACTACATGTGCTGTACATGCAAAGAACTAAGTTTCAGAGTGATTAGCTCCCACTTAATCCTAAACCCACTATTGGCGACGCCTTAAAAGGAAGTGGGGAGACGGTCGGGAAGGGTACTTCTTTAACGAGCCGTTCGACTCAGTTAAAGCCGTCGCAACCTCCACCAAGTCGTTAATGCGTCTTGCCTGGCGTTACTTTACTGTTGGAGGTTCTTATGTTAACTCCGACTAGCCTACCGACAAAACCCACAACGGCTGAGTGTAGCACAGACGGGGGGATCAAGGCTACGTTTAACTGATAGGACTCGATTTTAGGTTAAGGAAACCACCAAGCACTCACTTCCAATGTTGCTCGTCCGAGGCCGGAGACACGTCTGCCTGCGTGTGGCTAGGCTCGTCGCGGCGAGGGCTCGGCCGCTCGCCGCTAGTGCTAGCTCAGCATATATCGCCAGTTCGTCTTTTCGAGCCCGCGCTGGTTTGAATGCCAGCGCCACCCTGACACAAATGTCGGTGTTGAAGAGAAAATTTCCCTTCTGAGACAAGACTGGTCACTAATAAACCTCTCTTCCAAGACATGTTAGCAAGTCGAGGTAAGATTCAAGTCATCCAGAAAACTAAAGACAAGAAAAGCAATGTGGTTAATATTCCCCAATTAAACAATCACCTGAGAGAAATTTCTGGAGTAGTTGAAAGTAAATTCAGCACCTTAACATTGGCTTCATGTAGAAGAGAAACTAACACAAGAAATGGTCTCTGTATACGTATGCGGCCGGCAACTGTTGCCCTGGCAACCTGATAATACACGGCAGTCGCTGGTCCGTGTTCTCCTGATCGGACGTGTCCTGTGAATCCAAGGGGTAAACACATTCGATAATCTTCGTACACTCATAAAATAAATCTGGAAAATAATCCCGATAATCCCAAGTATTCCCATAATCTTTCATAATCCTTGTAATCCTCGGTAATCCCAAATAATCCTCGATAATCTCAGACAATCTCAAATAATCCCTAAAATCTCGAGTAATCACTGAAAAATCTAGCCTAGCAATCGTGAATTCTTCGTAAGAGGCCATTCACATATTACGTCATCACTGGGGGGGGGGGGGAGTTCTAGTCACTGATTACCTCCTCTGCTTTAACATGGCAAGGTGAGGTTAGCACGTGATCACGTGGGGGGGGGGGGGGGGGTCCTCTGTGGCCAAAATCATGGTGACGTAATATGTGAATGGCCCCCAATCTTTGAAATAACCCTTATAATCCTTAATAATCCCTGTTAATCTTTGATAATCCTTGATAATCGCAATAATCCTTCATAATCGCAATAATCCTTCTTAGTTTTGAAAATATTAATAATCCCAAATAATCTTTATAATCCGAAATAATCTTGCCCGATTATAATCTTCGTACGGAAAAAATCAAATGTGTTTACCCCTTGTGTGATTCCCTGGTTCCGAACCCCCCAACTTCACTATATCTCTTTTCCCCAGATGATTTTGTGTTGGTGATATAATTATGGCAGCCGATACGAAACCGCCTGCACTTTATGGTTCTTTAGCATTTTCATCATCCTGAACTAGTTTTAAGATACCGTAACGCCAGCATCCTATTCCCGACTCGTGCACGGTGAAATTATATACAGAAAACGTTTTTTTTTTTGACAAAATATTGGTCTTAAGACCCCGGCCACACTCCTAAAACTCCTAAAACCCTACTCTCCGACGGGTGATTCCCAAAATACATTATCTTCGGGTTTTTTCTTATTCTCAGAATTTCTTTCTCGAACATAGTACTGCAAGCCCGGAACTCGCAGTCATGGAGCTGATTCTGAGCTACAGCGTCTTACGGTCAGCGTGTTACCGTGTCACCTCGTAAATTGCACGGCAAAAGCAAAAAACACTTCGGAAGAAAAACTGTTTCCGAACTAGGTAAGTGTTAAAATTAAAATTTTACGCTCTCTCGTGTGCGGATCTGTGTGCGGGTCGGTTTAGACTGTGAAGCGGTGAAGGCCAACGCTTCCTCCCAGGTCTGAAAAACCGCTTAGCTCATAGCGGATCCAATATGCTTGGCACCGGATCCGCTAAGACCTAAGCGGATCCGGTCTGTTCTTAACCGGATCCGGTACCAGGCAGAGCGAATCCGTCTCGCAGCGGAACTGTATCTACCGGATCCGGTACTAAGCAGAGCGGATCCGGCTCGTAGTAGAGCGGATCCGCTCGTAGCGGATCCGTATCTACCGCACAGAAAAGGCTGTTCTTGTCTCAATGCCAGAGCAATACTTGATTTCTGTTCTTGACCTGTGCTCTTGAATGAAGTGCAGAGCAGTATTCAGTATCAAATATGTAAATGGACATCAAAATCATTAAGATGGAGGCGGGAGTTGAACCCAAATCCCACGGCTTTTCGATGGGCCACGCTACTTCTGTAGCCACCGAGACACGTTGCGAGATGAGCAGCCGCATCGTCACCGGGGTAGAGATCGGCAACGGGCGGGTCTGGCGGGTCTCGGCGCTTTGTGTGCGAGAGAGAGAGAGAGAGCGAACGCTGGCAAGTCGGGCGGTGGCTGGTGCTGGTGCCACGCTCTGGCCGTGCGTCGGCCGGCCGGCCCAGCGAGCGAGACCCGGCCGAACCGAAGCAGACGACACTCGTTGGATTCGGACGCAGTCGTCCTACCTCGTACGCTGGGGTTATCTGGTTGATTTCAGAATTATGTCGCCGTAAATATGTAATGTATGGGTGAAAACGGATATACAGAGGCCAGAGCGTTCACTTCCGTTTGGTTTATGTTTACAAATTGAGGTTGAGGCTGCTCAACAGCACGGTGGCGGAGCGGAGCCGGCGGAGCGGAGCCGATTGACACCGAGGGGACAACCACTCATTAAAAATGTGTACACAGATTTCAGGATTTCGTCGGATTACACCCCGTGGTTTTCGTTAATTTTAGAACTTTTTTGTTTTTCTGGTCATTTCAGCCTGTGTAGGTGCTATCTTTCGGCATGAAGTCCAAGTCCAACTTTAAATTCGCAATTTTTATTAATTTCTTTTTAAAAATTTCTAGAATTTTGTACACATGATTACGCTAGCGATTCGCCCCTCGATTGACACGAAAGGCATCGATGCGGCGGGGTAAGATGGTACGGTGGCGTAGTGGGCCGGGACGTGCTGCCCGGTCCCGTCTGCAGCGACGCAGGCGCCGGGTCCGGGTTCGGTTCCTAACGGGGTCAATTGTTTTCGCGCGAGGTTCTGGGAAGCGCGCCAAGTTTGAAAAGATGTCTGCAATTTTTTAAATCTTCAAGAACAAATACTCTTGGCGTTTGCAAGAGCAATGTTCTTGACCACTGTAAACGGCCAACAAGAGCAATAATCAATGCCAGAGCAACCCAGAAACACGGTATAAGTCCGTGCAATGCTCTTGCAAAATTCAAGAGCATTCTGCTCTTGAAACAATGGAAATGCTCTTGGTTCAAGAACGGTCTTTTCTGGGTGCGGATCCGGTTCGTAGCGGAACCGTACCTACAGAATCCGGTACTAAGCAGAGCGGATCCAGCTCGTAGTAGAGCAGATCCGCTCGTAGCGGATCCGTTACTACTGGATCCGCTTCGCAGCGGAGCGGATCCGACCGATAGCGGATCAGGTCCATACCCTATCCACCGTTTCCGGTACTAAACACAGCGGATCTAGTGCCTAGCGGTTTAGTCAACGTCAGTATTTACCGGATCCCGGTAGTCAGTAGTATGGGTCCAGCCTACAGCGGATTAGTCCAGCGAACTCTCTCAAACGCCGGATTCATACGCAGCAAGCTCTGCTGGGCGAACTTAATATCGGACGTTTATGCTGCTAATTTAACGATGCGTCGTTGCGACGCCGGTTGCTAAATAATAAGGGTGCCGTCACGTTTGTCAAATTACTCTCTCCTCATCTGATGTGGGATCGATGCTGGCGACGCCGAGCTCGCGCCAGTGTTAGGGTAGGCCAGCCCGCACAACACGCATGCACGGAACTGGAGGTTTCCTTCCATGCAAGGCGCCGTGCGCCCTGACTGACCACGATATTGACATTTTGATACTATTAGCGACCTAAATTGAAGCTGCATGAGTCCCAAACGGCCCGCATTTTTTTTGTTTTGTAAAAAGCACCTCGTTGCCGAATTATGAATTTTTACAGGTTATCCACGTTTTTCAAAGTAAGCAAAATGGTAAAAATTGAGGGGGGAAATTAGGACTAAAATATTGCTATGCCAGTTATTTTGCACATGCCAGCAAGGCCTAGTGAACACCTGTAAGTGTCCACTTCTCGTTTGGGAGCTATAAGCTCTGCGATACTTCCAGGAATGGCTTTGGAAAGGTTCGGAGAGATTTGGATATTAGACATGATATGATTTTATGCCTTTCAATAGTGTTAATTCATTTCCACATCTTGAATCCATTTCAGTGGGTTCATTATCGATTGCTTTTGGGACTTATGCACCCAAAAATTGACCTGAAAAGGATGTCAATTTTTATGTATGTCCAAGGAGAAAGTAGTTGATGATTAGTTAGTATATGTCTTAATACTCTCATAGGACCTCAGATACCAAACACAAGAATAAAGATATAATAAAAGTTTATTTAATGCTAAATGTGAGTTTTCAGTCTATACAGTCTGTACCTAACACAGTACAAAAATATTACAATCCCTAGTCACGTTCATAAAAATTTGGAACATTACAGACAAACTTCTTGTCATCAACAGATATAAATACACATTTCCTCAAAATGTTTTTGAAAGGAACAATGGACGGTGTACCAAAACAATCATATGCACATCGCTGAGTTGTGGGTATAATACAACCTACAACTCTCAAGGGTGTTATCAGGCAAACCAACTCATAAGTTGTCGTAACAAGAATCTTATCTATGATGGCATACTGCCCATCAGACAATTTGACACAGCTGTCATTATACACTTTCGCCTTTGAATAAGATCTACTACAATAGACAATTCCTTTTCTTATGACTCTATTGTGATACTTAACTTCATTATCAACAACATTAATGTCATGTGCTCCCAGCAAAAAGCACTCTGCCTCATCAACCTCAACCACAGAGTATGAACCAGTTAAAAAAACTTCATCTATCTTCTCACCATTCTTTACATAACGTCTATACCCCAGCAAAGAATTACAAAACTTTAATGCTACATCACTTATTGGATTCCCAGCAACAATTTGAGGCACATTCTGCAGTTTGGTAAATTTTATTGCAATCTCATTTATTATGCTCCTTGTCCCTCTTATGAGCCTTACAAGCTGGCCGTTACATGACTCAAAAACAAAATCACTGTAGCACCACAATGGGCCAAGTTTTAAAACTAAATCACACAGGTGTGTCAACAAATGCAAGTTGTATGTCACTTTGGAAAGCCCATACAACCTTTGAAATCCAACTACAACACCTTTAATAGCAATTAGCTTCTGATGAGGCCCTAGCTGTGATTACATCACCAAGAAGAATATGCATTGAGTTTACCAACAGTTTTAGAAGGGCAAGTGTCTAGCAGGTAAAAGATCTTCCAAACAGGGTAATGCATAGTACAATAAGAATGCCCTGTATTCTTTTGCCTTCCAGTTAAGTTTTTCTGACAAAGTTCTTGGCTTCCTCGTCATGGACTGAGTAGGAGTAATTTTCTTGATTCGCTCATTTAAAGTTTCTACCTGAGCAGCATCTAGTATATTGAAATACAGATCCAATAAATCTGCTGTTACACCTTCAAGTACACAGTGCATATAATCTATCACCATACTCCACACAATGTGGAAAGTATTACATGGAAATTTATCTAAAAGCCCTGTTAACATTAACAAAATAGAGACTCCAAGAAAACCATTCACAGAGTCCTGCTTCAGCTCCCCTGCTCTATCAAGTTGATCGGCTTCATACATGTCTGTGATCACCTGAGTTTCTGTGCGCAGATGATCCCGTATAAAAATGATTTGCCCCCGATCCTGTCCGCGCGGGGTTTTAGTCCGCCAGCAGTCCGACAGGTCAAGTCCGATTTTGCCCCAGAATGTTCCCAAATAAGAACGTTTTGGAACGGAGTCCGAAAACCTACACCGGGCTCCTATCGGACAATTTAAACCGGGTCCGGTCCGAAACTGGCCCGGTTTCTGTGGCGGTCGTAGTCCGAAATCTGCCCGACGTCCGAAGAAGCTCCCCCCCCCCCCTACACACATTCCTTATAGTGTAGTGTATGAGCACGCATACATTAGGGAATTGGATAGTATGACTAATAATGACAGATGTAGGAATTGCACTTTAATAACAGCAATGTTAATAGAAGTAAAATACAGTCATTAGCAAAATTCAGGGGTAAAGTTAAAGCACTCAACAGTAGGCAAACAAAAACTATACCTCCTTACAATTTTTCATGGATTTCCAAAAAAGAAAGGAGAACAATAAATAATAAATAACCAACAGTCAAAGCAAGTGATCTAACCACATATGTCAATATCACTTGAAATAAGAAAAATATATTCTGATTAGGATATTGATTACCACCTATTCAGGTACATAAAATCCAAGTACAATTAGGAAATAGGCAAATAAAAATTGTACCTCCTAAGAAATACAGTCAAAAAGATACTATTTGTACAATAGTAAAAATTGTGTAGATTTAGACTGCCCACCCAGCTGCCCGTGCATCATTTTGATCCCAATTCCACTGGGATGGAGCCTGCTGAGAGTACGGACCCTGCTGAGGGTACGGAGACAGCTGAGGGTACGAAGACTGCTGAGGGTATGGAGACTGCTGAGGGTACGGAGACTGCTGAGAATAAAATGGCGGCACATATGTTGCTGCAGGGCCAGATGGGCCAGATGGCCCGTAATTCCAGGTGACTGGAGTTGCATCTTGAGATCCAAGTGGAGACATAGGCTCTTTGCATTGGGCTGAAGTCTTGGATGGAGTGGGTCTTTTCTGTGGAGTTGGAGTCTTCGATGGAGTGGAATTTTTCTGTTGAGTTGAGGTCTTGGATGGAGTGGCTACCCTCATGGGACTCGGCAAATTGGTAGGTGTTGAACATTCTTCACTGCATGGGAGAATGCAGCAATCACAAGTAAGAATAATAGTTTGAAATGGGATCACTTACCACGATAGAAGTTACAACGGCTAACAGCACTCTTCTGAATTTCAAGTCACACTTTTTGACGGAACACTGCTGAACATTTTTCCTTTTTCATTTTTTGAACTTCATGTGTCTACGTTATGTAAAAATTATACATGTCTTTTTACGCACTAGTATACATAATAGGAAATGTTAATATGTGATGTCCACGCAGCCCATGCAGAACGCTTTCCTTTGGTGGCAAAGAAACTCACCGTATCGCAGCCAGTGAAGGCATGAAAATCTCTAAGTGCGACTCAGATTTTATTTCCCCACGCGGCTGTGTTTTGTTGTGTTGCACCCGAGGAGTAAAGTATCCAAGCCTCTGTAACCCTTTAGCGTGTAATTCAGGGAAATCACTGCCCGAACAGAAATCGAGGCCCCTCTTTGGGCCCAATTCAGCCTCTCCGAAGTTCCTCCTTTAAATTGGTACTTGAGAGGGATTCCAGGGTGGTTGAAATCCCTCCGAAGTTTATTGCTGCGAAGTTCCTCGGAAGTCCCTCCCGCTTTTTACCTTCCTCGGAGCACCCGGTCCATTTGCAGTATTTTCCTAAAATTTTAAAGTAATTTCATGTATTCCTATGAATTTCAGTGCTACGCAGTAGCCCTGGGGGTTTCATTGCCTATCTAATGCAACGTTGGTGGTAGACATTGGGCGCAGCTAGCGCAAACTAAAGAAAATGCCTTTTGTCAGTCTGAGGGATTTAAACGCGGATGGACTAAGCGAAAACCCAAGCCCCCCACATGGCACCTTTTAGAACTTCCAGGGGATTTGGCCTTTGGGACCTCCACGGAACTTCGCCTTTGGGCCTTGCAGGGGACTTCATTTCTGTTAGGATGAAAATGAAAGGGTGAGGAACTCAGCCCAAATAAGAGCGAGGAACCCTTCTTACTCAAAATATAGGGAAGAGTGAGGAACCTCACCCAATTTCGGGTGAGACAGGCATTTTCACCTGAATGCTGAAGAGAAAATGCCATGGTCTCACCCAATTTTCGGCAAGAACGCCGTCCTCACCTGAATTTTAAAAATTTTATGTACCTGTTACCGTCTCAGATAGGCGGGCGCGTCGTTGCTGGATCTGTCCACGCAGCCTATGCAGATGCAGACCGCTTTTCTTTCGTGGCAAAGAAACTCACCGAATCGCAGCCAGTGAAGGCATGAAAATCTCTGAGTGCGACACGGATCTTATTTCCCCACGCGGCTGCAATTGACCGGAAACTTATGTGCCGTTCTGTTGCACCCGAGGAGGAAAGTATCCGAGCCTTTGTTCTGTAACCCTTTGGCGCGTAGTTCAGGGAAATGAGACAAGACCAGGACAACACCACCTGTGTCTGAGGTCCTGATAATGATGTTTGCAGCTCAGACACTGATGGTGTTGTCCTGCATCAATCACAAGAATAATAGTTCGTATGTTAATATGTTATGTACACAATTGTACATATATTTATTCACTTGATATGGTATGTAGATCATAATATTACACAATCATACCAGAATTTTAAACATGCTAATTTTTCATTTTAATCCTCAAACCGTTCAGAACATTTCATACTTAGTCGATTTGCAAGTTCAGATGGCCTTTTTCGTAACTTCCGGTAGCCGGAAAATATTACAGACACCGGAGATGAATTTAAACCAACTAGAAACCACTGAAACGACTACCCGCACGACTATATAGGAATATCTTCCAAATGTGGCCATTTTCAAGCCGCCATTTTCTAAAATCGCGGCCAAATTGCCTCTTTGGTTCTGGCCGACATTTTTGCAAATCACCAATGAGTTTCTGGTGCTCATATTGTCCGAAATCGATATCCGCATTGCATATGTACGACATTTTAACTTTTTCCACAGAGGGGGTGGAGGGGGGTAGTTAAGCCCCCCAAAAAAGGGGGTCTGCACGAGATTTTCATTGAACGTTTCGACTCAAATCCAAGAAACATATTTAAGGAACAAGTGTGCCGAAGCGCTTGTTAGTCGATTTTCAGGTTAGGTTAGGCTATTTGGCGTGTACCGCTAGCACTATTAGGCGAGAGCGGAAACGTATAGGCTGGCGTGGAGAACAGTCCCGGGGCAAATGCGATGCTTTGTTAAGCAATGTGGAGGTTGTGTAAGAGCACCAGAAATCTTCACTTACTTGAAGCAACTCGATGAAATTTAGCACCAAAACAGAGAGCAAACCGAACTATCCAAAAGATTTTGGACCTGAAACAAGACAGCAATAAACTCTCACTGGATTCGCGGCGCAGAGAAATACGAAGAACTCGTCTGTCGTCGGACACAGCCGAGCACGAAAGGGCAGGAAAGGGCCTAGGCTCAGGCCCATGAGGGCAGGATTTACGCGAGTCGTGACGTCACACACACACAGCCAGGGTTTTGAGTTACTACGCAATACGTTTTCTTAAAATATTTATCGATATTGATCAGAAATCTATGCCGTTTTCTTTGTCCATTCTAGAAATGTCCCCGAAGGAGAGGGCTACGAAAGAACACTTGCTATTACCATATTTGGTTAATTACGTAAGGTGGGGGCAGCTTCTCAGCCGCCATCTTGTTTGAACGTCGCTCTCTCTGGTTCCCAGTTGCGCGCCAAGCTGTGTGTTGTTTCACTGTTCAGAGAGAAGGAAAAAGTGGTAAAAGAGCAAAGAACATGAAGCCTGAAGAGCCGCGTAATGGCAAGATCTGGTGCGCGTGTTCAAATGAGAGCAGGGGAGACGATATATTGAAAGTAAGTCGTTCCTCAGAGTGTGGTTTCGTTGAGGCCACCATGGGCTGAAAGCCTGAGGCCGGCCAAACTACTAGAGACTCTCTCTTATGTTTCTTATTTGGGGTTTCAGGCAATTGACAACTTGGTCGTCCGCGACATTCCGCCCGTGGTGCCGATGTGGGCCCAACGGTTTTTTGACGGGGCCACCGAATGGGGTTGGCGAGTAGTGTTATATGACTGGACCCCAAACGAGTTGGCGACCGACCTCCAGGGCGAAGGGTGTAAGCCAAGCTGCCGGGACAGGGCTCCCCCTTTCAAGTGGGCGCAGGTACGTGTGCAAACGTTTTCAATTTCATGGCTGGTATCCACTTCAAGGTTCCTGCAATCTCTTCACTTTTTGTTAGGACCTCACACTCCTCCACCTGATGAAGCAGTTGACTTGATGCTGAATTAACAGTAAGGTAACCATCCCTAATAAGTAATATCGATACCTACATGCAATAAGCGCTCAGTTGGGGCTGTTCCAAAAGGCACTCACTTGGGTCTGTTGTATTAAGAGGCACTCAGTGGAGGCTGTGGTTTCATAAGGCACTCACTTGTGGCTGTCGTTCCAAAAGGCACGCAATTGCGGCTGTTGATTCAAGAGGCACCTAATACTGGCCGTTTGGAGCCACAGATAAGTGCCTTTTGAATTTGAATCAGCAGCCGCAACTGAGTGCCTAATAAAATGACAGCCACAAGTGAGTGCCTTTAGAAACAACAGCCACAACTGAGTGCCTCTTAACAGACCCAAGTGAGTGCCTTTAAAAACAACAGCCGCAACTGAGCGCCTTTTGCATGTAGGTATCGATATGATGTCTTCATCTTGGCTTCCCCACTCATCGCGGATTGTTTTGTTATGTTTCAGGACTGGTGGTGCATGAGCAGTCAGGAGGAAGTGGGATGCTCATGTTCAGAATGGACATCTCACTTCATGTTGCTCAGGCTCTTCATTTTCTTCTTTGGAGCACTTTAAAAGGGCTAATAAAGAAAGCACATTCCTTGAATCTGTGTTTAATTTGTATATCTCAATTACATATGACGAATTGAAAAGAAGCAAACCATGTGAAATCTCCCTTTTCTTGCTGGAGAAATGTAAATCCTTCAAAACACTTAGAATCTAACCAAGGAATTCAAAGTAAGTTAAAACTGCTGCTGCTGCTCAAGAGCAAGAGGGAATGGCAGCAGCTAAAGTGTTACTCTATTCAGCTGTGCCAAAAATTGTGATCAGGGCCTTCCGAATGTCTTCAATGACAGGCACAGGCCAAGATTTTCCCAGTAGGCGACGCCTTCTGCTTACAATAATGTTTGCCACATCTGTGAAATGTTCACCTACACCAGAGTCTCCAATTCTGTAATAAAAAGGAGTTTCCTGATTTTCTTCAAGAACAGGTAGACGTTTTGTAGGTCCCGAAATACAGAGGGTACAGTTGTAAAGACAAGTGTGAAGGAACCATATACAAAGAAAACAAAATATATTCCCAGCCACCCGATTGCTGTGAATGAGCTGAGGTTGTCACGGTGGGCAAACAGGTTACGGCTGCTTTTCTGTATGGCTTTAAAGCATCTTGAAGTTGTGCGCATTCTGCACTGTCCCTTCTTTTTAAACCATCCAACTGTGGAATGTTCCCCCACAATAACCGTCGTATTTTCATGCCAACATAGCCAGCATGACAGGCTGGCAGAAAGAGTCTTTGGAGTTGTTCAAAAATCAATTTAATTCAAATGTCTTCATCGAAGATTTCGAACTCCTGAAGAAAATAATGAACAGAGTTCATCAATGTGAGAAAAAAGAGGAAAAAGAACCTTTATTTCCAGCATTGGTAAAAACCCCCGTTTAGCTAACAGTATTTTCCGGCATTTTAACACTAAGGGTACCAGACTTGGCCGCCCCCTCCGTTTACCACAGTGGGTCTAATGACCCATAGGCGCTTTTCTGACCTAAAACATGAATTAAAGGTGTCGTTTGGTATTCTTGACGTTGTTTGTGGACTCTATTACAATAAAAAAAAAACACACAAAACAAATGTTAATATTTAGGGAGGCGCACTGCAAAAATATAAATACAAAATTGGCGTATGGCGTATGGCGGTAGATCGACCCCTTTATGACCGATCTTTATTTCGCGTGTAATCCTTTTTGCCGACCAGACTATACGATACATCCTACGCATTTGCGCTCATCTGCCAGCCTCCTGCCACAAAAGCGCTCAACTGGCCGCTATCCTCCACAAAACCGCTCATTTGCAGACCCTTCTAATCCATACCGCTCACCTGTAGACTGTGCTACACATTACCGCTCACCTGTAGACTGTGCTACACATTACCGCTCATCTGCAGGCCGCGCGGAACAAAAGCGCTCACCTGCAGACTGGCCTCCCACAAAAGCGCTCAGGTGCGGATTTGGGCAAAATTGGTTTTTTGATGAAACTGTTGGAGCATTTCTTCATGTTTAAGTAGGCGATGAATGTTTTCCCCTCCGACGTAACAATTATCCGAGGTTTATTTTGTAAAATTGGACTAACCTCAAACCTGGTCAGAACGGTCCCGAGCCAAACAGCTCATCTGCAGCGGACGTGCGGATCGCCACGGACTGCGTACTGCGTGCGGAAGGTTCCTGATCCTACGCGTTCGACTTCAGGACCTGAGAACAAGAAGACAGCGCGTCTTCTATTTCAACGTAGTAAAATGAGTAATAGAAGCCGGATGCTTCTGAATCTTGCTTTGGAGAGAAACGGCAAAGATACGTCCTCGAATAGGGTCTCGAATTCCTGTACATGTCTATTTAAGTGCAATGCAATTAGTTACAAGAGTGTGACTAACCTCACAAATCCTCACTCGACATTTACTTTGAGAAAATTGGCATTTTATTTTTTATCTGTGAGTAAAACTTCTTTTGAAATAGAAAGTATGACAATATTTACATACTCAGAACTGGTCGGTGAATCATTTTTGGCAAAAATAAGAAAATACGCAATATCTCTCCAATGTGCCCATTCTGAACACAAATTTGTGAGATGGTATTATAGCCAGAGCGATAAAAAGCGACACAAACCCCTGTTTTATGCTTACTTAGCTATTTTGTATCAACATTTCCTCGGTTTTGTACGACGCCAGTGCCTATTCCCTCTTATTCCAATAGAGTAACTTATTTTGATGTTGCCTGTTGCACCTTATCATACACGGTTACTTTTGAATGATGTTGGTGAAGCCATCGCTTCTTATACTTTCTCTACCCTATTCTGGTCTTTTATAGGGCCATCGCACCTACATCGCACCTAAACCGAAACTCATGCTCGCCATGAAACATGCAGCCTTTTGTAACGCCTGATTGTAGTCAGCCTGTGGCTGGTTTGGTCCGTCGGTCGTTTGCAGTCGAAAACAGGAAACCGTCAGTCCAACACTCAGATGAAATCAGTCGGTCGCAGTCGGTTTCCGGTTATGATTTGAACTGTTATAAGCAAAATATGAACTGACTCCACTAGAGTGGCCGAAGCAGTCAAAGCATGTCAATAATCCTGCCAAGTACACATAAATGCAGTTCAATTTGCATAAAATCACTTCGTCTTGGCCGCAGGAGATGAAAAAAAAATTCAGTCTCCCTGCGAAACTGAACACTTAATATCACTTAAATTTACTTTGGACGTCAGAACCGAGCCTGTACCAAATCTGCTGTCAGATTTTCTCTATCTATATAGTATCTCTATCTCTATAGTAATATAAAAATCTAGTCTGTCAGGTGCCCATCATCAGCATAAGGAAACAAAATCTGCAAAAATGTATCCTGATCATATTACACAGGCACGGAAAAAAAAGTTTAGTTGTCACTGCTAAACGTTAGTTGTGACAACTAACATGTCAGTTCCCAGCGGGCCTGAGAACACTGTTAGTTATGGCAGCAGACACTACCGCTGAGACAGGGGACAAAAGTGGTGTAGGAGCTAGCATGGTCTTGTTTAATGCACCTTACATTGGAGTGGTTCGCTTAGCGACGAAGTTGACTTTCTGACTGCCGATTCTGTTTGTAACTGGCGCCAAGCAGCGTTCTTTACGCCACCGAGTTCGGGAACGCGCCCTCAACTGTCACACCTGTTATGAGAAATATCGTCGTACATTCTCATAACGTACGCTGGCGAGGTTAGGGGTTCGGTCACGATTTGTTATAAGTACTGCGAAATTGTGTTAGAAATGATGATTGTGCGAGATGACCGGTCAAGTCGGAGTCATGGACGGCGGAGACGGCAGTCTTCAGACTTTGTTGGCTGCGTGGGGACTTCGCGCAGACGTTATCCAAAACTTTGTCGGTGAGTACGAAATGTGTTTGTGTGTCGGCGTAGCCCTTTTAAATTAGAATCAACAGTATTTTTATATATGTGGTGTCTTACTGTTCACTCTTATTTTTTTTTAAATATCTTCTTTGACTTGGTGTAACTTGGTAGTAGTGAGGCCGTGTTGGTTATGTACGCCCACATGAGGCTAAGGTGTCTACACCTTGTTGCAGGCCATGTGAAAGTTTGGTGTTTTAACTTTCATTTGTAATTTCATTAGTATTAAGAAGTAAATCTGAACCCACTTGTGCCTTTCTGGATTTGTACGTGTCTGTGTTAGTGTCCTGTCGTCATTCTTGAATTTAACATGACAGCGGCCTGCAATTACATGCGCCGTTTGAGGTTAGCCCAAGCTGATTGAAACTGTAATATTTTACAGATGAAGAAGTGAATCTTCAGTCGCTCTCCTGTTTAACGGAGGCAGTCATTGAGCGCCTCATCCTCGGCAAGGCCCTCGATGTCTGTTTATGAAACACTTCATTGAGGTAAATACCCCCCAATTTATTTTTAGTGGTGTTGATATGTCAATGAAACAGTGGGACTTCATTTTTTCCACAATTTTGTTGCAGTATAAAAATAGTCAGCCATCAGCATCGGGTTCATCGGGTCCATCCGGTTCATCAGTTTCATCAGCTTCATCAGCTCTATGCAATGGTCAACCCCAAAAGAAACGGAGAAAAGTTGATGGCGAAGTTATGCAGGAACTTGTAGATGCAGCTACTGTTAATGTAAGTGTAAACTTCTTTATGCATTATAGGGGTTGTAGGGTAGTTCTATTTACTTTTTGTACAAAGCTTTAATTCTTCCTTTCAGGACCTTCATGAACATTTGAAGAACTGCATTCGAGGAATCACGGTTCTTGGCTTTTACAAAGCCCGCTCTCATCTTGATGATTTTTCGAGAGACTTGTTATCACAAGAATGCATTTATATGGTGTTGAAAGGTGACTACAATAGAATGTAAGTGTGTTTATTTATCTTCATTATGTACACATGTCATTGTCTGCGCTCCCGTTTTAAACATTTAACCATTTTTTTTCTTGTGTTTTTTTTTTTTTTTTTAAGGCTATCCCGTGATGACTTTGATCAAATTTCCGATTCTATTGTGGAACTGTTTCCTTCTGAGAGCAAGGTACTTTATTTTGTGAGTGGTTTTGTATTCTCTCCTGTACTTTCTAACCACATTTCTTTCTTTGCATTCCAACAGGTAACTTGGTTTGATGTTGTCAATAAACGTGGCAGAACAGTAATAGAGGGAAGACTGCGGTTCAAGTGGTATTCTGTCAGACGGAGCCTGGCCAGTGCTCTGCTTGTTACCCTCACTTCTAAAGAGAAGCAATCTGCTCAAACTAATTGCACTTCTGGTGAATAGATAATCAATATTGCAACATTCATTTAAGCATTATGTAGGCAACACCATCATAGTTATATTGTTGTGTTGCAGATGATGACACTGCTGCTCTAGATGCTGATGAAGATTTACAACTATTACTTGGTGAAGATTGTCAGGATTGGCTAGAAATTCACAGAGCATGGGAGGCCAGTGCTAAATCAAGAAAGCAGTTGTTCAAGCAATGTGGCACTCTAGTCTATGAGTATGTTTCTCAGTTCCCATGCTTAGACAAGCCCCTGGGCTGGAAACTGGTTAGTATTATGGTCATATTAATTTCCAATTATGATCCAAATGCATTTGAAGTCAATATGTTGCTATAACTGTTTAAACTTTCTTTTTAAAACTGAAATGTTGACATTGATTTTAAAATGAATCACCTTATTTTAATTACAGCTTGCTGAGGATGGTGAAAAAGTTCAGGAAAGTCTGAAGAACCACAAAACTTTGTGGAAAAAGTGTTTGCCATTTCTGGTGTCTCAAATTCAAGAAGAGAACCCCAAATTTAGTGTCACAGACACTTTCAGTGGTAAGTTTTGAATTTTCTAGTATTTCGGAAACCCTACACAAACGTTTTTACTTTACTTATCTCAATTTAATTTTTAGATTTACAGTTTTTGGCAATTATTCGTGAACTGCCGAATCTGTGGAGAGTGCGGAACATCCCCAAGTCAAAGTCAGCTGGGAAAAAAGACCGAGCATGGCGGCCATCAAGGCAGGAGATAATTGATTCTCTCTGTCTTCATGTAATTGTAAGTAGTGGTGCATCATATGTGTTTACTGCATTGCTTATTGGTGACATAGCATGTTTTGACTTTTTGTTTTTCACTTGCAGGATATTTCTTCCATCCAGGAACGCCTTGATGCAAGAAAAAAGACGCTCCTGAAGTACAAGTACCCGCTCCAACCCACAGCTGTGGTTGTAGGAGATACAGATAGAAATGTTATCAAGCAATCATTTATCTATCTTGACAATTATCGATGGGAAGTGGAATCTCCTATGGAAGCAGTGTTTGGGGTAATGAAAATTTGTTTTGGGCTAGATGCCAATTATCCTGTTGAGTCGCGCCACATTTGGCTTTTCTTGCAGTTGACTGTTTTTAATTTAAGCACTGCCTCAGATTATAGTTGTGACAGAGGTTTGCACTCATTCCTTGCTGCTCGCCTTAAAGATTTTGAAAGGTTTAAGCACTAAAGTTCACGTATACATATATGTATATATATATTGTCTTTGAAACACTGAGTTGTGTAAATTGTCTCTCAAACAATTAAGTGTACATATTGTCTTACAAACACTTAGGTGTAGATATTGTCTCTCAAACACTTAATTGTATAGATATTGTCTCTCAAACAATGAAGTGTAACTATTGTGATTTGTCTCTTCCTTCAATTACTTCCTACAAGATACATCATAGTATCAATCATTCCTTAGAACCGTTTCTCTGTTTAAATAATTGTGGAAGAACTTATTCTTCTTGGCGCAGTTTTTTTGATCACATCAGATCTTGTTCGGAATCTTCAACTAGTGAAAGTGATGTGAATATTCCACCTCCTGTGGAGGGCAGTAGTAATGAAAATGATTCTGTACTAAACAATGTTGACCAGGATGAGGAAAGACAGGGTATAAATACATTTGTGAAACTTATGGTAAAAGAGACTGACACTCTAGTCAGCAAGCTGTATGGTAAACCAAAGTTGCCACGACAATATGTTCAAGATATTGTTCACGATGTAAATTGTTTTGTTTCCACTAGCTATCTTGGAATTCTGAAAAAGTCTATCTATGCCCCTGTGCAATTAGAAGACAATCAGCGTGCAGCACTTGATAATGTTTTGTCTTCTTTTGATAATCCATTTCATCATTTGTCCACTGAGTATCGACGATTGAAATACTTTGAAATGAATGGTGACTATATCCCTCCTGTCTCTTATAAAGTTGGGGAAGTTGACATTTCTGTTAAAACTATAAATGGACCTGTTCTTAAAAGTAAGGAATGTTTTGTACAGAGTATTCCACTGGACAAAGTATTGAAACAGTTTCTGGAGGTTCCAGGTTCACTAAATAACATTCTTTCGTACATGGATACTCTTAGTTCTAGTTCAAAATCCAAAGAGAACTTCATTCAATGTGAACTGTGGAAAACAAAGCGGGCAAAATTCTCAGATGAAGACATTGTGCTGCCTCTTCACATTTATTATGATGACATACAAGTTAATAATCCTTTAGGTTCCCGTCCAGAAAAATTAGGAGCTTCCCATGTCTCAATTCCTAGCCTGCCTGAGGAATGTCAGGGATGTATAGAAAATATATTTTTAGCTTTGGTATTTGAGTCATGGATGAGGGACTTTGGGGATAAAAAGGTTTTTGCCCCTCTGATATCTCAGCTCAAGTCTCTGGAGGAGAATGGTATACTTATTGATGCACCTGAAGGCCAAAGGAGGGTATATTTTATTTGTGGTCTCTTACTTGGAGACAATCTTGGTTTGAATTCTGTTGGGGTTTTGTGGAATGTTTCACATCCCATTATTATTGTAGATTTTGTAAAATGCATAAGGCTGACATGGATAACGAAGCTATTGAAGATGTTACTACTTTACGTACCAAACAATCTTATGATAATGATATATCTCTAGATAATCCTAAACTGACAGGAGTTAAGAAAGATTGTGTCTTCAATCAGTTGCCTTCATTCCATATTACATCTAACTACTGTGTTGACATGTTTCATGATCTCTGTGAAGGGGTGTGTCATTATGTAATGTTACATTTATTGAACCATTGTATTCCCACCTTTTTCACTGTTTCTGAACTTAACAATAGAATTGATATGTTTCAATATGGTCCATGCGACTCTAACAAAATTCCTCCTGTTTCAACAGAATTCTATACGCGCCATAAATTAAAAATGTCAGGGTCGGAGACTCTTCTTTTTGTGAAAATGTTTGGTATTCTTGTTGGTGATAGGGTACCGCTTGATGACATATATTGGAGGTTGTATCTGAAACTCGTACAACTATTAGATGTTTGCCTCTCCAAGAATTTGTGCTCTACTCAGTCTATATCTCTTAAAGTTATTGTTTCTGAGTTCAATGTAATGTATGTTCAAGTGACAGGAGACTCATTGAAATCAATAATGCACAATTTAGTGCATTATGCTAGAGTGTTTAATCAAAGTGGACCTTTTCCTGGCATGTCAACCAAAAGGTATGAGAGTAAGCATCGATCTCTTACCATCCCGGCTCATGCTACAGAATCCCGCAGAAATATTTTTTTGACTGTGGCTATTCAGCATCAGCTGAATTTGTGTTTTCGTTTTAAGTCTAAAGCATCTATATTGCCTCAAACAGAATTTGGACCATCTACAGAAATATTTATATCTGACTTTATGAATGTAACATTTGTAAATTCATTACCAGAATGTATTCAAACATCGACATCTTTCTTGTCCCCTAATTGGGTTAATTTGAAAGGCACTAAATACAAGCCTGGCATGGTTTTATTATTAAGTATTAATGAAAGTGGAGGTCCCATTTTTGGAGTTCTTGAATCAATACTTTCATATTGTGATGGACTTATATTTATTTATTCCTACCTCACAACAGTTGGTTTTTATGAACATGTTCATGGATATGAAGTCCAAATAACTGAGAGATGGTCCTGTATTAAGCCAGGTGATTTGTATGATCCTTTGCCTCTAAATATGTATCATTCTGTGTGGGGTAGCAAATATGTAATATTGAGGTACATGCTGTAAATTTTGAAAATGTGTTATAATTATTATATTTGTTATATATTGTTATATATTTGTTGTATAATTGTTTGTATAATAATAATTGTATAATTGTTTGTATAATTGTATAATTGTTATATATTGTTATTATATTCTGTGCAACTTCAATTAAATATGCATCTTGATAAAATGAAAAAAATAAATAAAATATGGAAAGTGAATTTATTGTGTGATTATTTTTATTATTCCAAAAATTTACGGCTCCACCACTCTCTATAACAAGAAATAAAGGTGTTATGTGCAGAGAACAGATTCTGCTGGAGCATATTGGACGCAACGCTGTCACAGTGAACATTATCTGTTGAAACAGTTTGCCCAGTTTAGTTTCGGCAACGGCTCATTGTCACGTGTAGTTTTTGACATGAGTGCTTATTGCAGAAAACCTATTTTGGTTACTCCTTTCAACACAGTCTGGTGTACCAGGTGACAGGAGACCTTGCGGCAGAGAACACCAATGTTAGTTAGGACATTCAGTACCTGTCAGTTCCCACAACTGACTGGATTCTCAGGCCCGCTGGGAACTGACATGTTAGTTGTCACAACTAAACTTTTTTTTCCGTGGGCTTCAAAACATTGGTATTGATGCCTCAAATGACATTTACCCTAAGATGTGCTCATCTTCTGCAAGCATATCTTCTTGAGTGAGCAGATATAAAGAGAGGTCACTCCTATCTTAGTTTCTTACGACACCTACCCTGCTCCAGGAATCAGTGTTCGTCAGTGCATTGTTTTCCACCAAATCAGTGTACTTTAAGCACTGCTTTCCAGAAAGTTCAGTGCTTTTTAGAAAAGCACTGTACTTTGTATACCGCTTTCAAAAAATATCAGTGCTTAATCAAAAGCAGTAAAGGGCAGCCCGTCTGTTTTCACAAAAAAGGCAGTGAAAACACTGCTTTCCAAAAGGCAGCAAATCACAGTAACAATCTCAAGATGTGAACGTGAAAAACAGTGGCGCTGTTTCACTGCGTTCTCTGAAGCAGAAGAAAAAGAAGGTGGTGCTTTATGTACAGCAGACCTGGACCTTAGGTTTGGGTAGTCTTTAGTTTCTGTAAGAATTTTTTGGAGGGTATTGCGTGTCTTGTAAACAGTTTTGATTTCAAGAAATAGCAACAGCTTATGGATATTTCCGAATAAGATCAACAAATGGGATACTTGTTGATAAAGACAAGAGTAAGTAAGCAAGTTTATTATGTGTACACGCTGATCGTGCTTCATGACATCACCAGGTCACATTGAGAACTATCATATATTTTTTGAGGAACATGTATCAGAGCTCCAAGTGACGACAGCCTGGTTCTGCATGAGGAAAGCAGGTGAATTACGATCAGCTCGTAAATTACAAATTTCGAACTCTCTGCCTTTTTTTCTGGGGGGGGGGGGGCAGTGCATTTTGTCGGTAAGTGCCTCACACTGGCGTTTCTACGCGGCACACTCTTTATTGGCAAGACGGTATACTGCCTTTCCAGAAAGCCAGTGACTTTTCGGTGACAAGTGCTTTCCTCAGAGCAGCAGTGTGCTGTTTTTTTAAAAGGCAGCATACTATAAGATAGACAGAACACCGCTTTTCGGAGGAAAGCAGTGTACTCAGCTCCGATAAAGTCACTTTCTGGAAAGGCAGTGTACTGCCTGGTTCCAATAAACAGTATACCTCTTTACATTTAAAAAAAAAAAAAGGTTGCACTGATTCCTTGAGCAGGGAGCTCCAGGCTGTCCAACGTATTTGTACATACACAGCTTTCTGTGATCACACACTGCTTGCACTAACATGATGCCTGTTTACATAGATGTTATGGCAATCTGCACACCATCAATGCAGTACGAAGTATGTATTAATTTCCTGCCTTTACAGAGCGGTGGGCTACTTAATGTAGCGAGGTGCTGACTCTTTTAAAATTTCTATAATATACTGATGATGAAAGTACATTGATCCTCTCCTCTTTCCAAAACTAGTGCCGGAGCTCCTGATGACCATAAGCCCATTATCAGACAGAGATTTAGAGGTGTTCTCAATCTTAAAAGCCGATTCGTGGCTCTCATGTGGTTACCCACAACAACTATCAACATCTGGAAAAACATAAGGGAAACTGTGACAAATCATGAGGGTACAGAGGAAATCTGCAGAGGAAACAAGGAGGAAACATGACAATTGACAATGAACTGTTCCTCATTTGGAAAATAATCCTATCCATTCTGAAGTGCGACTTGAATGAGGCATTGCTCATCATCCGATAGCCTTTAATGTCGACACCGACCACCTCATCTGGACTTTAACCTACATTTCACAAAACCGGAAGAACAATGTAAATAACCTTTTCAAAGAGGACGACATAGAATTGTGTACTGTACGATCAGTCAAAAACTGAGATGATCGCTGTATAGAATTTAACCTTACCCTCCTCATCGCCATCGTCGTCGTCGTCGTCTATCAGCAAAGCAGCAAAAAATGCCTCTGCCTCATCATCAAATTCGTCTGTTTCTAGTCATAATTCGATCAATTCTATCAATAATAAACAGGCCTAAATTCTGGCGCGCTTTTTGTTCAACCAGGCTTAACACTCAAAAACGTCTGCTGCGTGTTTCTCTGGAAAGAGAGAGAGAGAAAGGGGGGGGGGTAATAGTGGGACTGCATAGAGCAGGGCTCACTATTAACCACATTGTAAATCACCCGGAAGTGTGGCGCTATGAGAGTACAGTGAAGCGTCGGGTTGCAACATACGGCGATGAGGGCTATGATGGGCTGCAGGTGCCCTGAACCTAACCCAGAAGGAAAAGTGGAAGAATTTGGCATGCAAGCCCAAAACCAGACAGGCTGGGCTACGGCCAACCATTTCCAGAGCTGCCCCAAAGCTCCAAGTCCTGCAAAATGGTGGTCGTGTCCATGTGAAATCGCATAGGCTGTCCAGAGACGTAGCAGTCTCGCTTGCTAACATCTGTGGTGTTGACTCCCTAATTCACCTGTGCGCGACTGCATACTACGACAGCCAGCCTTTCCGGTCCTTCCTTGCCTCCGCTAATTGCCATGATGGCAGTTTGGCTATATTCATAACGAAAGAGGGAGTGAAGGCGCCAGTGTACAAAATGCGTGCAGAAATGCTCTTCGAGGCACTTGGAGAGGACTGCGGATATGGCAAGCTTGGAGTGCTGCATATTGAGTGTGCCACGAAAGAGGAGACGCCTCAAACCGACATTCATCAAGGCGCGGCTCCAGGATTTGGCCAAGGGAGGGGTAATTTCCGGGGGGGGGGGGGGGGGGAGTTACAGTAATACATTTTTTTAAATGTGAAAGATCTAAATTTGATTTGACGCATTGTGCAATTACAAGGGACATTTTAAAAACTCACAAAATGTGAGGAACACATATTTACATTTGTAAGTAAAATCGTTCTACGAAAGTCTGTCTAATTTTGTGAGTACCATCTCTACATTCCATTCAAAGCGATTAAAACTGAAGATGTTTCACCGCGAAAAATAATTGCTTAGTCAAAACTGCATGTGATATCTAGGGTGATATGGAGGGGGGGTGACCGGCGCCCTTCGGGCGCCACATCGCAGTCCCTCCAGCTATTTTGGGGAGGGGGGGGGGGGGGAATTACCCCCCCCCCCCGGGCATGTTCGACGATGCAGAGACGCGGGCCTCCCGGTTAGCACCTGAGTGGTGGCGGAGGGGAGCATCCTTGGGAGCGTCACCGCGAGAAGAACCATGGCCGTCCTACAGCAGCTGAGGCGGGCGCTGCTCGGCCACCGCCTCGGTGGGAGGACAACGGCAGGTGGGTTGGGCGCGGGTGTCACAGGATTTAGAGGTTTGCTGAACAGGAGAAGCCGCCAAAGCCACCTCTTACCCTCTCCTTGCCCGCTCTCACCCCCCTCGACATGCCTGCTCTGCGCCTGCACGGGCAGAGGGTAGTCACAGTGAAGCAATGTTCTCTGGGGATGTTGAATCTAGTGAGGAGGATATTAATGATGAAATGAGGATCTGGTAAAGAATCCCTGTCAGATTTAATGGTCAGTATAGCTAAACACTTTTCTACTGTACTTAAAGTACTTTTTTTTTATGAGAAAGGAGACTTACTTTTGCTTTACTTTGATGAAAGAATGTTGTGTTGCTGGATAACAAGAAACCAGTACTGAATAAACCGTGCTCAGGAACCAAATTTCTGTCCAAGTCTCCAAGGAAGAGAAAGGTTTGTTTGCCTTTAACCTACTGTTTTTCTTGAATATGTATTGCTTGTATTCAGTAATATGGGGTCTCTGATTTTTTCTCTTTTTTCCCCTCTCAGATCTCTGAAGCAGGAAGTGGGGCCTGAGTTGGAGAAACTAAATCCCTCAGAGCTCCCTGTGGTGAGAGATGTGCTTCGTATCTTTTTTTATCATTTGAGGATGTTTCGTGGGAAGAGAGAGGCAGCCTGGCGAACTGTGAAAGCTGTGGCCGCGATTTGGGGCAAAACCGAAACCCGATGAAGCAGAGTATTCGGGCTGTAGAGGCTATGGAAAAGTTGCATGATGACTGGCGGGCATTCCAAAAAAATAAAAACAATCCGAAGAGTGCGCCCAAAGTAGAAGAGCTGAAATTGAAGTTTACTGATAAGTTGGACAAATTATTTGACATCAGCAAGAAAGGTGCGGTCGAGGAACTTCAATAAAATGCTCTGGCTGCGAAAGAAAAAGAAGACGAAATCAATTGGCAGGCGTAGGAAGAGGAGAGACTCATTTATGTTGATCCCCAGTCAGAAAATAGACATCTATTAGATTTTCTAGACCATCTAATACGTATCTACAATGTCTATGTTGATCTATATCTACAGTTAGATACGGATAGACATCTTTTTATCATCTTTGCATTGTCTATTACGTCTAAGTCTACTGGTAGATTTCAATTAGACACCAAAAGATCTGCTGGTATCCATGCTAGATCTGTAGATATCTATTAGACTTCTAGTAGACTTAGATTGCATTAGACCAAAATTTGTTCAAAAGTGATGCGTCAAAAATGTGTTTTGAAAGCCAGACATCAACATATCAAAAGATGGCAGTGACCAAATTTTGACTCCCTCGCACTTAGTTCCTGCGGGACTTAGAGAAACTTGCGACGCTTGGTTGGGACGCTTCCATCGTAGAAAGTTGAGGACACGACGACCCATCATCCCCCAGAGCAGCGCATAGCGTAACGGATAAGGAGTCAGGAAAGCAAGCTGAAGAATAATGGTTCGAATACCCATTCTTGAACTTTTTAAAATTTCATTTTCTTTATTATTTTATGACAGAGATTGTCCGGCAGCTAACAGAATTGCATTTTGAAGTCAAAATTTTGTTAAATTTGGAATCTAAATGAAGTCTATACACGTTAAACCGTTAGACGTCTGTTATACGTCTAAGTACCCTCCATCTAGACGTCTATTCGATGTATATGTATAGACGTCTATGAATCTATGGATAGTCGTCTATTAGACATCTATTGGACGTCTTTTTTTTGTGTGGGTCAGTGTGGTCCCAGGATCGGTACAATTGGAGGGAAAGATCTGAACCTGGAAAAAAAAGAGATTTCATTGTTAGAGAAACAGAAGAGGCACTTACTTAAAGATCAGCAGTTAGCATCACGATCTAAAAAAGCGGCAAGCAGAGGGTGAGTGAATTTTTCATACTTTCCGTAGTTGTCTTCCCTGTACGCTCCTATTGATTTTAAATAATTTATAAATTTTGTTCGCAGAAGAGCAGGCTACTTTATCTGGTTCGGTGACAACTGATGATACAGCATCGCAGGGGTCGTCGTTCGAAGCGCCGAAGCCAAAGCGTGGGAGGATGGACATCGTCACCCCCGACGTCGTGGAGGCACTGGATGCTAGTGAGATTAGCAATCCGAAAGCGGCCAAGCTTTTATCGGCGGTTTCCTCGACGCTCGGCGTTTCTGTACAAGAAACAAATATTAATGAGAGGACGCTGAGAAGAAAAAGGAAGGAACTGCGCAAGGAGGCCGCGAAAAAACTCAAGGAAAATTTCAAGCCTGACTCAGTCCTTACAGTGCACTGGGATGGAAAAATAATTCCCCACCTTACGGAAAAGGATGGCCGGCAGGACAGGCAGGCGGTTGTTGTGACGGGGAAAACCACAGTACAGCTCCTTGGTGGCTTTGCTGTGAAAGATGGTACGGCAAAAGAAATTTGTAACGCGGTAGTGGGATCGCTCCGAAGCTGGTACATAGTAGCGGAGGTTAAAGCCATGTCTTTCGACACTACCAATACTAATTCTGATGAGCTTTATAGTTTTCTCGGCCTTACGGTTTTCGACACTCAGTAATTTAAAAGTTCGATTTCTTAATATTATTGTTAAGGCATTTCAGGCACAACTGGCGGCGCCGCGACACTCATAGAGTTGGACTTGGGCAAAGAGCTACTGTGGCTGCCTTTCCGCCACCATGTGTTTGAAAGGGTATTAGCGGATGCTTTCCACTCTGTTATGGGACCATCCACAGGACCCGAAATCCCACTTTTCAAGAAATTTTACAATGAGTGGAAATCTTTAGACCACGGCAAATTTAGCACCTACTCCTCATTGAAGGTTTAACGCTCTGCCCTCTCTTCGTGCAGGGCGGATCTGATTCAGTTCACCCTTGCTCAAATAGAGGTAAATAAGTCCAAAATATGTTAGAGTTACACTGACCTCTCTCGTGGTTTTTTTACTCACTCGATCCTCTCTCCCGCAGTCTGGTCAGCCGCGCGACGGCTATTTGGAGTTGCTGGAGATGTGCCTTATCTTCCTTGGCGAGACACCCCCAAAGGACTGCGCTTTCGTCATCCCGGCCCGATTCACAGCGCTCGGTGGATGGCAAAGGGCATTTATTGCCTAAAAATGGTGATTTTCCGAAAGCAGCTCCTGACTCGCAAGTTGATTGGTAAGAAGAAGGCGAAGAGGCTGCTGGATGTCGCCGTCTAGATTGTGAAAAATAAGCCTACCCCTAACATTGCATTCTCCTTCTCTAGCCATGTCTCCAAAGCAGAAAATGGTTTGTCTAAAAGTTATTTCTACTTTATTTTTCAGGGAGTCAGTTTGTATGTATTTTAGTTTCCACTAAATTTTTTCTTATAGATTTCTGATGCACTTCAGTTTTGAGGTGTTGGCTCTGATCCTGAGAATGATGACGGCAATGTTGATATAAATGAATCTCGTAATTGCACGGTGGCCACAACTCTGAAAATCAAAAATTAACCTGGAAATTCATGTGAAATGACAGCCGAAGCGTTTAAAAGACTACCGCGCAACCTGCATTCGCTGCGTCGCTCCCACACTTGTGCGATGACGTGGCTTTTACAATTACATTTTACCTGGAAATTAAAAAAAACACGCCTGGAAAACCTTGAAAAGTCAGGGAATTTCGCTGTCAAACATTTGTGGCCACCCTGTAATGTATGTAATTTCAAAGCCACTCGCCCTTCTTTGTTTTCCAAGTGACTATTTGTTGTCTGGTTCTTCTCGTGTTTTTGTAATAGCTATCTCAAGGCATTTTTCATCTTATCTTTTAAACCATTTATATTTACAGTCTTATCTGCTATTTCTCTACAAAGTCACTCGGAATAGTTCTATATTGTTTAAGTTTTACTATGGTTTAATGTGCTGCATATACATTCTTTCTAGGAAGCTCAAAATAGTGATACTTCTGATGACTTCAATGTATCTGATTCATCTCATGATGATGCTGTCAAAATGGACAAGAAATTACAAAATGTTAAAAAGAAGTGACATAATCAGAATCAGAAGATCAAACAACTACAGAACCAAGTATTTGATAATGATGCCTCAATTGAAGTCATTCAAGAGTACAAATTCAAACTGATCGCAGAAAACAAATACTTGAAACAGCAAAGGGACCTCTACGAAGAAGCAGGACTTCCAGAGGGTGGCGGGGGAGCCCACCAACGGCAGGGCCTAGGCGGGCCTGGCCACGGTCCACCGGCTCGCAGTCCACACCACAACCAACCTGGCACGGAACTGCCGGGTGACATGGTACAGGGGGGCGCCCGCCTCCCAGCTGGACCGTGCCCTCTCGGACCACCCCAGGATGAGGAGCATCCAGGGGCGGGTCCCCGGGGAGCCGGCGTCGGACCACAAACTCCTGGTGGCGGGGATGAGGAGGCCAACCTCCCTGCCCTTCGACCCCAGGCCCTCACAACAACCGGCTGGGGATGGCGACCACCCCCGACCGGAGGGCCAGTGGAACCTCCGGACACTTGCGGACAGCCCGGCATTGCAGCAACGCTACCAGGCGGCGCTGCAGGCCGCACTGGCCACCGTCAGCGGGACGGGCAGGGCGCTCAACTGGCGCCAGCTTACCAACGCACTCATCACGGCGGCCGATGCGGTCGTCCGAACCCCGCTCTTCCCTAGCACCCCTGGCAGGGAGGGGGCCTGGAACCGCAAGCGGGCGGCCTTTAACCTGCGGAGGAGGGAGCCGGGGCACCCCGGCACAGGACCTGGTTTACGAAGCTCAAGCGTCAGCGCGGGAGGCCGAGCGACGTCACCAGGCCGACAAGGACGCCCGGTTCCTGGCCTCCATCACCCCTGACCCCACCGCAATGTGGCTAAGCTGCACAGGATCCTCCGCCGGGCGAGGAGGAAGGGAGCGGCGTGGGGGTAACCAAAGGACAACCCTACGGGACTGGGAACGTGAGGCGCAAAGACTGCAAGGCAACCCCCCACCATTTTAACTAACAATTGTTTCAATTCTGTTGCAGATCAACCATGCGGGGAACAAAATGTCCCACTTAAGGACCCACCACAGAGAGTTGTGCTATTCTCTCAGTATGGTGTGGTCCAAGAGATGTGCTGAGAGAAGAATGTTACACAGAGATGGCAAGCTCACCAAAAGCTCAAGTGGAGTTCTGAATGGTGTCAAGATGTCGGGACCAGTCCTGAAACTCCATTGCCTTCGACTCGTGACAGAAGCTGGCCTCTCCTTCACGACGCTGGATTCGTCATCGTTCCATGACATAATTCGCCCTCTCATCAATGCCATGCCTGCAAGAGAAAAGTAAGTGTTTTTTTACTGGTATTTGCTATTAAATCTACCAAACCTTTTCTGGATGTTTTTAACATTCGTAGCATTTAATCTCATCACTTTGAACCATTTTTCTTTAAATACTACCCAATAGTGGGTAAACATTTTCTTTACTATTCTGATAAAAAAATTTAACACTAAGATCGTGAAAAGAGACTCAAAATATGCAGTTCTGTACAGCAATGGAAGGAAAGGAGTATTCCTAATCTAATTCCACTTTTCTTCAGTGGACCAATCAACTCTAACATAGTATTCCCCAAAATCTCTGGTGTAAGCCAGAGAGTGCGTTAGAAGCTGGCAGGAGAAATGGAGGGCCGAATGTGTTCAGTGATGGTCGATGGTGTGACCAAGATGCATCGGTGCTTTATGGGAGTGAACATTTAGTACATCAAGGACGGCAAGATTGTTGTGAGAACTCTGGCTGTGGAAGAAATTAACATGAGTCACAGTGCAGCAAATTTAAAAAACGTAACCATCTCCGTGCTGAGAAGGTACAAGATTCCCATCAGAAGTATCGTTTCATTCACATCTGATAACAGGGAGAATTACATTCTGGCTGGAAGGCTCCTGGCACAAGAGAAGGACCGGCAGCCAAATGAATATGAATACAGCCCTATGGATTGGGACATGCTCGAGTGTGCCGAGCTGAGCGCGGACGATTTTCGAATCCAGAGTGTGTGTTGCGCTGAGCACACACTGCAGCTCTCAATTGATGATTTCGCTGAAGACCAACGCCGACGTCCGCGCCATCATCAAGAAGGTGAGGGAGTTGCCCAAGTTTTTAAGGAACCAGACAACATAGATCAGCTTGTGGCAGCTGGGTTAAGCCTGCCACACTGGTGTTAATTCTATCAGGAAATCAGACATTCTATCAGAAATTTCTGATAGGAATTCTGATTACCTGATAGTTTTTTTGATTGCCTGATAGCTCTTTTGACTACTAGGTTGCTTTCCAGATTGTCTGATAGCTTTTCTGAGTGTCTGATAACTTTTCTGAGTTTCTGAAAGCATTTTCTGTTGGCTTTTCTGATTTCTGAAAGCTATTCTGATCTCTGATTAAGGTTTATAATTTTCCGGAAAAAATAATTTTTGAAAATTTCAATGGAAATTTTCGGAAAAAATTTGAAAAAAAAATGCAGATACTACTCACAAATAATTCCCTTGCACCCCTGTCACAGCATGTTGTCCTAAAATCAAAATCCACTTCTTAACATATTCGACTTCCCAAATCATTGATATCTGTGAAATACTACGACCCAACGCTCTTATCGCGTGACGTATGGTTTCACGTTCGCGGAAATTCGAATTTAGAGTTCGCGCCCGTGCCCTAGGGGCCGTCCATAAAGTGCATACGCTCACTTTCGCCCTATATTCCCCCCCACCCCTCTCCCCTCCGTCCGCTTGCGTCCGATTTTGAAGAAAAAATCGACAAATGTGACCAAAATGCTATAATCTTCACATTTTAACAAATTACGATATAACTGCGAGTTGTAAAGATAAAAATAAAAACGTTGCGCACATGTCCTTCAAAGTCCGCTTTCGACGACCTCCCCCGCCCTTCCGCCCCCCCTTTCCGTCCGGACGTACTTAATGGACGGCCCGTTACAAAGCCAAGCTGAATAAAATACCACCTATATTTCCTTCACACATGAGTAGTGAAAATTGAGGTTTAATGTTCCCTCTACTGTTATAAAAGACACATTTAGTACATGCAAATCTACCAGGGAAATGGCACTATACATGTTTAAGCCACCTGTTAAGTGTGGTTTTAAAGGTTTTGTGTGTTCTGGGTAAAAAAATCATATTTTTCCAACTTTTCCTATTTTTTCCAACTTTTCCAACCTTTGTGAAAATTTTCGAAAATTTCTGGAAATTTTCCGAAAATTTCTTGGAAAATTTCGTGACTAGAACCCCTATCTCTGATAGCTTATGCTGATAGCTCTCCTGATAGCCTGAAAACAATTTGCTTTCAGCGTAAGCTGTCAGAAGTCTGCTTTCAGAGACAACGCTATCAGGATGTTCTGAAAACTTTGATTTTGAAAGGACCATCAAACCGAAACCTCTTGGAATTTCTGCTTGAAATTTGGTATGCGACATCAGTTTGCTAATTTACTTGAGCCATTTTAATTTCATCAAAATCTGGCATCTCGAGAACGGTGCGCGCTAGCTCAAATCTGACTGCAGATTTGGATAAGACTCGGTTTTCACTTCCTAAATCAGACAATGCTATGAGCAGCATATTGCTTTGAGATATTAAACAAGAGCTATCAGAACTTTTCTATCAGGGCAAGGCTATCAGAAATTCGCTATTAGAGGTGCGCGAAAATTGATCAGAAATTAGAAATATTCTGATGGCTCAGGTCTGATAGCAAAACTATGATAGCTTTTCCTGATAGCATTTACACCAGTGCACTGCTGTACGTGTGCACCAGATGGGGGTCAACGTATGACACGTGTGAGCGTGTGCTGGCACTAAGGCAATTTTGGCGAAGGACCATTAATGTCGGGGAAGACAAGAGAGCAGTGTTCTTCTTGAGTGAACAAGAATGGGATGAGTTGGAATAGTTAGTGCACGACCTTAAGCCAGCACGAAAAGCCACCACTCTGCTCCAGGCAGAAGATCTTTCACTTGGGAAGTTTTATCAAGTTTGGATGCGTTGCAAGGCACTCACAAAAAAGAGAAAAAGTGACTTTGCAAAATCATTTGTGAGAGCAATGGATGAACGCTCAAGAGCGGTCCAGTACAGTGCTCGAGGAAAGAAAAGGGCAGCAGGAGAAAGACTCTCTGCCCTTTTTAATTACCCTGCTTTTAATGCGGCAATTTTCTTTGACCCGCGCTACATGTCTCTTTTATCTGAAGAAGAAGTGGCAGAAGCTAAAACATACCTTTGCGACCTGTGGCAGCGCATGCAGAGAGCTAATTTTGAAAATGATGGCTCGAAAGCAGCGCCTATAGCTGCACTCTATGCCATAAAAATATTGAAGTCATCAAATAATTATTGTGTCCTCTGGCCTGCAATGTGTGATGACACTAATGAATTCTACGAACCTCTCCGGATGGTATGAAGGTAAAATATTTATTTCTCTGCAAGTGTTTGAATTCAATTTGAGGTGGAGATGTCTTTGAGATCAGAAAAATGTGCTCTTTAAGATGAAGATAAAGTTCAACAAACGTGCCACACAACTAATAAGGAGGACAGAAAGCTGATGTAGCACCTGGCACCCAATGCTGCCAACATGCCAAGGGAATGTAGCGCATCCTTTGTTGGCAACATTGCCACGGTAGGCTCTTGTTCAGGTTTCCCTTCCTTGGAAATTGGGTTGGCAACTTTTCAGTTTTAGTGAAAACCTGGCCTGGAAAATCGTGCAGGATGGCGGATGAACAGGTAATAAAGTGCGGAATTGCTGCTTACTGCTACAGTAAAAAACAAATAGCTTTCTTTATGGTGTCAGGGGCGTAGTGGTGGTGGCGGGTACACTTCGATGAGTTAAGGTCCCTGTGACAAAGCTTCTCATTTTGACCTCGGGCTTATTTGTTGTAGAGCGAAAATTCAGACGAGTTGATGGGCCTGTCGGAGGAGGCCGGTGGGACACTCCGGCTCAGTAATCCCAAAAAGAAGGTTGGTCGACCGTTGGGGCACAGGCAGAGACCGTACAGCAACCAAGAGTTCGCCGAAGTTTTTGATGTCCTGATAGAGGACTGCCCCGCAAGCAGATCCAACAGTAAATTCATCGAGAAACTGCAGAAGGTACTCCTCTTCACCTGTATCCCTTGTCCATCTTACCAAAAACAGGTTCATCCTGCAAGTGATAAAGAGGTACATAACCTGAACTTGTGGTGTGACAATGTTTTTCAGGCGTTGAAGAGAGTCGAGGGCGTAGAAAGATCCCTGATCGCCCTTAAATCTTTCATAAGGGGAAACTGAAGGAAAGCATGCCAGAATTGTATAAACGGAAATACATTGCCAAGAAAATGCAGCCCAGTAAACAGGAGTTGTTGTTTTTGAGGTAATTTTTTTTTGTCCCTGTGTTGCGGCTGTATTTTGGTCAGTGTACCGTTTTTTCGAATTTATGTGGCACTGGGCAGGGGCAGGCCTTCGTATGTATGCCCTTCATATTTTTTTTTCCAATTTGTCATTCACAGAGATTATATGCGTCATACTACTTGGGCACAACGCACCTTTGAGGCAAGGTCAGTATATTTCAGGTGAAGGAGTGTGCTTCTGCGGACACTGCTGAGGTCATGGACCAGGTCGCTCCTCCAGAAGAGCCTGCAAGTGATGACCTTGGCATGATGGACACAGATGGGAACCCACCCCACGTCATCCGCAGTGAATGTCAAGTCAGGATACAACCCTTCAATTTCACTGCGCAATAGACGTTTACAGTTTACTCGTCTATTTGTTTTGATGGACTAATTTGTCATTTACTCTATCTCTCTCTCTCTGTCCGCAGATCTGTCGGGATAAAGAAGGCGACCCAAAATGCCAATGCGAACTTGGAACCAGATGCTCAGGAAGCCAGTGCGACAGAGAAGAAATGTGAGAGTGACTTGGCTGACCATGAAGGAGAATGCTGACTCGAGAAAGGATACGGCTGAATCTGGTGTCCAGAAGCAGAATGAGAAGAGTGTCTCGACAGCTCCGTCGTATAAGACATTTAAGCCACATGTAGTGTCAACCCCCAGAGTCCGTCTGCAGCCAAGAGTGGCATGCTCAACCAGCAGCACCACCAGACAAGCAGACATGATGGACTCGGAGGGCATAAAGAGATTCATCCGAAGCACAATGGCAGACTATTTCAAAGACTTCAAAAGGGAGGCCAGGGAAGAAGTGAGGTGTATGTGTACTGCTGCAGCCTGCAAAAGAACACGCACTGATGATGAGGAGGAAGAACCTACGAAGAGGACTTTTGAAGTTGTTGACGTGATAACACTTGGAGATACGTCAGAGGAAGAGACAGACGAGGACGGGACAGATCACGAAGAACGTAGAGTAAAGGAGGAGGTGATTCAATGTGGGGAGGAGGAGATCAGTGATGGGTCACCGACACCAGAGGAGGGACAACAGGGGAATGAAGAAGAGGAAGGGGATGAGGAGGTGATCAATGATGGGACACCGACACCAGAGGAGGGACAACAGGGGAATGAAGAAGAGAAAAGGGATGAGGAGGTGCCCGAAGAGACGACCACAGACAAGATGAAGATGATGGTGGGGGCCAAGGACAAGGAACACTAGACCTGTTCTCAAATGGGTGATTGTGCGATAGCGACCGGTTCACGGTGCCATCTTGTTGTATGTCCGAAGGGTACCTCCTGTGAATTTTTTCAGATTTTTCGGACTTCATTTAGCTGTGCCTCAGGCGGGTCAAAGTTTGAAAAATTCTCTTAAAACGGTATAAAGTAACTACAATGCGTTCGGACGCAGCCGGAAATCGGTCTGAGGGGTCAGGTGATCTAATGTTATGTGCATAAGATCCCTCAGTACCGTCCCGACCCCCAACGTACCCATCAAGCCCCGCAGGGGGCCTCATAGCCCCTGACATATAGGCAAAACGCGTGACTTGAGCGGTACAGTGAGAGTAATTCCCGGGCAGAATAAGCGTTGCGTGGGTAATTGTTGTATAGATGTTACTTATCGCGGGAACGCCGACGGAGGGGGGGGGGGGGGGTCCTGAATTCCTCTCCTCCCCCCTCAAAAAAATCCTTATTCCCCCGTCGCGCAATGCCACCCTCGTCGTTTTTTCCACGATCGGGAAACTCTCCTCTCCCAAGTCTATGCTGCTCTGTACCTAGAACATTAAGTTTAAAATATAATACACATACCATTAGGTTAGTGGTACAATTTTACAATTGAACTAAAAGGAAAGTCGTTTCAATTACCTTCTTCTAATTACACCATCGTCATGAACAGCGGCAACAGGTTGATGCGCTGTGTGACCCTACTAAAGAGTACATACCTCCTCCGCGCAACCCGGAGATGTGAATCCTCGGGCCGCATGGAGTGCTGCTGCGCTGTGTGACCCTACTAAAGAATCGTGACATATCGTCAGCGAGAGCTAAGCCTCCAGAAATTCTCCACCTGACCTCCACCTGACCTTAACTGACCTTTTTACGGCCTTCGACTGACTTTACCGAACGGTAACTGACGAAGCCTGATCAAAGCTGATTATGACTCTCATTGAAACTAACTTTGAAGTTCCACGGACGTTTCCGATAGTCAGTAAGATTTCTACCGGACTCAGTCACTAGTTGAGACTGAAGTTTGCTGACCATCGGCTGAGACTCCCATCGACATACTAGACAAGTCTAGTATCGACATCCATGCAGTTAATGGTTGATAATAAGCAGCCACTGTCGCAACTGACTGTAGTTTGCAACCAGCTGACGAGCGCAGAGAAAGGAAGTCATCAACCTAGCTGATAAATTCAGTCACTAACACCGACTGACTATGACTGTCATTTGAAATTCCACGGACGTTTCCGATAGTCAGTAAGTCTTCTACCGAATTCAGTTTCATGTAAGGACCGAATTTCGCTGAACATCGACTGAAACTCATGCTCGCCAACATGCAGTTCATATTCTAGAATAAGCAGCCTTTTGTAACGCCTGATTGTAGTCAGCCTCTGGCTGGTTTGGCCTGTCGGTCGTTTGCAGTCGAAAACAGGATAAAATCAATCGGTCTCAGTTTGTTCCCAGTTATGATTTGAACTGATATAATCAAAATATAAACTGACTCCACTAGAGTGGCCGGAGCAGTCAATGCATGTCAATAATCTTGCCAAGTACACATGAATACAGTTCAATTTGCATAAAATCACTTCGTTTCAGCCACGATCAGGCAGCGCAGCTAGCGATGAATAATAGTCAGTTCCCATTTTATCTAAGGGTAAGGTCACGTAGAGATTCGGGTATTCCTGGATATTCCCCTTCTGTTTCCCGATCGTGAAGAAAACGACGGGGTGGCATTGCGCGACGGGGGAATAAGGATTTTTTTGAGGGGGAGGAGAGGAATTCAGGACCCCCCCCTTTCCCCCCTTCGTCGGCGTTCCCGCGATAAGTAACATCTATACAACAATTACCCACGCCACGCTTATTCTGTTCGGGAACTCTAACTGTACCGCTCAAGTCACGCGTTTTGCCTATATGTCAGAGGCTATGAGGCCTCCTGCGGGGCTAGATGGGTACGTTGGGGATCGGGACGGTACTGAGGGATCATATGCACATAACATTAGATCACCTGACCCCTCAGACCGATTTCCGGCTGCGTCCGAACGCATTGTAGTTACTTTATACCGTTTTAAGAGAATTTTTCAAACTTTGACCCGCCTGAGGCACAGCTAAATGAAGTCCGAAAAATCTGAAAAAATTCACAGGAGGTACCCTTCGGACATACAACAAGATGGCACCGTGAACCGGTCGCTATCGCACAATCACCCATTTGAGAACAGGTCTAAGGAACACCCAACATCGCCGACATTGCAGGACATAAGGGATCTCCTGGCGGACAGCACCATTGAAAATCAGCTCGTGTCTGTGGCCTCCGAACGCGAGGCAAAGGACAAATCTCCCCTGAGGGCAAGAATGTCAACCATCACTGTTGTCGAAGTGTACAAGCAAGAGCGAACGGAGGAGGAAAGCAGCCACAAGGACACCTCTTCTTTTCTGGCCCTGGAGGTGCCCAGTAGGGACCTCACGATAAGCCACGTATCATCCGTCGACCTGGGTAATTGGTCCAACGAGGTGACGGTGGAACACCACAATGCCACCCTGGCCGAAGAGCTTGAAAAGTCCACAGGGTTGATTTAATGGACATCTGCAAAGACGGTGCACCCTTGTCGCCTATGTCTGTAACAAAAATCAGCCAACATAAACGGACCTTCCAAACGGTCACACTTGTGTCAAAGGGCCGAGTTGTAAAGGCCCTCTTTAAGAGGAAGGACAAGTAGACTTCGCCGGGTCTCTTATGTGGCATGCTTAACTGGTGTGTGATTGTGCCATGTATTTTATCTCATTGCGTCGTTAATAACCATTACTCGCTTTGCTCGCTGAGCGCTCCGCCCCCAGACCCCCGTGCACGTGCAGGGCTACGCCCTCCTGTTTCTCCCTCTGGTACTATATTTGGTAGTGTTTATGATTTCAAGCAGTCTATTGGCAGGGCAAGAAACGAGAAAAAACCGTTGTTTTGCCCACCGTCACCTGCAGCAGCACGTGAATTCAATTTTGGCATTGTGTCTGGGTTCCTGGAGCCATTGTTAATGGAATCCACTCTTTTAAAGAAGTAGGTATCTCTCACCAGTCGGTCCCGTTCCAGTTCAATCCCAAGAAGGGCCTGTTTTGCCCACCGGCACCTGCAACAGCACCAGAGGTCGACTAGGTTCTTGGGATTGTTTTAGCAGGGTTGGTTCTCATGTTTTACATTTAACTTTCAGTTTACTCATTGATTTACATAATTTAAAGACTCAATTTATTTCTTTGTTAACATGGGAAACTAGTACACCAAAAAGGAACCTCTTGCAAACCAATCATTAAAGTGATTGTGAGTGTTATATTTCACTTTTAGTATCTCCCTGGTTGGATGATTTTACTGGATTTTACTGGTCCAGTCCTGGAGCCAGAAGAAATTGATCCAGATGGTGACTTCAGCTTGAGTGTCTCTGAGGAGTCTGAAAGTGAAGATGACGATGACATGGAGAGTTTTGGAAAGCTCTTACGGAGCAAGAACAGGGAGCGCATGCTTGCTAAAGGCCACCCGGCCCGACAAACAGCAGCCACATCCAGTAGAGCAAGAATGAAAACATTATTAGATGAATATGACAACAACTCGGACATCTTGCAACCACATGAGGATGTGTTAAAATACTGGACAGGAAAAAATACTGGACAGGAAAACGCTTGGTGTGCTCAGAGCTCTTTGAACTTGCCTGTGTTGTCCTGGCTATCCCTGCTACGCAGGTGTCAGTAGAGCGCCTGTTCTCTGCGCTCAGGTATATTTTGTGTCCACAAAGGTATAACTTGTCTGGAGCCAATGTGGATGACATCACATTCCTACATGCAAACAAAGATCTTCTCAAGCTGGTAACAGAAGAGTTGCTGCCAGGAGCATGTGAGGCGCTTTGAGAGAAGGTGGATCCACTGTCCTCGTCAGTATCCAGATCCTTGGTTGAATACCTGTTAACAGCAACAGACAAAAATTTGAAATTGTTTTCCTTCTTGTGTACAGTTTTGGTAACTTTTCTTAGAAATAAAAATAACCTGTACCGCTTTGTCTGAATTATGACACCGTTATAACAATGAGTTTATTTCGTTGATCGGATTATTTTTAAATCCTGTGGTCTTATGTTTATATTTAGTTTATATATTTTTAGTATACTTGGTTGTGTTGTATAACATTTTTATGCACACGTAAATAATGCATAGTAATAAAATGTTTACCAATTACAAAACCGATTGCATTGGTGCTAACTAACCAACCGCAACCGTCACCTACACAGTTGACTTACCTTCCACCTAATTCCAAGTCCAGTTGAATCGAAGTTAACCACGTTCACTTTCTTTCTTCAGCTCACATTTCCATTTTCTCCCTTCTCCGGCACCAGCACCCTAGCACAGCGCAGAGCCGTACCTCTTCCAACCTCAAAACTAGCGCTCAAAATGAGTAACGGAGTTTCTTTGGAGACACCGGGCCCGGAGGACAGAGGACCAGAAATCGCGAAACCGTTTCACACACAAGGAGGTACCGTCAGTGCAGTACAAAACAGTCGTACAAACAAACAAAGTTAGCTGTCATGTCATGCCAACCATCACGTGTACTGCCCTGCAAACTTCGTCGTCATGCCGCCAAGCGTCGAGCGAGCCAAACGAGCTACGAAATTCTCGAAACGGGACGGTAACGATGAAAAACCATGGTAAACCAATAAATTCGTCCGATCCAGCGTTCGATACTTATTCACATTCGGCTACGCAGTTCGAGACTTGGTGAGACGTGAGGCTTTGGCTCCAAACGGAGCCCGAGTTACATGCCCGAGGGGCCCGAAGCATGCCCGAAGCCCGCGAGCGCCGAGTCCCGCCCGAACCGAAACACGAATTTCCCGAACCCAACCACGAACCAGCGTCGCCGGGTCGCCGGGCCGGAGCCGAGAACCGACCGAGGCCGAGCGCCGAGCCGAGCGAAGAAAGAGCCGCAGCAACGTTGCCGTGCTGTACCGGTGCCGCTGCCGCAGGTGCCACCCTACCCTACCCGCGCTCGCTGACCGGGCCCGGGCCCGTAGGCAGGGGGGAACTTTAACTATAGAAATTGCGGTGAAGTCTGAATTCACTTCCGACACCAATCGTAGTGACAGAAAACCTAGGGAACTCGCGAGCGAGGCGAGCACCGAGCACTTCCCCCCTCCCTGAGCCAGCTGCGCGGATCCAAGGAGGGGGGGGGGGGACTGTGTAATTGCCCAGCACGTTTGTGCAGAACAGGACGTTTAGTCCCCAGGCCGAAAGTCTAGGGACGCACTCACTACACGATTAGCGCCAGGCCCCAGGAACTAAACGATCAACGCCTGTTTTGCTCCCGTGTCTAGAATCTCGAGGCACAGCACTGAGAGTTTACAGTCGATCCTTGATTTTTATCCACTCCACCGGGAGGAGCTACGGACAAAAATCAAGGAGCGCTGACCTGCCGGGACCTGGCCAGGACCCGGCCCGGCTGGGCCAAGGGGCTGGCTCCTCCGTGAGGGGGATTCAGAGGCTTACGCCGCTCGGTCGGGATGCATTTTTAAACATAAATTTGCGCTCAAATATTGAACAATCTGTTCAACCCAATGCATTGAGGACTGAAAACCAAGTCGAGTAAAACAAAACGGCATCTCGAAATTCGAATTTTGATGTGAGATAAGGCAGCGGGCTTAAACACAAAATTTGGCACATCTCAGATCAAAATTCAAATTTCGAGATGCCGTTTTTTTTCACACAGCTTGGGTTTCAGTCCTCTATGCACTGCAATTTGACTAAAGTTTCAAAATGGGAAAAGTGTAGTTTTTCGCCAAAGTCTCAAAAACGGCTATACAAATCAAAATACGTTCTTTTATAAACGCTGTAGATCGAAGTTTAATCTTTAAAATGACATGTCTCTGGTACTCGTGTGATCACTGACGTCAGAGAAAAGGGGTTCCGAACGGCGTCGCGTGACGTCAACCGCTCGCCTCCGGCCGGCCTGCGCCCATGTGTGCCCCAATCCGTTTTCGAATTGCAGCGAATTTCGCGCTTAGGTGTGTGGCCAACGCCCGCCCAGGCCGGCCGGGGAAACTTTAGTCAAATTGCAGTTTTTTCAATATAAATCTCAAATGATGACCCCAAAGTGCACCCTTTTTTTTTCAAAATATTCGAATTCAATTTAGTTCCAGTTCAGGAAACAACCCTTTCCGGGTCCTGTTTCACGGCCCGATTTAGTGGTGCCGCGGGGGGCCTAAATGCCCCTCTACAGGGCAAAAATAAATGTTCTAAAAAAAAAAATCGAAAGAACCCAATTTCAAGAAAAGCGTTAAAGATATCGGAATTGCAAGTGCAAAAATCGCGTATACCGCGGTATTTGCTTGATTTTTGCACTTTCATATCCGATATCTCCGAAATAGTGAGAGATACAACGTTTTCCTTGAAATTTTAGCCTTTTGGGTTCGATGGTACTCTAACTGACATTGAACTTTTTTTTCAATTTTTCAAATTCAATGTTGACTGTGCCATGCGTTTAGTGAGTTCTGTTACTTTTCCTTCCAGGAAGGCGCCAAGCCGACTTCACCTCCGACAGTGACATCAGGGATTGGGACAACAGTGGACAGCAAGAGTGCCTAAGGGGAAGACAAGTTCGCCTCAGCAGTGAAGACGAGGATCCAGATGACGCGGTCACCGGGACCCGAGAGTGGCTGCAGCGGGTCCTCAGCGGTGCAGACCTGGACTCGGACGATGCGGCGGCGGCGCGGCGGTCCACCAGGTCAGTGCATACCAGGTCGGAGGGTCGACGGCTGCGGAACCTCGACAACGCAGACGGGCCCAGCAGTGGCGGCTCGTCCATGTCGCAGACCAGGGTGATGACGTCCATGTCGCAGACCAGGGCTATGACGTTCATGTCGCAGATCAGGGCGATAACGACGGCGTAGCCACGGCCAGCGGTGGCGGCTCGTCCATGTCGCAGACCAGGGCGATGACGTCCATGTCGCAGACCAGGGCTATGACGTTCATGTCGCAGACCAGGGTGATAACGACGGCGTAGCCGCGGCCAGCGGTGGCGGCTCGTCCATGTCGCAGACCAGGGCGCTGACCACGGCGCGGTCACGGGCAGAGGTCTGGACCACTTCATGCTGCTATCTCCTATCCTTCCAGGTGAGATTAAGTTGTATTAGTGCACATAGGTACAAAGGGAGCACCTTTTGGCGCAGCTGATGCGCCTTAGTACAGCCTATGCGCCTTTTGGTGTATAGGAAGCGCCTACGACAGTCGCACGAGTGGTCCCAAGGCACATAGGTGCATCTAAGGCACATAGGTGCACCGGAAGGGCCTTGGCCTTGGCCGACGAGTGCCTGCGAGTGCAAGGGGAGGTCAGCCCACACGACGTGCGTGCATGCAGAAGGGGTGGATGCCTATCTGGCAGGCGCAACTGGTGAAGTGTAAAATTTATGCAATGCAGTTTTTATATTTTTTTTCACAGAAGTTACTTTTTCATAGCGACTTGATATAGTAGATAAAAATCAAGCAAGACCGACCATGCCATGAGCAAACAAGTGCTTGCTACCTTTTGATATGTTGTTTTTATATCGCTTGACACTTCTCTTAAACCTACATAGTTCACTGGGACAATTTTGGGAAAAGACTATTTTGTTTTTTTTTCTTTTCCTTTTAGGTTGTCAATAAATGTAGCAATCTGCACAGTAAAATTTAGTCTAAGCTTCTTCCGCTGGTCAGGTACTTAACTAGTTTTCTTGAGGTGAGGAATTAATTTTGACCACACTCAAGCTGCATCAGAAACAGTTTGCAAGGAAATCCATGGTCCGAAAACAGGTTTTTCTGTGTGAATAGAGATTAGGATGGTTCAAGAAAAATTAAATGTAGTGTCTGGTAGAATTACTTACTATTATGCACTGTTCCAGCAGGGAGATCCTTTTTCATGAGTGTTGATGAGTTTTCATTTGGCTAATGTGTAATCTCCTCTGTGTCTTATTTTCCAGGTGTAGTGCAAGCCTTTCTTAACATGAGTGCTGTACCATGATGATCAGAGGGAAAGTCTCACTTGACATTCTGGTGTTATCTACAGTCTACAGTGCATTGGCATGTGACTTTGTAATGCTGTCTGTCCTTCCAGCAGAGTTGTAAGTCTCTATTCCTTACTGCTCTGTTATGTTACACTTAAATTAAGATCGTTAATGCTACCATTGTAGATCTTAGCTGTGTAAATCATTGTCAATTTAAGACCTTGATCCGTTCTGAAAATAAATTAAACTATGATGGTTTGAGACCCATACAATATAAAATTTTCTTGATGTTGCCTGTGTCTGAACTTCAGTTTGACTGTGTTAAATGTTTGTATTGGTGTACAACAATATTAAGAGGGAAAAATGTATTTGAACTTTCATGTTCAATTAAACATTTGTAACGAGTGAGCTATAAAGTTCAGGTGGTATGCCAAATAGTTACACAATCCTTTTCGACTTTGAAAACATTAAAATCATGAATTCTAGGGATGAACTGTGACGTCTACTTTACCTCGTGGCATATGAAGCCTGGGTACAGTTTTGTAGTCAATGATAGGGGCGTTCATCAATTACGTAAGGGCATTGAAGGGGGAGGGGGTCCGAGATATCTTACGTGCGTGTATTCGTTCCATAAGACGGTTAGGTTAGGACCCTTACATGGGGGAGGGAGGAGTCCAATATTCGGAAAATTTCCCTTACGTAATTATTGAACACTCCCTAAGCGTTGATAAAGAAGTGTTGTAATGTTTTTTTTCAACTGACTCATGTAAATGTTTGGGTAGAACGGTGCCAGATACGATGTTTTTCATGAGAATTGACCCCCTTTTAAATAACCCCAAGGCCCCAGGAAAACTGGCAAAAATCACCCCAGGTGCTGCTGCAGGTGCCGGTGGGCAAAACAGGGCCTTCTTGGACAGGAAGTGGAACGAGACGGAAAACTGCCTGACGGTGCGGTATTTTAAAGTTGAACATCGGAACCAACCCCACCTAAAATGACCCAGGAAACAAAGTGAGAATGCTTAAACCGACCTAAGGTGCTGCTGCAGGTGCCGGTGAGCAAAGCTTGGCCTTCTTGGACAGGAACTGGAACAGGACGCCAAACTCCTAGACGGGGCGAGATACGAACTTTTTTCCGAGAATGGACCCCCTCTCAAATGACTTCAAAACCACAGTAAAACTGCCAAATACGACCTCAGGTGCTGCTGCAGGTGCCGGTGAGCAAAACAGGGCCTTCTTCGACAGAAACTGGAACAGGGGGCCAAACTCCCAGACGGTGCAAGATACGAACTTTTTCCCGAGCATGGATCACATCGCAAATGACTCCAACCCCTCAGGAAAACTGCCAAATACGACCTCAGGTGCTGCTGCAGGTGCCGGTGAGCAAAACAGCGCCTTCTTAGACAGGTACTGCAACAGGACGCCAAACTCCTAGACGGTGCGAGATACGAACTTTTTTCCGAGAATGGACCCCCTCTCAAATGACTTCAAAACCACAGGAAAACTGCCAAAACCGAACTCAGGTACTGCTGCAGGTGCCGGTGAGCAAAACAGGGCCACTGGAACAGGAGGCCAAACTCCTAGACGGTGCGAGATACGAACTTTTCTCCGAGAATGGATCCTTCCAAATCACTCCAAACCCTCAGGAAAACTGCCAAAAACAACCTCAGGTGCTGCTGCAGGCGCCGGCGAGCAAAACAGTGCCTTCTTGGACAGGAAGTGGAACGGGGCGGAAAACTGCTTGACGGTGCGGTATTTCAAACTTGGGCATCGGAACCAACCCCACCTTAAATGACCCCAGGAACCTAGTAAAAATGCTGGAAACGACCCCAGGTGCTGCTGCAGGTGTCCGTAGGTCAATGAGGGCCTTCTTAAGTGGGACGTGGAACGGGAGGGCAAACTGCTAAAATGTGCGGAATTTTAAACTTGAACATATGAACCGAGCCCTGCTCAAACAACCCAATGACCTAAGTTATGTTGTCAAAATCAACCCGAAGTGCTGCTGCAGGTGCCAGTGGGCAAACCATGGCCTTCTTAGACAGTGACTAGAACGGGATGGTTCCTGCTAAGATGTGCAGTATTTCAAACTTAAACATGAGAACCGACCCTGCTACAACAATCCTAGAAACCTTGTCGACCTTTGGTGCTATTGCATGTGCCGGTAGGCAACACAGGCCCGTCTTGGTCTCGAACTAGAACGGGACCAACTGGTGAGAGATACGTACTTCTTTAACAGAATGAATCCTGTTAACAACGGGTCCAGAACCGCGGAGACAATGCCAAAATCGAATCCACGTGCTGCTGCAGGTGACGGTGGGCACAACAGTTTTTTTTTTCGTTCCTTGCCATACCACTGGACTGCTTGAAATCATAAAACCTACTAAATATGGTACCAAAGGGCGAAACAGCAGGGCGCAGCCCTGCACGGGGGTCTACGGGCGGAGCCCCCAGCGAGCAAAGCGAGTGACAATATTAAAACATCATAATGTCATTCATAAAATAAAATTAGAGCCTCCATAATTTGTGACTTACATGTCCGTACATGTAGACAGCTACAACAAAAAGCTGGTAGACTCCCGTTATTGATGGCACCATATAAAATGTGCCATCAGCTCCCAAAATGTAATCAGGCCGCACACTAGCCAGCATCCGAGGGGCGGCAAAAACAAAGGACTCTTCCCTAGGCTCCCCAACTTTGCCCTGGTAAAAGTCCTCTGCATCATCAGCAGTTCGACCTGTTGACATTAGATTACTATAGCATTATTCATATTTCCCTAATATTTACTGTAAAATTAACTCTTGAAAAAACTCACCAAGGTGCCCAAACTCAGGCTTCCCCAGCTCAGTAGCAACATCATAGACGGATTGGGGGTTTGGCATCGGGCCTCTGAAGTACTTCACACTGCTTCTTAAAGACTCAATGTCTATTACCTCTCTCACTTCCTCAGGCACTCTGTGGACAGTAAAAATAAGAAATAACAATTGTAATTTGTCAAAAGATAATCATTTCTTTCTTAGTTGAGAATGCTAAGCATGCGTTCAGAGCCATTATATAAAAACAAGCAGGGGAGCCCAGGACCTAATTATGAAATGTGCTGACTCAGTGTGACTGCCAAGTGAATATGACAAGCTTAAAAATACTTCAGTGGAACTATGCAGGTATAATTGAAACCAGTAAAAATAGTTGGCATCTGTTAAGCAAACTATTGAAGCGATCAGCATATTTAGTACTACTTTGCAGGTGTTGACAGTTTCCAAGTACTTTATATCCCCTGGTTTGTTTACATATTATTGTAAATATCCGATGAAATTCTTTGAGCATTAACTTCTCTAACTGTATAAGTCAGAATTCCATTGGAAGAAAACTAGTTGCAAAATATGTTTTACTCACCCTTTCAAAGCTTCGGTTATCACTGCATTGAGGCTTCTGTTCTTCGCCACTAGACATGCTTGTACAATGGATCTTCTCAAAACTGTGGCCCTAGATAAAACTGGATCACTGGGGTGGCTGTGTACAAATTTGCCTCTTGTCGTCACAAACAATGTTTTACCACGCTGTGAGGCGACGTAACTGTGAACGCTACTCGTTTTGTAGAGATCGTGCTCATTCACCTTCACTCTCACACCTTCACCCACACCTTCACTCTCACACCTTCACTCTTACTCACAAGCTGCACTCTCACACCATCACACACTTCATTCTCACCCTCTCACTTACACTCTCCACTATCACTTTACACCCTCCACTCTCACCTGCACTCTCAAAAGGTCGCGAAATTCGGATTGGAATTGCACACTCTGGAGTTTTAGAGTCCAAAACTCTCAACTCTCAAAACCTGAGTGCATTTTCAGCTGTGTATCCCAAACCAACATTTTCTTAAAGGTCAGGTGGTAGTTTGTCTCCCTCCCCTCTCACGTTGTTGTCAAGCAAGGCCGAACAAGGAACGAGAATCTCAGATTGAAAAGTAACGGAATTTATTGCAACGGCTATGGTGAACGAAGCTAAAAAAAATTATTTAACTTCGTCAGAAAGTTGAATTCAGCGCGAAAACAGTCGAGTTTCGTTTCGATAAATTTCACTTCCTGCCCTTGTTTCATATTTTCTCCGTCTAAAATATAGAGGGCGCGACGGGCGCGACTGTATTTTTATAACTTCCATAAAGAAACTTTTTGTTGGGTCAGGGAAAAGAGAATCTGACTAAGTGACATCCGCTCAAACTGCGTAAATTTTATAAAGAGTTACATAATGCCAAAAAAATAACAATTACACGAGAACCAAAAAATAAATGAAAACAAATCAATATCATCTATCTCTCTCCATCCGGAGCTATGAGGCAGTTTTGAAGTGGAACGGGAACGGACCCATGTACCGAAATCAATTTGTGAGACAAACCTAAACACATGCAAGTTCGTTTTAAGTGGTCTCCTGTCTGCTTCGGTTTCTAGTGTTGAGAACTGTCAAATTTCGTCGTGATGGAGGACCCGAGACGGTAGACTCGTAGTCGCCGAAAGCAAAAGCTCGCTCAGCAGCGCCGGCAAAAATCATGTAAGTTTTGCGGCCGGTATTGTCGACGAAACACCTAATTTCCTGTTTTTAATGTATCATGATCAGGCGGAAATTTATTTCTCATGTGGTGAGTCGTGTTTTCATTCCTAATTTATTTTAAATCTTGTACAGCAACCTCCCCGAGAAATTGCGGTACTTCATGACAATGTGAGTTTTTATCGGTGGCGCTTTGATGACATTCGACTTCATTTCCTATATCAAATCATCATCAGGCTGAAAATTATATTCCACACATGATTATGTTCCAGTGTTGACTTAATTTTAATACTTCATTTCTATGTTTTACCACGGCAACTGCTTCAAGAAGTTCGGGAAGAAGACCGAGAAGATCGAGATTATCATGAGCCGCATGCTGCTGAAGGTTAAGACAACAGGGGTGTCATGAATGAGGTTTTAAGCTCTGATGAAGATCTCTGTGAAGATGGGCTGTATTAGGTTTATCTTGATGTGCATCCTGTAGAGGCTATCGCTGCTGTCCCGAACTTGGCAGAGGATGTTGTGCACCGACCAAACCTTGGCTATGACCCTGATTCTGATCCAGATGATCCCAGCGAGGGTGATTCTGAACCTGGACGAAAAAGACAGTCATTTCTCCCTAGATAATGTGTCACTAACTACCCACGTAAATCAAGGAAGAGTCTGCACCAGAAGAGATATTCTGCTCTTAAATCTTGATGTAGCTTCAAAACATAATGCACCTTATGAAATGTTGCTAGACATGTTTAGGTCAGGCAATGCTAGGTATGGAAGACCAGCACTGATGCATACATCCAAGAAGATGTTGCGCAAATTGTTGAAGCGGGCTGATCCTGGTATCTACAAACATGCTTACTGTCCTGAGCCCACCTGCAAGAAATACTTGGGAAAGTAGGAAGTCCTCCAAAAAAATAGTGTGCTAATAAATTGTTATTGTGGAACAGATGTACCAGTGTTTTAACTGAAATGGTTTGTGAGTCTCAGCTTGAAAAGGCAACTTGAAAAGTTCCTAGCCACTCCAGGAATTTTGCATCGCTTCAATTATAGACGGACAAGGCAACGCTTCAATGAACACAGCACGGAAGATATTTTTGATGGACAGCTCTATCAGAAATTAATTCAACAAGGCCTAATCTCTGGTGATTTGAAAAACTTCACATTGGTTTTCCATGCTGATGGGTTTGCCTTCTTCAAGCACCACTCATTAGGCATCTGGGCCATCCTCGTTCGTTTAAATGAACTGCCACGAGCTTCGAGACAGTGCCATTCTTTCAATGCTGGTATTTGGATTGACAAAGGCAAACCTAACATGAACACCTTTTTAAAACCAATTGTCACGCAAATTAATGGGCTGTCGAGTCGACTGACAGAATCCAGTGGCGTCCTGACAATGGTGAACAAATTACCAGCAGGTTCTTCCCCATTGCATGCTGTATTGATGCCAGGCTAGGTGCATCATCATGAACATGAATCAGTACAATGGTTACTATAGATGTTCTGTATGCAATCATCATAGAGTCCAGCTCGGTCGAAGTTGAAAGTACCCTTGACTTCCTTATCAAAATCTTCCCATGGCGCAGGACCGTTCAGATGCTAGCATCAGAGCAGCTATGCAGATGAACTGATGTTTTGAAGGTCAGTTGGGACCTTCTGTAATTATGCTTCTTGAGCACTTTGATTTGCATGCTTACTTCGAGGGTGTGGCAGCATTTCTGTTTGATACACTCTTACCTGTCATGCATGATGAAGAGGAAGCATTCAACATAAATGATCTTAAGATAAAGTCAACAAGAAGTCCAATTCAAATATACAGGAAGTGGACTTCTATAAGGAAAAGGACCCCTTAAAAGGCTATCAGTAGGGTACCTTTATCAGGTACTTCGCTTGCGTTTTCCTACTAGACATAAACGTCGATGAAGATTATGTTGAACTTCTGTCTTTCTTGTCCTACTCCTTATTTGTTCTCTCTCGTGATTCAATAACACATGATGAGCTACATCGTACAGAGGAATACATTGGATTGTTCCTACAGCGCTTTCAGGCATGTTTTGGACCAATAAACATGGGAGCTAACGTCCACTTTCTGAGCCATGCCTAAACCTGTTATTCGATAGCGACCGGTTGAACCGGTCCGGTTCACGGTGCCATCTTGTCCCAAGGGGTCCGTCACTACGTTAAAGAGTGAACACCGCATTTACATTTAATCCATTAACCACTATATACCGCATTTACGACCATTTATCACCATTTACCACATTTACTACAATTTACCACTATTTACCCCATTTCCAACCATTTACTTCATCTACCGCATTCACCACCATTTACCCGCCAGGTGTACACCATTTACCAGAGTGGCAGACCTCTTGTCTTGTCCGAACGGTACCTCCTGTGAATTTTTTCAGATTTTTCAGACTCCATTTAGCTGTGCCTTAGGCGGGTCAAAGTTTGAAAAATTCACTTTAAACGGTATAAAGTATAAAGTAACTACAAGGTAGGCGTACGCCAGACCGCGTCGTGGCGTAAGAGGCTTCGCTCACCGCGAACCACTCTTCCGCCCCTCCACGCCTGGCGTACACCTACCTTGGCCTGCCGGCGGCTGTCACCGGGCGAGTGGGACCCTTCGGGGCTAATCAGTCTGTACGGCTCCCTGCCGGTCCTAGGGCGCAGGGTTCGCTGCGCTTCTAACCTAACCGCTGGACGCACCTACTCCCACCGTATTTAGGGATTCTCTGCCGTATTTAATAGTGCTCAAATCTAACCTTACCTACCCTACTCCAACCTAACCCACTCTAACCTAACCTAGATAAACCTACTCATTGAAGACTTCTCATCACCATTCAATGCTGCTCTAACCTAACCTACCCGAGCCTAACCAGTTTTCGTCCAAGGAAGCCGTGCTTTGACCACTGGCACCTGCAGCAGCACCTATGGGGTCTTCTTCGGCATTGTAATTGAGGTCTTCAGTAAATGTTTAGCGGGGTCGGTTCCCATCGTTAAGTTTAAATTACTTCCTCCGCAGCAGTTTTCCTATTCGTTCCAGCACCAGCAGCAGCACCTGGGGTTGATTTCGGCATTTTGCCTGGGGTCTTGGGGTGATTTTTAAAGAGGTCGATCGCCGTGTTCAAGTTTGAAATACGGATTTAGAGGTTTGCCTCCCGTTCCAGTTCCTTCACAAGAAGGTCCAGTTTGGCCAACCGGCTCCTGCAGCAGCACCTGAGGTCTTTTTCGGCATTGCAATTGAAGTCCTGAGTGTATTTTAAACGGGGCCGGTTCCGATCTTTGAGCTCAAAATACAGCTTATTTAGCAGCTCTTCTATTTGTTCCTGCTCCTGCCCAAGAAGGCCTTCTTTTGACCACTAGCACCTGCAGAAGCACCTAGGGTCGATTTCGCCATCTTGACTTGGGTCTTTGGGTGATTTTAGAAGGAGTCGGTCGCCATGTTCAAGTTTGAAAATCGGCACGATTTAGAAGTTAGCCCTCCTGTTCCAGTTCTTGCACAAGAAGGCCCTGGTTTGTCAACCGGCATCTGCAGCAGCACCTGAGGTAGGATGCCCCCGAGGTGAGGTTGACTCCGGTAGGATGCAAGGAGATTGTGGTCCAAATTTGAGCCCGTTCGGACGCAGCCGGAAATCGGTCTGAGGGGTCAGGTGCCTAACCATATGTCCACATAATCCGTCAGTACCGTCCTGAGCCCCCCACGTACCCATCAAGCCCCGCAGGGGGCCTCATAGCCCCTGACATATAGGCAAAACGCGTGACTTGAGCGGTACAGTACGAGTTCCCGGACAGAATACGCGTTGCTTGGGTAATTATGGAATAGAACATGTTACTTATCGCGGTAACGCCGCCGGAAGGAATGGGAGGGGGTCCCTTGTCCCCCCCACCCCCTCCAAAAAATTCTTATTCCCCCGTCGTTTTGTTCACGATTGGGAAACGAAAGGCTGGCGCGATTTTCCGTTTGTTTCGACAGGTTTAAACTTGTCGTAGGTTTGCTACTCTCCAAATCTGTTCTCACGCTCGGAAAGCAAGACGCGGGCGCCGGCGCCGGCTGGTTGGCGCGATTTTCCGTTCGTGTTGACAAATTTAAACTCGCAGTGGGGTTACCTCGTCGTGCGCGCAACCCAACGACCTACTCCGCGCAATCTGGAGATCTGGATCATCGGGCCACGCGGGGTACTGCTGCGCTGTGTGACCCCACAAAAGAGTCGTGACACATCGTCAGCGAGAGCTCAGCCTCCACAAATTGAGTTGGCTCGTGGCCGCCGTGGCGGGGATACTCTCTGCTGCGGTAGAGATTGGCAATTTAGTTGACAAATTTCAGTGTCCTCAAGGTCAGTTAATTCACCCAGTGGCAATATTCCAAAACATCGAAACTCCCATTCTGGAGACCAAACTTTTGCACACTGCTATGCAAGAGAACACTTTCATCTCACTGAAATACAAACCTAACACTATGATCAAACTACTTGCAAAATTAAATTACTCACTTTGAAGTCTGAAAAAAGCAAAACAACCTGTCATACAGATTTGCAGGTCGCACGCGAGGTGAAAAAGTCGCACCTGTACGACCAAGGTCGTTCGTATAACATCCCTGGTATTTAGGACTTCAGTGCAAAATTCCAGCACAATAAGGACCGTCCTGGTTTGATATTGATGGATTTGTCTATGTCAGCAGGATGGGACAAGACTGGGGCTCGGAGACTTAAGTTGTTACCAAGAGGCAATCTCATCTGCAATGGACACTAATGATCTGATGACTTCCATCTTTTTATGGCATAGAATACTGCCATAGGGGTCCTTTTAAGCCATCATTCTTAAAATTCGGTTCAGTACTTGCTGAGAAATCTTTAGATTTGTGTTCAAAGTGGCATGGATTTACCCCCCATATAGCTATATAGCTCCTGAGGTACAGAAATTCAAAGCTTCATCGTAACAAAGTCTGACATGGATTTCCTAAAACTACATAGTATTTAGGACTTCAGTACAAAATTCCAGCACTGAGACCCTCCTAGTTCAGTATTTAAATTTTTTTTGACAATGATCGGGTAGTTAATTTTTTTTCTTTTTTTTTTCTGAACAGCCATAAGAATGTTTCTGAAGAAACTTCAATACAACGACAAGTCAAATTCAAAATATCAAGTGGATACGATGAGTCTATTGAGTTGACGGAGGCTGCCAGCACTTGTCAAAGTAGATTCTACCAGTCGTAGAATCTACTGTTTAGGGTTCCCTGTCCTGTATTAGTGCTTTGACCTCCTGTACCTTGGCCTGATATGTGTCTCTATGTGTCTCTGTGGTCAATGTTTTGATCCGCTATCCATTTATTGGTGTACGGTCTTTGTTAGAGCTGCCCTTTCGGAAGTAATTTTTTGGCCCTGAAAAGGGCCATTTTAAGGTGCCAATATGTGCAATCATTGCTCATTGGCATGGGATGCTGCACAGTATGCAGCGATGTCAGCTCGAGCCTCAGCTGGTGACAGCTTTCTCATGTCGTCCTTGCATCCTGTGCTTGTATGCTGCACAAGCCGTCCGGCGCCGGGCGGAGCGTTCCTGGTTTTCTTCACAGAGAAGTCACAGTAGTTGCACTTCCACCTGTGCACACACAGTTTATCCAGGGCGCGGTCACAAATTGGCGAATCGAAAGTCACGGTGATGTTACTGCCGAACTCCGTGTTGAGACGCTCCATCTCGGCCTGGAATGCCGGCGGTCCGTGTTCCTCGTCGTCGGGCTGGAAGTTGTCTTGCCACACGTGCACCATCTCATGGAGAAGGACATCGATCAGCAGGTCCCTGGAAGGGTTGCCGTGAAGCAGCCTCTTGTCGAGCTTTATACAGCCTGATGCTCTTCCAGCACAAGCCGGACTGGTGAGGTCCAAGGTGTGCGTGAGCTGCTCAGACCACACGACTCGCGTCGTGTGCGGCAGTCCCCCGTTGTAGATCTCCCTGTTGAGGAAGTCAAAGAGGTCTTTGAGCACGAAGCGGCGTCCCGGCGCGGGGTCGGGCACCTCCTCCAAGCTCCGGACGGCGAAGGCACTTCCTTCAGTTGATATGGTGAACGGCGCAAACCAGCAGCGATGTTGACCCAACAGATGCAGAGACAACACTGATGGTGCAGCATGGGGCGTCCCCACCATTTATAGTTTCCTGGTGTACCGAGTGCGCGCTGGGCTAGTCCTCTGTCTTTCCCGACCGTTCGGCCAATATATACATTTAGGGTGGTCCAAATCCGAAAATGTTGAAAAAGTTTTGGGGCCGACTCGCAAAAAGTTTCATTTTGGCATGAACAAAATCGACGGCTCAGAATTACAATGCGCTATCTGAGGCGGCCAGGCTAGCCTGCGCTACCTCGTCAAGCCTACGCTATGTCAGCCCGGCCGCCTAGCCTGCGCTATCTCGGCCCGTCCGTCTAGCCGGCGCTACCTCGGCTTGGCGCTTTAGCGGACGCTATTTCGTCAACGCTAACTCACCCGCGGCGCGCGGCGGCGGCCGCCTGGCGCCGCCGGCCTGGGCCAGTGCTCAGCAGGCGCGGATCCAGGGGCGGCTCTAGGGGGGGGGCGATGTACCGCTTTCTGCCTACTTTCAGGCGGATTGTAACGCGAATTGCCTACCTTGGCGATCGCCCCGTCCCCCCCCCCCCCCTGGATCTGCGCCTGGTGCTCAGCACCCGCCTGAAGCCGATGCCCTTGCCCTGAGCTTCACCCTGACGAGCCCGGCGCTGGGCAACGCCTGGCGCCTAAGGTAGGACACCCCTTAGGCACCGGCCGAACACCTCGCCAGAGAGCAGCTCGAGGAGCGGGAGCCTAGTGGTAAGAAAAAAACGGAAAGAACCTATCTTTTTCATAATACACATTGCTCGCTTCTTTGCGGTCTTGGTAAAGAACCAACACTTTATGTCCATGAACTAAGTGTGACTTGTTTATATTAATCACTATGCTTATTCAATTTTTTCTCATCATGCTCCTTCATAGATTATTTAGTTCTGTCATGTTTAGACTTAGGTGTGACACCTGACTTGTTTCCATCTCAGTCCGAGCTGTGTTAGCTCATTATACATGGCATGACTTAAATGAAGGTTCCTCGAAAATGTCTGCGACCAAATTGAGTTTATTGTATGGCCAGGCTGGATGTTCAAAGTTTAATTTTTGTGTAAATCACATCAAAACCTTCTATTTCCAAACTCATCTCTGACATTGAAATTCTAACTATGTCAAATATGTTGGGTTTTTCCTTGTGTGCCTTAAGAAGTGTTCTATCATGCTCTTTGATACTGTATGTGTTTTTCATGATTGGTGTCATAAATAATGCAATACTATAAAAAATTATCCAATAATATTTGGAAAGGAACTTAATGTTATCAGTCATGAAAAAAAAACATCTCTTTAAGGTAATTAAGGTACAGATCACATAGCAAGTACAAATAATAAGACAATCATTCTTAATGAGAAAGGCAGTCTCATGATGCACGAAAATCACAAATGTTATTGCAATGAAAGCTCCTTCCACGTTTAAAAGTAAAAACTATAACAGGAAATTCAGGAAGGAACCTCAAATGCTATCAGTCGTTCAAAACCAAACATTCAGTCAGTCATAAAATAAAACATTACTTAAAATTAAGGGGTACATCCAGTATAGACTACAAACAATTAGTCATTCCTAAGTTCAGCAGTCTTATGATACACAAAAATCACAAATGTTACTGCACTGAAAACTACTATCACGTTTAATCTTCAGTTTCATCTACGTCATTTCTTGCCCTTTTCCTAGCAGCAGCAGGGGCAGCAGGGTGCTCTTCCAAAATTTTTTGGTAGAATCCTTGGTATTTGAGTGGGATTGCACCAGTTCTGCACATTTCTGACAGACCTTTCCTGGCGGCTTGAGTGATTGGCAGCTTCCCATGATAAGCTAGCTTGAACTTGTAATATTTTGGCTGCAAAGGACTCTTAATTCTTTGATTAACAAATAACACAATCGTTGGAGTTTCTTCCAAAATGTTGTATTTGATGTTCAGGTGCTTGCCATCAAGGACTGAAGCTTCTCTCACTTTGAGCCACTGGATATCTCTCCCGTCGAGATCCTTGTCCCAGTTTTGCCTTTTAACCAAGTCTTTGAAATCATAGCAGTTGGATTGGTCCAGCTTCAATACTTTATACTTATTTTCCTTCTTTACAACAGCTGCCCTCATGACCTTTCTCCAATGACTTGGTACCAAAAGTTTCTTGCCTTTACTGGCCGTTTCAATGTTGGCATGCATACTGTCTCCCTCATTTTGAGTATGGCCTTTCATCAAAAATCTTATAGTGATTTGAGAGTCCGAGACACACAGCACAATTGGAACAGAAAGTTCTGACTCAGTGTCTCGAGTGGAAACACCACAGCATCCTCAAAGAAAGAGAGTCCCAAAGAAATTCCCTGACTTCATAGCCTATGGAATAGGTGAAGCCAAAGGACAGATGGCTCTTCTGGCAGGCCCGACCACATTCTTCCTTCCAAATACCTTTGAGGAAGCAATTAACTGTCCTGATAAAAGGAATTGGCTCGAGGCCATGCAGGACGAGCTCGATTCTTTTGAGAAAAACTCAGTATGGCGCCTAGTGCCACTCCCAGCAGGAGCCAAGGTAGTGGACAACAGATGGGTTTTCCGAAAGAAGGAAAACCAGGATGGCACCACACTTTACAGAGCCAGACTAGTTGCCAAAGGGTTCACCCAAATATATGGGATAGACTACCATGAGACTTTTGCCCCTGTAGTGAGAAGGACTGCACTGAGAATTTTGTTTGCAACTGCTGTTAATTTCAATTTGCATATTGATCATTTGGACGTTAAAACTGCCTTTCTGTATGGTGATTTATCTGAGGATGTGTATATGTGTCAGCCTGAGGGTTTTTCAATGCAGCAGTCTCAAGGTAAAGTCTGTAAACTTCGGAAGGCCGTTTACGGTCTTCGGCAAGCAGCTAGAAGTTGGTACCTAAAAATAGACAAGGTGCTCAAATACCTGGGTTTCAAAAATCTCCCTGACGAGCCATGCGTTTATCACAAAATCACAAAAGATTCGGTAATCATGCTGGCCCTCTATGTGGACGATTTTTATGTCATATACAACACTGTTGAGGACAAAAACAACCTAGTAAGGGCACTTAATTATGAATTTGAGATTAAGGATCTAGGCGAGGCTAAAAATTGCCTTGGCATGAAACTTGAGAGAGACTGGGAAAAGGGCACTCTATTACTCCATCAAGAGAATTACATCGGCTCAATTCTGACCCGATTTAGAATGGAGAATTGTAATGGCTGCAAAACTCCTATGGAAGGAAGGCCTGTATTTGCCAAAAATAGAGAGCCCCCAGCGAAAATTCAGAAGATTGATTTTCCATACCAGGAACTTATAGGATGTCTATTGTATCTAAGTATCAACACCAGACCAGACATATCTTACACTGTAAGTTACCTCAGTCAATTCAACTCATGCTATACTGGAGAGCATGTTGCTCTGGCCAAAAGGGTATTAAGATATCTTAAGGATACAAGCAGGCTCGGTTTGAAGTATGACAGGAGCAAAAATGTTTCCTTCTGTTTGACTGGTTACGCAGATGCCGATTGGGCAGGCGATGACACAGATTACAAGTCTTACAGTGGCTATTGTTTTACCCTTGATGGAAATCTGATATCCTGGGAAAGCAAAAAACAAAAATTAGCTGCACTGTCAACTTGTGAGGAGTATGTCTCAGTGACAGAGGCCACCAAGGAGTCACTTTACCTGAGTGAGTTTGTGGGACAACTTTTTGGCTGTGGGGAGCAGACAGTAACCATGTACAATGACAACCAGGGAGCAATTGACACGGCTTTCTCCAAAAATTTTAATGTGAGAACCAAGCATATGGGAGTCCGGAAGCAATTTGTCAGGGACTGCATTGAAAGTGGAGACATTAAATTAGTACACATGCCTTCAAAAATTATGCCTGCAGATGTGTTAACCAAACCTCTTCACCATGTATTGCATAAAAATTGTTGTGAATATCTAAAAATGTCGTCGGATTGAGGAGGAGTGTTGTAAATATTGTAAATACTTAGTACAATCCTGCTGACATTTTCTGTGTACATACATATATATATATATTCCACTTGTCTGTGAATATTCAAATGTCCCGCCTGTTAATTTCTCATACTTTGTAATTAAGTGTAATTGGCTAATTGTCATAGTCACTGCCTGTACATAATTGCTCATGCACCAATGCAGTGCTGCACTCCAGCGCTCCAGCCAGCCAAGTCGGAAATAAAACTTACTTCCTCTCCAGTCCCAGTACTGTGTAGTTGTGTTCTTTCATCGTTCCTCCTCGTTATCACTCTGCATCCTCATTATCCAAGAGCCTATCACCAAATTATTACAACAGTTTCTTCTGAAGGAGGACTGGGACGAATGCATTTCTCTGAACCTGAAAAATAGGTCAAGCTTAGCTACAGACAAGGACACTTGCCCTGAACATTCAGCATAAAAACTGATCAGCTCTCCTCTATAAATACTAGAATGGTTTTGGTGTTTTCAAAAGAGGATACAGTCCAATGTAAATTTATTTCAAGAGAGACCCTGCTATAAATTTTAGATCAAGCCAAAGTATGTTTCATCTGACAACATCAACACAGTGTACCATATGTGTATTTCATTAAATAAATTAATAAATGTCCCTTGGAAAGTTGATAAAATTATTATGTCAATTTGCTTGATGACCTAGCTAATACATAAGGTATTCCTTCATGAATTATCAGCTAGTACTGAGGGCTTATTAACTTCAAACTTTACCTGCCCGATTAGGTTGCTCTTTTTGCGGTTGAGCAGAATTCTTTAGACCTGCAACAAACACAAACTGATCAGATTCGTAAAAACATTTTTTCTGATGACTTATGAAAATGACCAATAAATAAAAGATAGATAACAAAACTGCGATCAAGTGAGGAATACCCTCATTGACATGAAATTTTCTCCTTTCACATTAAGATGCATACTTCACACAGTCGAAATGTCAGTGAACATGACATCTTCTTAAAGAGATAGGATTTTTCAAATTCAGCAATGAAATCATACTCCAAATTATTCCGTAACATTTCACAGGGACAGAAAAATAATACTTCAGTCGCCGAGAGAATGAATATTTATTGAGGTTATGGCGAGCAAGTTTGCACTTTACCTTCAGCACTGAAAAGAAGATATGATCTTTAGCGATATTAGTTTAGTTACTTACCATCTGCTGTGGCCATCTGCACTAAATATCTGCCCCGTTTAGACATCTTCAGTACACATTCAGAAACGCATGACGCAAACTCGCACTTTGCCTTCCCGACTTCTCCTCCGCCCTCTGCCGCCAGCCCTCCGCCCCCACCCCCGAGCGTTCGGCGCGATCCGACCCAGCCGCCGGCGTAGCGTACTGGCTGGGCTGGCGGGCAGGACGGGAGGGCGACATAGCGTTCTTTAACGAAATAGCGTCCGCTAAAGCGCCAAGCCGAGGTAGCGCCGGCTAGACGGACGGGCCGAGATAGCGCAGGCTAGGCGGCCGGGCTGACATAGCGCAGGCTTGACTGTACGGACGAGGTAGCGCAGGCTAGCCTGGCCGCCTCAGATAGCGCATTGTAATTCTGAGCCGTCGAAATGTGTGCCAAACCAGAAATCTGTCGGACAATATTTAGGGGTCGCGCAGGGGTCACGAAGTGCCCTTATGAGGAGAGAAAATCAATGTTTTTTGAAAATTTCCTAGGTCAACCTGGCCAAAGTAGGATCCTAAAGGACTAAAATTTCAAAGAAAACACTGTATCTCGTACGGTTTTTGAGATATCGGCGTTTAAAGTGCAAAAATCAAGCAAACCCTCGTTTTTCATGTTTTTTGCTTGATTTACGCACATTTAACGCCGATATCTCGAAAACAGTAAGAGATAAAAGGTTTTCTTCGAAATTTTAGCTCTTTAGGGTCCTACTTTGGCCAGGTTGACCTTAGATATTTATTTGGGAATTTTCAAAAAACATTGATTTTCTCTCCTCATAAGGGCACTTCGTGACCCCTGCGCGACCCCTAAATACTGTCCGACAGATTTCTGGTTTGGCACACATTTTGTTCATGCCAAAATGAAACTTTTTGCGAGTCGGCCCTAAAGCTTTTTCAACATTTTTGGATTTGGACCACCCTAATACACATGTCTGCAGAGAAAAACAAAAATTAGTTGAGAAAATAATTAAAGATGGCTGAGAGGTAAGAGATTGGCAATTTAGTTAACAAATTTCAGTGTCTTCCAGGTCAGTTAATTCTTGTACTAAACTTTATACAGTTTGCCTCAGGCCAAAGTGTTTTACTACTTGTCATACTCTTATTCCTATTTCAAATGCGAGGGACAAGCGTGATGCACTTAGATGATTCAGGCAATCCTTCCGGCGGAAAAGATTTTCGGAGTAGTTTGCTCCACGGCTCCTCAAAGACCACAATCACAAACTTAATCGAAACGGGACGATGTGTTCAGCCCTCCTGGCAAAAACTTTCCAAAACGGATGCTTACATTTCTAGATACTTACATCCACTTTATTCGCCATCGTTCTTCCTGTGCTTGCGAATTCCAAAGTCGACAAGACAAGTAGCTACCAACTGAAGCCCTGACGATACCGTTGAATTTGAAAATCGCCGCCGCCGCCAGTACAACGAAGTATGAAACTTGAATTAAATGGTTTTGCTCCAGCGTCCACTGAGGAGCTGGTTTCATCACGATTTCACAACAATATAATCAACGTTAGATCGCCCTTTTAAGTATTTTTAGTGAGGTAAAGTTCATTTATACTTTTTAGCCCGTCCCGACACGTTTCTTTAGAGACGGCAGGCGGCACGAGCCGGGCTTATAGTCTGATGCCGCATGTTCGTTCGGGCGGACGTGTGTTCGCCGACTTATCGTTCGTAGAAAAACTTGAAATTTTGAGGATAAACTACTTTTTTAACGTAGAATCACGTGCGGTGGCAACAACTTTCGATTTGTATCGCGTTTTTTATTAATGAAAATTGCATCTTATCACCCTCTCTTCCGTAATGATACTAACTGTGACACTGTAACCCGTCGTTTCGCAGAGTCACCACACTACAAATCCCCACCTCTACCGCTCACAGCCACCACACTACAAATCCCCACCTCTACCGCTCACAGCCACCACACTACAAATCCCCACCTCTACCGCTCACAGCCACTAAAATCCACTTTAAATGTCTCGCACGGCCTTTGAGACGCATCTAGCAGGACAGTGCTGCCATCTGGCAGGATTTTGCGGCAGGTCTGGCAGGACGGCGTTTTCGATTCTGGCAACACTGGGTGGAGGCCTGGGCCGCCTTGGCCTCCACCAGTAAAAACTTACGGTATAGTGCCGTTAGTTCTCTTGCATCCGCACCTCGTGCATCCACTTCGTACCAATCGTCCATCGCTGCCAGGAGCTCATCTTGCAAGGAATCTTCCATGGCTGGGAACAACATTGAACAGTATTACTAGACTTAATAAAATACAGGTACAATGAACAGATTTAGGGAACATGTTTCATTAGATTGTGATGTTTTTTTTAGGACACAGAAATTGGACTTTTTTTCTTTTTTAAAGCATAGCTGTCGGCATGAACCGTCGGTACCGTGCTAAACAAGGATAGATGACAGTCTGCCTCGCTTGCACCGACTGTGGCTGACTCGGCACGGCACTGTCCCCTCGAGCCTCGCCCGGCTGGCCCGCCCGGAACTCCAACGGCAGGCCGCCCGCGAATGCTAGGGTAGGCCAGCCCGCACGACACGCATGCTCGTAAAGAGATGAGAAGGAGTATTGACGGCGGCACTCGGCGACACGGCCACGAGTACAGGACCCGAATGAGTACCGGGGACCGGGGGTAGGGCGTGAGGGGGGGGGGGACGAGAGTTGAACGCATAGACCTTGCCCTCGCGGCGTTGCCTCGCACACGGCCGCCGAGGCCAGGACACTCCCTGGCTGGCCCGGGGCCACCCGCCGTGGTCCCGCACAAGGCACGGCTCTTCTCTTCCCACCGGCTGTCCGGCCGAGGGGGTGCCTCATAGAGGAGACCGTTGACGGGCAGGTGCCCGAGGACCGGCGCGATCTAGAGGGCGGGCGCGCGGGCGGACGGACGGAACGTCGGGGGCAGCCAGTGGTGCGGAGGCCACGCCGTAACCAGTGTGTCGGCGTGAAGGTTCTGGGTGCAATAGGGCGCGACTGGCGGCGAACGGGCTAGGGTAGGGAGGAGGGGGGAGGGGGGCACACCTTTGCAGCATGGCCTCGGACACGGCCGAGGTGCATGCTTTACGGCGACCGTGTTATAGTCCCGCCGGCGCTCCGAGGCCAGGTGATTGATCTTCCGGAGCCTAGCTCAGCCTCGCTGTACTGAATTCATACGTTAGTCTGAAATACACGCCCGAGCGAACAACACCTGTGTCTCACTCTTACGCCTTCACCCTCGAACACATCACATAGCGCCTGCAGTGGATCGGGTAGGCCAGCACGCACAACACGCGCGCACGTATGACTTTCATGGTTGCCCATCTGTCAGGCGCTATGCTCAGAATTGTCATATTCAACACATTTGCTGTTATACTATAAATTACAGTGGTACAGTGTTGCAGTGCCGCAGTCAGAGGGAGAGAGAGAGAGAATTTTGAATTTGTTTATTGACAGTAAAGGTACAAAAAGACTTAAAAGTCCTACGGGAGTACCAGTAAAAAGTAGGTTACAAAAAAGAAATCAATTCAGTTTAACAATATGGATTAAAGGTGCTTGTGCTAATTAAAATAAGTCTATTAGAAACAGAAAAGGAAATATAGGATGTGACGCAGCACATGGAATGAGGAAGAGAGAGAGAGAGAGAGAAAGAGAGAGAGAGAGGGACCCAGGCTAAAATAATGGGTTACGGTATGGTTAAGTGAGCGGCATGGTCGCCCATGGCCACGAGGCCATGGCTGATAGTTCTCCATGGTAATTAGGTGGCATGGTTTTATCGACATGGCCGCGTCCATGGTTTTGGAAAGGCCATGGACACTGTGGGTTCATGGTTAAGAATGGCCGTGGATACTGGTTCCATGGTTAGAAGAGGCCATGGACGCTTCACGTCCATGGACACTGGGTCCATGGCTAGAAGAGGCCATGGTCTCTGTTCTGTGGGTCCATGGCTGAATTGAGAAGGTGAAACTTAAAAATTCAAAGGAAACAGGTTCTACAGCATGAGATTTATAGTGAAAAAATCAACAAGTCAATGAACTTGACTACAACAAACATTGAAAAAATGTTGACAATTTGTCAACTAATAAAGCTTAACGTCTATACTTCGTCATTTTGTCTCGCAATTTACGGACCTCATCTAGACCGCAAGGCTGAGTGGGATTACTACTAGCCTTTTCACACAGTTTTTCTGCCTCGTTACGTTGTATGACTGAGTTAGACTGTGTCATACGATAGAATGCGTGTTTAAGCATACCACTTGCTTTGGCTGTAGCCACAGCCACAGTACGTTTTAAGCACATCGAGTCATTTACATTCTCCGGAGAGTAAATGGATTTTGATTTCATTTTTCTCTCCACCCATTGCTCCATACTTTCATTAGCGACGCGATCAGTGCGTCGTCCTCCTGCCTGTGGTGTCGGGATATGAATGTAACTCACTGTCAACTGCCCCTCGGACATATAGCTTTGATTAGAATTAAGCACGCGAGCCAATTTGTCGAGAACGACTTTGCTGTTAATTTGGTCTGTGCGTCTCAGGCTGAACCACAGAGGATTTTCGGTGTTTATCGAATTGTGAATCTCGTGTACAACTCGATCGTCGCCCTTAGCTTGGACGGCATCCCGTTGTCTTTGCAAGAGCGAGTCAAAACGCCCCGCCCTGAGCTCTTCGGAGGGCAACGTGTCCCCGAGGCCCTTCACAACAAACACCTCCTCTCGGAATTTTGTCTTAAAACGCTTCAGTTCGCGTTCCGTAGACTGAATCAACTCAATGCTAGGCTGCTCGACGGCCTGCTCGTCCTCCCGCGGCCGTTTGACCCCGGACGGACCGGGCTGGAGTGACACCGGCAACGTACGGGACGGTCCGGGTTGTGGGGACGGGGAGCGGCGCGGTGACTCCCACGGCCGGAACAGAAACAGACGCGGGGCCGGACGGGCCGGTTCAGACGGGGTAGTGTCCACAACACCTCTGTCGACCATTGTAAGAGCAAGCCTATACGTTAGGGCGGCCTGTTTATCCGATCCGCCTTGGTGCCTCAAATAAGCTTCAAAAGCGGTCTTTAAAAATGCAGGAATACGCTTGTCTTGCAATATTTCCGCAGGAGTATCAAAGAGAGCCGTGAGAAACTCAGTATAAGCTTCAGAAAGATATTCATCATTATAAAAGCAACCACCTTCCCATTCATTCAAAATATCTAGTACAAGATACTCCATTATTTAAATAATAAAATGTCTTAAAGAGACAGATGTCTTGAAGGGACAAAAAAGTTTCTTCGAAAGAAACTACGTGGCTCTTTACTAAAATTGTCTTGAGAAAGACAGTCCACAGTGAGTTGACACTTGGAGAGACCGATGCGTAAGGCACTTGGGCACTTGACGACAACGAAATGACTGATGCTTTCGGGACGGCGATGCTCGCTTTTATGCGGTGGTGTTAGTTCCGATTTTCGCCGCTAGACGGCGCCACCCACCGGGGGGCGCTGCAGCGCGCAGTGCGGCTGACAAATCACAGCACAGCAAAGTGACGTCACCGGCTCCCGCTCTGCGTTAGACATGTTCAATCTTGTTTCCCTTCTCTCCCCTCCCGCGCCACTACCCATCCCACCCCAAAGCGTGTTCAATCTTGTTCGATGACGTCATCCAAGTGTTCTGATTGGTTGATCAGTGGGGTGCACTGTGGCGCCGCCTAGCGCGTGCTGCCACCTAACGGCGGTTGTCAGAACTAACCCTCACCCATAAATGCGACGACAGCGGCCGGGAAGGTCATCAGAATTCAAATCGTTTGTGTGGTGAACACTAACTTAATCTAGCCATGGTTTATGCAGTGTGCGATATGCAGATGTTGAGAGATGAGGACGGACAACTGATAGTGAAAGAGTTTGCTTTGTACTCAGTATCAGAGTATGGTGTTGTGTGTAATGTTGTCACTTTCAAACCGCCTTATGAACAAATTTATCTACCAACAGGCGCCATAACACTTTTGTCACAGCAAGAATTCATGGCTTAGACTGGTATGATGGTGACACTGAATACAGTAAATTAACAGAGACTATTGCCGCTATGACAGCCCCATTAACTCATCTGTATGTTAAAGGTGAAGAAAAGAAATCTGTGCTTTCAACTATTTTGCCATCCATTCCAATCATAAATGCAGAGTTTCTGGAATGTCCCAGATTGAACTCCAAAATTAGATGCAGCGTGTAACAGTGAGGTTAACGATAGACACTCTAATTACTCCTGTGCTTTAAAGAACGCCAGGCGTGTTGCTCTGTGGCTTGCCTTCAAATTAGGCACTGCAACTCATCACTTCTAGTTTCTTTCGTGTAAAGGTTTTTTTGTTCACAAAAAAATTGCTAAACCAGAATGAAAACAAATAAAAGTTCAAAGAAATAAAAATTTAAAAAACTGGAAAAACAAATATAAAAAGCAAGTTTGTGGTTTTGAATAGGCCACCTGGGGATAGGGTTTTCCACGCAAAATAAAAATCCTAACGACTGCAGCTAGCTTGCCTCTTGGGCGCAGTTGGAAATAGCTAGCAAAATTGAGTGAGTTCATCATTCCTTTGAAAAATTTAAAAGCTGATCAGTTACGATGCCAGACTCGTTAAAAAAGACTGAAGTTACAAAGTATCATTCGTGTGAGGTAGTACATTTAATTCAAGTAAAAAAATACAACAGTTTCAAAAATGCAAGTTTTAATTACGTGTGAAATTTACACACTAGAGATAATACAAAAACAAAAAAAAAACACATTCCTAGAAGGGAGGATGGGGCAACAGATTCAAACATGCAATTACATGTGGAATTTACACAGTAGCCACAATACAAAAAAAAAAACACATTCCTAGAAGGGAGGACGGGCAACAGACTCAAAAATGCAAATACACGTGGAATTTACACAGTAGACACAATACAAAAACAAAAAAACACATTCCTAAAAGGGAGGTCGGGGGGCCCAGCGTCGCACCCACGGCTGCGCTCCCTGGCCAGCGCCACGGGATCCTGACTCTCCCTGTCCGGGGGCTGTGGGGAATGGCCTTGGGCGCTGAAAAGTTGGGCGAGGCCCATAGTTGTGCCCCCTTTGGAAGGGGGCGACAGGGAAGCGTGGCTGGGGTGGGGCAGGGTGCCATGCAGCCGCCTGCGGGTCGTACCCGCGGCCCCGCCCACGTCCACGTCCGCCGCCAACACCGCCATGCCATGGTCCTCTCACCCCGCGGAGCACCACAACAGCATTGTATTGGGGGGTCAGAGGGCGCGGCCCCAGTCGCTCGTGTACAGTCTGTAACATGCGAAACTACAATTTGGAAAAACATAACATTATGGTATACCTTAGATTACAAAGTTGTAAAAACTTACATTCCTTTGCTGCACCGTGGGTGGGACAATCGCGACGGTCGCGGGGCGTGGTGGGCCGCCCAGGCGCCGGAACGCACTTTCCACCACACGGTCGAAGACACTCTGAAACAAACATGTCAGGGAAATTGAAATCCGATATGACAATAAAACGTGAGCTCGTAAGGTAGATATAACTTACGACATGCGGCGCTGCAGGTGCCGCAGGGGCGGACCCAGGGGCAGCGGCAGAGCCAGGGGCAGGGCCAGGGGCTGAGCCAGGGGCAGGGAACAGCCTCTGTAAAGGAAACGCGGCTGTGAGTCACTTCGTAATAGGACATAAATATGGAGGAAGCGAACTCACCCTGGGGACTGCCTGCACTCCCCTGCGGGGGCTGCTCGTCGCAGCTGCACTAGCAGCAGTGCAACTGCCACTGTCCCTGCTGCTGGTGCTGCTGTTGCTGCCAGTGCTGCTGCTGCTGCTGCTGCTGCTGGCTGGCGCCGGTGGTGGTGGTGGCAGTGGAGCCCTCACCCAGGGGCTGGAGCATGCCACCTTGAATCGGGCAAAACATTAATGAGTGTCATGTATATGAGAAAATAGGAGCGAATTCAACCCTTCCGCCCAGCAGCTGGAAGCGCGAGCCTGTCGGAACAGCTGATGAGTGGAGGGGGCGAAACGCGGCGTAAAAAAGCCGTCGCATCGTATCGTGTTTTAAACAAAACACAAGACAGTGCCACGGCTTTCATGCACGCAAACCGATAACGCATGGTTAAACCGAGGTTCGATTCCCCGTCACTTACGCATGTTGAGATGACGGACGACGCAGGTTCGGTCGAAGTGGAGAGAATGTCGATTAGACATCGATTCGATGTCGCGCGAATCGCCCGTCGCTAGCCTGCGGGCGGCCCCCTCTAGCTCCGAGCGGTTGGAATTGTCGGCAGAGCGCTGTCTACGCGACGTCTTCCTAGCGACCACCCCCGCTTCCCTTTCCCTCTCTGCCCCCCCTCCGCCGCCATCCGCCGCTCGCCGCTCCGCGTTGGCTCTGCGTCACCAACGGCTCGCGCCCCATCCCAACGGTTACTTCAACAAGTGTCAGCCAGCCAAACGCGCCGGTTTGTCGCCTTCTAACCATTCAAACCTGTTATTTGACCGCGGTAACCATTCGCCATCATGAGCGGCGACGAAGACGGCGGAAAGCCAGTAAGTGACTATTAATAACTTCGTTGGTTCGGGAAGCATTTAAAACTTAAAACCTAGTTACGACATAACTTAACCTGTGTAACTTAACCTTGTTTGGTCGCCAAAATTTCGTTGGATTTTGGAGGGGTTTTGTCTTGTTTCCTTGTTAGTTGCTTCAAATACTTTTCGAGGACCTCGGTCGTAGTTAGTTCACTGTGCGGGTTTTGTGGATTACTTTTCATGTGTTGTTTCATAGGAAGTACTGTTGCTTAGCGTAGCCTATCCCATCCTAGCATCCAATGCAAAGTCTTGCTGAGAGTTGTGAATGCGTGGATCAGTCCTTCTTACATCATAATCATTGACTTCTGCATTATTAATTTTACTTTCGTTTTCTAGTTTCGTAATTTCAAACGAGCTTTTAATAGACGAGCCAAGGTGAAGGCTGCCAAAGAGGCTCGGATTGATGAACTTCTGCACCGAATAAATCGACCAATTGATTTTGATGCCAGTAGTGACAGTAGTGAGAATGTTGTTGGAGGTGATGGTGAACGTCAAGAAAGTTTACGGGATTCAGACAGTGATGAAGGCGACGGTGAAAATGTTGGAAGCAACACTGGAAGTGATAGTCAGAGTTCACATGTGACAGACAGTAATCACACTGATGGTGAAGGGGAACCAGGTAGACAGGGTGAACATGGTGAAGGTGGTCTTGTTGGGTGTGATGAGGTTGAAGGTGATGGTGGGGGTGATGGGAATGGGAACGGTGTGAACTTGGATGTTTGGGAACAGGGTGCCTGTGGTGCTGTCGAGGAAGAGCGTACTGATGGTGAAGATACTGATCACGAAGATGATAGGGATTCTGAAGACGATGAACATGAGCTTGACGGGAGGGGACAAAATTTAAAGGATGATAGTGAAGATGATGTTCTAAGAGCTAGAGACGAGCCAAGGGTATTTGCTAATGACAGAGAACGTGAAGATTATGTAAGGGATGGACTGAAGCAATGGGCTTTGCAGGCAGGAACATTGTCTATGCGAACACTGGACAAATTACTTGGCCATCTTCACGTAGCCTTCCCCAGTGTTCCCCTGTCGTACAAAACCGTTTTGGATACGCCCAAGAACGTTCCCATGGATGAAGTTGAAGGGGGCCAGATGTGGTACAAAGGCATCATTGCAAATCTGGATTCTTTCAACAACCTTCATGAGTACCTTCAAACCCATCCCTTAATTGAAATTGATGTGAACATGGACGGGTCAAATAAAAAAGTTCTTTTGCATTCTTGGGAAGCTTGCGGGCACTCGCAATGAACCCTTCATCATTGCAATATTCTTTGGTTCCAAAGATCCTAGTGCTGAAGTTCTCCTTGACAAATTTGTTCAGGAGTTGCATCGTTTGAAACATATTGGGTACACTTATAATGGTGTTGTGTATCAGTTCAGAATTAGACACTACATACATGATGCACCGGCCCGGGCTAAGGCCAAGTGTATTTGGGAACATGGCTCAACGTTTGCCAGTGAAAAGTGTACTGTGGAGGGAGAGTTCATTGACGGCAGAATGACATACATAGATTTGGTTGCTCCCCTACGCACTGATCAGTCCTTCAGGATCAGAGACCAAGAAGAGCACCACAAAGGGATTTCTCCCCTTGAAGAACTCGACGACTGGGGACCAGTCTCTCAGTTCAGATTGGATGTATTACATCTGGTGCACTTTGGTGTGTTTAAGAGACTCCTTACATTAGCTTGGAAAAAGTGGAATGGGCGACCCAAACTGCCTGTGCAGACCTGGAATAATATGTCGGAGACCATAGTGGAATTGGTTCCTTCATGCCCCAGTGACTTTAACAGGCCTCCGAGACCTTTTTCAGATTTAGCATTTTTCACTGCCAAAGAATATCGCAGATCGTTGCTATATGAGGGCGTACTAGTGTTCAGAGACAATTTGCATGCTAATGTTTATAGCCACTTCCTCCTGCTGCATTGTGCCATGTATATTTTGAGTAGTCGTTCTTATTATATTATCAAGAATGCTCAAGCGAAGGAAATGGTGCGCCTTTTTATATCTCATAGTGTGAATATGTATGGAGAGAAATTTGTTGTGTACAATGTTCACAGTTTGTATCATCTACCTGAGGAATGTCTCGAGCATGGTCCTGCTGATAGTTTCAGTTCGTATCCCTTTGAGGACAAATTGGGACAAATTAATAAATCTCTTAAGTCTGGCTTCAAGCCACTGCAACAAGCAGCCAATCGTGACTTGGAAATACAGACCCATTCAATTGTGTTTGATTATTTAAATGACGAAGTGATTGTGTCCAAGGAGCATTTTATTGAAAATGAAGTTGTTGCTGGAGACCATTACAAATGTTTGCTGGTAAATGGTGTTATGTTCAAATGTAATGTGAGAGACTCTTGTTTTCTTACCAAAGATCAGGATGTTTTGGTCTTAAAGAATGTTGTGAAAAGAGTGAATGAGGTATTTTTAGTAGGAAACTGTTTTGGTGAGAAAAGTAATGCATATGAATACCCGATTCCATCTTCAGAGCTCTCAATATTTTGTGTGCATGATCTTCTACAAAGGAAAAGTGTTTTTCGCCTGGTGGATGTTGTTGGGAAATGCTGGCTCATGCCTGATGGTGATGGTTTTATTGCTGTACCTCTTGCCCACACTGTTCCACTTTTACACTGACACTTATGTATGTGTATGAGGTACATTTGCAGTAGTTTGTAATTGATATGAAGACCTCTGTACTTACCCCTGTGTTGTGCTAATCTTACTTAAATGTGTAACGTGTCCCTGGCGTCCGCCGAGCTACGCGGAGGTAGCGGTCTCGAGACCTCCCGCGAGCTTAGCGCAACCACCCGCACGCACACTCATACACACACATATACACACTCTAGGCTGCCGACGGCGGTCTCAAGAGTTATTCCTACCTACCCTCCCAATGCTATGCTATGGGTCTCGAGGACGGTGGTCCGAGCGACGCGCCTGGCCCGAGGGGCAGAACGCATAGCGACAGGCGACGGTCCCGGGGACGAACCCCTGCCTAACACTTGAGGATCTCGAGGACGGTAGTCCGAGCGACACGCCTGATTCTATGAAGCAGAACGCATAGCTGCGGGTGACCGGCCCAGAGGCGACTCCCTGCCTAACACTGAGGATCTCGAGGACGGTAGTCCGAGCGACACGCCTGATTCTACGAAGCAGAACGCATGGCTGCGGGTGACCGGCCCAGAGGCGACTCCCTTCCTGCCTAACGTTAACGGCGCGAAACTAACGAACCTAACCATTCACTCGGGATCAATAAGGTTAAGCATCAACACTAACTCGGGCTCGTGATTCTCCGATTTATTCTACAAAACTCACCGCAATAAATAATATATTCTCCGCGCCAAAGCACAGGTCAAACCTTGAAGACGCGCTGCGTTGTCTCCTCGGCCGGCCTCGTCTCGGCGGGGGGTAGTTGTCTGCTCTGCTGATCTCATCTCAGAGGGTGGTGATGTCTCCTCTGCTGATCTCGTCTCAGCGGGGGTGATGTCTCCTCTGCTGATCTCGTCTCAGCGGGGGTGATGTCTCCTCGGCCGGTCTCGTCTCAGCGGGGGTGATGTCTCCTCGGCCGGTCTCGTCTCAGCGGGGGTGATGTCTCCTCGGCCGGTCTCGTCTCAGCGGGGGTGATGTCTCCTCGGCCGGTCTCGTCTCAGCGGGGGTGATGTCTCCTCGGCCGGTCTCGTCTCAGCGGGGGTGATGTCTTCTCTGCTGGTCTCTGACTCGATGCTCGATGCTGACTGTCCATGGCCGGCCCTCCCGGGCCGACCGACTTGGCTTCGTCGCGGGCACTCCCGGAACTGAACCGAACTGCCACCGAACTGTGCTGACTCTCCGAATGACTGACTCCCTCCGAACTGAACTGTACTGTCCTGTCCTAAACTAAAAACTGAACTCTGGTGGCCCGGACCGTCCCTTATATACGGGGCCGGCGACGCCACCTGTTCGTCACCGGCCACGCGCCGCCGCAGCCACCGCGGCCCTCCGCGGCCGCCGTGGCCCACGGCCCTCGGCCGGCGACGCGGGCGATGACGCACCCCCCCCCGCTTACGGAATGTTCCAGACAATTGCGTAACACACATGAGGTGGAGTAAATTCCCTCGCACCACCGTCGCTATCTGTCCTCATGCCAAACCTAATTTACGCGTAAAATGTAAGAAAGAAAAGGTAATCGATCGCGCCGCCCTGGCAGGACGAGAGGAATCTAACAACCTCTCTTGGATTTAGAGAGAGACAATCGGAGATCCGGACATCCCCAGTAGTCGTGCCTTAGATCCATCCTTACCAGAGACCCCGAGACTGCTCTACGTCTGGCCGACACCTCCGTGTTCTGGACCAGGGAAAGAGGCTACGCCAGACCCACTGTCTCGGCATTGTCACAGCTATCTGGTGCGAGTACTCTCGATTTTACATAAGAAACGAGTAAGCATGATTGCCTACTCACAGGGGCAAGGTAGTCAGTCTTAGGTGGGGTAGCCAGGGGAACCTCGCCACCGACTGGCTTAATCGCTCGCCCGGCCCGCCACCACTGACACTCAGCAACATGTGCGTCGCGTGACCCTGACAAGGCTTACGTTACACGCTGCAGGTCCCAAGCCGTCCCGTGTTCTCTTTCTCCTCTGTCTCTCGCTATCTGCCCGTTCCACCGGCAGGCACGACAAGAACCGATTCCTTCCCTACATGGTCTATCCGAACACCGCGCTGACAGACCCTCCTGGCTACCAGAGCCATGCGTCTTTCTGCAAACTATGGCTCTCGCACAGGCGGTCGCCGTTGGCGCGAACAAGCTAAATTTTGGCTACCTCTCTGGCAAAGTCGAATTGTCTGACGGTGCTGCGAACCGACATTTACACCTCCCTCACAGTTTAACCGCTACATGTCGATGAAGGCTTTGCCAGGCTTGGCCTGGCTGCACGCCACTGGCAATCAATTAATCGAAAACTTGATGATTGTCAGTGACACACATTTACTCTAGCGAAACCTCGGTGCGGCACGGCCAACGTGCTACCACCCGGCTGCTCCGCTGTGTCCCCGCACTCCAGTTGCGCAACATCCGCAATACCGCTGTGGTATTTGCCGACCCCAGACACTCAGGGCCGCACCTGCAGGCCGCGCGATCGGCGGCGCGTGCAGAGATTTTCGGGCACGGGCGGAGGCCTCACAGTGACTAACAACACCACATGTCAATTAACTACTGGTCTCTCGGAGGCCTCAGCGGTCGCTTTCTAGCCTGCTAGCGGTGACGTGCACCCAAACCAAGCCTGTGGCATACTCGCCCTATCTCTTGTTATCCTAAATTTACTTTTGGCATAACACCTGCTTGATTACGTTGCCAAAAAAGACTTTGTTTCAGTTTTTGGTGTGCAAGTTTTTGAGGAGAAAGGACGGACAACCTATGGTAGAAGATCAGGAGGACGGCACGTGGTATGATGTGGGATGCACTCGGTGGCTTCTTGGTGAACTTGCTGAGGACATGACGTCAGAAATTCTATGGCCACCACATTCAGCTGACTCTGGAAAATATGCCAGGAAAGAGCGAGGTCCATATGAGGGCTGGATAATTTACACAGTGTTGGTGAAACGATTCTACTGTAAGTTCTTATTTCTTTTCGCATTATTTTTGTTTTTAGCTACCTGGGTTCATATATATGGAAGCCAATATTTTGAACCTTTTTTTTTTTTTGCAGATGCTTATCTAGATGCTGCAAACGGCTGCAAGCATAGAGTGGAGGTGGAGGATACCTCCTATGAAACGGACCAAAGGGTCAGAGAAGGAGGAAGAAGAGGACTTTCAGTACTGATGAGAGTGAGAGTGAGAGGAAAAAGAAGAAACCAGTAATGAAGAAAGGTAGGAGGAAGCCCAAAGAACCGTCCCCTCCACCACCACCTGCTTTCTCAGAACCGGAACAGTATGTGAAATCACCTTTGAAGCCAGTATCTGTGTCTGCCTCTTCTATGACGATGACTCCAAACAAAAAGCTGACAGACCTTCTTCCTGTTCCTGCACCTACTACATTGAAGACCATCCCGCCTTCCTGTAAGTCTTCAGAGCAATGCCGCAGCAACAAATTTAAAGTTTCTATATCCAAGAGCTTGCCCTCTTCCTCCACAATTCCTGCGCAGCATCAGAAACCATCTGCAGATGGGAAGAAAGTAAATGTTACTGAAGCGCTAGTGGATCAGATTCTGACAAGTGAGCATGTCGAACCCCAAGAAAGAACTCCACAGAAGGGGGCATCACCAGCATACACTGTTGCTGTGTCCTCCGAGAAGAAAACTTATTATGAGTCGCCAATAAGTCCATCTCGAAAGCTTAGGCGCTTTAGTCCTGTCTCATTTCAAACCAGTCCCTCTGTCAACCTTGGTTCCGCTTGTCCTCAAAAAGTTGGGTACACGAAAAAATTTATTCCAAGAACCTGACAGCAGATGTGAGTAGGCAGTATTTTATCATACAACTGTTTTATGCTCTGTATCTTGTGACTGACTTGGTACTTTGTTTATTTCAGCCATAACAACACGACAGGTGGAAGATGAAAGTAAGTAACTGCATACTGTATGTGATTGTGGTCTCTAAAGCTGTATTCTGATCATGTCTGCATTTAAAATTTCAGTTGACAGTGTCGCATACGGAAATGAGCTACTCCAGGACGGCTCGGAGCATCACAATTCAGAAGACAGTAACCACATCTTTTCCGAATAAAGTAATAACAATGAAGAGAATAATGGTAAGCAAGATATAGTTTCAAATATATTTCTTAAAACTTTTGAATGCTCCCTGTACAGTTAGCCAATCACTTGTACTTTGCAGAGAGCTGTATTTCACATCTTGGAGCCAGCAGTAGTGGCAATGATTTACATTTTGATGTAAATATGACTGACACTTCTAGTGTCAAGACTCTTTGATCAATGAATCATTGTACCCTTGCAAGAGACTCTAACTTATGTGCATTCATTTTCTATTTGCAGTGGATGTGAGACAGCTGAATGCAGATGTAAAGATTCTACTTCAGAAATTCCATGAAATGGATAAGAAAATTGATTCTGTAGGTAGTATCATGAACAAAGAGGTGAAACTATTAAGCTCTAAAGTTGACATTGTAGTCATGAATGTTGAAGTGTTAGTCAGCAAACAAGTTCCTGGTTCAAAATTTAATGTACCAGTTGGCCTGCCATCATTGCCAGTAGATGACATAAAAGACTTTTCAGCTATGGATTTTTTTTTGTCACGATCTGTGAATATGGTTGCTGCTGTGAGTATTACTGAGCATAATACTGTAAGATATGGCCTTTTTGTGGACCACTTATCCATGTATATAAATCTTCTTTTAAGGGAGAGTACCTTGCTCGTTACATATCACCTGACAACTTTGAGAAAAGTGTGCGGCTTCTGCTTCGGAAGTCAATTGGTTACGATTTAGCCAAACACTACACATTCTCAGGTCAGGGAGAAGGGAACAGCTCCTTTGAGCAAACCAAAACATGGGCGATGATAATCAGTAAGTATCTCTCCATCTTAATTTTCTAAAGAGAAATGTTCATGTCTCCTGATTCAAATGAAATGGTACATTTCAACTCCATTACCATTTTATAGATACTTCTTAAAGTATCTTCATGAAAAGCTTAAGCTGGAAATTAGGATTTTGATTTTGACACCCCTTATTTAATAGTCTTCCTTGCCTTCAGCTGCTTGCATCTTGTAAATGCTTTCCTTTAAAATTTGTATGTATTGTTGCATTGGTATCAAAGTGGGAAAGGTCATTTATATTGTGCATATTTCAGGTGCTTTATTGACAGTTTTTAAAAAAAAACAAAGTTCTCAGTGCGCCGGCCATTGCTGGGCGATGGTTGACGTTGTTCAAGGGCTCAGGTGGAAAACATGCAAAGCCCACCAAGTCCCCGTCGAAGTCACAGAGTTCCAGTTCCTCTAAGTCTCACTCCAGATCTTCAAAGTTGCACTCTGTTTCGGGCAAGAAAAGCGCCCATTCTCATTCCAGCAGCAGCAACAGAAAAAGAGGCGTGATTGATAGTGATAGTGATTGAGTTTTTAAATTGGGGGCGCGTCAACTGGTCCAGCTCTATAACTGGTCCAGCCCGACAACTGGTCCAGCTCTACAACTGGTCCAGCACGACAACTAGTCCAGCCCTTGTGTCCCTCACTCTGTGCCGACAACTGGTCCAGCTTTTAAACTGGTCCAGCAAACTAGCGCGTGGGGCAAGGCGACAAGTGGTCCAGCCCGACAACTGGGCCAGCCCGACAACTGGTCCAGCGAACCAGCGCGCGAGGCAAGGCGACAACTGGTCCAGCCCGACAACTGGGCCAGCCCGACAACTGGTCCAGCTTTTAAACTGGTCCAGCGAACTAGCGCGCGAGGCAAGGCGACAAGTGGTCCAGCCCGACAACTGGGCCAGTCCGACAACTGGTCCAGCTTTTAAACTGGCCCAGCACAGCCGCTCTGTTACCTCTCGCGAGTGCCCCGACAAGTGGTCCAGTGCTGCCGTTCTGTTCTGTTCCCTGAGCTTGCCGACAACTGGTCCAGCCCGACAACTGGTCCAGTGCGCCAAAAACGCGCTCCATCTGCCGTCCCTTCGACGAAGCTGTCGCTAGCCTCACACCATGTACGATGCTGAATCTGGCCCCCTCGGTACCACAAGAGAACCCCGCGCGAGGCTACGTGTTACCAGCTATGAGAAACTCTAAAGTCACATCATTACGCGCACTCAAAGCACATTATGGGCAGCGGTATAAGCAATTAGCAGAACGTACTCGGTTTCGTTTTTGAAGTCATGAGGCTCAGAATTACTCCCGGATTCATTTTTACTCTCGAAACTGCAAATTTTATCCAATCTGCGGCATTCTTTCGTACTGTGACACCAAGAACTCTTGTGGTAGACATTAAGACACATCAGTCATGTACTGCGTGTTGGTAAGGATTTCGTTAGCATTTAAATTTGAAAATAAAGTGTCTAAGGTGGTGCCGGTAGCCTCGGTGGCCTTTTTTCAGTCACCCTTTTCCGTCTGCTACCACCTGGTACCAGTTCATAATTGAACTTCCCACTTAAGGCCGTGCCGCCGTGCCTGTTGAAATTTGACTTCGAGCTAGAGTGATGAAATTTTATATACCCGTAGATTCGGCTCTAAGTAGGAGCCCTGCAAAATCGCAAGTCGATGAACCAATTTTGAACGGCGATACAGTTGGTCAAAGTGGCCAATTTTTTAGAAACGCCTGTGCAAAAAGTATCCATCGCACGAGGTTGGTGAGCATAGTTTTGGGAACGGGACAGAGTGGCCTAGCGTTCATACCTAGTCCGAAGATTCGGTCACGCTATAAAGTGTTTTATTTTGGCGTCCGAATTTGGCGGATTTCGATCAGTTTGAAGCAGAGACTTTTTGAAACCCGCGGGTATTGGAACTGGCTACGGCACCTCGGGGCGTCTCTCTCATTTACAAAAATATGCTCGCCAACCTCGTGCGATGGATACTTTTTGCACAGGTGTTTCTAAAGTGAGAGCTGTTTTGGGTGCCTTTCGTCACTTTTGAAACTGGCGGGCTCCAAAACGCTGTCTGCACAGTGGCGCTGGCGACGTATGGAGGAACTGCGTCGGAGGTAATGGAATGCAGGAGTCTTAGCCTCAATTGTGTGCATAGGATGGCACGGGATGGCACAGACAAAGAGAGCAGTAAACGCGGACCCGCCGGACCCCGCCCGGGCTCGAGCCGGAGGATGGAGGAGGCCCGCCTGGCGATGCCACTTTGGCTTTCCAGCTCTTTTCTCCCGCGCACGGGCAGAGCGGCAGAGCGGCACGCGTCAGCTTTCGTCGGTCTCCGACGCCTCCCCTGTTGGTTTTAGACGAAACACTATAGGCAGAGCGATTTTATAGCTTTCCAACGGTGTGTCTGTCGCATCCATTCGACCACCCTAGCGCGAACTACTGCCTTATCATTATGTGAAAGCTGCGTCACCGGCGCCTTGCAGGCCGTGCGCGTCGAACTTGTCGCGTCCCCAGCTCCTTGGCTATGGACGCCCGTAGTTGGGTTCCCCCACCACTGCTACCTCACCAGCCCCCGCTACCATGACCTCGTGCCTCACCCCCCCCCCCCCCCCCCCGCACGGGGAGCATATTTAAACTGGTTGATATACTATTTTATTGCAAATGTTATCTCTCTTATACTAGCCAGAGACCATGGCAAAGTGTAGAAAGCTTCGAGACTCAAACTGAGCTAAGAATATATACTTTTAATTATGAAAAGTAAGGTTATGGGATGGACAAAGCGTCTGCTTCTAGCCTCGCACAGGTAGCTGCTTAGTCTCGCACAGGGTGTGTGCTTTCAAAACCCTTGTGGCGCGTGAATCGGCTCCCCGTTGCTCCCCGTGCGGGGGGGTGAGGTAGTCGTCGAGGGGGGGGGGGGGATCAGGGAGGGGGAAGCCAACTACGGGCGTCTATTGACTTTAGAGGGAGAATGTCAGCGAGCGGGATGTAGCAAAATGTATAAGCTTTCCGATGCTGTGCCGGCCATGCGGATCCGACGGTTCTTAAGGCTGAACCCCCGAAAAAATGAAAATTTCACTATCCATAGTTGAGTACGGTCTCATTCATCACCCAAAGTCTTACCGCCCTGCGACGCCTAGTTTCGGCGTCGCGACGCCCCAAACTTCGGTTTTTAGCATACTTTGAGCATAAGTTTCTCGCGAACCGAAGCTCAGAGAACCTTGGCACTTTGCAGACACATGTCCACGTACTCTAGCTGTCCACTGACATATTTGTTACGCGATTTTCAGTTCCAGGAAAGCGCCTGGAACGCCTTGAAAAAGCAGGAAAAGCAAAGCTATATAAGGGGGGCACAGAGAGCAGGCACCGAACTCAGATTTATGTCAGTGGACAGCCTTTAATTTCATCTTTCTAAAAACCACTCGGAAACAAGCGTTCCTGAGTGGCGAAATTTTCGAAACAGAGCCGCTGGCCGCCATCTTGACTTGCAGAGCTTCGTTCAGTAGCACGAAGTTCGAAATACAAAAAACGTGGTTTGTAAGAGAAAACTTGGAGGAAATGTATGCAACAAAGCTGGCGAGCAACAACGACACAAGGAAGATAAATATTCTGACTGAATCTAATTATTTCCATTGGGCGAAAAGATTCATTATCCCAGAAGAGATAGTGGGAAGCAATTGACCCGGGTTACGATGATGATTCAGAACAGTGGACGCAGAGGCAGACACAAAGAAGTAGTGATGCATTGAATTACATATTACAAAAAGTGGATGACTTAGATATGGATATCATACCTTGCACAACAGCCGAAGAAACATGGAAGATATTGAAAGAAATACATACATCGATGCACATTTTCCAAATTGTTGATGTAGTTGAAGAATTGTGTCGGACGCAAAAATCCGAGGAAATCACAATGAGGGAATACATCTCACAAGTGATAATGATAAGACTGGCTCGAGATGTGAATGCAGCTATGGATGAAGATGAACCATTTGGTGATTCTATGATAGCCGTATTTGTGCTAAGGGGGCTGAAGCATATCCCCAAATACCAAGTGTTGATTAAATCACAAAGTGTCCAGGTATGTACTACCATCCAGATTTTAAAGTTCTTTTGCCATATCTAATTAATTTTTAATGACAACTTTTGGTTGTGCCCTCAGTATGGAGAAAAGTATAAAGGGCTCATGGAGAAAATTGTAGAACCTGTGAGGCATTGTGATCAGTCAGATAGTTTAATTCTGACAAGTTATTCTGTACACACTGATACTCCATCAGGAATGGGCTTCAGTCAGATTCAGTGTGATTATGGTCTCAACGAAAATCTCCTGGAGTACTTGCGAGAAATTGTAGGTCGTCTGTTCCAGGTACTTTTCTGCGCTACGTGGAAAATTTCTGGTTAAATGGTAAGACGAATCACATTACTAAGATTCGGTGACTTTGTGTCACACGCTGCAGGTCCCAAGCCGTCCCGTGTTCTCTTTCTCCTCTGTCTCTCGCTATCTGCCCGTTCCACCGGCAGGCACGACAAGAACCGATTCCTTCCGGTTCCTTCCCTACATGGTCTATCCGGACACCGCGCTGACAGACCCTCCTGGCTACCAGAGCCATGCGTCTTTCTGCAAACTATGGCTCTCGCACAGGCGGTCGCCGTTGGCGCGAACAAGCTAAATTTTGGCTACCTCTCTGGCAAAGTCGAATTGTCTGACGGTGCTGCGAACCGACATTTACACCTCCCTCACAGTTTAACCGCTACATGTCGATGAAGGCTTTGCCAGGCTTGGCCTGGCTGCACGCCACTGGCAATCAATTAATCGAAAACTTGATGATTGTCAGTGACACACAGTTACTCTAGCGAAACCTCGGTGCGGCACGGCCAACGTGCTACCACCCGGCTGCTCCGCTGTGTCCCCGCACTCCAGTTGCGCACCTGTGAGGCATTGTGATCAGTCAGATAGTTTAATTCTGACAAGTTATTCTGTACACACTGATACTCCATCAGGAATGGGCTTCAGTCAGATTCAGTGTGATTATGGTCTCAACGAAAATCTCCTGGAGTACTTGCGAGAAATTGTAGGTCGTCTGTTCCAGGTACTTTTCTGCGCTACGTGGAAAATTTCTGGTTAAATGGTAAGACGAATCACATTACTAAGATTCGGTGACTTTATGTCACAGACTTTGCTTTTGCAGCTTGAATCTCATAGCATGACTCGCTTACTGCTTATCTGCAGTACACTGCAGTCGAATGGGTTGCGTAGCGTGGTGCTGCCCCTGGAGCCAGTGCACCGATTTACCGGTACTTCGTGGGCACCCTATTTGACTGTGACGATATTTCTTGTACCGAACGGTACAGAGTGAAATAATTATTATCCAAAGGTGAAGGATCAATTAAATCATTGAGATATTTACGATACTTTTTTTTACTAAACAGATATCGGACCGGAACACATGACGGTGTACCGGAGGGCCAGAAGAACAAACAACTCCATGGAGTCCTACCATAGGACGTTGGTGGACAACTTTGGGACTCCACATCCCAATCCATGGGTGTGGATTGGTAAGTTAGTCTTTTTCGCCATGTGATATGTTCACACAGCTGTACGAGGTGGAATTAGCATTACGTCTTTCTCTTCATTGCATCAGATGCCTTTCGGAAGCATGAGGAGAGGATGCGCCTCAACTACATCAGTGCCAGGAGCGGCTAAGAGGTCGTGAGGTCTAGGAAGCGTCGGTATCAGCTTCTAGACCAGCGGATCAAGAGGCAGAACCGTCGGCTGCAACAGCGCAGGATCACGACTTTTGAGTTCTTGCAGGCGACCAGCCACGCCTGCAGGAACACATACAATCGCGTGGCTCTGCGCATCAACAGAATGCAGAGGGCGGAGGGTCAGGAGGACCAGGTCCTGCCGATTTTAGTAGGAGGTTTGGATGAGAACGAGATGGGTCCCCCTCCACCTCCCAGGAATCTCGACCCTCTCGACAATGATGAAGAGGAGGAGGACGCCGATGTCGACGACCAGGCTCCAGCGCCAGCCCGGGATCCAGCCCCAGCCCCGATTATAGATCCAGCCCCAATTCCAGCTGCGCCTCCACGGGCTCCTAACGGCGCCGTGCAGGGAATGCCAAGGCGCCAGCAACGGGCTGCTGCTGTCCGAGATGATGAGGGTGCAGCTGCAGCACGCCGAACTCCCATCCGGCGGCGTACCCGGCAGCAACTCGCTGCAGCTGCAGGGGATGATCCCCCTCAACTGCAGCCCACCCCACGCACACGGCGACAGGCTGCTGCTGCAGTTGGAGACCAAGCAGACCGCGGTGGACGTCAAAGCACTGCTCCTGCAGCACAGGGACGCCGCGGTCGTGGTCGCCGGGGAGGTGCTGGTGCTGCTGTCCGCGCCCCCGTTGGCGCGATCCTAAGAGCTCGAGAGGCGGCAGGAGGTAAAATGAGTCACTCAGTCCTACTAATTTACTGAATTGTCGTCGTGTTACATTGTGACTAACAGCAGTGTGTGTGCGTGTGTTTGTTCTGTTCCAGTGGCGCCAGCAATCCATGCCCCTCCAGCTGCAGTTGAGGGACGAGTTGCAGATGATGCCGACGAAGGTACCTATTTATGCTATTGTCCTAGTACTTTTTTTTTTCTCAATTTTAATTTTTGTCTGTTTTGCTGCTCACATTATTGGTGGCCAGCACCGGGATATAGTGTTAACAGTCCAAATTAGATGTTAATTATGTGTTGTAGTTGTTTTCGTGTTTTCTGTTTGTTAATTTTGGGGTTGTCTTTTCTTTTTGTGCGTTACAGAATACATTTTTCATCTGCCGGAGGAGGACTACCTGGAGCATCTCAGAAGTCAGACACCTTCTCCTGTACATAATAATGCTGTTGGGGTTGCTGGTTCTGGAGTGTCTGTACAGAGAGTACAGAACCAGCAACACCAACAGCAATATCTCTGTGTGCTATGTCGTGGGGAACCCCCTAGAATTACAATGGTGCCATGCTGTCGCTGTTGCCTGTGCCAGGACTGCCATGAAGAAACAAGGCCCCAGGTGTGTCCTGTATGCTCGCAGCCTGTAAATAGCACTATGCGTGTATATATGGCTTAAGTTTTGATGGTATATACTAGTGTTGTAATAATTCTTTATGGGAGAAGTGAGTCAAGCTGTGTCACTTCTTACATAAAGAATTATTACAACAGTAGTAACCTTTACAATTTTACTGCAGCTAGTGTTGAAAATTGGTATTATCAATTAACACAGTTTTGACTTTGGATTTATTTCTAGTTTTGTGTTTGAGTTGGTTTCTTGATAGGCTGGTCCTTAATTCCAAATCCCCTTTTTGTGTACCTTGAAAATCAGGGTTGCTGAGGCTGGAATTTATAGAAGGATACTAGTGCTATCCTTCATGTTTTCTTAGGCACAAATGGAATGTTCAATATGGGTTTAACAGCTTTTCTTTGTTTTACGAACATGTTTAATACTGTATGTTTGAAACTTCTGTGGCGTTCACTGACACATATGTGCCTTGTGCATACTTGAAAGACTCATGTAATGTAAATACCTATCTTTATTCTATGACTTTGATCTTTGATTTTGGAGTTGGTTTGCTTTTTCTTCTGATCCATACATCCATGTGTGGAGAAAGCAAAATTGTGAATCCACGAACAAAAAAAAATCCTTAATGTGAGAAGTGAGTCGAGATTTATTTCATGTTTTGTGGTTGAGTTGGTTTATTAAAAGACTCAGGCCCTTATTCCAAATCATTTCTTTTTTTTTTTTGGTACCTTGAACTTCACGGTTGCTGAGGCTTGATTTTTATAAATGGGTACTAGTGGTATCCTTAGTGGGTTTTTTTAGGCACAAATGGAATGTTAAAAATGAATTTGACGGCTTTTCTTTGTTATACTGATATGTTAAATATATTTGTAACTACTGTGGCGTTCACTGACACATATGTGCCTTGTACATACTTGAAAGACTCATGTAATGTAAATACCTATCTTTATTCTATGACTTTGATCTTTGATTTTGGAGTTGGTTTGCTTTTTCTTCTGATCCATACATCCATTTGTGTGGAGAAAGCAAAATTGTGAATCCACGAACAAAAAAAAAATCCTTAATGTGAGAAGTGAGTCGAGATTTATTTCATGTTTTGTGGTTGAGTTGGTTTATTAAAAGACTCAGGCCCTTATTCCAAATCATTTCTTTTTTTTTTGGGTACCTTGAACATCACGGTTGCTGAGGCTTGATTTTTATAGATGGGTACTAGTGGTATCCTTAGTGGGGTTTTTTAGGCACAAATGGAATGTTAAAAATGAATTTGACGGCTTTTCTTTGTTATACTGATATGTTAAATATATTTGTTGGCTGAGCGAGAGCGAAGCCCTTACCCCACTGGCCCAAAAATGTTTTGTCTGTTTGTCTGCGTGCGTGTCTGTCTGTCCGCGCGATTTCTCGAGAACGGTTCATCGTAGAGGGCTCAAATTTGGACCACAATCTCCTTGCATCATACCGGAGTCAACCTCACCTCGGGGGCATCCTACCTCAGGTGCTGCTGCAGGTGCCGGTTGACAAACCAGGGCCTTCTTGTGCAAGAACTGGAACAGGCGGGCTAACTTCTAAATCGTGCCGATTTTCAAACATGAACATGGCGACCTACCCCTTCTACAAGGTAGGTGTACGCCAGACCGCGTCGTGGCGTAACAGGCTTCGCTCACCGCGAACCACTGTTCCGCCCCTCCACGCCTGGCGTACACCTACCTTGGCCTGCCGGCGGGTGTCACCGGGCGGGTGGGACCCTGCGGGGCTAATTAGTCAGTACGGCGCCCTGCGGGCGCCGGTCTTGAGGCGCGAGGGACGCTACGCTTCTAACCTAACCGCTGGACGTACCTACTCCCACAGTATTGTGAACTTCTCTACCGTACTCAATCGTGCTCAACTCTAACTTAACCTACCCTAGGCTACCCCAACCTTACCTACCCTTCCCTACTCTAACCTAGCCTACCCTACTCTAAATAAACCTACCCTACTCTGACCTAGCCTACTCCAACTTCCCCTACTCCTTGTGGACTTCTCTACCGTACTCAATGCTGCTCAAACCTAACCTGCCCTAGCCTAACCGGTTCCGGTCCAAGGAGGCCCTGCTTTGACAACTGGCACCATCAGCAGCACCTGGGGTTTTCTTCAGGATTGTGATAGAGGTCCTGAGTGTATTTTAAGCGTTATCGGTTCCCATCCTTAAGTTCAAAATACTGCTTTTTTAGCAAGGTGACGACACTGAGTGGGAGGATCTTGCATCGGAGAAAAGCATCAGACTTATCTATGAATATTTCACTCCTTGCAACGACGCCCAGGGCAAATCTAGAGGCAAGGCCAAGTGCAATGCGTGCGGTAAAGAGTTGGTTGTACCCGACTCTACAACCGGAACCCTCATTCGACACTTGAAATCCAAGCATACAACTATCTCAGTGGAGTATGAGAAGAAGGCTGGAGAAAGAAATGCACGTCAGGCAAAGAAAAGGAAAATTGATTGTAGGCAGCCCTCAATTAAAGAGTCCATAGAGGTACTTAATCCTTTGCCAAATGATTCTGCACGGGCCAAAGAAATCAAGAAAGTAATTCTAGAAATGATCATACTAGACTACCAACCACTCTCAATAGTAGAGGACATAGGGTTCACTCGCCTTATCAGGTTCTTTGAAAAAAGATTTGTAATGCCCTCTAAAATTCATTTCAGTCGTAGACTTTTACCTAATACTTACAGCAGGTTCAAGCAGAGACTGCAAAAAATTTTGAATAGAGAATTACAAACAGCTAAGAGTGCTACTTTTACCACTGATGGTTGCACCTCTAGAGGGGGAACTTGCTTCTTTTCAATGACTCTGAATTATATGAATGAGAAGGGTATCAATAGAAGTTGGGATCTGGGAGCATTCAGCTTTCCTGAGTCCCACACATCTGACAACATCTACAAAAAATTCAAAGAAGAAATGCTTTCAAAATGGGATAGAAACATAGAAGATGAGAGCAAAAAAATGTTAATTGTTACGGATAATGCTCCAAATATGAGAGCTGCTTTTGCCCACCACATCATTCAGCAAATTCCATGCACAATTCACACCCTGCAGCTTGCAATAGATGACAGCCTGAAGACCATAAATATGGATCCTATTTTGAAAAAAGGTGAGAGCTGGAGTCGGGCATTACAAGCATAGCCATACCAGCAGTGAGCGCCTGAGAAATCTTCAAAAATCACTTGGTCTTCCTGAACTAGATTTAATTCAAATGGTGGAAGTAAGGTGGAACAGCATCTACCTCATGTTGTCCAGGTATGTTGCATTAGAGAGGGCTTTACGTGTAGACCTTCCTGAAACGGAATGGTGACGCCTTGCTGTCAGAAAATGATTGGGCGATGGTAAAAAGGGTATAACCAAAGTGCTGGAACCTTTGTATGAGGCAACCCTACAATTAGGAAAAAGAGACTGTCCTACTTTCAGCATGGTATATCCAATAATTATGACGATTCAAGAGAAACTGGAAGCTTTCCTTCGAAGCCCATCTAACAGAGGTTGTGGCCTTACATATGCCAGGGCTCTCCACAAGGCTGTAAAATCTCGCTTTGCTTTTCTTTTATCTGATGGGCCACAATGCAAAGACTATCTTCTGGCCACATTGATTGACCCCAGATTTAAAGGAGTTATGTTTGACTTCAATACAGTCAGTGGGGGGAAAACTTTGCTAATGCAGGAAGCTAATTTTTACCATGCTGAAGTAAGGGATACTGACAGTGACAATGATGCAGCTCCCTCCACATCCAAAGAGTCAGGAATCTCTTTGTGGAGTGTACTGGAGGCAAAGAGCAAGCAGATGAGAGAGGAGCGAGAAATGGAGTCTCCTTTTATCTCTGCAATTGAAGCAATCAACAAAGAGGTAAGAAATTGATTTTTTCTAAAATCAGTTTTGTAAAACAATATTATTTAGTTAGATGTAACATTCACAATTTTAAGCTTTTAATCTCTAGAAATAAAGATTTTAGAATTAATTCCAAGTTTCTGTTTTTCGTTTCCAGATTGAGGACTACATCAGAGTGGCCAACATAGGTCCCACGGAAGATCCATGGGCCTGGTGGAGAGCTAATAGCCACCAATTTAAATATTTAGCTCCACTAGCTTTAAAGTTTCTCGCTATTCCAGCCTCTTCAATTGATAGTGAGAGACTGTTCTCAAAAATGGGTCAGATTTTAACTGCAAGGAGGGCTCGGTTAAGTGCTACAGTTGTTGAGCACATTATTTTCCTGCACTGCAACTACCTGAAATTAGAACATGGTCAGTACCACTACTTTCTAAACCCCAGTTAGTTGTAGTTTCTTATTAATTTCTTACATGAGCAAATCTTATCCGTCTTTGTATTATTCCAGGTGAATTTTTGTGGACCCACACAGACATCCAAGATGAATCTGACTGAATTGGATCAATAAACTTCTTTTTTTTTATTTTTTTTTGACTTTTTTGTTGATATGTTTAATCTTAAACTTAATAATTGAATTGACAATAAACATTTGTATGTCTTTAGACATTTTCAAAGACCTGAAGGTCTAAAAATGGTGGAACTGATTTATTTTTGCCCGTTTTATTTGTATATACCTCAAAACTACGTATTCCTTTTAAATTTAAGAAAGTTCGGGTTCGAGTTCGGAAAAAGTTCGGGTTCGGGTTCGGTTCGGCACAAAAAAAGCCGGGTTCGCCCATCACTAGTGATTACCGTTACTATACTTCATTAAGTTGCCTGGGGAAAAAAAGGGAAATATCATTAAGGCTTTCATGAGACTGGTTCGCTATTACCATTAAGGAAACATCTGGATTGATGACACAAAATAAGATTGTCACATGGTCATGCTTCCTAAATTTTGCCTCCCCCACATTTACCACATAAATGTTTAAATAACTATAGAAAAGCTATGCATGCCGTGCAATACTAAATGATTACAATGACAACATTCTGAAAACATTCAACTTTAAATTTCCATTTCCCTTGATGCCAGAGTTTATGAACAAAAAATTCATGTCATCCTGCACAGAATTATACTACTGCATCCACAACTCATCAACACTCTCATACATACCTCACACTGTAGTTTTCACGATGCTCTGCAACAAGAATCATACTCATTCCCATGCCTTCTTTTGACACGTCATTGGACTGGAGCCTTCTGTCACCTCGACACCAGCCTACAATATAGACACACAATGATTAAATGAACTGTATAATTCTTGCTTCAAAGAATACTGCTGTACACACTGCCTGAGACTAAGGTTGTTTTCAGAATATAGGGAACGATCAATAATCAATATTAAAATGAGGAGGGTGATGACTGATGAGAGGTCTCTATGTAATCGTGGAACTGTTACAACTTGAACTATAAAAATTCAGAACAGACGATGGGACTAACACTTAATTTTAAATCTTTGGCAGGTGATGAACACATAAGGATTGCAATATTATAGATCTGAGTCCCTTCAACTCATCAACACTCTCATACATACCTCACACTGTAGTTTTCAAGATGCTCTGCGAGACGAATCATAGTCATTCCCATGCCTTCTTATGACACGTCATTGAGCTGGAGCCTTCTGTCACCACGACATCAGCCTACAATATAGACACACAATGATTAAATGAACTGTATAATTTTTGCTTCAAGGAGTACTGCTGTGCACACTGTCTGAGACTAAGGTTAAATTCAGAATATAGAGAGCTATTAATAATCAATATTAAAATGAGAAGGGTTATGACTGATGACGTGTCTATGCAATCTTGGAAGTTATAACGTGAACTATTAAAAAACAGACGATTCGACTAACATTTTACTTTAAGTCTGTACCAAGTAATAAACAATAAAAAAATTAATATTACAGACCTGAGTCCTGTCATCGTCCTATTCTTGTGTACCAGACACAGAACACAGCACCCATGTTAACTAAGTGATGCCGTCTGCGACATCTAGAAACAGAGAAGGAAACATTGATGAGTACAACTGATTTGTTTTGATACTTTGGCATTTTCGAGCATAGCCTTCAATCACTTTTCTTGCATACATTCACACATACCTGCTACACTCAGCCAGTCTGCTTTAGCCTCCTCTTCAGTAATAGTTCAGTAATAGTGATCACCAGTACTGCACTATGGTTGTGGCTGGAAGAAGGCAATTATCGTCAGAGATTTCACTGCTTGACAAACTCAGTTTCAATTCGAATTGACATCCAAAGACGTTCGGGTCAGTAATCTGGCCAATGAACAGGGCCAGTTGCGTTAGGGACGAGGAAAATACGGTAGGAGAAATTACATCAAAGTAGATGGAGGGTCCGGTTTTAGGAGACCACATGAACAGTACAGCTTGATTTGGGGTGGCCTTCCAGATGTGGGTCACTCAGAAATTTGATATTGAGGAAACAAACCAAGGCGAACAGCAATGACGTCGAAAGGCAGTGGATAAATATGGAATGCTGACATGTATACAAGCAGAAGACGGAGGTTATGTGTCCTCACCTGATTAACTTGCAGCTCGACGTCTGATGCAAGTCGGGGACGGACGGCGAAAAGCAGGAAAATGATTTTTGATACTTAAAAAGATTACGCTTCCGAGCCCGCGACGCCATAGCATAATTCCATCTCCCATATCGTCTTGTCGACTTCGAACACAGCGCCAGGAAACAAGCGGAACATGTTTTGATGTGTGGTCCGCGTTCATCGTTCCTTAGTGTGCCAGCAGGCGCGTTTACTCTTTTTCGCATTCAGATTACCGAGCATTTTCGCGGCAGAGGGCATGGTGTGAGGCTAGCGGCAGCATCGTCGAAGAGATGGCAGAGGGAGCGCGTTTTGGCGCGCACTGGACCAGTTGTCGGGCTGGACCAGTTGTCGGGCTGGACCAGTTGTCGGGCTGGACCAGTTGGATGCGTCTCTTTAAATTGTATTATCTAATTTAAAACTGTACCATCAAAGATAGTATTTTTCATTTTTCAAATTATTATCACGCCTTATTTCAGTGGGGTGTCTACTTGACACATTTCATTTTGTTCTCGGTATACGATTGAAGTTGCTTCTCTATTCTTCAGCTTTGTCTTTAATTCTCATGTTCTATTCAATAAGTCTTCCTCGATGTTGCATTTTCTTACTGCTTTTGCACTGACAAGCTGTTTTGTGCATGGTCCTTAAGTCTTGACTTGTGTTTTTATACTGTTGCTTCTATTTTGGAACTTGTAACTGGTAAGCTTGTGCAGTCCACAGATTTGCTGCAGCTTTGAATTTCAAATATCAGTTTCTACCTAATTGTGTTTTTGTTTTAACATGTTATGTTACCATTATTGTGTCTTATCACTTTGACCCTTATGGCAATTTGTTTTTAGGAACAAGTTATTGATGTTTTCAATTGTTATTCATAACATTTTGATATTACACGTATGTGTTTTTATTATAGTTTTCTTTCTCATTTCTTACTTTTGGTTCAAATTCCCCTGCCTTTATGTGGCTGGATGGTTTACTATAACTCCTTTACAGGCAGCAATTCTTAAATAGTTTTTGGCATGAACCTGATTTTCTTGACTGTACTTTTTGTTAACTTCACTATTTCTGATTTTACTTCTTGTGGAGATCAGTGTTCTTACCTACCTTCCTCCTCTTGAGGTGTGCATTCCCTTGTTAGTGATTTGTAAAGCATGACTTTTTTTGAGATTTGTGTCTTTCTATTTTCCCCTAGACCAGAAAGGTATTTGTTGAACTTGTATCTGTCTTTATATTTGTTTAGTTACTTCACATTTTCTTATGTGTTATATTTTGCAGGTAGCTGTTTTTGTTTCTGTGTGCATTACTCACTTAATTTGTTATCTGTTTTTGCTCCTGTTTATTCTTTGTGGTAAGATTTGAGGGTTCTTGTAGCAGTAGGTCGTATTAGTGCTTCGTACATTTATTTCTTTATGATATCAGATCTCTGTTATAATGCTTTTTTTGGCTTTTTTTTCAGGTTTGCACGGAAGATAATATTGATTTTACTGGTCTTTCCAGTGTTCTTGGTCTGTTGGTGAGTCACTTTGTAATTCTTTATGTGTAAAGTCAGGTGCTTTTTGTAAGGAAGGAGAGTTGTGTGCATGTATTCTGCTGTAGGTTGTACATTAATCCTGACTATTCCTAACTTGAAAGATGTGTAAAAGTGGTACTTTAAAATGTGAATCAAAGTTGATGAGTACAAGGGAATGGAACTAAAAATAGCATGGTGAGTTGTTTAATTGACAACTAATCTATTAACTTGTATATACTTTTGTTGTCATGTTAATTTTTTCAGTAGCACTTGATTTGCACATTTCTTTTTCTCATGTTATAAGGTTTGGTTGTATTTTTTTCATTGCTACTTTTGCTTTGTACATTTCTTTCAACATATGGTTTTCTTTGCAGGTAATAAATGTTCATTCAACTGGCCTTTGGGGTTTGTCACTGGCTCACAGATACAATTCTACATATTGTGAAGTAAGTTGATGTTCCCTTTCTTTTCCTCATTAAAAATAAGCTGTCAGTATATTTTCGTTTTTGTGAAATAACTCCCTGTTGCACTCTTATCCACTGATGAATCAAATTTGCCTTTTTTGGTTTTTCCTGTTACAGGCTATCATTTACTGCCTTAGGCTATGTCACTTCAGACTCGGCGGAAGGAATCATTTCCCAAAGGTGTTCCACAGATGAATATTTAAGGTATGTTTCTCAAAACTATTGTTTAATCCTTTTTACAAGGGTAGAGAATATTATTTGAAAACTATTGGTGATTTTCAAGAATGCATTTTACTGTTCTTGATAATACCTGGTTGGAAGTAAATAATTTTCTGTTTCAATACTACATTGCATTTCGGTTGTTTTCATTTACCAGCTTTTATTGTTCTGGTTCTTTTACTTTTCCAGGTCACTGAAAAAATGTTTGAGATCGTCTGCTCAGGAACACCTTGCGTTGGCACCATATCTGCAATACTTATCAAAAGGTTCCGGATTCCATCAATGAACCGTGACCTGTTTGTGATTTGTGTGTGTTTGTGGAGGTGTAATTGGAAATGTTCAACTATTGTTATTCCATTCACAGTGTACCCACCTTTGCTTTTTCGAAAATAAAAATTTATGTGTGTTGCTAATACTGGAGATTTATTGCAAAACGTCCCTCAGCTCCCTCCCCTACATATCTGCTGATAGATATCTAATAGACATCATACTGACATCCTACCGATATCGGGTTAAAATTTTTGGTCAAAATTCTGACTTAAACTGGCTTAAAATCAGTCCTCCAAAGATGCCTGACGAATGTCGAAAATTCGTGGGTACCGACAAATCTAGTTGTCGCGAAGATGTCGATTTCCGAACCACGATCCTATCGAAATCGACCTAACAATCGATATGTTACCGACACCGATATTCGACGTCGGATCGATGTCTGATCGACATTTCATTTCTCACTGGGAGGGCCCGAGGGTGTAGTTTGATCTTCGAGCAGGTCGAAGTGGAGAGACGATGGTAGACGACGCCTTGTAGATAGGCCATCCCGCACGACACGGGCGCACGGAGGGCTGCTGTCGCCACGCAATTAAGGACGATCCCTACTGCACAGCTGTGCTTCGAGCGCATTCAAGGTCAAGTTCACCTCGCCGTGAGTGGGGAAGGAGCGAGAAGCTCCGAGGGGGAATACGCTGGCGCTACCACTGCAACACTTCTTTGTTCGAAGGAGACGCTTGGCTCGCCACGGCTGTCTAGCGTGTCCTGCGCTGCCCCAAACGACGCTACGCAGGCGTCTCGTCTCATCCTTCTCGCACCCATGGTGGCAAACGCACACTGACGCGCACACAAACGCGCGCGGACACACGACTCGACAACAATCAGCACGCGTTAAAACACCGTCACAAAGGACAACGTCACGCACGTGGACGGAGGCAATGCAAAAACAACTTAAAAAGCGAGATAGATTGTGGCCGAAACTCAGAAAACGAATCCCCCAACCTACCCCGTCCACGGCGAGCAGCCTCACGGCCCGCTTACGGGGCAGCGGCGCCGGAAGGGGAGGGCAGGAAGGGCCGGTAGGCCCTGGGCCCCGGACCCTTTTGGGCCCGCGAAGCGGGCTCTCCAGCACCTGGGGAAGCAGGCCCCTTAAGGCCCATTTTCAGGCCCGTGAGCCCGCGAAGCGGGCCTAATGCCTCATCTCATCACATTTCGCGACGCGGACCTCTCCGGCACGGCCTATCTCCACGGCTTGCGAAACGGTTCGTAAGGGGCCCTTTCGTGGGGACTACTAAAGTGGACACGGGCCTTTCTTAGCGGCTAGCAACACGCTCACTCATATTTCGTTTCGGTGTGCCGCTGTTTGTTTTGACGCTAGCGGCGGCGCAGCGGTGGTCGCTTGAGTCGAGTGGCGTGCGAGCGAGGCTGGGCGGTAGAGGCGTTCTGTGGAAGGTGGCTGGCGCTGGTGCACTGCATGCGACCGACAGGTCTGGACAGGCACAGGCAAGGCAGGCGAGGCGAACGCAGCTTACCGCTGGTTTAAGAGTCGTTGTTCGCGGACCACAGCCTGCGCCAGTGTTAAGAGAAGAACGTTGCGAAGATGGGCAATGATTTATTGCAATGGCGGGCTGCAATAGGCGTTTTCGTCGGACGCGTACGGAGTGCCAGAAGATTCGACGAGAACGAGACTAGACCTAGGCCTTATCCCTACGCGTTTTCTGACTGCGGCTGCCGTGCCCCCGAAAACGTACGGAAGGCTATCAATCAGGTAAGTGTCTAACAGAATAGAATGTTCCGTAGTCCCTAGCACGGAAGTTTTTCGCTTTGGTCAAAATTTGAAATTAAATATTGCATTGCGGAAAGTCGCGACACGGAAGTTAAATAGAAGATTCCGTTGACAAGGGTAGATCTGCGCTTGCGGCTTGCGCTTGTTCTTTCATCTGTTTCCGGTCACGTTAGCAGTCGCAACGGAATCGTCTAGTGGAAGAACGTGAAAAGTCTTACGGCTTTCGTTTCCGAGTAGTAAATCTTGTAGTTCTTCTGACGTCTTTCCGATTCTGATTTTTAGGCCAACTTCATTAATTTCGTTTTTTGTTGCAGCACTCTCGGGTGAAATTGCTTGCGAATTTTTTGCTTCCGAGAGATTCCGATGACCGACGCAAGTTTTTCAACGGATTGGTGTTCCAGATCCTCCTATTCGCTGCTGGCATTGAGCTGAACCCGGGACCGGACCTACACCTTACAATCATGAGTCCGGAGCCACCAAGCGGAAGAAGGCAGAATTTTTGGCCGCTGCAAATGACCCCAAGCAGAGCAAGCTTAGTTTTACAGCCTAGACAATGCCAAGATCAGAGTCCGCTTCCGCCCAATCTCAAAACCTTCCACCCGCCGGAGAGAGTTCAGAAGAATGCTCTTGCGATGACCAGCAGCAGCAATCTGAAACCGGTATGTAACGCGTTCCATTTATTTTAGTTTTTCTTTACTTTCGAATATCACACCGGACCGCCCGTAGTTCATGTTTTTAGCGTCCATTTCTTTGCAGCGTCTGACTTCCGATCGTCACTGACGCCTACGCCTTGTGATGTCATGGATCACGACGATCAGCAATGCGCAGCCTTTAGCTCTGAAGTCGACCCAGGCCCAGCCTCCGAACGCGGCCATAGTCCTCCAGAATGTCCTCTCTCCGCTTCCGCCGCTGGTGCAGGTGAAGACGAAGACACGATTAGATGTAGAGGTAAGCGTTGAAGTGCGAAATTTGTGATTTACGTTCGTTTAAAATTTGAGTAGTTGAAATTACATTTCTTTAGTTTTAATTTAGAAAATTTGGGCAGGCGCATTAAGTAATTTTAAAATTTTGATTTAAACTTCTGTCCTTGATTATGCTTTGTTTATTTTGTCTCGGCAGATGCTGCAAACTTATCGCCGGCTGGAGACACTTCAACGGCGTCCACTGCGTGCGTCGAGAGTTCTCCGGCAGCAGGAACTCCGCCGTGTGCTGGCTCTTCCGTGACCGTGACAACTGCTGCTGAGACGACGGCGGCAAGCTCCACTGCGTCTACTGCACCTACGGTTGCATTCAGCGACGACGGCATCAACATTGCTCTGGAGAAACGACACGTGCCAGCAAGTACTTTTAAGTTTCCAAAGTCTGACGGGGGTCGCGCCTGTGTGGCTAAATGGTTTGATACCTATAAGTGGCTACATTACGTGGAGGGTCAGGATCATGTCTTGTGTTTCACGTGCCTCCAAGCGCAGCGTCTAGGAAAGAAAGCAACGGGCCGTGGGAATGAGCAATACTTTGCTCAAACTGGTTTTAAATCATGGCGGAAAGCCGTCGAGAAGTTCGACTCCCACCAGCGCTCTGCTTACCATACCGAGAGTGCGGAATATTTAGTGGACGTTCTGAAGAGGGAATCTGTCGGGTCCTTGCTATCAGCGCAGCTGAGGAAGTCTCAACAGGATGCACGTACGGCGTACAAAGTTGTTATTAGTTCTCTGCGGTTTTTAGCCCGTAGTGGCCTTGCCATCCGCGGTTGCAGCCATGACAGCGGCAACCTTATTGAGCTTTTAGAAGAGAGAGCATTAGAGTGTCCTGAACTGCAAGAATGGCTTAAACGTAGGGATAATTGGCTTAGCTCTGACATCCAGAATGAGATTTTGCAAATTATGTCGCACGAGGTCCTTCGCACTCTGGTTCGGGAGATCAAAGAAAGTCCATTCTTTTCGCTGATGGCCGACGGCACGACGGATATATCAGGTGACGAGCAGTTGTCGATCTGCTTTCGGTACGTCACTAAGGTGACTCTAGAGGTCCATGAAGTCTGCGTAGGCCTCTACTGCATCACGAGTGGTACTGCGTCAGCTATAAAGATGACTATTTTTGACGTTCTTCAGCGCCTGGGACTGAGCAAGAAATGGCTTCGTGGCCATTGCTTTGATGGTGCACCTGCAATGTCGGGAAGACTGAATGGCGTGCAGAAATTGATAAAGGATGAGCAACCGAAATCATTACTTGTACATTGGTCTAATCACGATCTCGACTTGGTTATACAAGAGGTATCAAAGCAATGTGATATATTTTCTGACAGCCTGTCTCTGTCAAAGAAGTTTCTAAAGCCATTTTGGAGTCGGCCAAAAGAAAACATATATATAACAATATTGTGCTTCAGCCGTGCTCGAGTGGATTGGATTCCGATGATGCTGCCCATTTCCAGGCGCAAGCTCCATCAAGATTGCGCGCAGTGTGCCCGACGCGTTGGTGCGTGCGCGCCCCTGCGCCACGAGTGTTCATAGACAATTACTCGCGAGACAAACTTTGGAGATAATTCTTGGGGACGAGTCCATGAAAATCGCAGATGAGCGCAGGGCGTCTCTTCGCGGGTACCTTGCTAAAATGGGGAACTTTGAAACTTTTATGGCGTTAAAATTGTCTCTCCTGGTGTGCGAACCGGCAGAGCAGCTGGCAGGGGCGCTGCAAAAACACAGCTACACTGCCACGGGCGCGAAACAGTCGGCGCAGGGTCTCCACGACACTTAAAATGCCATGGGCGAGGTTGAATTTGAGCGACTGTGGGCAGAAACCGAGGCTATGAACGTGGAATACGCTCTCGAACTTACGCTACCAGCACATCCAAGAGCTCGGGCGCCCCCTAGGAGATTAGGTCAACTAGGTGGAAGAGCCGCACCCTCTCAGCTCACTGTCAAGGAACGTCTCCGCAAGGATTTCGTCTCGGTTCTTGACTGGGCGAAATCCACACTCACCTCCCGATTTGACCAGCCTGGCATGACTAGCTGATCAACCTGGAACGGGTGCTGTTCGCTGATGGCCCTCGAGAGACACACGATCTCCAGAAAGCACTAGGCGTGCACGAGAGTGATTTTGATGAAGTGGGTAGGCTGGCGGCACAGCTGAAGCTAGCAGACACCATGTTCGGCGACAGCGATTGTTCCACACTCAAGAAATACGCTGATACTTTAAAAGCAGCAGCCCCCATGGTGAGGGAGGATCTTCTTGATCAGGTGACCCGGTTGGTCACTCTGATGCTCACTGTACCAGCTACATCGACGTCCTGCGAAAGGTCATTTAGTGGCCTTAAACGCCTCAAAACTTATTTAAGGTCTACTATGACTCAAAGCAGGTTGAGCCATCTGCTTGTGCTTCACATCCATCGATCATTAACATTCACACTTCCATTAAATGACATTTTGGCTGAATTCATCTGTAGAAACTCCGAACGGCGGAAAGTGTTTGGTTCGGTGTCTAATTTAAAATGAACCTTTTCTTGCTGCTCTATTGTTTCATTGTCCGATTTCTTTAAATTTTTGTTTCTTGCAAAATAAATGTGTTCAACAATGTTAAATTTAAATTTTCAGCGTAAGTTATTCTCCTCTTAAAAACACAAATAGTTCTGTCATATAAAGCGATTCGCGACCGTTTAAAAAATCAAATTTTTACGGGCCCTTTTGGGGGGCTCCGGGCCCTTTAGGAGGCTTGCCCCCCCCCCCCCCCCCAACTGAAACCACTTCCGGCGCCGCTGCTACGGGGCCTCCAGGGTACCTGGAGGTACTGCTTATTCTACAACAGACCACAGAAAACCTTGACTTAGACTACACGAAATCTTAAGGGGTCAGAGCACTACGCAGTGCACCACGGAACGGCGTGGCGGAACAGCCGACAACGGCGTTCCCGCGGACGGTTGCGAACAAAAATCTTAACATCTTCTAATTAGACACTAGCAAGCGACAAAGCATACCCTGTCAGCCGATTCTGAAAATAAAGGTCGCGATGAAACAAAGAACGCGACGCTGACGCGTCAAGATCGATAAGAATTACACCTCTATCTAAAACGGCGCTACACTCCACCCTGTACTTACCTCGTCATCAGAGACGTAGAGCTCACCACTCACATCGAGCGATGTAGAGTTCACCCCATCGGAGATCTCGGATATGGACGTGGACAGCTCCAAGTCCTCTTCTAAAAGCTTGAAGGTGCTCGCGTCCATGTCTGTGCACCCAACCTCCCAACATGGAAGCTCAACAACGTCTGAGGCGCTGGCCGGCCTCGCTGCCTCACCACCGCGTCGCTTCGCTCCCCCCACGAATCCTCCCCTCACCCCTCCCCTGCTGAGCCCGACGGCGGCGGCCACGGAGGATCGGTGGAGGAAGGGAAGGACTCGGCTCACTTTGTTGCCACAACGCCTCCCCGTCTGCAGCGCTGCATGAGAGCACAAAGGCTCGACGCGGCCCGGAGTATAAAGTGTTGCCTACCCGACAGCGACAGGCGCCTCGGGGCGAGAATTCGAACCAGGCGGAGAATGAGAATGTTGTAGTTGTGAAGTTGGTAACAGGACGACGGCAGGAACAAAATGTCGGATTGGTTCGCTGACACGAACTTAATCCGAAATTCAATCATGTCATCTACACTTAGGTTACGCCCCAAACCACAAAGGGGAAGGATAGGTGGGAAGAAACGTATTCACAAAATGTCAGATTGCGTTCGCTGGCACGAACATAATCTGAATTTCATGAAAACCTTCTTTAAGGACCGCCCCCACAAGAAAGAGGGAAAGGGGACAGGCTAGATTGGGTTAAGACAAGTTCAGACCGTTACCGGCTACCCGTCAGAATGGGGCACGGGTCACCTAGGGGTGCGGGTTAGGTTAGACATAGGTTGGGTTACACGCCGAAAAGAGGAGGGTGACAATAGGGACAGGTCATCTGGGGACAGGGTGACAACGGGGCATGGGTGACAATCGGGCATGGGTCGCCTGGGGGCGCGGGTTAGGTTCGACAGGCCCAGACCGTTACCGGCTACCCGTTACAATCGGGCATGTATACTACTGACGGACAAATGCTAGTGAAAGAGTTTGCCTTGTACTCAGTATCAGAGTATGGTAATGTGTTTAATGTTGTCACTTTCAAACCGCTTGATGAGCTGTTTTATCTACCAAAAGATGTCAGGCGCCATAACACTTTTGTCACAGCAAGAATTCATGGCTTAGACTGGTATGATGGTGACACTGAATACAGTAAATTAACAGAGACTATTGCCGCTATGACAGCCCCATTTACTTATCTGAATGTTAAAGGTGAAGAAGAGAAATCTGTGCTTTCAACTATTTTGCCATCTATTCCAATCATAAATGCAGAGTTTCTGGAATGTCCCAGATTAAACTCACTGCCAAAATTAGATGCAGCGTGTAGCAGTGAGGTTCACGAAAGACACTCTAATTACTCCTGTGCTTTAAAGAACGCCAAGCGTGTTGCTCTGTGGCTTGCCTTAGGCATTGCAACTCATCACTTCTAGTTTCTTTTGTGTAAAGGTTTTTTTTTTGTTCACAAAAACATTGCTAAAACATAATAAAAACCAATAAAAGTTGAAAGAAATAAAAATTTAAAAACTGGAAAAATAAACGTAAAAAGCAATTTTGTGGTTTTGTATAGGCCACCTGGGGATAGGGTTTTCCACGTAAAATAAAAATCCTATCGACTGCAGATAGGTTGCCTCTTTGGCGCAGTTGGAAATAGCAAGCAAAATTGAGTGAGTTCATCATTTCTTTGCAAAATTTAAAAGCTGATAAGTCTCGATACCAGACTCGTAAAAAGACTGAATTTACAAAGTATCATTCGTGTGAGGTAGTACAAGGAATCGGTTCAATGGAAGCAGGTGGCAAAGCATTGCAAATTATTGAAGCAGAAGCTATAGCATCTGTAGTAATAGGAGTCTCTGAGATGATTGGCACAGTCAGGGCAGATGGAGTGGAAGAAACAGGAGCACCAGCATCACTCGCACTATGGGTTACCTCAACGGATTCATTTGAAGGAACCGTGGTGGACAGCCGAGGAGATCGTTGTGCTCCTGCCAACAAAATTATGATTTGTTAAAGTTAACTGAGCAGCAAAGGACATTTCCGTATGTTCCTTGTAGTGAATTTTGTGGTGCACTTCCAACTTTGAGTGAATGTTCTAATTCTGTACTAGTACGCACAGCCATCAAGAAAGAAGAAGCTATCACAAACTTTCCATCTCTATTTTTTAAGTGCCCACTCCTTTAATTTTTACACTCTCGGTAATCCGAAGCCGCACTCCGGTTTGAAATCAATGTTTCGAAAGAAAACATTATTAGCACTGGAGGCATTTAAAAGCTCACGTTTTCATTTTTTTTTTAAGTGATTGATGATTTGAAAACACTTACCTGCAATTCGGCACATCCCTTCGATGGCGTTCAAATGTACTGCCAAAAATTTGTCTGCTCTCAGCAGCCCTGTAGTCCTACGAATAACATTGTTTTTCAGGTTGCCGATGTCACTCTCCACTCTCGCAGAAGAGGCAGTGAGATTTGGAGATCCAAAGATGTCGACCATCACCGCGGTCCACAGCGGAAAGTCTTTTGCAAGCTTTAAAAAAATTTCCTTTACTTCCGGCGCGTAGTATGGATTCAAATCGCCAGACTCACCAATGGCTTCGACCTTCTCATCAATGGCCGAACTTATATTTCCGATGAATATCTCTATGACTGCGGAGGGCCCTTCTTCAGTAAGAGATAGCTCTTCAGTATCATCAGCATCCCCTTCTCTGGATTCCTGCTGCCATTCTACTCCTTTGATGGCCTCAGTCAAGAAGTGCAGGCTCTTCTCCACTCGGGAGCGTCCTTGTTCTTCAACATCACCATAGTTAGATGACCCCATGAGGAACAAGGCATGTGACAAAATGGTAGAGAAGTCCTCCAGACGTTTTGTCTTTACAAGAAGTCCTAAAATGCGCATGTAAAGAGGTTTAATCCTCCTCACGTTGCGGTCTTTCCAGAGATTCCATCTGGCTGCTCCGGGCATAGTGTGCGCAACATCTAATCTAACGTAGCACTTGGGACGACCAGTCACACTCCCTTGCAGCATTCGAAGGCATCTAGTCTTGTAATCAGCCACGTCCGAGCAGCCTGCGAAGGACCGGACGGTGGCGCTCTTCAGGGCCGGAGAATTGTCCATAACAACCTCATCAGGGCATTTCGCCCCAGCTCTGAGAGATTCGTTTAACCATTAAACGCTCGAGTTTGCATCTTGCTTTTCCGTCAACATTTGTGTGACAGGGAGCTGAACACTTTTAAAGAGCAGGATGCCTTCAAATAAGTACAGGTGACCAGTTTTTCGGACGCCCATTTCGATCGGATGAACTAGGGATCCGCTTGAGTCAACTTTCAGAGATGTGTACTCTCTGGCAGCCATCTTCCACACCTCCAGTTGGGATTTGGTCTTGTAGATGACTCCAAACCGGTCTAGTGAAATCTCCCCTATCCCTCCAGCATAGGGTTCGGTGTGCTTCAGTTTCAAAATATTTCCTATTACGTCTACATTCTCGGGAACATTCATTTTGGAGTCCTTTGTGGACTTTTTGGCCGCGCGAAGAACTTGTAATAATATACTCACTCAGACACTAAGTGCTCAGCTCAGACGGCTCAGACACTACGATGAGACGACGTGTCACGACCCCGCTTCAAAATATCTTGCCTCATTTGGGCTTATTTTTTTACTTACAATCACATAGAACTTAACAACGCTCCTCACTCGCGCGGAGCACGAAATCACACTTCGCGCGCCTCCACCGGTCTCGGCCTCTGCCTGCGTCCCAAGTCGCACCCGAGCCCGATCCCGACAAATCGGACCCGAATGCCTTCGATCTTACAGCTCCCGTGTGCTTCTGCGAAGTCCGCCTGTCGGAGGGACGGGCCAGCTTGTCAACACGGAAGATAAATTTAATTAGCGCGGGCGTAGCCGTCTCCGCTACTTCCCGGCTCCTAGCGCTGGTCCCTATGCAGGTCAGTGTTCTAGCGCCCGTTTTTCGGTTGTCTTACTGGGAAGTCATCCGCGAGACATATGCTTAGCAAACCCCCATTCCGCCGTGGTAGAGTGAGTTCATGGTAGATGGAGTGAGTCTGCCTCGGAGATTATGTCTTAGATGTGACCGATTTCAGACATCCGCCGACAATAAGAGAGTAAAACACTGGCGGCCGCGAAACATCCCTGAGACAACCACTGACACCCAAAAGTCATCCGGCCGACGACTGGATGACCTGTCGTTGCCTTACCGTGGCCTGTGCTTGTCTTACTGTCGACTCACGGTAGGGTCCTGGTAGGCTCCCTTCATAGACAACCGTAAGACCTACCCACTCGTTCCTTTCCATACGGGATGGAGTTCTGTTTCGGGACTCGTCGGAATATTTTCCGCGCGCCATTTCTAAGGACACGTGTTGGAATGGGCTAAAATGAAAGCAGGTCTGACCATAAAACAAATAATGGATGACCAACTTCAACACCTGACTTCTCAGTGTAGATAGGACCAAGAATGAAATACCGACAAATACTAGTTGTTATTCATAGAATCTTAATTTACCAAAGTTCAATTACCAAAACCTTGGTTTTTAAATGTGCGTTCAGGGGCGCTGGGTGTCTTCTCTCTAATCGAAGCTCAGTCCCGTCCCCGCTAGGTTCTCCTTGGTCCACTTGTCGAATTTGGCGATCATCTCCTCCGTCATGAAGTTCTTGTGGTCACCGACCTGGCCCTTGCGGATAAACTTCAAGTCAGCCTCAGCCGCCTTCGCTTCGGCGGAGTTTCCGGCCGTAAACTGCGATATGTGCTCAGGATCATGTGGCTGTAGGTTGAGAATAAAAAAAAAGGGACAACACAGATTTAGATCACAAGATGTAGTACAGGGTGTTTGATTTAGGAATGTGCCGTGCTTCTGGAGCGTATAGGGGACACCTAAGGTAGTATATTGATACACCACACTTGAGGCAGGCGCGGATCCAGGAGCCCCTTTTGGAGGCCTTGATCTTGGTAGCACCCTTCTGCCCCCGTGGATCCGCGCCTGACTTGAGGTCGGCAATCAAAATTACGGCCGCTGCAACAGAAATTAAATTTACGGAAGAAGCGCCGGCAAGGAGGCAACCCACCCGGCTGGCGGACACCGAGCGGCGTGGCGCGGCGAGGATGTTAACTGTGTGAGAATTCAGACTTTGCGGAACGCTGAAGAAGACTGTTACGCACGACGTGCTTCCTGCGCATTGCCATGAGCAGCTCCGAACTCCTAATGCATGTCCACGTAGTCCGCATTTGAGAATGTAGCCATTATCAATCAACACGGTCCACGTAACTCATTATTGTTTGCCGGAGTAGGGTTTTAAATTTTCCGGTAAAATTCAATCTTTCCGAGAAAAAAAATTGGAAAAACTGTTGTTTTGTTTCCAGAAAAAATTGGAAAAATTGGAAAAATTCCTATTTAAGCGCTAAATATAATAATGGGGCGTTTGAAGGTTCGAAGTGCCATTACATGGGATTGCACACAGATAAAAGAAGCGTTAGAGGTTCAAGTACAAGAACAAAAGTAATATTTATTTGTACTTTCAATTATTGAACGCAAGGAGTCAGTGGAGACGACGTGGGGAACGGCGTGTTTGTGGGGGAGGTGGAGTAGGCGACGCAGGGCGCTCCCTGCGGGCGAGTGACGAATGGAAATAAAATCATTTAACCTTGCATAAATGAACAACTTCTCCTCCCCGTCATTCCGGTCACGAGAATTCTATGGCATGCCCGCTTAGATAATGAATCGCTCACCTGTCTTTTTCACATGCACTTTTCTACTTTTCAGTTGCACAAAACAAACGCAAAACTCCAGTCCATTCACTCCGCCCGTCCCCGTCAGAACCGAGTGTCTCGATGTATCGATGCACTGCCCGACCCGGGTAAAAAGAGTCGTATATGGGACCATATACGAATCGTATATAATAGTATACAATTGTTTACACATTGTATATAATCGTATATGGACCGTAAACAAGTGTATACGAATCGTAAATGAGACCATATACGGTTCATCTATGATCCCATATATGACAGTAAACCTACAAACGCGCGAAAACCGGCAGTGCTCAAAGCTGCATTCGTTCTAATTTTTTCCCGTACTGGCGATAAGACATGGTTTAGCTTTAGCTACCGCTTTCTTTCGACCTTGTTCAAGCACTGTAAAGACACATATAATGGCTTATGATCTAAAAATCAACTACGCAACAAATAAGGAGCAATATTGATCTTTTTTTCCAATTTTTCCGACCTTTAGAAAAAAAAATGTTTTTTTCGTGTTTTTTTTTCGAATTTTTCCAGTTTTTTTTTCAGCCTTTAAATCCCTATGCCGGAGACAGCCCAGCGAACGCAGGCGGATGCAGCCGTGATGTCGGCCGCTGCCACTCGCCGGGCCCTGCCACGGAGTGCCACGGCAATCCGTGTCCGCCCACCGGGCGGGTTGCCTACTTACCGGCGCTCCCTCCGTTCATTTACTTTGTGTTGCAGCAGTCGTAATTTTGATTTCCGACCCCAAGTGTCGTAAAAAAAAAAAAAAAAACTTCTAAAGGTGCCCCGTTTAAGCCCCAGAAGCATGGCATATTCGAAAGAAAAAAATTTCCAGCGCTAGAAGCACTGAGTCGCCCTCCTGAACCGAACGATGAGTTTCAATAAAAGTCAATCACAGCTTGAAAATTTAAGTAAAGAAAAAAAAATAATAAGACGTGAAGACATTCGAACCGGCGACCCGCCACACTGCAAAACGGTCCATTTGACCGCGTGACCAAGCCGAGTTACGAGAAATTGTGTGGCGTACCATCACATTCACAATGCCGCGTTGCGAAGCGCCAGCCAAAGCGCAGAGCGATGCGAATATGGAGCCGAGTTGGCGACAACTGGCCTCCTCACGGAACTAGGGGCCACTCTAAAATCAACCGGATTTGATGTGATCAGATGGGAAACTCTGGACTGGAGGGGATTGGTTAAGTCTGCTTATGTTAAATAAACGGGAATTCTTTTTTTAGGTATAGTGGTACAATTTTTTCAGGTTCTCCGCCCGCTACGTGCGATGCCAATGTGTCATTTTGAAACATGAAGCAGCCACATTGCGATATTGCACATTGTGTTAAATTGCCATTAGTTACCACAAGTTCAATTACATCCTTTGACAAGGAAGATGTGAAGTATACTGTGGGAACATCAGTATTGAATTTTTTTAACTGAACATATATTTCTAAAGTTGGCAGAACCACACCACAGCTCCGCCCATCTCTGTGGCGCCATCTAGCGATAGCGAAATGAAACTGAATGTAGAATGCGGCAACAACGACACTTCCTGAGAGAAGAAGAATAAAAAAGTCGAATAGTCGATGCAGAGAGCACCCCGCTACGCTCGGGCCCAAAATACACCATGTATGCAAGCCTTTCTTGTTCCAGTTTATTTACCCCGTAGTTGAAGGCCGGACTGCTTCTCATTTTGTCAAAGCTGAGGTGGTCGACTAGCTTCTCGACGCCGTCGCTGTCAATCGGCTTGTCGAGGAACTGGGCAGTCCTGCGAATTTGGGACGGCAAATCCTGGAAACAGAGCACGAAAGGGTAGCAAAAGCAAGTTGATCCCAACGAGTCAAAAGAAGACGTAACCTACCCTCTTCAGGTCCTCGTACTTAACGAAGAGGACATTAGGGTCGTTGCGCCGCGCCCAGAAGCCGAGGATGTGAGGCCAAATGGGTCCATAGGGAGCTTTGGAAACAAAACGTGCGTTAACCTTCAATGCGATATTCCGGACGAAAGTTTGATAAGAGGTAAGTAGACAAGACCCACAAAAACGGATACGGAACCTTCGGATTGAAAAGTTTCGTAGCACGCGTCGCGCCGTCAGCCAAGAGCCGACGTCCAACGGCCTCAATGGGGGCTTAGCTCGTGCTGGTGATACGGTCTGACACAACGCGAAACTACACCGGGCATATGGCGTCTGAATATTGAATCGTAACGTTTTTTAGCCGAATCAGTGGAGTATTTTAGATGGACCGTTCACTCCGAATTGCAGTGTACAGACTGTTACGGGCATTACCCGTCATTACAGGGTGCCCAGTACAGAGTATCAAGCGGGTTAATACCAGGCGTAATACCAGTGGGAGGGGGGGGGGGTCGTCGCGCCTGCCTGTATTCACTTTACAACAACTCTATTGCCAAGTTTGGAAAACGGCCAAGTCGTTAGAGATCAAAAACAGTCTAGCAAAAACTTTGAAAGATGTATGTCTTCTTTCAGTTTCCTTAGATGTGACAGTTCATCAGTCACACGGAAAGTGTCACAGGCCGAAATATTCAGGTAATCGATGAATCGTTACATCCTTTCTCGTCATGCGATCAATATCCACAGTGGTCCCACCTTGTTTTATACTTGGTGTCAGGTGGCCCACCTGGCCCCTCTCCCTTGGTACGGAGCAAATGGGACACCAGGTAGAGGTTGCAACTGGAAATCCGACGGGTTTTACGAACCTCCGCCCTGGAGGAAGAGCTCGGCAAAGTCCTTAAAGTCCACGTCGACACCGACCGTCATCCTGCAGTAGTGGTAGTAGGACACGCACACGTCCTTGGGGTTGCGCGTCACGTACACCACTTTGGGCCGCACGGAGGACATCTGAGCGGGCAGCAGGTCCCACGTCAGGTGGCTCTTAATAAAGCGGGGCGACGGCATGTTGGCCACCAGGGACACCGAGTCGCCCGCCGCTGTGGATGAGAGCTTGAGGCTCTTGGACACGATAGACGACATTCTGCGCCATGACGGTGATTTGAAAGAAACGGAAAGGCTGTGGTGAGGTCGAGTCTTGAAACGTCTACACACTGATACTGTGTTGGAGGGCGCCACGTGCCTCACGATTGGCACTCGCCTCTGGTTTAGTTACGGTCCCAACAAACTGAGCACTCTGATTCCCCAATGTGTGGATCATCCTTAGATACAGAAAAATGTTTTCTTCGATCAAGGTTGGACTGACCTTAAAAACTCTAGTATTGAACTTACAAAGGTTACTGACTTTAATCCAAACTGCTTTGAATCTTCCTGCAAGACTTTTGCATTGAGAGAAGTCCATTAACCGTGTTAAGTTCAAGGCTAAGACTACGTTTTTCTGGGTTACTCATGCACCATTTTGTGTAGCCTGGGTAACCTACCCTCATTTCGTGACGCCTGCGCTCGTCACCAAAAGACGGATACTGTTGTATGGGGAATCCCATTCGCCTCGTGCTGAACGACTGCTAGGAGAGCCCCCAATGCACAAGTTCTCTCTCTTTCTCACGTCTCTGACCGAGATAGAAAGAGATAGAGCTAGTGCGTTGCAGTAGAGGGGTTCATTTACCTAAATTGTTAAAACATCATAGGGCTGCACCCAGAGAAACGAATTCTTGATTTAAGCCTACAACAGCGTTTTCTTAAAGCGGTCAAGAATATAATTCTTGATCCAAGAATATTTCTTGATTTCACTCTTAGACCTAAGAATATGTTTCTCTGGGTGTGGTTCGGATTCTAGTTCTCAGCAATTTTGGTACATCAATCGACTGGACTGGATCACCGCAAGGGGTCGCGCAGCGAGCTGGAAAATGCCACGTAACGGAGTCAGGGTTGTACACGTTACTGAAACGATGTAACGGCGTTACCGGAACGCGTTACAATTTTATGTAACGGTGTTACCGTAACGCGTTACAATTTTATGTAACGGCGTTACCGTAACGCGTTACAATTTTATGTAAAGGCGTTACCGTAACGCGTCACAATTTTATGTAACGGCGTTACCGTAACGCGTCACAATTTTATGCCCTGGTTCGGGTTCAACATCTGCCGCCGGAGTCCTCCGAGCAGGAGTCCGCTGCCGAGGAGGTCGAAAGGTATTTAGCCCACCAAGGGCGTTTTGTGGAGCAGGGGGCGAAAGCCTGTTTGCCAAGGGAGCAGATGGGAAAAAAGAATTTCCCCGGCTCGCTTGTGGAGAGACTTCAAAGGCTGGTATTCGGTTCAGTCATTTAAGGAACAGAGCAGGCGATGAGAACTTGGAAATAGAGCTTCTCCTGGCGCTTAATCACTTCATTGGCGCTAAGTGATTTTCGAATTAAAGAAAGGGAAATTGTTTCAAAATCAATCTTTCCCTAAATTTAAGTACCTCCACCCCTCTTCTGCTGTTGTAACCTTGTGCTTTCATGTTACGGTAACGGCGTTACATCGTTACAGTAACGGCGTTACATCGTTACAGTTACGGCGTTACATCGTTACAGTAACGGCGTTACACCGTTACAGTAACGGCGTTACACCGTTACAGTAACGGCGTTACATCGTTACAGTAACGGCGTTACATCGTTACAGTAACGGCGTTACATCGTTACAGTAACGGCGTTACGATACACACTGAGAAAATTTTTTAATACAGAGCATCGAAGTGTGTTCTATCCGTGCCGCATATCCACTGCAATCAAACTGTTTCGTTACTCACCCCAGAACTTTGGACCACCTAACCAGAAACTGTGATAGTAGTGCTGATGCGGCACGGATAGAACATACGTCGATGCCCACACTCAGAATTTTGATTCCCAGTTCAAACCATTTTTCCCAGTGCATTTTTTCCAGGGGAGTAACGGTAACAAGTTATCCTTTTCAAAAGTATCGGTAGCGCGTTACATTAAGAATGTACCTTGTACAACTCTGGTGCCAGATCGAGGAACTCACTCTATGAGAGGCGACCGGAGTTGCTGCAGTTGCTTTGAGCGCGTGAAGTCTAGGTCGTTGCCGATGCACCACACCATCTCCTGGGTCCATGTACTTCCTGTCGGAAAGATGGCCAGTTTCGTGCACATTCAGGTCACAGCACTGTCAAAATACTTGGCGTGATTGTACGAAAGGGGCGTTGCGACTCCTGACGTCACCTTAAACGGCAAGAAAGTGAAAGGGATAACAAGGGCTGACGTCTACTACTCCACGTGGTCCACATGCGTAGCGGGAATGTTTTGTGACGTCCTAATTCTAAAATTCATGTTATTTTCGATCAGTTTTGTAAAATAATTGTCTCAATTTGGGGGCCTTTGGGGGCCAAACGGCTAGTCTACATTTTTATAGGAGGTCACCATTCTATAGATTGGACCTCCTTACGTGGGGTACACCCATTTGGAACTCCAGGAAAGGTCACAGCTCCCTAATCCGAGAAATCCCCAAAACGTCCAAAATTCCTATTTAAATTTTAACGTCGAAAACAGACGAAATATTTTTATAAAAATTCGAAAATTGATGTTTTTTTTTGACGTACGGTATTTTCTGTTCTGAGCCACGGACTACAATCTCAGAAGGTCACTTACTTTCCAAGAGGTTTTTCTTAGCAAGAGTGGCTCATAAGGGTAAAGGGCGTTTCTAGTTTTACCGTCCTAAATTTGGAACGAAAAGTTCTGATTCGGGGGGGGGGGGGGGGGGGGGGGGGGGGGCATCGGCTAGTGCCCCGGTGGAGTTTTGCTTAAGGGCAGGCATGCCGCAGTCATGAGCGTGTGAAAGTGTGGCCTGACCTGTGCGGGGGTACGACACGACCCAGACGTCGTCCGGGCGCACGTCCAGGCTGCGGATGCGGCCGCCCAGCTCTTGGTACCCCTTGGTCAGCACCAGCCTGCCGGGGTTCACCTCCATCATGGTTAACTTGCCGGCGAACAGCTTGTCGATAGCCGCTGACACTTGGGGCTCCAAGGGACCGTAGGATATGTTCATGGCTGAGTTGTTCCGACCACTTGTCCTTCGCTGGTCTTCTTCCAGGCAAAAAAGATCATTAATACATCTATTATATTTGGATTCCAGTTGATCCGTGAAGCGGAAGAGTGAGATACCACTCATAAATCTATCTGCGTTTCTTGATCAAAATGAAGTCCTTGAGAAGGAAGGCAAGTCAGTGACGTTGGCAAGTGTGTAACCAATAACATATTTCTGGTGCAGCAGTTCGAACGAGTTCTTTCATTCAAAACGCTTGTCTTGTTTATTGACTCCTGCATACAATTTGGAGAAACGAAATAGGTTTTAAGTCGAGGTAGCGACGCATTATTTTTACTTCAGAATAAACTCCGACAACGAGTGAAGTCGCAAGTCGCATGAATAATCTTTTTCAAACCATCACATTACGTCAAGCAGAGAATATTTGAGTTCACAATTTTCAATACTGAACAAATGTAACTTTAAAAACGTTTATTAGCATTTTTTTTTTCACTTTGGTATATTTTATGTATAATTTAGCTTATCCCCACCTTCCGCTTCGCGGACCAATCACTAAAAAACAAAAAAGGTTAAATCAAGCATCTACGGCTTGTTCCAAGCATAACGAAGCTTGGTCTTCGAATAGCAAAACTTAAGTCAAGCATATCATTCTTGGAATTGATCATTTCATTCTTGCATCAAGCATAAATGTGATTGGAAGAAGCATATTTTTTCTTGATTAAGGCATAATATGCTTGGCACAGAATTTGCTGTATGAGTGTTAAAATTGCTTTGGATCGAGCGTATTAACATTAAGAAACTTTTATAGATGTTTCTTTACGTCGGAGATGAATTCCTGTGAAGGGGATGTTACAGTTTCAATCATTGCAGTACCTGCTATTTTCTATTGCTGATGGGTTTCATTTCTTTAAATTGGTGCTATGATTCACGGGGGAGAAAAGGTGAGTGGTCTCAGCTATTTCTTTTAGTTTATATCCAGACAAGTAGCAAATATCGGTTCCTAAAGCTAAAAATTACTGGGGGGGGGGGGGACTTCTATTCTTAGTTGCACTAACGAAATATCATTTGCTTCCACGAAGAGGTTCGTTTCAACAGACAGAAGCAGAAAAAATTATCTAAGTCCCTCAACGTACATCTTTGTTAGTGGAACTAAAAAGTAGTTCCCTCGACCAAATTCAACCAACTTAAAAGCAACTTAAAAAATAGTTGCGACCACGAATCGTTTCACTCCGTACTGTCAGACGGCAGCCTACCTCCAGACGCACCTGCTTGTCTTGCACGGCCGCAAGGAGAATGTCACTGTGGATGCCCGGCGGGGCATTGCACTCCCCTTTTAAACCAAACAAATAGCGCGTCAAAGCAAACGGAACGTCAGAATTAGACCGGCTTTCTCTGGTCAGAGCTACAGCCATAAAGGCTCTACACATCTCGCCACAGTTGAAGCCTGTTGCAGCGCGCAGCTGCACTGATAAACCAAGACACCGCACAGGACAAGTTTCTCATTTTTTTCAAATGGCGCATTTTCCAAAGAAATCCATTTCAAAGAGAAGAATAAGAAACGTAATTTGCGCGGTTTCACACCGTAGCGGTTATGTTACACTGCCTCTGGGTTTGCAACTCCGCAACGTGCCACAAACAGTAATGGTCGTCTCAAGATTTGTTATGGAAGTCATGAAATTCGTACCGACTACCACTGTTTTGCAATGTACGTTGCAATGTACGTTGCAATGTACGTTGCAATGCGCTACTGTTAGAAAAATGTCCTCAAGATTGATTGTTGGAATGGGACTCACGTCATAAAGTTACGACATGCATTTGGCTCCGTGTTTACCTAAACTGAAGAACGCGCATGTTAAAGCTCTCTAGTGCGTAATGTATCGCATTACAAGTACTTTAATGCAAATTGTTTTTCAACCACCCGAAACCACTTTAACTGTCCTAGACTGGTCTGGAATTGTATTTTGTATTGTTTGGATATTTAGAACTAAAATAAAACAATTAGAAGTGCGACATAGAGGGAACTATCCCCGACATCCGATACGTCCCGAGAGGTCGTATAATTGACTCTAGAATGATGGCGAAGCAGATAGAAGACGCTCGGTACAAGTATTGCCTTAAATACAGGTTTTGCACAATATTTGTCTCAAGTATGGTAAATAAAGTATGTATTTCGCGCGATACTTTTCAGAAGAATTGCCAAAAAAAACCCAAGTGTGCTTGATCAAATAATTCAGAAGTGACAGAGTAGCACCCAAACCAGTGTAGTGCCCGAGACGATCTCTGGCAGGAAACTAAGGGCATTCACACTAGAAGGGCCGGCTTTTGGGCAATCCTAGAAGGCCGCTGGAGTAATTTTGACCCATATGTTTTGCTGTGTTCATCGCCGGTTTTTGATGTATTTTCGTGTTCAAATCATAAATATTGGTAAAAATGTAATCAAAAATGGTGTTTGGAAAGTTGTTAGGTGACGAAAGCGTTAGATAGGCAACCCGCAAAGCGTTAAATCCGGTCTGCCGCCAGAACGACGAACTTCCGTATGATGCTACTTCCTCGCCATCCAGAGACGAATCATGGCCTGGTAAAATAGATAACAGGCTTATAAATCCAGAAAGTAATCGTAGCTGAGGGTAACTCGAATCCACCCCGGTTGTAATTATACTACGCCAGACTGCTTGGAAACGCCTGTGTCGTGAGGGCTGAGATATTCAGTCGACGCTACTTTATGTCTGTCTTAGCGAAATGAAGTTAAAACAAGGCGTTGCCGTCTCTTGATATGTAGTCGCCGAGGTCCAAATTAGTCTGTCAATTCCTAGTTTAAAGATAGGATTTTCCAACAAATTTTCTGGCGAAGATTTTGATTTTTTGATTGCGCCGTATGTTGATATTTGGCCTGGTAAACTTATTTTAGCGGCATTTTTCGACGTTTCATGCGATTCTGCGTCGATTATAGTAATGAAATTTTCTGGACAAGATTACACCGGCGTAGTGTTGTGTGGGACATCCCGGAGCCCTCGGAGGACACGAGCAACTTATTCCGGCGTGTCCCGTTCAGGTCTCATGTTGCGCGCTCCGAAACACTTCGCCAAGTTGACGGGAACCGTCCGCACGCGATCGAGTAATTCCCCTCTTGTGCTCCACGTCCTAGTCGGAACTCGATTGCTTGCGCGTCGCGTTGGCAACCCCACTGCCTGCCACCGCAGGGTCTTCCCCTTTCACGTGACCGCGTCAACAAGCTCACCGCTCCGAGAGAGACGAGTGACGAGTGTAGGAAGATCTGTCCGGTCAACCCTTACCGAAGTCTAATCGCCTTGTATAGCAATGCGTCGAGAAGTGCCTCGTTGGCCATACTGCCCACTTTCAGGGGAATGCAATGAGATTTGCCTTCCAATAGAAGGCCATTGCGGCAAGAAGATCGTCCCAAACATATGAGTACCAACGCCTGTAAAAGTCAACTGTCACAAAAGCAACGTAAATGGTGCAAAAAGGCCGCATGGGTCATGTGGCTGCAGTTATGCGCAAGATCTACCAACTTTCTAAATTTGTAGTCATTCTTTAAATATGAAACACAGCCGCTGCCACATTTTATTCAACATCTTTCTGAGCATAGGAGGTAGTTTCAATCCGTGGCTACTTGTAAATTAACAGAATGTACGATTGTTGCCTTCCCGTTCAAGTTCTCTTTTCGAACGCAAGATGGCACCACTAGAAAGGGCTGAGATGTACAACGGTCCTACCAGCTTTCAAAATTAATGCTTCCCAACAACTTTTAAATACTAACAAACGAATAAAAGACACTATATTTATATTCGATACCATGACTGCACTACAGTATTCTCTCATATTAAGGTATAAACCACACAATTTCAGGTCACTTTAATTTTGAAATGTTCCCTATTTATTCAAGTGGGGGATGCGAATGGTCGCCAGCGTGGCTGCTCGGCCCTTATCCGCGCGCTCGTCGGCACTGCCTACTGCGTACAGTACCGAAAGCTTATCATGGCCGGCCCACGAGCCCCCGGAAAAACGAGCCATTCCAGGCAAGACTAAGAGACTAAAAGAAACCAAGAGGTGTTACAGTGACCATCTCCAAAATTATCAAACGGGGTTATGAGGGCCTTCTTGTGTGGCCAGATTGCTTCCACTATCTAGGGCCCGTAGGACAAAAATTTTGTTTTTACACTTCTTTAGAGGAAAAAGAGAAAAGTTTTAGGGGGTTTGGGTCATTTTGGGATTTTCGAACCTATCGATCTATAGAGTACTGAAATGGGTCTCCGCATGACACAATGTTGTTGTAAGTGTTATTATTATTATTTCAAAAATTAAAAATAGCAAAAAAGAATTGCTGGACTAAACATTTAAAGGGGAGGTTATGGCAGAAAATTTCAAGGAAAATTTCCTATCATTTCTTCCTCAGCTGAACGATAACTGATTCCAGCTCCCTTGGAGAGTAGACGTTTCTCGAGTGAAGCGGCACAAATTTCTAGTTCGATACGAGCGACAATATTATTTCTAACATTTTCTCACTCAATTAACGCAGTATGAATCGCTCCTTAGTTCGCAGTGGTAAGGATGTCAAATAAAGTCACGGTATTTGTAGAGATAAACTTTCCCGATAAGCTGAGGCTGGAGGTGAGCGCACCCGATGTGACGCCGTACCGGCCGCCGCCAGCACGACCGCTGACGCCTCTCTGACACGGCATCGCCGACATTCCTTAAACTAATTCCACTTCAGCACGGCGGAGGGACAAACGTAATGAACACAATTTATGACGTAACATAAAAAAATGTCCTGTTCTGGTCCCACGTGTGTGTAGAAAGACTGGGACAAACTTCAAGAATAAAAAAAGAAAAGAAAAAAAATACTATCCCATTGTGTGAGATACTGGTAGTAGAGTGGGCCGAAAAATCACTTTTTTTCGAAATCGCAAACGCAATAGTGCGGAAAAGTTGCGTCACGGCATCAGGATCTTGGAACAATTTTTTTTTTTTGTCAACATCTTTCGTCTCCGCAACGCGTTCAAACTTTCGAAAATTCGAACAAAATCGATGGTTTTCCCAAAAATTCTTAAAAATTAGTCGTTCGTTCAAATTTGGTTCTTATCAATTAAATGGGCTTATCTTATCGTTTTTTATCGATTTTGGGTGTTTGGTGCACCCCTAACCTAACCTAACCTGGTCACACGTTATCCCTAAAACGACCCAAATTCCAAGGTTTCATGAAGAAGTGAAATGCATGTGCAGCTCTTGGCTCACGTCGAAAACTCGACGCGACTCAGAACTCACCACGTGAAGGTGGCTGCACGACGAGTTCCTCCGCCACCCTACCCAACCAACCAACCATGAGTGGCTAACAGTTAACTAATTTACAGTAGAGAACTGTGCCTTGTGGTCAAACGAAGGCATTGCCTTCCTTGACTTCAGGGTGGAACGAATGAATCCGTCCCTAGACTCAAACCCTACTACAGCGCTGGCAGAAGAGTTCCCCAGATTGACACATCTTTCAACCGCTTGAGTGTGGCAGGGGAAGTCCTTGACGCTCCAATCTGGAATGTCACCGCCTTCAATGAAAGCGGATATTTTCTCGTCTGAAACGTTTCTTAGGATTGGAGGAGGTGTGACTTTCGCCAATGACCAATCAATCATTTCACTATAATCTGACGCATTGAAGTTAAGTCGAGGTACAATGAAACTGCGGACCTTTGACTTCCTTCGTGTACTTGCATCAATGGTCTGCTTTCTTGCATCTAGAATCCTTTTGAGAGCTAATTCTCTGATGTGTTTGCGCTCATCAAAAGCCATGGTAAGTAAAATATTCTCGGGATGAGAAAAGAATGCATTATGTTGTATTACAGGATCAATAATTTGTTTTACATTTACAGGTTGCTGCCTTGTTCCTTCAATCGCCATGAAGAGGTGTTTCGGGCCGTCTAATATGGAGCTTCTCCTCTTGATAGCAAACCATAACGGCACATAGCAGGTAAGAATGAAATTGACTAATTGCTTAAGCTGTTCTGAGGGATTTGGTGAAGAAATGTAATATCTTAGTATGTTGTTGGCAGTTGTGATCCACCTAGAATGTGTGATTATTCCGGGGTCAGATATTGCCAGATCATTGGGGCACACTCCCGAACTGATCGCATATGAAATTCTGAACAAGTACTTTTGATCCTTGCTAAGATCATTTAGGTAAATAATTGGCAAGGTACAATTGACTGGTTCGAAATCAACAACTTTTCCGCACTATTGCGTTTGCGATTTCGAAATAAGTGTTTTTTCGGCCCACTCTAACTGGTAGGCCCCGAGTTTCACGGGGGTTTGGTTAAAATAGACGTTAAGTTTATATTTCGTTCTTTTTGGTTTTGTTCGCTTTCTTTTTCTTTATTCATGGAATGAGGATTTGGCTTGAGCCTTGTTTCAGTTTGGGGGTGGTTCTAGAAGTTTATATTTTGTTCATGTTTTGTTTGCTTTCTTTTTTTTAAATTCATGGAATGAGGATTTTGGTTGAGCCTTGTTTCAGTTTTGGGGTGATTTGTATCTCCTTCGAGAGGGAGAGGGAGTAGTTTAAGAGCTAGGGCGTCTAGGTAGCGGTCAGTGTAACGCTTGCATTCTCATACACGGGCCGCCTAGCGCTAGCCTCCTGCAAGGCTCTCGCACTGTTGTCCCTACCGGTCCAAAACTGTCCTGCCTCTTGAGTCACCTCCCTTTAAGCGCGGCCTTGGCATGCCTCGGCTCGGCTCGCCACATCGACAATGGGTACCCGGCACCGGCAAAGGCTACGCAACAAAAAAGAAGGACGTCCGATTTCGCTGTGCTCTGGACAGGGACAGAATGATATTGAGTCAGGCAGAGGTTGCTGATGCAGCCTGCTGACGAGTCGAGCATAGCTTGTCTAGAGGCGTTGTAACACTAGCTCTGTCTCTTGCTATCACTGTTGGATAGACAGAGTAAGCTGAAGTTTGAAGTGGTTTTTCTGATCACTATGATATTTTTTTAATGTAACAACACACTAGACTATTTAATACGACTATTGTCCGTAATTGTTAGACAGATTTTTGATTTTTTAGATCGTTTTGATTTTGGACTAGTGGTACCTGTTGACGAGGTGCTCTGTCTCTTACTTTCCCCATTGAAAGGAGTGAGAAAGCCGACTTTAAAACTCGTTTTTAAACGGTGTGTGATATTTTTGAAGTGTAAAAACACGTCACCGAGTCTTGTACGAGTACCCGTCGATAATCTGGAGAGTTTGAAAAACTTCTGTCATAGGGCCATATGGGGCTATGCTTCCCAGAAAAAAAATACTATTATACTTCGTGAAATACTGGGAGGCCCGGAGTGTCACAAAACTGGATTTAGTGCAATTTTCATATTTATTAATTTTCGTAATTCGTAATTTTATGATTAGCTGTTAGTTAATTTTTTTTTTACAAAGGGAACGTGGACGTCGATGACTCTAAGGTTTTTGTTTTAAATTTAAATGTCTACTCTAGCTTTCAGGTGAGAACTGGATGGGTGGCGCGTTGGTAGGCATAGTATGCCGAATAGTCGTAGGGTACAGCGGCTGAAGAAACTGTGTAAAACGGGAAATGTGAGGGGAATCGTGGCGAGACTTCATTGTCGATAGGTTGGCTGGTCGCGGCGCGGCCCGCAGCCCCCTAGTTCTCACTGGCCCCGACCGGTGGGCACATCGACAATGTTTCGCTCTGAGGGTTGTGCCTCTCGTGCATACTTTAGGGTCCGAAGCGGTTCCGACTCTTGAGTTGCCTCCCTTTTAACCAGGGCTTGACTCGGCTCGGCACATCAACAATAAGGGCTGTTTCACAAAAAAGGGAGAGGTCCGATTTTTAGCGGGGCAGGAGAAGGATGGATGATACTGACGCAGCCAGTTGACGAGCCGAGCACGCTAGCTCTGTCTTTTTCTTTTGCCATTAAATGGAGTGAGAAAGCTGAATTTCAACTCGGTTTTGAGACTGTCTGCTGCATTTCTGGAGTGTAAAATGACGTCCGACGCTCTTGTATGGGTACTGTGCGAAAGTCAGGAAGGTCTGAAAAACTTCTCACAGAGACTTTCGGTTCTGGCGTAAGGGGCACCATAGGAAATTAAAAAAATACTATTACTCTTTGTGAAATACTGGTAGGCCCGGAGTGTCACAAAACTGGATCTAGTGCAATTTTCATATTTACTATTTTTTGTAACTAAGAATTTTATGATTAGCTGGTGGTTAATTTTTTATTTACAAAGGGAACGTGAATGTGCTTGACTTTAAGTTGTTTTTTTTGTTTTAAATTGAAGTGTGTACTCTAGCGTGCAGGTGAGAACTAGATGGGTGGCGCGTTGGCAGACATCGTGGTAAACGGGGTATGCCGAATAGTCGTAGGGTACAGCGGCTGAAGAAACTATGTAAAACGGGAAATGTGAGGGGAATCGTGGCGAGACTTCATTGTCGATAGGTTGGCTGGTCGCGGCACTGAAGACATTACAAAAGGGGAAATGTGAGGGGAATCATGTGCAGACTTCAGTGTTGGTAGGTTGGCTGATCGGGGCGTGTAGACCGGTCGCAGGGGTACTGGGTAGTCTGTTCGTACAAAGGTTTGAAAAAGTTTTAGAGAGACATTTCTTTCTGGTGGTATTTCAGGTAATTTTGTATTATGTTGCAAAGGTTTGGAAGCTGTGCTGATGCCATGCTATGCTGATCGTTGATTTGTCGAATTCTTTTGTGTGTTGTTGATTACGGAGAGGAATGTATTGTGAAATATACTATACCTGTTTCAATGCCATGCGTTGATGCTGAGTTTTTCATAGAAGTTGTTTGTAGTGTTGGAAAGGAATATATGGACAGTTTCGAGTTTTGTTATTGCCATTCGAGTTTTCGGGTTGTTGTTGTAGTAGATTTTGTGCGTTTAAAATTCGGTGTTGTGATGAATTTCTGTGGTTGGGTATTTCATTGAATTGGTTTGGACGGTTTTGAATTCGTTTATCTGTTTTCAAATGAAGAAATGGTTTGGGCATTGAATGCTGTGGAAAGTGGCAAGAGGATGTATTATGATGGTGTTAGTGTAGGTTAAGTTCGAATATATTCTAATGTTATGACCGTTTCTTTTTCATTAGGTGTATACAGTTTAAATGATTTCTTTTGGAGATGTGGGAAAAATATTACAGTATTAGTGTGTTGCTGTCCCAGAAATTTGGAAGAAAACCTTTAATGAAAATAGACAGGGGTGTATGAATTAGTATGAGTTATTGACAGTAAAGTTATTAAGTAACAGTTAGAAATTGATTGTTTCAGGAGTGATCACGTGTAGAAATTTGAAATTCCAAAAAGAGTCGAAGTTCTAGCTGGAAATGTGCTTGGAAGGCAGACATGAAGTGTTGTTGTTAAATTGAGAATTTGTTGTGATGAATTTCTGTCTTTGGTCATTTCATTTAATCTTATGGACGTATTTGAATTCTTTTATGCTTGGGGATTTAATTCTATAATAAGTGGTAAAAGAATGAATTGTGATGGTGTTAGTGGAGGTTAAGTTTGAACTGTTTCTTTTTCATTGCGTTAATACAGTTTGAATGATTTCTTTTGTGGCTCTGGTATAATATACTACACTTGTGGTGTGTTGCTGTTCAACAAAATTTTTGATAAAATCTTCAGTGAAAATGGACAGTGTGATGAGGATTTTTTATTGACACTCAGTTCATTAAGTAACAGTTTTAAATTGTTTGTTTCAGAAGTGAATTTAAAAGGAAGCAGAGATGTAATGAAAAGGTTTTTAAAAGAAATTTAAGGGAAATTTTGATATGAAATGTTCTAAAACCTTGAATGAAAAGGAAAGGTGTGTATGGAGTTTATTTGAAAAGTGAGTTGGTATCGAATTTTTTATGTTAGTGTTGTTGTTTCCATGGGGATGGCCATTTGTGTTCTTTGCTATTTGATTCTGATTTGATATTTGCTCTGTTAGGGAAATGACAAATATATAGAAATGTTTACTTTCAAAACTCAGAAGATATATTTGTGGTGCAAATGGTGTATTTTTGATGTTGTTAACTAATCACATGTTTATCTACAGTGTTCAAATGAAGATGTTGAGGATGCTCCTGCGAAAAAGATTTGTCTTGATCGTAGTGAGGTTAGTTCAATGACAAAATGTAAATGGAAAATGGAAGAGGTATTAAATAATCGAGATTGTTATATTTGTTTTAGATTGGTAGTGGAGATGTTTCTGGTGAAAGAAGTGGTAGTGGGAATGTGAAAGAAGTGGAAGTGGAAAAGGGTGCTGCTGAAATGAATGAATGTGATGATGGTGAGGATTTGTTTAATGTAAGTATTGTTTATTGACTATGAATTTTAAATGTTTGGTGGTGGCGTTTGTTATGTTTTTTTGTTTTTGTTGCAGACAATGATAGGTGTTACGAACCGAGTGATTGGATCTGCGGATGTTTTGTTGCAAGGGGTAGTATACAAGGTAGTTGATATGTACTACAAAACAATGGCAAATCAAGAATGGCAGTGATAGGTGGTTTGCAGAAACGTGATGAGCCATCAGAAGTTAAATACATTTAGCTGCCTGGTGCAGTTACCAATAACTTGATAGAAGATGATGTGGATCGTGTCTCAAACAGCATTAGGAATGGGAAAGCATTACATGTCATTTATTATGGGCGGGACCTGGGCAAAAAGTTCCAATCTTATGATATGCGATATGTGCGCGCAAATTTCAGTAAGAAGTGATTGATTTAATGGTTGTAGTTGTTTTGATTTTTGCATGTTGCATTACTGTCTATTAATTTTGTCACGAATTTTTCATGTAAAATTTGTTTTTGCATGTTGTGTAACTACTTACCTAATCTTGCATTTGAAATTTGTTTTTGCATGTTCTATTTCTGTGATGGTAACATTCCTTTTTCCTTCTGTTTTGTGTTCCAAATGAAATAAAAGTGATGTCTATAAAAGTTGAGTAAACGGTGTTGGGAAATTTACTTTTGCAGTTGATGGAATAATTTGTTTTAAATGAACGAATGAATTGTTGAAATGGTGCTTACTATTGAGAGGTTAATGGTTAATGTTTGTGTTTCTTGATCTTCTGTTTGAACTTGGAGTTCATTTCCATGGATAGTATGAGTATGATGGTTAAAGGTTAGTGTTTGGATTTGTATGTGATTTGTGGTTGTGTATGTTTATCAATTTGATGTAGGATAAAAAAAATACATTTATTATTTTAAATTCATAAACATTTAGTGAGGAAAGACAACATATTTTCATTTTGAATTGCAGAAAACAATGACTGGAAAAAAATAAGAGATGAAAGTGGGAATGCTGCTGTTTCTGCTGCTGTTGCAATTGCCTTTGTTGATGTTGCGGCTTGTGCTACTGTTGTGGCTTCTTGTGCCGCTGATGCTTCTGGTTCTGTGGTTATTGCTGCTTTTTGTTTTGCTGGTGTAGTTTTTTCTGTTGTTGCTGCGGCTTGTGGTGCTGATGGTTGAGCTTTTGCTGCTGTTGTGGGTTCTGCTGCATCTAGAACGATGAAATCTGTAGGAAAGAATTAATGAAAAATTCATTTGTAAGTGAAAGTAACAAAGTTGAGGATTTTGAAATGGAAAAGAATAGTAATGTTTTTACACACCTTGGTTTCAGATGATGGATTTTTTTTTTTTTTACAAATGGCTCTTTAAATGTTGCATTTCATGAATGAATTAAAATCTGTAGGAAACAAGTTTATTTGTAAGGAAAGTTCAGTGTATAAAAATGTGAAAAAAGTGAAGTGCTGTTTTACGTGAAGTAGAACACAAATTAAAGATTGTGTCCTTTGATGTTGCTGAAGAGTAATATTTTTTTATACCTTGGTTTCTGGTGCTGCAGGTTCTTGTGGTGTTGGTGCTCTTTCTGCTGGTGCTGCGGCTTTTGGTGGTTTTGCGGCTTCTACTGCTGCTGCGGCTTCTGCTATTGCTGTCCAATGAGCTTGTGATCTTGTGGTTCTGTGCTGAACGTGATGAATGTTGCGTGCATCATTTAGGCAAGAGATTTCCTTTACACCAGTTCCTGTGCTACCATAACGACCCCGTCGAGCAACAATTTGAAGATGCTCTTCATGCAGTTGGGGGTTGCGCATTGGTCCAATTCGAATGCCAGCGTGATGCTCACCTCGTGATATCATGCACAGTGTGCAAAAGTGTCTTGCTGAACAGCCAACAAAACCAAGAATATGGTGGAGCGACTGAGCATCTCCAGAGAAACCGACCATAGCTGCCCTCACAATTTTTTCTTCTTCTTTTATCACCATCCTCACTCCCTCATCGCTCTCAAATTCACTTACTTCATCCAAGAAAGGCTGCAGAATGGGGCGGAAGCCACCTTCCAATATGTCTTCATAATAAGCAATGGCAACAACGTGTATAGATGGAAGAGTTGAATTCAAATGCTGAGGACCATTTAGAATTATTATGTAAAATGCTCCTATCATGTGAATGCCTGTCTTCGAACCTTGTGAATTGCACACTTCCAATTCATCATAATGCAGAATAAAAACTATTGCATGTGGATATCTCATCAAGAAGGCATTCTGAGCAAACTTTTCTCCATCACAGAAATATTGTAAGTGATCTCTTTGGTTTGGATGCAGCTGACTCATAAAATCAGAAACGTATGGCTGGGATAGGACAAGCCTAAATATCTGCTTGAGCGACACATACTGGAAGGTCTGCCTTACAGGCCTTTGTCTGAAGAAACCTTCCACATTAATTTGATCAACACGCAGACCTAGGTACTTCTTCTCTGGAGGAATGTAAGTATAGCAAGTTTTGATTGCACTGATCTGTCCCTTTTTACTCCTAAAACCTTCAAAATGAGTATTATTCCTAAAATTTGTGAGAAGCCTCTGGAAATCAGGAAATGTGTGCAGGTTGTATCTCTGCAGAATTTCTAATACATCATTATGAATATTAAGGTGATCAGTTTTCATGATTTTTTCCACACATCTTATTGTGTTTGTAACTGTAACATCTTCTCTTGTGGTGAGGCAGTTACTTCTTAATTGTAAAATCATTTCAGCCGCATACTTCCTCACATCATACCTTCCATTGAAACGACCCATTTCTTCTCCTCCACTGCTATCAGAAGAGTATGGATCACCATCATCCACGTCTCTTTCAGTTCCATTGCCATCACCAGCAAGTGCATTTTGACCACCCACTGCATCATCCCCATCAGCAAAATTTCCATTATCAGCTATCCCAGCCAAAGCAAAATCATTTCCAACACCATCCAAGTTTCCAACTACGTCAAAAACATTTTCATGAGCTCCATCCCATGTACATTTTCAAATCGCACTATTTCATTATCAACAGCAATATTATTTTCAACATTCCCAACACCAGCAACAGCCTCCCCAGCATCTCTGCCAAGCACTGTCAAACCAATAGCATCAACAGCCACTTCTTCTCTACGGTGGTGAACGCCTCCTTCCCAAACATTTTCTTCACCTACATGCACACGAGATATATGGTTCCTCCATCTCCTGAAGGTAACAAACCATCTATTACAGCGTGGCTGCCTACATGACCAGCCACCTGCATGGGGAAGGGATCTGTGTATGTTATGGTCATTCCTGAGATGCCCTGTCACATTGACCAATAACCCTGTGACTCGCTCGCAAACAGGACACACAACATCCACGATAATACATCAAACTGAGAAGACTGCAAGAGATTGAGACACCCAATTATCAGAGTATGTTAAACTACGACATGAACCTTGCTACATAATGTAAAAATATGACACATCAGTATTTATGTTTATGAGTTAAATGAAAAATGAAAACACATATGACAGCACTACAACAATATAAGTGACATTACTTATGACATGAAAATAATATGACGGACACTGAATTCTAAAACCCAACACCTACTACAAATGTCAACAAACATACCAATCAAGGCATCAATTGTTTCCACCTTCCCATCATGGTACATGCTGAGGAGCCCGTGCAAATCCATGGCAATCAAACCTACAAGAAAAAGATTCCATAATTGGTAAAGCACAAGCGCAGCAACTACACACATTTTGTCAAAAAAGACAGATAAATTCGGTGACAAGGAGGAGGTATACAAGAGAGAATCACTCCATTAAACTAAATCAAAGTAATCAATATTGGCTGAGTTGATAAAAACCACCAGGTAATAAAATACCACAAAACATTAAAAAAGGCTGGTCTAAAGAATTTCACACTGGAAACATCCTTGAATTGTATTTGGCACGGTCCATTCTAGGTCCAATGCAGCAACGGCAACAAGTGCCAATAAAAAATGACCACCACAGCGGAAAATATAGTGTCCTAGTAGCAAAATATTTCCTCTCATTAAAGTCTTATTGTTGTATTGAATGAAAGGCTGTCACTGCTGATGACTCCTCTCAGAACAGCAAACAAAGCAATCTCGAGCTGAAGGCCCTCCAAACCTCTGCTAAAACACCGTCCACCTTCTAGATGGATCCAGGCACTTTCACAGACCTAGAACACAACAGATATTTAGGCATTTTGGTTCCGAGGCGATTGGAGGATAGCATTTGGGCGGAAGGTGGGGGGTAGAAGTGGGCGGAGGAGGGGGCGGGGAGGGAAGGCCCGAAAGTTCACACAAGTTTATGACGAAGCATTAAGATCGATTGAAACCGTTCATTACCGTTATTGACTGACACTTAAGCCAAATGAGGCGGGGATAAAACAGTCATGACGAACTTCCAAATAGTTTTAAATCTTTCCGTAGGGGTTAACTCCCCGCTTGGTACGCTACGCCGAAAATGATAAGCAATTCCAGGCCACTGAATTAAAGCAACTTCGCCATAAGAGCAGGAATGAATAATAGTATTACACTTCGTGAAATACTGGTAGGCCCGGAGTGCCACAAAACTGGATTTAGTGCAATTTTCATATTTACTATTTTTTGTAATTAAGAATCTTATGCTTAGCTGGTAGTTAATTTTTATTTACAAAGGGAACGTGAACGTGGATGACTTTAAGTTTTTTTGTTTCAACGGGAAATGTGAGGGGAATCGTGGCGAGACTTCATTGTCGATAGGTTGGCTGGTCGCGGCGCGGCCCGCAGCCCCCTAGTTCTCACTGGCACCGACCGGTGGGCACACCGACAATGCTCCGCTCTGAGGGTTGTGCCTCTTGTGCATGCTCTAGGGTCCGAAGCGGTCCCGACTCTTGAGTTGCCTCCCTTTTAAACAGGGCTCGACTCGGCTCGGCACATCAACAATAAGGGCTGTTTCACAAGAAAGGGAGAGGTCCGATTTTAGCGGGGCAGGAGAAGGATGGATGATACTGACGCAGCCAGTTGACGAGCCGAGCACGCTAGCTCTGTCTTTTTCTTTTGCCATTAAATGGAGTGAGAAAGCTGAATTTCAACTCGGTTTTGAGACTGTCTGCTGCATTTCTGGAGTGTAAAATGACGTCCGACGCTCTTGTATGGGTACTGTGCGAAAGTCAGGAAGGTCTGAAAAACTTCTCACAGAGACTTTCGGTTTGGCGTAAGGGGCACCATAGGAAATTAAAAAAAATAAAAAAAAATGTCCGATCTTGAGTGAAACTATAAGGCCACTCCGTGCCTAAAAAAAAGTCCGATCTTGAGTGAAACTATATGGTCACTCCGTGCCTAAAAAAATTGCCCCTCACAATAGCTGATGGAATGGTCAGCGTAAACTGACGAAGCAGGGAACGAATGGGAAAAGAAGCAAATCATAGGAGGCCACAGGCAATGGAGACGCCTGCTGAGGTTAGGTTCTCGTCTAAACACTCGTAAATATCACGCACTGCTCTTACCAGGTCAGTCGACTTTACCGCTACTTACAAGCACTTGCAGAATACAATTCAAGGTGTCCTCCGATATTGAACGTGAAGAAACCGAACTACTTACAACCCAAGATCTCTTCTCCAACGCGATGGGCAGCGAAGCGAAGGGCGAAGGCGAAAACCAAACAACCCGACGAGGCGGTACGCGACGAGTCGAACGACGCCGAGACAATTCGAGCAGAGCGCCGCCCAGCGCCGAGCCAGCCCAGCCTGACCGAGCCGAGCCGAGCCGGCTGCGGGCTGGGGATCGGCCGGCCGTGGTAGTGGGGGAGACTCCGGCGGGAGTGGGGGGCCGCCGTTTGAAGCTCTTCTCCTTCAATTTGAGGCGTCCAGCCGTTCGAAGCGCGTCAGCTCCAATTTGAAGCCTAAGGTCTAGCAGTGCTCAACTCATCGACGCGCGCTCGGTTGCCTACCTCCTGCGTGACACTGCGCGTGGCAGTCCAATTCCTTGGTATGGCGCAGTGCGATCACACGACACGGGACACGCGTGACGAACCGCACCACGACACTGAAATTGACGCACGCGCACGGACGTACGTCAACCGCGTAGATTTGGCGCAGCGGAAAATATCGATGAGGCGCGTGTGATGAGATCCTTGCATTGGCGCCCGTGTGATAACAAGACATCGGACGCGCGCGCCGATAGCGGTTTTAATACTAGATCTAATACGGGGATCGGCGCCCGTATTGATGTAGCGGGGTAGCGACGGATCCAGTCCACATAGCTCGACACACGTCCCACTCCTTCACTAACGCATGGCATGATTCTGTAAACGCAGCTTGTGATCAACACCACTGCTAACCCATGGGCTACCATACAGAATGGAACTAGTGTTCTGCACGGGCAATGTTAATTAGCAAATTGCCGGTCGGAAACCATCAGGTGAGGGGATGGTGCTGGTTGTCGAAGCCCTGCCCCAAATTTGGCCTGCTTGGTAGGCAGCTCACAGTGCATGTTGCTCCAGCACGGCTCTCGTCAGCGGGATTAGAGTCACAGGCTTGTCGCGGGACGAAAATACGGACCAAATTGACAGTTTCCACGTCAACCAAACCGTACATGTGCACAATGAAGAGCTCCGTTTGTCCCATCGCCGACACAATCATGAGCTAACTTCTCTTTCGTGTAGAGAAGAAGGTCGGCAAATGTAAGCCCTTCGCACGTCACTAGGTTTCGCTCTTCGCCCTACTGGTCATGAGACGAGCCCTGTTGTACAGCCGTGACTAAATCGTCGTTTCCAGTTGCCAGGTATGCAATCAGGGCGGTGTCGTTGAGGAGTATAGCGGAGCGTTTGACCATGTCCATGCCAGTTGTACAGTTGTGCAGTGGCGTACCCCTCTGTCCAGCATTTCCACACAGGAAACATAGGTCTTCTTTCGCTGCAACTATTTTCTGACTGGATCTAGTAGTTATGCGCCGTGCAGGTGTCGACGAAGTTGCAGCAGGGGCAGCAGGCAGCAGCGGCCTGCGGTCCCGCTTCCTGGTCACTCTGAGCGGACAGCGATTCCATAAGTCTTGCCAGGGCATTTCCTGAGTGCCTAAAATGACACTCCTTGTGCCACCTTGCTGTGTTCTCCTTCAAGGCGTTCATAAGGGATTCTTTGCCTGGACCACCAATGGCGGTAAGGCGGCGCCCACAAGCAAGCTCGAAATCAAAAGGCTCAAGGCTAGCCAATGCCGTTGCCGTCGTGTCATAGCCTGCATGCCGCCTAGAAATAATTGGGTTTCAGGCGGGACACACCAACTGTCCGTCTTTTTGCCACAAAATACATTTCTCCCTGTCAAAAACCGAACCGGGTCGGCCGAGAGGCTCGGGGGAGGCCAGCGTCAGGCGCGGTGTGCCTCGTCCCCGTCCCTTTGGTCTGACAGAAAAACGATACGATGGAAATTAAGAGCGTGTACAATAAGCTAAGTCCTGCTACGAATAGAATTTAAGACTTACCTCGACATAGTTAAAGTGATTCAAATAAAGCTCCGATATTTAACTGTTCGTGGCTAGATTTAATTACAACAATATCACGCCTTTTAGCAGAGCGGCAAGGTTTGCGCGGCGATCGGCGACGCGCGCGAGAGTTCGAAAAGAACGGCAACAATCGTTTTCAGAAGGTTGTTCTCGACGGCAGGGAATGCCCAACGCATTGGCAGAAGGCAGGTTGAGAACTTGAGAACCGTTCTTGATGCTTTATGGCAGGGCGGTGAGCGACTACCCATTCACCGTGTACAATCAAGGCATGCCAACTTGCGAAGGACTCCGTTTCAAAACATAATCGGCATTAAAAATTTTTAAAGATTTATGATGTTCAAAGTGTTCAAAATTTAATATATTGAACAAACGGTCTGTGGTGTATTGCTGGGAGTGCAAGAAACCACTTTACCATGCGCGAAAACATACGAAACGTTGTGCTGCACGTCAAATTCCGACACATGCAAAATTTTCAACCCCCGGCCAAAAGGGGTGGGGGTGCGTAGAACCACCCCCAACCCTTCCCCAACTTGTACAAGATATCTAAGGACATCGGATGACCTGTTGTGAAGTCTGGGCGCGAAGATTTGACTGCGATCTGGGTTCACCTCAGCGCGGCGTAATTCGGGTGCAAGGGGGTGAGGTTGAAAGGGGATGAACGCCCGAAAACCACCACCCCCAAAACTTAAAAATTTGTCTGTTTGATGTCCAGGGTCCATTGGCAGTCAGATTGGAACATTTTAGCAGCGGTGCGACGCTTGCAAGTTGAGCTGCAACGCTATGCGGCCAGCGGACACCCTTGCTCGCCGCACAGCGCCGGGGCTAGATGGGCTCCCGGCGGAGCTCTTAATCCATGCCCCATGCACCAATACTTTGTGGTACTACAACCGATTGTGGCAGCATACTGGCAAACTAACATACCTTCCCAGAGGAATGAACAGCATCGGCTCAAGTGCCCATCCAAAAGAAACCTAACCCCAGGAACGTGCAGGACTTTAAACTGATCACACTATGTAATTGGATATAGAAGCTCCTCGCCAAGCACGTACACTCCCTGCTCGCGGCCAGGATCCAACAGGTCCCATAATACCAGGCCGGCTTCCAACCCAACAGGTCCACCCACGATCACATCTTCGCCGTCAGAAGGGTGCTTGGCGAACACTGGCGGGCCGGCCGCACAGTGTTCGTGATGGCACTGGACTCGGAGGCAGCTTTCCCCTCAATGTCACACCGTGCAATAGTGGACATGCTTTCCGAGGAAGGCATCACCCCCTTTTTGATAAATTTGTAAATAGGGTAATCTCCCTGGCCCTTACGGACAACACTCTCATCCTGTGGGGCAGAGAGCGCTCCATCACAGTGGTCAGGGGGCGGGGAGTCCGACAGGGCTGCCCAGTTCCCCCCTGGCTATTTGTGCTCTGTCTCCACTGGATTCTTCGGAGAGCTCTTCACCCTCTCCCCAGATTCGCCCTCACCCAGGAACATCTGATGTCGGTACTCTTGGCATATGCAGATGATCTAATTGCCATCTCCACCCTCTGGCAGGACGTGGAGGATCTGATTCGGGTCCTGACTCCGGCCCTCGCCTACGAAGGGCTGCAAATTAATGGGGCAAAGAGTCAGATCCTTATTCGCTCCCCTGGTAATCCCACACCAAACATTCCACAGTGGGTAAGGGTGGGACCTGTAGAGTTACAGCAAGTGAAGTCCCTCATCTATCTGGGGGCCCGCATTGATCAGGAGTTTGCACGACGGCCAACAGTACAACACAGGGTGGTGAGGGCGCAGCGTAATCTGGCGGCGCTTCTCCCTACCCTGCGCTTCTACCCCCTCCCCCGTTCAGTCTTGCTCAAGTTGTACCGCACCATGATGATCCCAGCCCTCGCCTACGAGCTTTCTACCACGGCCCTCACACAAAAAAGGTCGTTCCAAGCTGCGTCGACAGGCGGATATAATGCGGAACGCCCTTCTGGCCACCTCACGCCATCCCCAAGGGGTCCCTCACTCAAAAACTCCGTGTACACCTAATTTGATACTCCTAAAAACTCCCACATACTCCTCAAACTCCTCCATACTCCCGAAACTCCAGAATACTCCCGCAAAACTCGCAGAAACTCACACATAATCCGTCAAAATACGCAGAAACACACATACTCCGTCAAAACTCGCAGAAACTCACAAATACTCCTCAAAACTCCTCCATACTCCAGAAACTCGTGCATACTCCCGAAAAACTCGCAGAAACTCACAAATACTCCGTCAAAACTCGCAGAAACTCACACATACTCCTACATACTCATGAAATACTCCTCGAAAATTCGAGATACTCTTACTCATTCGCTGCGGCACTCCTGAGATGGTTTTGGCGTGCGTCGCCGATTCACGGGTCTCCATGCGCTAGCAACGCAGGTGCCGTCCCAATTCCCGTGTGGAACGACGTTGGTCTGTAAATTTGTCGTACATTTGCCGTGAATGGCATGCAATACTTCAAAATAACGACAAACAGCGTTAACAAGCGCATTTGTCGTCCATCGATAGTAGTTTTGTCGTTTTTGTGACGTAAAACGGACCAAATTTACAACAGAATAACGATAAAAGTTTGTTGGGTAAAAAGCACCCAGGGGTGCGGGTCGAACCCACGACCCGCTCCACGTGTCAACGCTCCAAGCCACTCGGCCAAAGAGACTTGTAGGAGGAGGTGTGGACCCCTCCGTTCTGCTGATCGAGCGCGCGTGCTGAAGCGAATTGCATTTGGAAGTATGAACGGAGGGGACCACACACCTCCTACAAGCCTTTTTGGCCGGGTGGCTTGGAGCGTTGAGATGTGGAGCGGCGGGTCGTAGGTTCGACGCGCACCCACAGGTGCCTTTTACCCAACAGTCAACAGCCACGTCTGAGAAACGTCTGAATCGGGTTTAAAACCTCGGAACACTATTTGAGGGCAGCGACGACTTCCAACCACATTCACACGACCGGCCGCCCGCGGCGCGCACCCCGGCTGGGGGCAGTCTGCAGAGACGGTATGATAAATTTTGCGTGCAGAGTAGTACCGACGAGGAGGGAGGGAGGGACGGGGGCAGGGGTAGGCTGCGCTGGACTGGACAGGACCCCCCCCCCCCCCCCCCCCCCCCCCTTTTCTCTTGCTTTTCAAGACGGCGGAGTGGCATACAATCTACAGTTTTTTTCTTATGGTTTTCTTTCAATAATTAATTTAATGTGGAAAATGTAGGGGCAGGTCATTTAGGAAAAAACTGAGCAACAAAAATGATTTTTATTCAGCGTTCATTGGCTTAAAAGTGTATCCAATGGACGTAACGGGACACAATGTTGAAAAATAAATACCTATTGCAATACACTCATGTGTGTTAGTTTCTGGGCATATACTATACACTCTACAATCGTTTTCACATTCGCATCGGTGCCTGCTGGGTAGGCCAACCCTGAGTCTCGGCGTCGTCGTAAGCAGTAATTCACTATTTATGTTGTTTCAACATTTTCCCTACATTCTCATAAAACACTCATGCATACTCCCACATGCTCCCTTATACTCTTGAAATACTCACGCACACAACCACATACTCATAAAATGCTCTCATCTCCTAAAAAACTCATACATACTCTAAAAACTCCTTGATACTCACGCATACTCCCGTATACTCATGAAATACTCACGCACACTCCCACACACTCATAAAATACTCATATAATACTCACATACCCCTGACAAACTCCACATACTCTCAAAACTCCTTGATACTCACGCATACTCATACTCTTAAATACTCCTGTGTACACCTTTCAAGGGAGTGAGGGACCCCTTGGCCATCCCCAAATCGCCCCTCCCCCTCCCATCCCCATCCACCAACAGAGGCGCATATCTTTTAACATGGGAATCAGACACGCCCGGGTACAGTTCTATGGGCACCTAATGAGGCGTCCAGTCCGCCACCCCTTAAGGCGCTTCATGGAGTTAGATCTACGGCGTAAGAAGGTGGGGCGACCCTGCTTCACCTTTCATACATCCCTCAGCAAAGACCTGGAGATAGTAGGAGCCCCCCTGGAAGGATGGTAGCAGCAGAGCAGATGCTCCAAAACAAGGTGGACGTTTCAGGTTTACGTCACCTCCACCACGCAGAAGATATCGCAACATCCTCGGAGGAGGAAAAACAAGAGTAATAGACCGTTGTGCCTTACCAGCTAGAAATTCTCTCCGCTCACACTCATACCTGTCTATACCCTTCTATCCACAGTACTTGCACGCTATTCTTACCCTTACCAGCTGCATGCTAATTCGCTTTCTATGTTTGTGTGCTTCCCGCCCTTCTGGGGCTGTTTCAGTGGGAATTAGCGTCAAACAGTAGCAATGGAGAAAGGGAACGAGAGCGGAGCCAGAGGCACCAAGGAAACAGGGACGGGAGGAGACCGGTCCGAGAGGGCCTGAGATGCCCAACCACAGCAGGCGAAGCAGACTCAAAACCAAAAATACCCTCTCCACCTCTCTCCCACTGCTCCCTCCTGTCCTGGGATCTAAGTCTACTGACTCCGGTCAGCAGAGGCCACTGAGTTTTCCCTGTTAGGGTTGGCGGTGAGCGGGTCACTCGTATCCCCCTTCCTACCTCACCCAGGCTTTTTAATTTCTCTCCTTATCTAGGCACTCATGCAGGTTGCCCACGCCGGGTGTACAAGGATCCAGTGCTGGAAATATTTCTCCTCACTTCCTGAGGCAAATGGCCAGGGCGCTCTCCCAAAAGCGCACGAGGCGGTGTTTTCCGCCTTCTTCTATCGAACTTGAACGTGGTTAGTGGAAGTAAGCACGTAGACCTACCTACCTTGGCCTACCGGCGGCTGTTTCGAGACGAGTGGGACCCTGCGGGGCTAATCTGTCAGTACGGTGCCCTACGAGCGCCGCTCTTAGGACGCGGGAGGCGCTACGCTTCTAACCTAACCTAACCGCTGGACGTATACCTACTCCTACTCCCACCGTATTGAATAGGCAAGTCGATCAAATGAATAAGATATAATAATGGCCCCAAAACGCTGCCTTGTGGAACGGCAGTTCTTATGTTAACCCAGTCAGAGAAATTATAATGTGACACAAACACCCTGTGACAGCGAGGGCTAAGATATGATTCAAACCAATTAATAGAAGCATTTGAGAATCCTAGATAGCTTAGTACATTATAGATCATGGTGTACACAATCAAATGCGTTGGTTAGGTCTAGTAAAACCAATAAGGAAAGAAGTCTCTTATCTATAGCCTCCCTGATGTCATCCGTTACTTTCAAAAGTGCTGAGATTGTACTGTAACCTTTCCTAAAGCCAGATTGATGTTTTGCATAATATCCTTTAGCAGACAAATATTCAGTCACTTGATTGTGTACTAATTGTTTCAGCACTTTCCCTAGTGCGCGCAAAATACTGACCGGTCGATAGTCTTTACAATCTTTAGGATTCTTTACTTTTGGATTAGGAATTATATTGGCAAGCTTCCATTCTGATGGGGAAGTTCCATTCTGTAAACTAAAATTGAAAATATGAACAAGCACAGGGATCAATGTAGGTAAAAATAACATTAAAAACTGAATATAGACTTTATCAACACCTATAGCTTTAGATTTGACTGAGAGTAGTAAAACCATCATCAGGTAACACATATTTGAAGTAAAACTTATCAGAGATATCGGCCGTATCCTCTTTCTCCTTTTTACATTTGCTTTCATACTCCTGGATGGTTTTAGCAATAAGAGCTTCATCTCTGACTGTTGACACTGAGGCATAATATGCATTGAGATCATTAACATCTACAGTTAATTCTGACATGTTACTTACAGGTTTGTGAATATTTAAGGAACTTACTGTGTTCCAGGGAGATTTAGTATCCTTGGTTAAATATATCGTAAAAGTTTTTAGTTTTAGCACTTCGAATTCAATGTTTTATCTTATTTCTCACCTTTCTCAAATTTTCAAAGTCATCAGGACATTTTGTACGAATATGTTTCTTTCTTAATTTATCACGTAACTTCAACATTTTCCTTCTATCATTTGTCATCCAGGGAACTAAATTCTGCTTCACTATCTTTGACTTTTCAGGTGCATGACTATTCATAAGTGCATTGATAATCCCATTGAATTTCTCAACCTTACCATCTATATTTGGTTCATTGTACACTTCTTCCCAAACTGCATTCTCAACATCTTTAAGTTAATTCTCCACATTTACTTTAGCAAAATTTCCATACGGTATTTTTTTATTTACTTGATGGGGAACAGATAAATCAGAAATTGCATAAATTAAATCATGTTGAGAGAAGCCTGGTAGAGGAGTCTGTCCATAGGTTAATAACAATTCATTACAGTTACTGCTTATCACATCTAAATTAGAATCACGTTGCAGTATGATAAGTACCACGAAAAGGAACGTAATCTAGATTGCACAAATTCAAGACATAAGGTATAACCAAAGCATCATCTCCACCTCTACCAAAACCCGCATTTAAATCACCACATAAGAAAGAGTATTTGGGGGCTGGCGACTACGTGCCACCGTTTTCGGGGCGACCTGACTGTACGCCCGTTCCGCGCCCTGCCCTGCCCCACTCTGCCCCGCCACACCCCGTCAGTTGTAGGGCAAATCTCTCTCACTCCCTCCCTTTCTCTCTGTGCCCATCCCGCGCCACGCCCCGCTAGGCCCGCCACGCAAAAAAAATTAGCCGGGCCTCGGGATATTCCATCTTTCCAAACATGTGGTGTGTGAGCGAGAAGAGGAGCAACTATAATCGTTTTTCGTGAAACAGTGTGGGGGGGGGGGGGGGGGAGATGGGGGGGGGGATCAGGAGAGAGAGAGACCCGATAGGAGTTAAGCGCGAATGGAATGGCGGGGGAGGGGGGGGGGGGGGGGACTGGAATAGCGGAGCGATGTTCGCGTTGGAACTACGAACTCATGGCCAGCCAGGCCGCACATTCCGCGCCACGCCCCGCTCCGCCCTGCCTAGGGGTGCGCATTCGAAACCGTTATTCGAATATCGAATCTTCGACTCTTCGAATAGTACGTATTCGAATGGCGTTCGATATTCGTCAGAAAAGTTCGAATAATTCGAATATTCGAAGGCTTTCTTAGGGAAGTTCGAGCGAGGCAGAAAAGAGGAATCAAGGAGTATAAACGAAATAAAACCGCATCGGTAGCACGGCCTGATCGATCTTTTTTAACACTTACCAGGTGCCAACTCAAGCAGAACTCCCCTGATACTACTAGAAACCTAGAAAAGTACTGGAAAGGGGGGGGGGGGGGGTACTTACATTGCCTTGAATGACGCGTTTAGCTTAAATTAATCTTGAAGCTAAAAAGACACATATCACGGGCTCTCATGCCGGCTGATACAGTGCACGCGTGCCGACAGAAGCAATCGCGTAGGAATCGAAGACGCCTTGGACGACTTTAGGGCACTGTAAAGGTCGCTTGGGACAAGGGTGGTTTACCTTGCTCCGGTTTGATAACTGTTGAATAGTTAAGGACACCCCTATCTGGTGCCCAAGGAACATTCATGCACATTTGACCTGAAAGCAATATGTAACACAATAAAAGTGAAGTTTCACATTACAACAATCAATCATTCCAGACATCAGTATAAACAAACCTTAACTGTCAAGTTCTTCAACAACAGGTTCACTCGATAACGACAGGCTGTGGAGGAGCTCCAACATCTCATCTGATGACCATACGACTGTGAATGGCCGCCAACTGACTTCAAACATTGTGTTCTCACCATACTCTTTATCAGCAGCAACTGCTTCTTTTGAGAGAGCCTGCCGCATGACTTCGTCCAGATCATTTTGGCACCTGTCCTCTACAACACCACCATACTTGATGACGAGGTTAAATGTTTGTATCTATTTTTGGCTTTCTTGGCCGCTTTTTAAATGTTCCATCAGCATGAACATTTTCTTGGGTTGCCAAAAACTGCAGCACGCGGCCAGAGGCAAAAACAACAGCCACAGTACCTGCTGATGTAGTACCAATAACTACTTGGAAGATAAAGTCTGCTCCATGAACAGTGCGACACACTGGTCTCATATTGGGCGTACCAAGTAATACACCTAGATATTGAGGTGTGTTCGGTATCATTGGATAGTTCTCACTTATAGCAGCACACAACGCCGACGTCATTCTAACTCTGGCAAAGCGGCTTGCAAGTACAGGATTTTGTGCACTGAAACAGGGGGGGGGGGGGGGGGACTGTAATGAACAAGGATAAAATAACTCTGAAGTGTTGAAGGTTATGGTTCCAATTACCTGATCTTCATGTTATTAAGAATTATTCTAACTTTAGTTCCAAAAACATTATTCTTTGCTTCTCTTATCATGGCTCTCCTTAACTCTAAGTCAGCATAGCATGTAGCAGATGGTCTGGGAAGTGATTGTGAGGATTGAGATATGTCAAAAACCCTGCACGAGATACAGTAGTTGTGCCTTCACAGCATCGCCCTCCTGATAGATAGTGGCGGCAACGTAGTCGTAGGCGTTTAGCTTCACTAATATTATAATAAAGCCATCACCACAGTGAAGGATTCGAGAATTGGTCTTGCGCCCTGCGAAGACCTGAACGGGGCCGCCACGACTACCCTCCACCCTCCAACCAAAGTTATGTCAGACTCATACCACTCATAAAGCACGTTGGACGTCCAACTACGATACATAATTTTGTTGCTGTTAATTAACCGGAAATGATAAGTGATACGTCTCTGGCAAACCAAGACTTCTTTCAAAAATGTACAAAGTGCGCTCATCCTACGCGCAACCTAATCCAATGGTCGAGGGTGCTGCGCTCCGGCGTACTCCAGCAGCACTAACTGCTGTGAAGAACAGATGAGGGCAGCACTGTGTTCGCACAGTAACCTAGCAGCGAGGCTACAGCACAAAAGGGTTCCCGGCATGAGAAATCCATGCCACTCTTTAAAAACATTTATAATAACTAAATATAATAAAATAAAGATATTGCGTTTCATTCATTTCACAAGCAAAATCATAGAAAATTATTTTTAGTTTAAATAAGAGTCGGAGTGTAGGGTTGAAGCCAATGTATTAACCGTGAGGAGTCGCTACACGAAGTGACGCCTGCATTTATAGGACGAAGAGAGGAAGTAAGGAAGAACAAGAAGTGGTGGGGGTACTAGTGTGGGAGGTACTCGAGAGAAGTTAGCCGCGGATAAATAGATGACTGTCGGCTATCAACAAAGGAAAGGGTTATGTTGCCCATAGACTGATCAGTTTATGTTTTATCTCTTTAATTAGCTGCTCTATGTAACACCACTCCCTCCTTTTTAAGCTCCCTTCCTCTCTTTAAGTCCTTTACAAAATTTTAAAATGTTACAATTTCATCTATAATAGATCACTTTTACCTATTCCTGACTATCCCATGAAAATTTCGGAATGCATGTGGCATACATGTCTTCATACATGTGGTACATGTATGGCAAATTCACTTTGAGCATGCATGTGACATACGTTTCTCATGCATGTGACCGGCGTTGTACATGTATGTGTGACCCACGAGTGACACCCCTATCTAGGCATGTGCCATACGTGTTGACACGTATGTCACGTGCATGTGTCATACATATAACATACGAGCGAGATTCCTTTCAATGCATGTGTCATACATGCACAAATGTGTGTCAGATTTATGTCATACTTATGATACGTATGGCGAGTGCATGCGACATACCTGATGGCAAGTACCTGCTTGTATGTGTCATGTGTGTCAATATCTATGGAGTATGTATGTGCCATACCTGATGTATGGCATTTTGATGCATGTAACATGTGTGGCACTTACATGTACCATACATGTCATGTTGTATATTACATATATGTACAACATACATCCCAGATTGAAATAATGGCAGCAATTTAAATAAACAGAACGAAATTCAACGTAATACTGAAAATATAATTACAACGTAGCAAGAGGTTACCTTATACATATAACTAGAACCATCCAGTGATAAAAGAATACATCTAATTCTGGGCAACACTAGAAATAAGAATAATAATGTGTACATAGAACATAAAACAAATTCAAATTCTAGGCAACACTAGAAATGAGAACAATCATATGATTATGAAGAACAAAAACAAAAAAACATTCAAATTCTTACATAAGTAATAAAGAATTCTAAGAATGGTCAGTTAGAAAGGAGTGATGTGCTACAAATTTGTGTTATTTAACTGACCAGAAACAGATCACCCAAATAAAAATTAAGTCAAATTAGTGAAACAAAAGTAATTAAGACTTATGGCCTTAACATCTGAAAGCTGTCAAGTGATCAAAAGTATGAACAACAGTGAAGTTAAATTAAATTTGACCAGCAACTTCTTTAAGAAATGAGAACAATTATATGATTATATGATTATGAAGAACAAAACCAAAAAAACATTCAAATTCTTACATAAGATAAGTAATAAAGAATTTTAAGAATGGGCAGTTAGAAAGGAATGATGTGCTACGAATTTGAGTAATTTAACTGACCAGAAACAGATCACCCAAATAAAAATTAAGTCAAATTAGTGAAACAAAACTAATTAAGACTTATGGCCTTAACATCTGAAAGCCGTCAAGTGATCAAAAGTATGAACAAAAGCATATTTAAGTTAAATTTGACCAGCAACTTCTTTCACTAGCCGCTCATGATAACGTGTCTCATTTAACACGTCCCCGATTGACTTCTTGACACTGGTAAAAGATGGCTCTGTCCACCCTTTCGCCTTGGCCCTCGACTTGCAGTATTCTGCGAAGAAAGTAAAAACATTAGGGCAGGTTACAACAAATGAAGTGGACACACAACCAGTGCAACTTACCATGGATAGCATTCACACCATCACTGTCAAGTGCTGGCCTCAACACCGAAAGAACCCCTGCCCTGGCACTGGAGGGCCGCCCAGACACAGAGCATTCCCTGACTGCTTGCTCAGTATATACCTCAACAGTTAATTTCCTTGCAATTGTAAGGGCCGTCTTTGATTCCCTTTTAATTTCTCTCAGTTTGTTCTTCGGCACCCACACTTTGTACGGAGGGAACAACTGAACGCACTGGAAGAATAGTACACTGTTAAATGACCAGTAAATAGTTACAAGAGCATGTTTCAGCAAATAAGAAAAAAGCTTACTTCTGGACTATCCGCGTCAAACCTATAAAAACCACTGCTAAATTCTAGTTTAGTGTACTTGGGTTTCTTAGGTCTGGATCGCCTAGCAGACACTATGGAGATAAATAAAAGGTAACATTAATTGATGAGTCTGTTGCAGAAATTGCCATAAGAAATAAGAATAACCAGAGGCCATAACTCACCTTGGCCTGTCTTGTCAGCTGAAGCAGGTGCTCTCATTTTCATCACTTGTAACACTGTCTTTTCCATCTTTTTTCCCAACTTCCTCCTCCATAGCAACTTCCTTCTCTATTCCACCTCCTTTCTCTGTATCAAACTCGTTCTCAATTCCAACTTCTTTCACAGTATTAACATCCAAATTGTCAGGACCTAATTGAAAACCAAAAGTTGAATGAAGTTTGTGAAAAAAACATATCCTGTACAGCACTACTAGCACTACTGTGTGGACAAGAGAACTAAGAAAAGTGTTGCCATCAACCCCTTAATATGCAATAAAAATTTCCAGTGAAAAATAAACTGATGCATGTATTTACTATTGAAATAGCAGTTAAAAACTAGACCAGAATCAACTCACCACTGAAATCATTGTACGCAGGAACAAGCTGCTTCAACTGTTCATCCTCAGAGGACTCGTCGATTGTCATCTTCTTTGGTTTGCTTTTGAGAGTAGATACTAAACAAGAAAAAAAAGGAGGGGGGAGGAGGGATGGAGAAAAGAAAATAAAACTTAGAAATTAAAAAAAAACACATGCCACATGCTTCTCTACATAAATTACATTTTAAACAATATAGTTTTAACTCACCAGGGGTTTCTATATCAGCATTTCTCTTAGCTCTTGAAGTGGAAGCAATAGAAGTAGATTTCTGCTTCTTTGATAAACCAATCAAAGACCTCAGGTCTTTTAACTTGTTAGCTTTGGCTGCCTGCAAAAATAATGGCCAGCAATGCAAGGCAATATTGGATTCAATAAGGACACACTAAGTGATAATTTTAAAACACATACGTGCAAAATACGCTTGATTTGTTCACCATCAATCTCCTCTTCTGAAGAAGTCGCGCTGTCATCTTTATCTGTGACAGATTTCGTATCATCTCCATTAGCATCCTGAAAAATGCAAAAGACAGCTAAGCAACCAAAAACCAAACAACATTTGATGAGTATTAGTGTGTAACTTATCAATTACCCCACTCTCATCGCCGTCAGCAGTTTCATCGCTGGAGGACTCGGAATCATCCTGCTTCTGCAGGAACGTTTTTGATTTCTTAACCTGGCATTGAATACGCAGAAAAATGAAGAGCTGCACTCGAGTATGAAGCGAGAATAATTATACGGAATAATGTAATCACATACCTCTGGCTCGGAATCAAGAATTTTCTGGGGTTTGACACTTGTTGCTTTCTTAATTGTATTTTTAGAACAGGTATTCAAGTTTTTAGATTTCGCCAATCTGGGCCTGGAAGCATCAAAGCTAGGCTCCCGCCTTGGCTTTCTTTTGTTTAGTTCTTTCATTTTCCTTTCTAACACACTGGGATCATCTGAAACAAAAATGGGCGTATAGGTTAAAAGGTTAAGTGAACACAGCGCGAGGAGACTAGGGCTAGGGCATGGACGGATTATGTCAAAATAACGAGAAATAATGTCCAGCGCGAGCCAAATCAAAAGGAATCTGATTTGCAGCGACAGGAGGCTACAAGTGCCTAAAAAATGCCTCTATTGAAATTCGAAAACCATAACGGTCGCTAGCCTAGCCGGCTTAACCGACTCTAACGACCACTACCACTAGTTGACAATGACACAGCTTTAAATACAAATGGCAAAATTCACAAAAATAAAGCTCACCTCCAAACGCTTTAACAGTGCCATCGATTGGTTTCTTTCTGGTGCCAAATGTGAACTTAACCTTGTCCTCTACCTTCAATGGGGGATGGGCTATGATATCTTCCTTCGGAACCAAGCTGTGCTAGTCGTCCTCCGGGGCATGGAGGACATACCAATCGTACCACAGTTTACCATCTTTTATTGATGTCATATTGCTTGTTGATTGCACACCCACACCACGCGATTGCTGACGGTTAACGACTTCTTCGTATGACTCTACTAGAACCTTCCCGCATTCACAATCAGCGGAGGTGCACGAAAAGCGCGCGATCGCGATACCAGTGCACCGCCTACTCCAAACGCGAGAGCGGTTCGACAATGCTGCCAACTGCATCTCGTCAACGGTCAATTGAAATGTTCTTCTAGCCTCTATCTAAAGTACCCAATCAAATATTTTCTTATGAGTTTATAGAAAACCAAAAATTTAAATAAAACTTTAAAATAAATGTAAATACAAGTGAAAATTTAGATTAGTCTGTGTACAGCTCGCTCGCTCGCTGTCGTCTTGTGCGCCGTGGTGAATGTGCGTGCATGTATGAGAAAGTGGCTATGAAACTTGTTTATTTCACCAGTACACATTGATTCATGATGCATTGATGGGTTCTTAATCACCAAATATCTGAAATTATAACTGACTGGCACATGATATTTATTAATTCGTCAGTATTTCTTCTCTGGCTCCTATCACTGACAAGTGCTGACATTCTAGGTAAGAAAGAATAACCTCAACTTTGTCACATTTTCATGGTGCGGCTCCAATTCGCCTGTAAGTTTGTACATGTGTCTTTTTCAGTTTCTCGTTATGCATTCTGATAAAGGAGAACGGCCATCTCCACCCACTTCACCATGCTATGATCCGCTATCGTCACCCCCAGCTGATATAAATTCCTCTCCATTTCACGGACATTTTAGCAGTACATCAATTTCATCAGATTCATCAGGTCCAGGTTCATCTTCTCCAAGGACTCCAAGGAATAGGGGAAAGAGAAAGAGGCGTAGTGATGGACCTACCGTTGGTATACAATACCTTTACTAGTTAAAAGGAAAGAGCTTGCTGATTCACTCATTTAAAATTTATTTATTCCTTTTTTTTTATTTACAGGCTTCAAGAGCAACTTTGCTACGGAGACTTGAACGTGAAAAGTACAGTGAAGGAAGTGACGACGATGAAGAAGATCAAACTAGCCACATTAACCAAGAACCTGCAAGTTTGCGTGACTGGAGTGAAATCAGAAATAGTTCCCCTCCTTGTGGTGGTATTTCCACTGACAGTTCATCGTCCGAGGATGCTGCAGAAAGCAGCAGCGATGAAAGTTTACAAGATGTGCATCCCAATGTGATAGAGTCAGCAGATGAAGTGCATGGTAGCCCATCTTCAGATGATTGTTTAATCAAAAGTGATAGTTCAGACAAAAGTGACAGTGGTGATGAGATTGAACTTCTTTATGAAGGGTCTGAAATTTCAACTTATGAAGCAATTCTGAAAGCTCTGCAGTTATACATTAGCCAGAGAATGACAAAAACTAACCTTGATGCTACTGTCAGGCTTATAAAATCTCTTCTCCCTACTCCAAATTCATTCCCCACATCTAGTAAGAAGCTATCTAAGCTCAATGAATTGTCAGCATTCCAAGTAGAGACGCAACATTTTTATTGCTGTAAGTGCCAGGGAAAAAAAAGTAATGTAACTGATGAGTGTCTCAACTGTGAGGATTGTGAATGTAAAGACAAAGGGGAAGATGTCCGTAATAATTGTGATTGTCAGAGAACAGGTGTATTTTTTGAATTTTCTATTGAAGCTCAGTTGAAGTATTATTTTGAACACCGTGGTTTAGCATCTGCTATTGATGAGTATCGTGCCAATAGAATTATCAAGGAAGGATGTATCTGTGATATTACTGATGGTAGTGAGTACGTTAAGGTTCGATGTAATTTAAGTAATCAATATGACTTGGTTTTATTATGCAATTCTAATAGAGTTCAGCTGTCAACAAGCTCACAACAAGAACTCTGGCCTATCTTATCCAAAATCTGTGAAGTTCATCCATGTCGTAGGTCTTCTTTTATGCTTGTCAGTGGAGTTTATGTTGACAAAAAGAAACCCAACATGAACATATTTTTTAAACCATTTGTTGATGTCATGAAAAGAATTAACGAAAATGGTGGAATGACTTGGACTCATCCTGAATCACAGATAGATTGTAACTCTCAAGTGGCTTGCCCTGTTTTAAGTGCAGATGCTCCAGCCAAAGCCATAATTTTAAATGTGAGATATCACAGCCATAGATTTGGATGCAATGTATGTGGGCAGAAAGCTGTGCAGGTACGAATCAATTCTGAAGAACCTGCAGTTGAAATCCAGCCGATTCAGAGACAAAAGTCAAAAGCCCGTAAGAAGAGGACGTCAGTGAGACGCTTTGTTTTTGCTGATGTTGAAGCTGCTCTTCGTACAGGTGATAGGATGGCTGCCTTGGGTGAGCTGGCTGAATTAAGAAAAAAGTCTCGGAAAGGAGTGGTAGGTTCTTCTGTTGTCTCTGACATGCCTTATTTTGACAGGGCTATCTGTGTATCTGCAGAATATTTGCATGTTGTGTTACTTGGTGTTGTTAAATATTTCTTAAATATTATGTGTAATGTTACGGCCCGCTGGAACATTAAGAAACACCTTCACAACATTGATGCATTCATAAAGTCCATCAAAGTTCCACACTTCATTAAACGGCTACCAAGGGGTCTACGAGACTTGAAGTTCCTCAAGGGTAATGAATTACGTGCTTTCTTGCTATTTTATTCTTTGCCAGCATTAGAGAGTTATCTTCCTGAAGAGTATTTTCAACACTGGATGCTATTGGTTGCAGCAATTTACATTTTACTGAAGGATTGTATTACAGAGGATGATCTTCATACTGCCAATGTGATGTTGCGCTGTTTTGTAAGAGATATTGGAACTTTGTATCATGACAAGTATTACACCTACAATGTTCATAATTTATTGCATCTATGCACCTTAGTCAGAAGGTGGGGAAATTTGTGGGCCACAAGTGCGTTTGATTTTGAGAGTTTTAACGGCTTCATTACTTCTCATGTGCATGGAACAAAACACCTAGGTAAGGAACTTTTGAATAATATTAAGATAATACAGAGTACGAAGGTTTTAGAAAAACTGTTAAAAGACAGCTCTATTACTAGTGTTATAGAAGATGTGAAGGTGTGTGGTAAAGATTTGTCAGAACTGTTATCAGATGTAGAGAAGTTATGTCTGTCCCAAGTAGAAATTGAGAATTTTCAGATATTTGACCGAATCAGACTCAAATCTATTGTGTATACTTCAAGGCATTATGATGAAAAAGTTAAACGTGCCAATTCTTTTATCCAGTTCTGTCAAAAGACAGATTTGTTAGAATATGGTGAAATTTTGCATTTTGTAAGGGACGTAACTACTCACAATTCTATTGTCTGGTCGATCTGTTTGCAGTAAAGCACAGACACATTTTTTTTTCTGGAGGAAAGCTTGTACCAGATTAATCATCTTATACCTGTTGAGTCTGCATGTAAATTGATTGTTGTCCCTATATCTTGCATTGTTACAAAAGTCATCAAAGCTGGAATTTATCTGTGTTTAAGGCCAAACCCTTATGAGGTTAATCTTTAATTTACTTTTATCACATAAGACTCGGTGACTTTTACAGTATCAAGTGAATTGTTTTACATATAAAATGTGTTGCCAAGTACTTTATGTATCAAATCCTTTTAAGAAATGACGAAAGCTTGTTACATTTTCTTCACATGTGTGAATTAAATAATTTCTGCCAGAATCACTGAATTTAATTAATTACCTGCCTCATTCTTCTCCTTGTGTCGTCTGGGCTCGTCTCTCTAGTCTAGACTGAGGCTGGCTAAAGACCTTCTGAGTATGCTTGTTTAAGATTACAATGGTTGGTTACGAGGTATGCTTCAAAAACCTGTAGGAAACCGAAGCCTGCCCAAGTCTGAAAGCTGTCATGGTTGCACAGAGATTAAACAAATATTGCAATGATAATGATAATGTTAAATGTTGCTTCACCACATGAGAAACAGTAGACCTTGAGATTTTGGAACCATAAATGGGTCAAGAAATGGACAAAGAAAAATAGACAAGAAACCTAGGCTAATCCCTCCACCATACGAGTTGACCACGATAAGGGCTGAAGATAAAATAGTGCACTAAGAGCAAAGGGAAGATAACTAGCCAGGGCCCGCCGGGCCTAATGCTGCGCTCGCTGCTGCAGCCAGATAAAAGAGGAACAGACATGTGCTGCTAGATATGCGGCTGCACATTTTGAATCCTTTGCAGTAATTGTATTTTAAGCACTTAACCTAGCCTAACCTAGCCTAACTAACCTAACCTAGCCTAACCTACCTTACCTACCTAACCTAATCTAGCCTAACCAAAACTTACACTATACTATCCTTACCTAACCTAACCTACCTAACCTAGCCTAACTAAAACTTATCCTATCCTAACCTAGCCTAACCTAACCTTTGGATAGCCATAGATAGGATGAAGATAGGTATATATTTATATATATATATAGCTAAATCTAGCTAGAGATAGGATGAAGACATATAGTAATAGTAAGATACCTATGCTTAACTATAGGTATCCGGGGGGGGGGGGTCGTAACTTTTCTTCTTTGCAGAAGCCCACAGTGAGCTTCGCTTCGCTGAGCAATAAGCATAGTCAAATTATACTAGTTTTGATTGTGCCAGGAGAGAACCAGAGCAGCAGAGAGTCTGAATGTATGTTTACAGTATGAAGCCATGTATGCCGCATGCCGCATACAAGGAGTAACACATGTATGCTTGCCATACAAAGGGGTCCAACGTGCATGCATGTTGAAAATATGAAGCCATGCATGTGGCATACAAGGAGGTGTTACATGTATGCGTGCCATACATAGGGGTCCGGCCTGCATGCATGTCGAAAGTATAATGCCATGTATGTGGCATACAAGGAGGTGTTATATTTATGCTTGCCATGCAAAGGGGTCCAGCCTGCATGCATATCACATGTATGTTGTCATGTACATCGCATGCATGAGGATGTCACATGAATATATGGCATGCGAATGGGTATCGTCTACATGTATGTTAAATGTATGGATCCATGCATGTGGCATACATGGTAATGTCCAATACATGCGTGACATATAAGGGGATCCTGTCAGTTTGCATGTCACTCGTATGTGGACGTGTATGTTTCACATACGTTAGTGTATAGAACACGTATGTGCCATACAAATACGTATGGCATACATACATGCTACATGTACGGGTTGTGCATGTCACATGTATGGGACGGGTTTCACGGGAGCAACACATTGCCGACTTAAAGTGGACATTCGAGACTTCCCCATTTGTACAAGGAGTAAGTGAAAAACCCAGTGGGTACAAAAACCTTACTCAGAAGCTCACCGAATAAAAACCCGACCACTAACTACCCTAATTTTTGCTGACCTGTAAGACCACTTCCATCTTTTACACAACTCCACTTGTGCTCGCTTCGAGTGTCCAGTTCCAAGCCCAAATGACTTCCATGCTTTAATGCAAAGAAACAAGAAGATTTGATCCCTTCCTATTACACAATATTCCGCGCGGGGCGGCGGAGTGTATTCCCATCTCTCCACAGCCCCGCAGCGCGCTGGCCACGCGGTGTCTGGGACAGGGAAGGCGGGGAGGAGACGAGCGTGCCACTCGCTGTGGCTGCACTGTTACCAACAGCGGTCGTTCTGCGCCCAGCTCTCGCTCTGCGCTCTGCCTTGCGTTCTGTGTTGGTTGGACTGTCCCTACGCAGCTCGGGGTTCCCCTCTCCTACCAGCTGTTTGCTGTGTTTGCGTCCCCTAAAGAATGCTTGGAACGAAGAGGAAGGGCTTGCCGAGCTCGGACGAGAGTGATCCGGAATCTCCAGGCAACTGCACCACTGGCGACGAACCGGTGTAATCTTGGCCAGAAAATTTTCCTGCCAGAAAATTTTTTTTTCTTCGATTCATGCCGGTCGGTCTAAAACGTCGAGAAATCAATACTTCACAGTTTTAACAGGTCTGGTTCCCAAGATATTCGGTTTTCAATTTTCGTAATTCTGGCCAGAAATTTTTTCACCTAAATTTTGTTTTTTTCTTTTCCGTCCCGTTTGATCTGAAACGTCGAGAAATGACTGCGAAAAAGTTTTAACAGGCATAGTTGGCCAAATATCCGGTCTACAAAATACGTAATTCTGGCCAGAAAAAGCAAAGTTTGGCCAAAAATAGCAAATTCTGACCAGAAAAAGCAAAATTTGGCCTGTTAAAACTTAAAACTTGGTTTCAGACGATGCAGCTGGTCGAGCTGGTCGAGACTAAACACCGTTCAGGGTCTTAACAGGCTCAATATTGGATCTGGATGCGCCACAGTGGATGCGAGTGCGTTGTCACAAGAGTGCTCGAATACGCTCGCCGACCCGTACAGGCAAAATTTGGCCTGTTAAAACCTAAAACTTGGTTTCAGACGATGCAGCTGGTCGAGCTTGTCGAGACTCAACCCCGGTTAGGGTTTTGACAGGCTAAATATTGGCTCTAGCTGCGTCAAAGTGGATACCAGAGTGTTTTCACGAGAGTGCTCCAATACGCTCGCCGACCCGTACAGGCAAAATTTGGCCTGTTAAAACCTTAAACTTGGTTTCAGACGATGCAGCTGGTCGAGCGTGTCGAGACTAAACCCCGTTTGGGGTTTTAACAGGCTAAATATTGGCTCTGGCTGCGTCAGAGTGGATACCAGAGTGTTTTCACGAGAGTGCTCGAATACGCTCGCCGACCCGTACAGGCAAAATTTGGCCTGTTAAAACCTTAAACTTGGTTTCAGACGATGCAGCTGGTCGAGCGTGTCGAGACTAAACCCCGTTTGGGGTTTTAACAGGCTAAATATTGGCTCTGGCTGCGTCAGAGTGGATACCAGAGTGTTTTCACGAGAGTGCTCCAATACGCTCGCCGACCCGTACAGGCAAAATTTGGCCTGTTAAAACCTTCAACATGGTTTCAGACAATGCAGCTAATCGAGCTTGTCGAGACTAAACCCCGTTTAGGGTTTTAACAGGCTAAATATTGGCTCCAGCTGCGTCAGAGTGGATACCAGAGTGTTTTCACGAGAGTGCTCCAATACGCTCGCCGACCCGTACAGGCAAAATTTGGCCTGTTAAAACCTTAAACTTGGTTTCAGACGATGCAGCTAATCGAGCTTGTCGAGACTAAACCCCGGTTAGGGTTTTAACAGGCTAGATATTGGCACTGGCTGCGTCAGAGTCGATGCCAATGTGTTTTACAAGATGTGCATGTCTGCTCACCGATTCGTACAGGCAAAATTTGGCCTGTTAAAACCTTCAACTTGGTTTCAGACGATGCAGCTGGTCGAGCTTGTCGAGACTAAATCCCGTTTAGGGTTTTAACAGGCTACATATTGGCTCCAGCTGCGTCAGAGTGGATACCAGAGTGTTTTCACGAGAGTGCTCGAATACGCTCGCCGACCCGTACAGGCAAAATTTGGCCTGTTAAAACCTAAAACTTGGTTTTGGACGATGCAGCTGGTCGAGCTGGTTGAGACTCAACCCCGTTTAGGGTTTTAACAGGCTAAATATTGGCTCCAGCTGCGTCAAAGTGGATACCAGAGTGTTTTCACGAGAGTGCTCCAATACGCTCGCCTACCCGTACAGGCAAAATTTGGCCAGTTAAAACCTTAAACTTGGTTTCAGACTATGCAGCTTATCGAGCTTGTCGAGACTCAACCCCAGTTAGGGATTTAACAGGCTAAATATTGGCTCCAGCTGCGTCAGAGTGGATACCAGAGTGTTTTCACGAGAGTGTTCGAATACGCTAGCCGACCCGTACAGGCGAAATTTAGCCTGTTAAAACCCTAAACGGGGTTTAGTCTCGACCAGCTCGACCAGCTGCATCGTCTGAAACCAAGTTTTAGGTTTTAACAGGCCAAATTTTGCCTGTACGGGTCGGCGAGCGAATACGAACACTCTCGTGAAAACACTCTGGTATCCACTCTGACGCAGCTGCAGCCAATATTTAGCCTGTTAAAACCCTAAACGGGGTTTAGTCTCGATAAGCTCGACCAGCTGCATCGTCTGAAACCAAGTTTTAGGTTTTAACAGGCCAAATTTTGCCTGTACGGGTCGGCGAGCGTATTCGAGCACTCTCGTGAAAACACTCTGGTATCCACTCTGACGCAGCTGGAGCCAATATTTAGCCTGTTAAAACCCTAATCGGGGTTTAGTCACGACAAGCTCGACCAGCTGCACCGTCTGAAACCAAGTTTTAAGTATTAACATGCCAAATTTTCCCTGTACGAATCGGTGAGCAGACATGCACATCTAGTAAAGCACATTGGTATCGACTCTGACGCAGCCAGTCCCAATATTTAGCCTGTTAAAACCCCAAACGGGGTTTAGTCTCGACAAGCTCGACCAGCTGCATCGTCTGAAACAAAGTTTAAGGTTTTAACAGGCCAAATATTGCCACTCAAAGGAGGCAACGTGGATACTGGACATTTCGATGTCCGTGTTCCGGGGTATGTTTAGGAAAAAGGGAGGTTTGGCCCTGAAAAAGGGAGGGAGGTTGCCTTTTCTGTGACACCTGATTCAAAACGTCTTGGCGCCCCTGCAAGGTAAGAGAAATATGTGTGACTTCTTTTGTAATGTAATGTGTGCATGATTTTTATTTTACATTCACTTACCGACAGCAAAAATGCAGGGTGATGGTGGAACTTCAACTATTTCATGAAGTCTTGTGCCGACCTGCATAATGAACAGCGATTTAAAATTTAAGAATGCCAATGAAATGAAAATGACTTATGCAGTTTACCTCAACACGTTGAATGAGAAGACTGGGATCATCACCAAAATAATTTTCAAGCATCAATATTATAGCAAATAGCTCTTTGTCAACTTGCTCTTCTTCACTGTCTAGACGCTTCATCATTCTTGTTAGCTGGCCTGGTCAACCGACAAGTCTTACACCTCAGGAATCCAGTTTTGGAGACTCTCCTCAAAGTTTCTGCTTGTCAGTATCTCAAAGTGGACGTAAGTTTTTGTGAGTTGTTTTAAGTTCTGTGTCCCAATCATAATGTTTTGTTCTTGTGGTGACATACGTCTCCACCATTTCTTTGGCAGCCTCTCCCAGAGTCACCTCAGTTTCCCCTTCAGGGAGAGAGAGTACCCTCAACCGAACACACCCATAAGCCTCTTGAATTTTAAGAGCTTCTTTTGCCTCCATAGGCCTGTCCTTCCTATTCACATTGTCCAACCTATTGATCAGCTTATAATTTAGTTTCTCTGTCGGTGTTACAAGATTTCTTCTTGACCGATTCCCTACATATATTTCATTAAAGGAGTGGGGATTGTCCATTATCACGTCCGCTGCCACACCTTTGAAAAAACTTCTTTGGACTTAGGGGACATTTGCAATTACACTGTCCACCATAAACTCCACACAAGTATTTAGCTCCTTGTTGTTAAGTTACTTTTTTGTCTTCTTTTTTTAATGACACTGTCTGGCAGTTTGTTGTAGTCAATGTGAAAAAACTATGACGTAGGGGCTGTACAGCAGCTACCAATTTTGGAGTAGGAGCGTTATTTTCAGTCGAGACACCTTCAGGAAAAGAAAAATCAAATGTTGTCAGTTACACTGGGCGTCAAAATTAGCGGTCCACTTTTTGTTGGCGCTGCTACCGCTACCATTTTTAAGTTTTTCAAGCTAGAACCTTGAAATTTGGTACAGACCTGCCTCTAACATTGGTCTCGAGCCTCCCAAAACGTTAAGTAAACAAAGCCAATTTTGTAAAATTTTGTAAAATTTTGCAGGGGTACACGCCGTAGCGATGTAAGGGTTGAAGTCGTTGAGATACCGACTTCCCAGTCTGACATCTTTAAGTCGTTGAGATATCGACTTCCTAGTCTGTCATCTTTTTCCTAAAGGTTGGAGCCTTACAAAATCCACAAAATCGGCTTCCGCGCCTTCCTACCCCTATCAGGAGAAACCACAGAAAAGCAAGAAGATATCGTTAAAAAGTGTCTAAGTTTTCAGTTTTTTCGGGTTTTTTGGACTTTGGAGGGGTTGATCTGAGTCGCGGCGCTCATTATCGGAACCCCAGAGTCCATCGCTACCGCTGCCGATCAATTTTAAAACGGTTCTACCACTAACTCAAAAACTACCCCTCATCCCCGCCAAAATTTTGGGATGGTCGGAGAGGGTTGAAATGCGAGATTTGGCAGTTTTAGGCACCCATAATGCCACACGGACTGTAATTTTCCCAATTTTAGCTTTTCAAATGGGTTTTAATGATCCCCTTCACGGCGTTTCTCGACCTTGCCACACTTAAGGGGTGGATGTAGCCGGAGGGGGTGGCCCATGAACTTGACGCTTCGGGAGGCTCGAGACTAATGTTGGGGGCAGGTCTGTACCATATTTCAAGGTTCTAGCTTAAAAAAAAAACTAAGAAATGGTAGCGCCAACAAACAGTGGACAGCTAATTTTGACGCCCAGTGCAGTATGTCAATTTGCATCATTTTTGGCTGAGCGACAGCGAAGCCCTTACCCCACTGGCCCAAAAATGTTTCGTCTGTTTGTGTCTGTCTGTCCGCGCGATTTCTCGAGAACGGTTCATAGTAGAGGGCTCAAGTTTGGATCTTCTTGCATCATACCGGAGTCAACCTCACCTCGGGGACACCGTAGACAAAATAGTTTCTAGGATAATTTTTACAACTAGTCTTAGATTTTATAAAATAATTAACAACGCAATTACGATAGTGACGCACGCATCGATCACTGTTCATAATTTCGATAGGACGGTGCAAGATACGAACTTTTACATGTGAATGGACCCCTACTGAAATCGTCCGAGAACCCCCCCCCCCCCCCCCCCCCAAAAAAAAAAAAAAAAAAAGGAAAAAAAAATGCGAAAACCGACCTCAGGTGCTGCTGCAGGTGCCGGTTGGCAAAACAGGGCCTTCTTGGGCAAAACGGGTGTGCAAACTTTTAAATCGTGCAGAATTTTAAACTTGAACATGGCGACCGCACCTATCTAAAGTCACCCCTAGACTTCAGTCAAGATGCCGAAATCAACCCCAGGTGCTGCTGATGGTGCCAGTGGTCAAAGCAGGGCCTCCTTGGACCAACTGGTTAGGCTAGGGTAGGTTAGGTTTGAGCAGCATTGAATATGGTAGAGAAGTCCACAATGAGTAGGGAAAGTAAGGGTAGGTTAGGTCACAGTAGACTAGGTTAGGGTCGGTTACGTTAGGGTAGGTTAGAATTGGCTAGGGTCGGTTACGTTAGAGTAGGTTAGGTTAGAGAGGGCTAGGGTTGGTTACGTAAGGGAAGGGTAGGTGAAGTAAGAGGTGAGCACAATCGAGTACGGTAGAGAAGTACACAATACGGTGGTTAGGTTAAAAGCGTAGCGACCCCTGCGCCTCAAGGCCTGACTGATTGGCCCCGCAGGGTCCCTCTCGCCCGGTGACAGCCGCCGGCAGGCCAAGGTAGGTGTACGCCAGGCGTGGAGGGGTGGAACTGCAACAAGGGTTCGATCACATTATTTTTGCACCCCATGTTTTCAATTACCCCTCCAGGTGCCCACCTTGGCCCTTTCGGGTTGAACATCTTGAACCTTACCAAATCTTGCGGCTGGAACCGTGGTGTTATACTCTCCGGTTCCAGTGGCGGGGTGTATTACGTTACGCTGTGCTTCTAACGCTGTCACCAGGCGTTGCTCTGGCGTTCCCTCCCTGACCTTGCCCAGCATCTCTTTAAGTGTCCGCATCGCTCTTTCCCTGGGCCCGTTCGCACGTGGGTCACATGGCGGTGAGTTCCTCCGTTCAACCCCTCTGTCTGCGAGGAACTGGACGTATTCTGCCGAGTGGAAGCATGTGGCGTTATCAGACACGACTGTGTCGCACAGGCCTTGGGTGGTAAATGCTCTCCCCAGGCAAGTGGTAACGGCTGTCGCGCTTTGCTCGTTTACACAGAATGCCCCTAGAATGCACCTAGGAATGTACTGGTTCGCAAAATCCACATGCAGGCGCCCCCAAGGTCTGGCTTCGAGCCGTGCCACGAGTCTTGCCGGCGCATCTGGCATCTGCTCTCGACACGCCGTGCAAGTCGCAACGTATTCCGTATTTTTTATTTTTTTGTTTGTAAAAGAACGTTTTTCTGACTGTTTTACTCCAAGCTCGACATCAAGGCGATCGCAGCTATGGTTCGGCAGCGCGCTGGTTGACGACGGTGTATGGGGTGAAATAGCACACCCGATGCCGAAATTGACACGACAACGCTCCAATTGGTCCTTATCTCGTATTGCTATGTTGAATCTGGCTGCGTGCGCTCCGGAGCCCCGGGTGCCACCAGCCAGCAGTGTAGATTCACGATAGCGCCATTATGCTTGGCGTGAAAACCGAAAGCGACGAAGCTAGGGCCATATTCGCAGCTCACTGCTCTGGCGCGTCTGCCAAACTTGTGGAGCGTACAGCGACTGGGTCCGCACACGAAGCCCTAAGTGTTTGGTGTTACACTTGGCGTCCCAGGTATGAGCAGGCGCGGCCACTTTTTGCCTACTTACAGGCGGAAAGCCTGTGTGGTTTGCCTACTTTCCTGGCGCCGATAGGCCCGAAGGGGGCGGGGACTTTTCGATTAATTTTTATATCAAGTGCTATCTGACATTTTTAAAATGGTAAGGATATTTTAAATGGAGTATTTTCCCTGACTGTTGACATGTGAACCATGAAAAGTATAAACCGTGACGGGACCCCTCAAAATAAATAATATTGTCTGATTTATACATTCGTTGTGAATAGTAGTGAAATAGTAAGAAACCAAGTGCAAACCCTCTAGTTTTGATCGGTTTTTACTTACATTTGATATTTGTCCTCACTAGGGGGTAGAAAACCCCTTATTCTAGGCATTTTTTAAATGAATAGGGTTCCGCCCGGAAAAATTACCTTGTGGTTAGTATACACCACTTAAACAGGGTGGTCCAATATTCACGTCGAATGAAAAAAGCCCATGTTCGGGTGCGGGCAGTCTTTGAACACATTTTTGTCCGAAAATAAAAGCAGGAGGCATCGCTACGTAGTGTTCTGTCGCTGTTGTGTTGCGGGCCGCCCGCTCTGACGCGAATGTCGGGTCGGCACCGCTAGAGGGTTACCTGATCCTATAATCTCCGTTTCCTTTGTTTCTTAGTTCGGGCGGGCTACATTACGCAGTATGTCAGTAACTTCAATTTTCGAAATAAAGATGTTCACTGACCGCCCCTAGTACCTATCTCTGTACCTACCACACGCACCTTCCACTTACTTACTTTTTAATGCTATTTAGACCACCCCTTCCCCTAGAGAGGTTTATTTGCCAAAAGATTTTATGTCATGGGGCTTGGTTCGGATTCCAGTTCTATGTTGAAAACCGTGAATGTTGGTTTGGTTCCCCGGTCGATTTGATCGGACCACCGGAAGGGGTTGCGCAACGAGCCGGAAGTTGCAGTGTATCGCCCCATCTGTGGTCTGAAAAAAAAAAAACGATTACACGCAAACAAAAATTAGCATTGACAAAGACTCCCTATATTAACACCCTTCGGGCGAAAATTTCGTCCGTTTTGCTCTCTGGCACCTGTGTTGATTTGGGGTGTTTTATCCAAGAAAATATATGTTTCTGTGTGATCGGAGCATACCCCGGATGTGGTGTAACACGGCAAATTCCGGCTCGTTGCGCGACCCCTTCCGGTGGTCCGATCAAATCGACCGGGGAACCAAACCAACATTCACGGTTTTCAACATAGAACTGGAATCCGAACCAAGCCCCATGACATAAAATCTTTTGGCAAATAAACCTCTCTAGGGGGAAGGGGTGGTCTAAATAGCATTAAAAAGTAAGTAAGTGGAAGGTGCGTGTGGTCAAAGTCGACCGAGGCATCAACATTCATAGTGCTCAACAAAGAACCGGAATCCAAACGAGCCCCACGACATATATAACACGTTTGGCAAACGAACCTCTTTTCCTCGCCCCTTCTTCCGTCCCTAGGCCCCTTCATGAAGCAAAGACATCACTGCATCCATTGGCTCTCTTACAGCGCCGTATTCTTCAAGATGAAACAGCTCATAGCATTCTACTTTTTCGTTGCGTTGTCTGTTGCACCAGGAAGACACATCAGCAGCTTCGCTGTGAGCATGAACCCTCGTTCCAATCTTTCGTTTGTGCTGAAAGAACAGTCGGAGAAACAATTCTTTTTTTTTTCTCTTGCCTCCGGAGCTTCCGACCGGCCCGTGTTCCTTGGGTAGAATGCAGGCGCGGATACAGGGGAGGGGCGCCTCAGAAGGGCGCCGGAAATGTAGGCAACCGGCGTAACTTTTCCGCCTGTAAGTAGGCAAAAAGCATGACATTGCCTCCCCCTGAAGCCGCTACTGGTAGAATGGGACCAGAGAACAGCGGAGAGCAGCAGGGGCGTGCGTGCACTCTTGGCCCAGCGCGCAGCGAGGTGGATGGTTTTTGAGATAACGGCGTTTACAGAGTGCGAAAATCAAGCAAAACTCCGTTTTTCGTATTTTTGCTTGATTTTCGCACTGTAAACGCCGATATCTCAAAAACCGTCCACCTCGCTGCGCGCTGGGCCAAGAGCGCACACACGCCCCTGCTGCTCTCCGCTGTTCTCTGGTCCCATTCTACCAGTAGCGGCTTCAGGGGGAGGCAATGGCATGCTTTTTGCCTACTTACAGGCGGAAAAGTTACGCCGATTGACTACATTTCCGGCGCCCTTCTGAGGCGCCCCTGCCCTGTATCCGCGCCTGCATTCTACCCAAGGAACACTAGGGTGTGCCATACTTAATTTTTTTCGAAATTCGGTGTACGCGTTACCTCAATCGTGGCCATTTTTCATGCTGATTCCGAGGAAAAAAGGTAAAAACAAATGGAGGCCGTTTAGGGGGTCCGACTCGCCTCGGTTGGGGGCCTAAATGCCTCTCTACAGGGCGAGAAAATAATGTTGTCAAAATTTTTTGACAAATATTCCCCAACCCAAACCGACGAAAGTAGTGCCCTTAAGGGCTGAAATTTCAAGGAAAACGTCGTATCTCTTACGGTTTCGAAGATATCGGCATGAAAAGTGAAAAAATCGATTATTGCACTTTCAATGCCGATATCTTTGAAACCGGAAGAGATACGACGTTTTCCTTGAAATTTCAGTCCTTGAGGTCCCTACTTACGTCGGTTAGGGTTGGGGAATTTTTGTCAAACTTTTTTGTGGCCCTCGGTCGGGTTATACCGAGGCTTTCCCAAACTGCCTAGCACTGACGCATTTCACAACATATCGAAGTAGTTGATATTCGTGTAATGCGATCAGAATCGTGACATGACATTAACTCTGTTGTGGTTGCAGAATAGCCTCATAATCGACATTCGCTCCGTCAATCAGTGGAAACCAAAGTGTTTCGTCCTTAACGGCACAAAAAAAAGGGAGATGGGATGTGTTCGGTGTGGCTGAGTGATGCCCCCTTTTTATTGCTCGCATTCTACAAGTTAATTGTGAAGTCGCAAAAGCCCTGTCGCGCTGTCCGGCCCTGCCGGCTGGCCCATCGTCCGCGAATCGAAGGTCGATCAACACCAGGGTTGGGCACGTTAAATTAACGATTAACGACGTTAGGGTAACGTCGTTAATTATTCATTAACGATAACGTTAACGCGTTAGTTTTGAAGAGAAGCATTAACGTTAACGAGTTAATTAATGCTATCCCTTTAACGCAATAACGCCGTTAACGTTAAAAGATATTTACTTAAATATCTGGAGATGAGATTCCGTTTCTCTCGTGTCGTTTTTTTCTTTAAATTTTAAATTATACGTGTGGTCACAGCCTGTCACTTCTTAGAAGTATGCTTGGAGACAGCACACTCGAGAATGAGTGCTTGCTGACGGTGAATGGACGTTTCTGGATGTAGTTCCGCTCATTTATCTTCAACCTTACTTTAATCGCAATATAATGTACCTCTTAAAGCTGCTTTGTTTTTTATTTAATTTTAATTGTCACAGTGACCTGCATAATTAATGCATTTCTGAAAGCTGTTTTGTTTTTTGTGTAATTTTAATTGTCACAGTGACCTGCATAATTAATGCGTCTTTTAGTATGGTGCTATTTTTTGCACTTGTTTTGCAACTTGTCATTAACAAGTTATTTTTATAATATTTATTAAAACGTAATAACTACTTCAAAGATGAGAGTTAATTCAGTCCACATCCGGTCTAACCCCCCTAAAGACATTTGCTGTAAGTTTATGAAATAAAGCCAATTAATCAACCAAATGGTTCCGAAACGCACATTTATCGAACTTCTGCGTTTTATCTATATATTCCACTTAAGATTAACGTTATCGCCGTTAATCGTTAATTTTAACGTTAACGCGTTAGTTAGCATTTGACTCGGTAACGTAACGCCGATACGTTAGTCAACCCTAGATTAACGGCAAATTTTAACGCGTTAACCTTGGAGATTAACGTGCCCAACCCTGATCAACACTTCGGCTGGACCTCGACTGGACCTCGGCCCGCGCTGTGAGCTGTCTCGTCGCTCTCATACGCACACGCACTGCGGCCGCGCGCACGGCTTGCGGAATCGTAGTTAAAACTGAACAAAACTTATATTTAATTCACAGTAGGGTCCTTGTCAGCTGTCTGACAACACAGTTGCATCTGTTGTGCCGGCTGCATCAGCTTATACAGTTTTACTCAATACATCTGAAATGAAATTTAAGATAAAATAGAATAAATGTTTCTTTACAATTAAGCCCAAAAACCATCAGGTACCCACCAGATTTTCTAGTCCCCTCCTCCCCTTCTTAGTCTTCACCGGAACTGATTATAATGACTTCACTTCTACTTCCCAAAACGAGCAAAATACAATTCAAAATCACGAAGTTTATTCCGGAATTTCCGAAGATCTTCGGCAATATCTTTACCGACATTTTTTTTTTTCGTGAAAGCTCAGAACTTATTTTACCAGTGTAGTGAATCGCCTGCATTTTAATCGTTTAGTAGGAAATAGCGATGTAACTGCGTGTCCCGTTTGAAATAGTAAGGGTGACCCAGCAATATTTTTAGTGCTCCATGGTAATCGTTTATCACCGTTTGCCACGGCGTCCTCTAAGGGTCCCTACATCGCTCACATAAGGACACTCGGGGATGACGACAGCGCGACCGAGAAGATGGAACGACACCACCTGCGTTTCAGCCACTTTAAGCCACACAAACCTTTCGAAGCTCAAACGGTGACCGGTAACATCACTGTTACCGAGAATATCGACGACACTGTATGGGTAAGTCCCCGAATCATGTCGAAATTTCCCTAGGGAAAAAAATCGCTCTAATTGTTTGATTAAAGTTGTTCGTCCGCGAAACGTCATACAAATAAGTTACCACGAATGCTTATCGGAATCTTGAAAAAGCGCTGAATTCGATTGTGTAAAGAAAAGGAAGGGGGAGGGGGGTGAAATCATCGAACTAAATATTCAGATATTAACGATATAATGACTGTAATTTTCGCTCGTTCTTATCTCAAAACCGGGAAGGGCCACAGATAAATCAACATTATTTGCAAACAAACTGAAGAAAACCGTGGAGACGCATGGCATGTTCGTTATTTCATTGCGAATCAATTATACAGGATGTTTTTTTCTAAGCATGCACACCGTAATACCACAGGCAGACCTCGCCAAAAGCATTTTAAGACAGGGAAGTAGGGGTCAGAAACCTTTCGAGTTACGCTCCTTCTAAGTTAGCGCTATCTGGCGCCGCACAGTAGGCAACCCATTCGACGCCATGCCTTCCCGAGCAGCGCTGCTCGGCTCGGCTCGCGTGCGCTGCCCCCAGTCGAAATATCTGGCTTGAAGAAGGCTTCGAACAAGGCTTCAGCAAAGCTTCACGAGCGCTTGTGAGCATGGCTTGTGGAAGGCTTGGTGAAGCGCTTGGGAGCGCTTCGCCAAGCCTTCTACAAGCCTTCTGCAAGCCGTGGTGCATGTACTCCAGTAGAAACGATTGGCTTTAAATGGGGTCCAAAAATGGGACCGGCGGGTATAGAACTTCAGTTCCTGGCCCTACGGTCCTTGTAATCTAACCATTAGGCTACGAGACTCGCTTGGAAGCCATTGCGCACCGGAGGTGCCACTCTCTACGGCCGCCGGTGATCCAGGAAATATTCTAAGTCCCACAGGTACATATACCACTATGTGGTGAGGGTTGTAGGTCACCGCCATCTTTTGATATGTTGATCCTTGCCCTCCAAAACGCCTTTTAGACCATACTTTTCTGTGCACACATTTTATACAAAAATATTGTCTGTACGGTGATGTAAATGCCTTCAAAAGCAAACGATCTCCAATATGGAGCCGGATGTCGATTCCCCGCGCTGTCGCTGCCGCATTGGTTGCCTACGTGATAAGCGGTTCAAGGGAAAGAAGTGTGGCAATGAAGTGTGGCCCTATTCTGTGGTAAGAAACATCGTGTGGTGAATTGATATATGATCTCCGCACATGCTAATCTGGCGGAGAAGCACAGATACACTGATAATTGTAAGTCCGATTTTCTGAAGCGTTAAGAAACATGAAGGCTTGTAAGGCAGCCATTGACTGATGGCTTCATCTGGGGCCAAAGCCTTTGCACTTTGACTTCGTGCGTCCGCTCGCGGCTTCAAGCAGCTTCAAGCAGCGCTTCAAGCCTTGTACAAGCGCTCTCAGCCAGGACTGGGCGCTCTGAATCGTCACATTGCCGTCAAAACCAATTATCCAAAAATAAAAAATCACTCACGAAATTGTAACAAAAGTAAGCCCTTCGACAAAAAACTCCTCGAAATTGCCAAATGATATTTCGACTGGGTGCAGTGGCGTTCCGCGTAACTTCCGGATTCTTCCTTATCTTCGCTGCAGCTCATTCGCTGTTTCTCAAACGCCAACTCCTGGACCGGTTTCAGAATAGCTTCGTGGTCGACATTCGCTCCGCCAATCAGTGGAAGCCAAATTATTTCGTCTTCAACAACACGGAAAAAAAAAATGATGGGGTGTGCTCCAGGTGGCTTAGAAATATCCCCAGCGTAATGCGTGCGTTCTACAAGATGGATGTCCGGTGGCAGAAGCCACCCTGCGTGATTAAGTCGGTACGTTCACAGCTACACCTAAATGTTTGAGGTCAGCTGTCAGATTGTACGTCCAAAACCACAAATTTTCACACCTGGACCGTCTTGGTGCGACCACGGGAAGGAGTCGCACTTAGTGAAGTTACGCTCAGGACAACTCATAGGAAAACAGAGAAAAGATGTCCATATTCCGGACATAAGTACAAAATCACAGCCCAGATATGACGCTATCCTGAAGATAAGACACCAGAGAATGATATATGTGAGAGTTGTTTGCAGGGGCCTCACGCACCAACGAGCCAGAACTTTTGCGGCAGCAAACACCTATTTCGGACCTTCCGCCTTGCTATGGTTTGTCCCCGGTAATGAGAGTTAAGTATTAAACCGCAAAATTAGTTCTCGGTGAAATCGGGTCGAGGCTAACTGCGTTGACCCCTTTTACGCCTCAAACGAATTTGCGATGCTCAAATTTGGATAAAATTAAGCGCAATACACAGGCCAAAAACCCGCCTGCAGAGCAAGCTGCAGAGTCAATCTTGTACGGAAAGGCACTTTGGAAGAGGCCTCCTGCAGAACGCTGCAGTGCACCGCAAAATCGGTTCTCGATGAAATCGGATCGAGGCCATCAGTGTTGACCCTTTTAAAGCTTCCAACGATTTTGCGGTGCTAAAATTTGAAAAATATACGGCGCAATGCACAGAGAGAACACCGGAGCTGAGTATAGTGCTTTACGATCTGAAGAAGGTTCTTGGTGGCCTTTTGTTAGTTTCTGAGCGTTGGTTGCACTTATTTTGTGACGAAATACCGTTTGGCCGCTTAATTTTGGCTGTACGTACCTGGTTTTCTCGATATATAACGTTTTGGAATGAAATATAGTCGATTCGGGTAAAGCTGAGTTCTGTCCAGAACTTTTTTCTGGCCATCTTTACACTCGTGCTGTTGACTGTTGGCTATGAAGCCTTCGAACACAAAAATACAGCCATATATCAGCTCTTTCTTCTCAAAAAGTAACGCAGAACCAAAAATCGGTGCGCAGTCACTTGCTCATATTTATTCAAACTTTACGACAATCCTCTGGCGAAGTCAAAAAAACGAATAAGTCGTCACATAGCAATGGTAACTTGACGCCGGTAAAATACCGCGATACCGTAATACCGGCCTGAAAAAATATCGCGATACCGTGGCTGTAAAATGCCAACATACCGCGACGCGAAACCAAGCAGAACCGAAAATGATGCCGATATCGGTAAACCTTGCCGGGAATGGATTATGTGTGGAGCCGCCGTGCTGCAGCCGTCCTGTGGCTCCAGATTTAGCCCAGTTCGATCCCTTTTCGAAAATTAGCACAAGACTGGAAATTTTTTGATTCGGGCGGGCCGTAAAGGTAAAAGTGGAGTCTTTCATCTGGTACTTTTACTTACATTCACATTCAGACCCGACAGACAACCAGGCGCGGATCCAGGGGCGGCTCTAGGGGGAAGGGGGGCGATGTACCGCTTTCTGCCTACTTTCAGGCGGATTGTAACGCGAATTGCCTACCTTTCGGGCGCCCTAGGGGGGGGGGGGGGGGGCGGTCGCCCCGTAATTGAACCCTTGGTAACAAACTGGAAATTAACACAATGTAAATCATCTCAGCATTGCTGCTTATTGTTTCAAAATGACATATTGGCATCGCACGGAGTAGACGGAGTAGGCGGAGAATCTAAAACAATTGTACCAATATACTTTGAAAAAGAATTTCAGTTCATTTGCCAAAAGCAGACGTAACCAATCCACTGCAGTCCACAATTAGGCATGTGATCACATCAAATGCGATTTATTTTAGAATAGTCCCTTGTACAATGAGGAGGCCTGTTGTCGCCAACTTGGCTCCATATTTGCATTGCTCTGCGCTTCGGTTGGTGCCTCGCAACGCGGCCGTGGCTTGTGATGGTCCGCCACGCGAAGTCAAGTAACAATGTCGGTTTGGTCGCGCGGTCTAATAGAGCGGTTCACCGTGCGGCGGGTCGCCGGTTCGAATGTCAGAAGTTTCCGGTTTTCCTTTTTAATTATTTTCTAAACTTAAATTTCCAAGTTGTGATTAACAATTTATTATCAACACACATCGTTCAGTTAACGAGGGCGACTCAGTGCTGTAAGCGCTGGAATTTTTTTTTACTTGGTCCTGCTTCGCCTTGCCTGTTCCTTAGCTTGATCCTTGTTTTTTGGTGTCGGAAGGGAAAAGGAGAAGAAAAGAATCGTCGACGCAGTAGCGACCATAGGCGATCGTCGCCGCGAACGCGAGCGTTCCCAGCGCCCTCTGGAGGCGGCCATAGCGCGGTTGGCCGCCGTGTCCGTAACCCTTGGGGAGCGACAGGGCCAGCTGGTGGGTGGAGCAGTTGTCGACTCTGAATCTGCAGCGGCCTCCCGCCCCCGCACCGCAGATCCACCTGCCAGTTTTCAACGGCTCCACGTCCTGGGTCGTCTTTGATCGCCGGTTCGTCGACGCGGCCTAGGAGTACGGGTGGTCCCCGGAGCAGCGCGGGCGCAGGCTACTGCGCTTCCTCTCGGGCCGTCTGTCGGAGCACTACGGCGCGGCGTGCAACTCTGCCGCCATCGAGACCCAGTTCAAGGCGCGCGCGCAGAAGGCTGGTGAGGCCCTCGCCGACTACGCAGCCGGCGTCGTCCGCCTAGGGCGGCTGGCGCACCCCACCTGGCCAGAGGAGACCCTGCAGTCCACCGTGCTGGAGTACTTCCTGAAGGGCAACTCAGACCCCGACCTGCGCATAAGCAAGTCCACCCGTCCCGGACGCTCTTGCCGCTGCCCTGCAAATCGAGTCGGTTGAGTTGATGGAGCGAAGTGTTAAACGAGTCCGGCCACCGGCCCAGGAGGCTGCTGACTGCCCAGGTCTGAATTTCAGACTCAGGCGACACAGCTGCATCCCCAGGCTGGGGACCCCAGCCCCTTCTACGTCTTCGGCGAAGGCCGATGTATGACATGTGTCGACCTTCCGCCGCGACCCACAGACGGCCTGGCCGCCGCCATGGACAGCCCTCAACACACCCACCGGCGTGCCCAGCGCCACCACCGGTCTAGGTCTCGGTCTGGCCACCGCCGCATGAACATTGAGAGGGACGCGAATAACGCCAAAATACGCTCGAATCCTTCAGGAGGCCATCTATAGACGTTGCGGGAGTCATCACATGCCCCGTCGCTCACCAGCACTATCGTCAGGTATGCGCCAGGTATCGTCAACGCGTTCTTAGTCAGCGGCTGTACTGCCCGGCTCCAGCTGCGTCACGCAGCTCGGCGTGCTACGAGGTCCTCGTCGACATTGCCGTTTGGCCGAGCGCAGCGTCGACACCGACAATGCCGCCCCCATCAAGAAGGCGCCACGGCGACTTGACTTCCACGAGCAAGAACAGAGAAGTGCATCAATGACATGATTGAACAGCGTGTGATACGGCCATCCCATCACCCTTGGCCTCTCTTTTGGTTCTTAGGACGAAGGACGGAAAGGTGAGGTTTGCGATCGATATCCGCCGCCTGAACCAAGTGACGTGTAAGGACGCGTATCGGCTACCACGCATTGATGGAACCCTAGACTTCCTGCGCGGCGCGGCGTGGTTCTCCTCTCTGGATCTGTGTTGCGATCATCACGCCAATAGGGACTTGCATGGTGCCCCTAGTCCTCCTGAGCCTCTCAGTCGTCCCGCACGCCACCACCGGGGTTTGCATGTCGCGTCCCATCCGTGCGTTCTGTTTTGCGTGTTTTGAACTAAATTGTTACTGCTGCCTGCTTTTTAGCCCGTCCCGACACGTTTCTTTAGAAACGGCAGGAGCCGGGCTTATAGTCTGATGCCGCATGTTCGTTCGGGCGGACGTATGTTCGCCGACTTATCGTTCATAGAAAAACTTCAAATTTTGAGGATCAACTACTTTTTTAACGTACAATCACGTGCGGTGGCAACAATTTTCGATTTGTATCGCATTTTTGATAAATGAAAATTTGTCTGTTTTTGTTTTTTGAGGTTAGGGTTGGCCGCCGCGCGCACACTATTCCCATCGCGGCGCGCACAGGGACGGGCTCAGGTTAACGATTTTAATCGTAACAAATACATCTGCTATCGGGCACTTCTAGGGAGACTCGAGGCGGGGGCCCAAGGCTCCTGCAAACGCCGCCGGCAGGCCAAGCTGGCCAAGTCCCCCTGTCAAACCGAGGTGCCGGTGGAGCGCAGCGGAACTGGCACCGAGGATGACGGAAGGGACGGGCCAGCTTGTTTTTTTAAAGTGAGGGGATTGTGTTAGGAGGTGCCCCGCCCTCCCCCCTCCCCTGCGCATGTGCACCCGGCGCGCCTGGTTGTCGGTAGCAAGCAACGCTTGGTAGTTGTACTTGGTCCTGCTTCGACGTGCGTGTTCCCCGTTCCCCTCCCGAAAAACAGGTTCAATTGCATCCTTGACAAAGTAAATGCAACAAACCATGATTGAACCGTTATGTGTAATAATATTCTAAATAAACGATAACAAAACTGATAAGCAATCACAGGAATGGATGCCAACTAGAAATTAAAAGAAAAAAGGTTGATAAACCGTTCCCCAGTCATCTTGCGCTCTTCTCTTGCATTTAAAACTAGGGGTACGCTCCGTTTTTCTGCGCGTAATGTGGCGAGCGTAGCGTAGCATTTTTTTAAAAATCTATTGAGCTTCTCTGAGGCGCCTGCAAGTGCGAGGGTAGGCCGACCCGCTATGCACGCGCCTATGCAGGAGTCCTAGTTGCCTACCTTGCGGGCGCCGTGAGGCAGGACGCACAAGTGCATCAAAAACGTGTGGGCCTGTAGTGCCTGTGAGAGTCCAGGGTAGTCTAGCCTGCAAGGCACAGGCGCAAGGGCGGATTTAGGAGGGGGGGGGGGCAACAGGCCTTTATGCCCCCCCCCCCCCCGAAATGTAGAAAACCGGCATAACTTTTCCGCCTGTAAGTAGGCAAAAAGTGGGGCATTCCCCCCCCCCCCCCCCCATTAAGCCGATCCTAGATCCGCCCCCAGCACAGGCGTATGATGGTGTCACTGGTTTGGTCTTCCTACTTGCCCTGCCCGCCTCACTGATATCCCCATCCGCCGCAAATATTACCTAGCGCACCGGATATTTGAACCCGACCTCTGATAACCTAACCTTACGGGGTGAAGGTCCGCTATTTGCTGCTCTGCTGGTAACACAGGCGGTCATTTAACTCACGTAAACGTTCGTATCTCGCACTTTTCGCCCCATTCCAGTACCGGTTCAAGAAGGGCCTGTTCTGCTAAACGACACCTGCAGCAGCACCTGGTCTCGCACTCCGTACATTTCCGGGTTCAGAGGGCGTCGGTTTCCAAGTTGAAGTTTGTATCACTCACCGCCCCACCCATTCGAGCAGGTGCGGATTAGAGGGGGGACTGCCGTTTTGCCCCCCCCCCCCCCCCTCCCAGATCCGCCACTGCATTCGAGTCCCCGCCCAAGAAGGCCCTGTTCTGCCCAACGTCACCTGCAGCATGCACCTGAGCCCCCGGTTTTGGCAACAGGCAGTCGGCAGTCCAGGCGTAGAATATTCATAATATCTAACTGGATGTTCATTCTGATTCCTGGTCTGATTCTGCTCAAAGTTAAAGAATTGGCATCTAGCATGATCTAAAATTAAAACCAGTCTCTATTTGAAAGGTTGAGTGGAAGAAGGAAATTTATTTTTAACTACGATCTCCAAATAACTTTTTTGGTGCCTTTATGGTATTTTCACATTTGCTTTTAGTACTCCTTAGCTACAGCTCAAGTGTGCATAGCTTACCACACTTATTATTTGATTCAAATGGGCACCACTGGTTTTTCTAGACCACTGTGTAAGCTTTGATGAGAATCTTTATATGTAATACTAAGACAGATTTTAAAAGAAATAAGGTGAACAGAAGATAAATTACTCGATGACATTTATTTCACACCTTGAGAGAAAAGAATTTAAGTATGACCATCACAACAGTATAAACCAAGGACTGTTAGAGCCCCACACGTGAGATTCCTTTTCGATCTAGTTTTAGTTCATAAATGTTTTAGATTGGAAATGAAAAGAAGCAAGTTGTCACCAAGAGCATGGAAAAAAGGTGTAGGGAACAGCATCCCTGTCATAAAATTTGATGCTTGATGCGGTATCTGCTCTACTTCTTCACCCTTGAAACCAAGCTAGAAAAAGAAACAAAAACAAAGTTGAGAATTAGTAAAAGATTTTGGATCAAATAAGTCTGAATTGATATTTGGGCAGCTACTTACAAATGAAAGCAGTACATTTGACGATAAATAGATTCTAGTCACAAACAGGAGGAGCCTCAGGATGCCGAACCGCACTCGATGATAAATAATTAAGTGCTGAAATGGAAATATTGAAACAAGTGTGAGTGGGGATGTACTCAATAGCCGGGATAGAAAAGGAAATTTAAATGAAATAAATGAAAAATTGTAGCAGACACATTTTGGTCATGACAAATCACATTTGCAAAAAAACAAACAACAGTAGAGTGTTTCAAACGAACTAAACAGATACTGTCTGCTATTACATGTCAACTAAACATTTACCAAGTCAGTTGTTTGGTAGCAAGACTTCAGCGTCGTGAAGTGTCCAGCATGTACAGCGTGTTTAAAACTTGTCATCATCTGAAATAAGAATGAATTTTTGATTAAACCGATAAAGATCTGCACACAGAATACAGATAAAATCTCTTCTTGAGAGCTTACCTTGTCCAATTAAGAAAGTTGAGGTCGCTCCTTGTCTAGTCTTTTACAACCAAGCAGAAGACACAGCGAAGCGGCTTGAGAATCCACAGATATACATGCACATGAGACTGTAACACATCAAACAGACTGTCATTAGCAACAAATTTGTAATCAACGACACTGGTTTTCACGTATTCTTTGGTGACATAGTATCCAATCCATGTTTAACTCGCCATGTTGTTTTGACCCAATGTTCACTTGGCAATAGTAGAGCAGGGTTTAAGGTTAGGGCATACAGCAGGGCAGGAATTAACTTGATTTGAAAGGAGAGATGATCAAATGAAGCGAACACCCAATGTCAAATCTGTTTCAGTGCTACATGCTGCACTATCTTCATAAACCTTGCGGACCACTTAACCTCTCAGCCACAGATAGTAAACAAATGTTGTTTTTTTTTCCCTATGTAAGAAGGACACGGTGCTCTGACACCTTTCAGAAGTTACAAATAAGCTTTGGAAGCGCCATGTTCCTTACGTTATAGGTAGTCAACGAATATTTTCTTTAAAATTACATTCCGGCAATCCCAAACGAAACCAAGAGCAAACATCAACAAACTGGAAGGGGGCGGGGCCGGGGGGCGAATGAGGGCAGACGTCGTCACAGAATGATCACAGTTGATAAATTACTACAAACTCACCTTTGATCGAAGTGGACTCCATCGGAGACAGGCAAATTCCTTAAAAATAACTTCTTCAAGATAACGCGGGTTGACGACGAGCAAAAGCTCGTGTCGCTGCGACACAATCGAGACGATACGCCTGGCCTGGCCGTGCCGAGCCGTGCCGAGCAGAGCCCAGCTGAGCCGCACAGTGGTACCAGCTGCGCGGCTTTGAAATTGAATCATTACAAAAATATTTGTCGTCGCGTGGTCCTCTCTCTCTCCCCCGCTCTCTCTCTCTCTCTCTCTCGCAGTTCAGTTCAGACAGCCGTACCGCGCGGACGCTCCGCTCCGCTCGCTCGGTCCCGCCCGGCCAGCTGGCCGGCTAACCTTGTTACGTCGAACGATACAGTGTGTTAGTGCAAACACCATGCCTACAACTAGTGACTATTTATGACAGCGAGGAAGTCTTTAGTGCCCCATGTTGTGACTGTGACTGTGCCGGTGACTGTGATTTGCCAATAGCCTGCCGAGTAGTGCTCGTGCCAGTGATCTTGTTGTTGTTGTCCGCCCGACTCCCGTCTGCTACCATGTCTGCTGTCTGCTTCATATGCGATCGCCCGGGGCGGATCGAGAAGATGGTTGGCTGCTGTAAATGCCACACCACTATTGCACACAAGACCTGTGTAAATCTTGGCACTGGTTCATGGACCTGTCAGCGCTGTGCAGACGACGCGACCCGTACCGGCCATGGCGGCGGCAGCGGCGGCGGCAGCGGCGGCGGCAGCGGCAGCGCCGAGCCCACGCTGCGTGACGTCATGGCGATGATTGAAGCCAGCTCGCAGGCGCAGAGCAAGGTAATGCGGGAAGTTGAGGCCAATCTGGGCAAATCTATCGATAACTGTCACCAAGAAATCGCCGCGGCGCTGTCAAAAATAGCAACGCTCGAAAAGGAGGTTCACGAACTGCGTCAAGAAAATGATGGGCTGAGGGGCTGCGTCCGAGAGCTTGAGGGGCGCCTCAACACCGCTGAGCAATACTCGCGGGTGAATGACGTAGACGTCCACGGGATACCCTTCGCCAGAGGGGAAAATGTGGACGCCATCCTGGACAGCCTGGGTCGTGCCCTCGCGTTCCCGCTGTCCCGGGATAATGTCGAGATTGCCCACCGGACCGGCCCTCCCACGTCCGCCTCGCGCGGAATCATTGTCCGATTTTTTAGGAAATCGGAAAAATTTGATTTCATCCAGGCAAGAAAAGTAAAAAGGGATCTGCAGGTGGGAAATCTAGACTGTTTCGGTGAAAATCACCCTAGTGCCAGAAACATGATTTACATCAACGAGAGCTTGTCTAATGAGTATAGGAAAATGCTAAAATTTGCTCGTGAGAAGAAAACGGCTGGCCTCCTGCACAGTGTGTGGGTCTCGGGAGGAAAGCTGTTTGTTAAACGCTCTGAATCTGGCCGTGGAACTCAGATCCTGTCTCACAGGCAGCTGTCGGACATTTGTCAATAATGATTGCCTCCCTGATATATGTTTTTGTCCCTACCTCTGTTCACCTGTTTGTTATTGTTACTAATTTCTGCTCCCTCCAATGTCCACCAAAAATAACCTAGATTCGTTAGTAGGGAGATATCCGGCAGAGCTAAAATTATTCATTTAAACGCTCAGTCTTTAATGTACGACAGTCATGTCTTTGAGTTTCACCACCTCTTTGATTACTCTGCACTAGATATTATTGCAGTCAGTGAAACGTTTGCTATGTGTGACTCTGACTTACCCTGCCTACCTGGCTTTAATTCCTTTAGCGCCCACCGCACCACCCATGAGGGTGGAGGGGTAGCCGTTTATGTACGCAATAATTTTAATTGTAAAATTCTCTCTCGCTCTGCTTCCCCTGGTACCCGTATGCAACTGCCTGATTATGTTATTCTGGAGATAAGGACTCCAGATTGCCTGATGTTACTTGCTTGCGTTTATCGCCCACCCAAAGCCGGCCACTTTAATATTTTTGCTGATGATTTCTTTACCTACTGCACCGATTACGAATATTCATTCGTGGTTGGGGATGTAAACGGCCATTTTGGCAGCGATAAAGCCTGCGATATTGCCGATGGCAAAGCAGTATATGAATTCATCGACCAATGTAATCTTACGCATGTTCCCTTTGGGCCAACTTTTCATCAAGGGCTATGCCACTCTACCCTAGATATGATTGTGAGTTCTGTACCTGATAGACTAATCTATTCTAGTCAATTCCCTGCCTGTGGATTTTCTGCGCACGATATTGTCGCTGCGGTCTTTTCCTTCTCTGTTCCTAAATTTAAGCCCCACTATGCCACCTTCAGAGACTTTAAAAGAATAAATGTTGAATGTTTTAGAAATGATGTTGCCTCTGCCCCATGGCATGACATGTTCAGCACCTGTGACATTAATGAGAAGGTTTCAATTTTTAATAATATCTTCTTCGAACTCCTTGATGCTCATGCTCCCTTTAAAACTGTCAAGATAAAACGTCAACCAAAACCGTGGATGTCAACTGAGATTCTTGCTTTGATTAAGGAAAGGGACGCTGCGCATGATCTGTACCGCACGAGTAATAACGACCCAGACCTTAAATTAATTTATAAAAACCTAAAGAATAAAGTTAAGTCCCAAACCAGGAACGCCAAAATGCGTCATTCACACAAGCTGTTAAACAACTGTACAACCCCTAGAGATCTATGGTCTAATCTTCGAAAGCTTGACGTTGTTCCCAGTATGAATTCTAACTGTAATGTGGCTCCTAGTTCCAATGATCTGAATGTGCACTACACTAATGTTCAATGTTTAGATGAAGACCTTGTTAAGAAACAAATTCAGGATTACAGTGCCAAATCTACGCTCCCTGTCGATGAACCATTCTTTTTTAAACATGTATACTTTGAAGACCTAATGAAAGCTGTTAATGGTGTTAGTAAAAATGCAAAGGGCATCGATGGTATCTCCGCTTCTGTTCTTAAGCTCTGTCTTCCTGAATTCTCTCCAGCGATTCTGCATATATTTAATTACTCCCTCCAATGTAACACCTTCCCCGAAATATGGAAAATTGCAAATGTCATACCTCTGCCCAAAAAAAGTAATGCTTCAACTGTTAAAGACTTTAGACCCATTAGCATGCTCTGTACTCTCGGTAAGGTGCTTGAAAAAATAGTCTACACTCAAATGGTGGACTTTCTGGACAGAAATGGTTTGTTCAATCCACTTCAATCTGGTTTCAGAAGTAACCACAGCACTACCACCGCCCTACTGAAAGTTACCGGGGATGTAAGAAACTCTTTGGACAAAAGACTCCTCACGCTGCTTCTCTTGTATGACTTTAGCAATGCTTTCCCGTCTGTCCACCATGAACTTCTCTTATGTAAACTTAAATTGTTTGGCTTCTCTAAATCTGTACTTCAATGGATGAGCTCCTATCTTTGTAACCGCTCTCAACAGGTTGTTAATGGTGATGATGTTTCTACTCTCATCGGTCTTAAATTCGGTGTGCCTCAGGGATCTGTACTTGGACCCCTACTGTACTCATTATATGTAAACGATATTCACACTGTTTTTACTAAATCTTCTTACCATCTGTATGCCGATGATCTTCAGAACTATGTGCATTTTAAGGCGGATAACTTACTCTCTGCTGTTGAAACTTTAAAGATGGAGGCTGAATGCCTTGTAGACTATGCTATAGGGCACAATTTATTAATTAATGCCGCTAAAACCCAGGCAATTATAATTGGCAATCATAAACTGATAAAAAAACTTCCTGTACCTTCCCCATGTGTCTCAGTGAATGGTATTGATATTCCCTATTCTATCACTGTTAATGATCTTGGTGTCCACATTGACCAGTACTTATCATGGGATGTCCACGCAAAGGTGATGTGTAAGAAAGCGCTTGCGGCCCTTCATGGTTTGCGTAGGCGGCAAAGGCTGCTCCCCGTTGACCTGCGAAAACGTTTAGTGGAAGCCTTAATATTCCCCATTTTTGAATATGGAAATGCTGTAACATCCAAGAGGTTGTCCCAATGTGACATCAAAATACAACGCATACAAAACGCATGTGCCCGTTTTGTTTTCAGCCTCCCTAAAGATTGCCACATTACGAAATATATTAACGACCTTGAGTGGCTCTCAGTTGTAAACAAAAGCATCTATTCATCTCTGTCACTATTTAAAAAATGCATCACTTCTAACTCTCCTGTTTACCTTTGCGAAAAATTTGTACTGGACAGACATGTTAGAGATAGACCCTCTAGAAAATGTAGAAATCACTTTACTGTTCCAATTCATCGAACAGAAAAATGTGCTGGAGCTTTCTGGATCAATGCTATAATTCTTTGGAATAGCCTACCGTGCTCTCTTCACCTTATTAGTAGTTTGCCTCTGTTTAAAAAATATCTAAAAACCCATTTAATGGCTACGCAACATGGTTCCTGAACTTTTGCTATATCTCGCTCAATTACCTGTTAGTAATGTATCTGTAATGTCGTTGGCACTACGCACTGTATAGCATCTAATTATGTTTTGAACTGTTCCGTACTCTGGTATGTACTGATGGTGCTCCCCTAGGACTCTCTAGTCCTGTTATGTACCTATGAGAAAATAAAATTCAATTCAAATTCAAATTCAAATTCAATTCTCTCTCTCTCTCTCTCTCTCTCTCTCTCTCTCTCTCTCTCTCTCTCTCTCTCTCTCTCTCTCTTTTAAAAAAATTTATCGGTCAAGGGAAGTCGCACAATGAATGTTACAAAAAAGGCAGTGCTGCGCGAGTATTTGCGCTGAATTCCAGTCTCTTCATAAACTTTCGGAATGTACATTGGTCGATGGTTGATAACAGTGGGTTGCGTGCGGAGTGCGGTCTCACTTTTAAAGCGTTCGAAACAATGCCCGCCTGCTGCTGCCCTAGGTGCCCGGCTCCGTCAAGTTACTATCGAACATGGTAATTCGAACTATAACGCACTGTACAGTAATCGTGCACAAAGCGTGCATTAATGTGCAACAGAAATTTCGAAATGTGCAAGCCTCTACAGGACTGAATTTAAGTTTGAAATTTCGCTGCACTATATTGACACCATGTAGCATTTCGAGCTAGGAAATGTTCGACCAGCCAAATCTTAAGATTATCAACTGTGCATAACTGTGCACTAGTTTGTTCCAACTGTGCACTTGTTTTTGGGCCCTTAAGAACGTGTTCAAAGTACATGCTTCTCCGTGTGATACCAAAGTGACGCTCTATAGCATTTCAAGCTAGAAAGTGTTCGACCAGCCAAATCTTAAGATTACCAACTGTGCACAACTGTGCACTAGTTTGTTCCAACTGTGCACTTGTTTTTGGGCCCCTAACGCCGTGTTCAAAGTACATGCTTCTCCGTGTGATACCAAAGTGACGCTCTATAGCATTTCGAGCTGGGAAATGTTCGACCAGCCAAGTCTTAAGATTACCAACTGTGCACAACTGTGCACTAGTTTGTTCCAACTGTGCACTTGTTTTTGGGCCCCTAACGCCGTGTTCAAAGTACATGCTTCTCCGTGTGATACCAAAGTGACGCTCTATAGCATTTCGAGCTGGAAAATGTTCGACCAGCCAAGTCTTAAGATTACCAACTGTGCATAACTGTGCACTAGTTTGTTCCAACTGTGCACTTGGTTTTGGGACCCTAAGGCCGTGTTCAAAGTACATGCTTCTCCGTGTGATACCAAAGAGACGCTCTATAGCATTTCGAGCTGGGAAATGTTCGACCAGCCAAATATTAAGATTACCAACTGTGCATAACTGTGCACTAGTTTGTTCCAACTGTGCACTTGTTTTTTGGCCCTTAAGAACGTGTTCAAAGTACATGCTTCTCTGTGTGATACCAAAGTGACGCTCTATAGCATTTCGAGCTAGGAACTGTTCGACCAGCCAAACCTTAAGATTATCAACTGTGCATAACTGTGCACTGGTTTGTTCCAACTGTGCACTTGTTTTTGGGCCCAGAAGGACGCGTTCAAAGTACATGCTTCTCTGTGTGATACCAAAGTGACGCTCTTTAGCATTTCGAGCTAGGAAGTGTTCGACCAGCCAAATCTTAAGATTATCAACTGTGCATAACTGTGCACTAGTTTGTTCCAACTGTGCACTTGTTTTTGGGCCCTTCAGACCGTGTTCAAAGTACATGCTTCTCCGTGTGATACCAAAGTGACGCTCTATGGCATTCGAGCTAGGAAGTGTTCGACCAGCCAAATATTAAGATTATCAACTGTGCATAACTGTTCACTAGTTTGTTCCAACTGTGCACTAGTTTGTTCCAACTGTGCACTTGTTTTTGGGCCCTTAAGAACGTGTTCAGAATACATGCTTCTTCGTGTGATACCAAAGTGACGCTCTTTAGCATTTCGAGCTAGTTTATTCCAACTGTGCACTCGTTTTTGAACACCGTGTTGGAAGTATGAGCTTCTCGTTATCAAAGTGAAGCCAGACAATTTTTTTTTTAAATTCTTTGTTTTGATATGATTTGGAATTTGATAATTAGCTGAGAGCAGTTCAAGATTTGTATTTAAAAAAATCTAACCTCTTTGACACATTCATCATATTTTTACTAATATAAAACAGCTTTAATCTTAGTTACTGTTTTGTCACATAATAGACTCCAAGACAACAAAAAATAGGAATATATTTAAAAACACAACAGTAAAACAGTATTTAAAAATACACTTTATTTGTACGCTTACAGTCAGTCATTGGTGTTGATTTCCCTTCAGTTGACTTGAATATAGAGGTACTTAAGGTACACATTTATTAATTTAATCATGGATTTGAATTTAAGAAATGGACAGAACGGTTATTTAAAAATGAAGCACTGAATCTTTAACATGGGATATCACATATAGGTTACAACGTACAATAATTACACAAAATACAACAAACTATGTTTATGGGTACAATGCAGCGTTTTACACATTTAGCCGCCTGCAGGTTTTTTGAATAACAACCTTTAGTAAGAGTGAAACAGCTGAGGCGTTGTACATAATTCTACAGTAAGAAAAGACATGATTTGTAGTCACAATAACAAGTTTTGCAAATGTTAATGTAGTTATGCGGTTGTCGCCAACGACACATATTCTTATTTTTTTAAAAATCTGTAAAAATGTACTACAAAGACACAAAATACAACTTTTTATCTTTAGCTAAGGCGTTGTACATAATTCTAGAGTAAAAAGGAAAATCTAACCTTATTGACACTTACATCACATATTTACTAATACAAAACAGTTTTTATCTTATTTACTGTCTGGTCACATAATTGACTCCAAGACAACGAAAAATACGAATGTATTAAAAAAGACAATTAATTGTAGGATAACATTAAAAAATGCACTTAATTTGTGCTCTTACAGTCATTACTATCCTTATGTTTTTACTGACATAAGACACTAAAACATCTAAACTAACACTGACACTGACATGAAACATCTAAAAAGATTAAAACGCATGACAATTACACTACTTTTACACTAAAAAATAGTGTTACACTAAAAAATTACGCTACTCACAGCATGAGGTCACTACATTGTAGTGCCTATTTCTATTCTCTAAAAAAATTGCAGGCCAGACTGGTGGGTCCCTGAGGGAGCCAGAAAAGGCGAACCTGCCCCAACGCTCATTTACGAACACGCAAATATCTGTTTGCAGCCACAGGGCTGCCGAAAACAGCTCGGCGTCTGTTCCCCACACTCCGTCACTTGCCATCCTAGAAACATACGTCTGAAGGTCGCTGGAGCGCTTGACTGTGTCCATATACGCAGCAACCCTCTGGTCCTGCGCCATGAATGTCGTCAGCTTCTGACGCACGACAGCGTGATGCTGATCATCCCCCGTGATTACGACCGACAAACTCCTGAAAAGGCAGTTGCCGTCACCAACAACGGAGAGGGTGCCGGTTGGCCGGCCAGCAGCAGCGCCAGTTGTTGGGCTGTCCGCACGCTCGACCATGAGTGGCAGCGCAAGCTGCACACACTTCTGATGCTGCCAGGTCTTCCCGACCGATGAAAAGAAGAAAAGTCGGTCGACGTGCTGACCTTTCTTCTTCCATGTCACCATTTCTGCAATAAAGCAAGTTGCTCTTATTCGTCTCGGTGTATTTCTCATCTCGGGCGTTGTACGTAAGAAAGGGCCCACTCAAAAATTAAACTCGTTCACTGCGACACTCTGCCCCTCAGGGAACCAATAATAGCGATTTGAACGATCCTTATTTTTGAAGGGGCCCACTGTTACGTTTAATGCCTCCATAAGCCAGCCGGCGCACGCGCATAGTGGATTGGGCTAGAATTGTTGGGAAAAGTTTACAACTCATGAACTGAAAACATATATTCTCGCGGCATTTTTAACTTCTCATAATAAATGTCCATAATATCCCGATCCCGTTCTCTCCTAGACCAAACTTGTTTATTCCTACGAAAAAAAAAAAAAATACGTTAACAAAATACGCCTTCCTCACTTTTTAAACGATATCTGCACATCTACCACGCGACTGGAACATGTGAATTTTTTTCAATTAGGTGGAAGTGTGTAAGTGCTGATTAACACTGACAGAAACGTCTGAATGCCGATTTTGATGCTTCTGTCCGAGTGAATTTGATTCACACCTATCCGTGTGGACACTATTCACACGTTTCCCGCCATGTGAAAAGTATTCACACATTACCATTTGTGTGAACAATACTCACACGTTTCCATGCGTGTATTCCCCAACACGTGCGATTTCGCACACCCGCATTCTCTCCCCTCCCCCTTTCCCCGGATACCCTGCGACCAGCTACAGGAGACTAAAGGCAATTCTTTCTAGTCGCAGCGGAAATATCATTTAAAAAAATGCAAATTCTGATAAGAGCATGAAATATCGCACTGATAATAATAAGGTCCTTTAGAATGGTTTGGTTGTGGACAGAGGTTCTTCATATCCTTTCCAAACCTCTTATCACACGAAGAAGCATGTACTTTGAACACGTTCTTAAGGGCCCAAAAACAAGTGCACAGTTGGAACAAACTAGTGCACAGTTATGCACAGATGGTAATCTTAATATTTGGCTGGTCGAACATTTCCCAGCTCGAAATGCTAAAGAGCGTCACTTTGGTATCACACGGAGAAGCATGTACTTTGAACACGTTCTTAAGGGCCCAAAAACAAGTGCACAGTTGGAACAAACTAGTGCACAGTTGTGCACAGTTGGTAATCTTAAGATTTGGCTGGTCGAACACTTCCTAGCTCGAAATGCTATAGAGCGTCACTTTGGTATCACACGGAGAAGCATGTACTTTGAACACGTTCTTAAGGGCCCAAAAACAAGTGCACAGTTGGAACAAACTAGTGCACAGTTATGCACAGTTGATAATCTTAAGATTTGGCTGGTCGAACATTTCCTAGCTCGAAATGCTATATGGTGTCAATATAGTGCAGCGAAATTTCAAACTTAAATTCAGTCCTGTAGAGGCTTGCACAGTTCGAAATTTCTGTTGCACATTAATGCACGCTTTGTGCACAATTACTGTACAGTGCGTTATAGTTCGAATTACCATGTTCGATAGTAACTTGACGGAGCCTAGGTGCCCTACTTTCCCCGCCCCGCCACCGCCCGGACTGGTTGCCAGTAGCAACGAGAACTGTTTTGGCCTGTGCTTCTGTGTTCTGCCCGTGCTCCTGTGTGTTCTGAAATGAATTCTAACGACCAGCTGTGGAGGGAGTAGGGCCTTACCCTGCCTGGTGGTGAGTCCCCTTGAGTTCCCTTGTCGGCTAGGTCCTACCCTCCTCTTTCCTGTGTGCAGCCACTGCAGTTCACCGTGTCTACGTGTACGAAGTGAGGCGGGACTTCGAGGGGCGGTCGCCCGACCGGCGGTTAAAGATCACAATCTACCTGTGGACTCCGGGACGCCTCTTTCCCACCAAGACGGGGCTCATCCTGAAGAACGGGCAGCGCCTGAAGTTTTACCACTGGCTGCTTCGGGCCTGCCCGGACTGCCAGGATGAGCCCAATGTGTACCGGGGCCCCACCTCCTTCGTGACGTACATTGCCACCGGTCGGGGGTGAAGTGCCCCTTTGGCACTGCTAGCTTGCACTAACAAATAATAAATACTATATTACTCAGTCAAAAAGCGCTGCATTTCTCATATTGCCACATGCTGCCAACATTAGCCACCACACACATACTATCAACATTTGCCTATCAATTGACGACCCGGATCGCTTCGAGGAATGACGCCATTAACCTTAATTGAGCGGTTAATGTTGCCATTTGACATCAACCGAAATCCGAGGCTAATGTTGACATCGACGACATTAACCGGCTAATGACGCCATTCCCCGGTTTGACGACATTATTAACCCCAACATATATATGTTCCTTGCCACGCCCAAAAATGGTGGAAACAAATTAGTAGTGACTTACACCAGTAGTCAAATAAGGAAACTTAAGTAGATTGCTGTGATGTAGACTCGAGTCACTATTCAGAAATTTTGTATTGTAAGAACATTAAGTATTTCACTAGTGTGCAGGTGACAATATTTAATTATGGTTGGAACAAAGCTAGTCATCATAGCTGTGGTTATTGTGAACTATATACAAAAGTAACTCTGATGAGTTCTGAAGTTTTTGTATTTCAAGTTCAGATTCTATTCTATTTTAGTGAGGTGACAAGGTTGCACTGTGTATTTGAAGACCAAATATTTTCTGTGACTGTAAGAGTCTCAATAGTCTTTGTAGTTTTAGTACAAAATGATTGTAACTATAATAACTATTGTTCGGATGGTTTTGTATTTCAGTTCTTTTTATATTACATTTTCATGACTTTCACGTTATTATTGATTTCTCTTCATTCACAGTACTTTGTTTGTAGCTTATTAATGTCTTGCTTCCTTGTCACATTTCTGTTTGTTTTATTCTGTGTGCTCCTAAGAATGTAAATTTTTGATTTTACATCAGCAGGTGCCCACGAATACTATGAAGTCATAGTAGTGCAAAGTGATTGTGATTTAATTGATTGATTGTTCAAGTTTGAGACTGAGTTTGGATCTCCTGTATTTACTTCAGGGTATATCTGTAAACTCGCTTCGCTCGGGGTCTCCGCCCCCCTAGACCCCCCCGGGGGTATGGGCCTTCGGCCCTTCGGCCCTCACCCCCCGTGGCGGGCTAGGCCCGCCCGTGTGGCGGCCCCCGGCCGCCCGAGAACGCGGGCTGCGCCCGCGTTTTTTTCTGTTACTCAGAATATCTAACCTATTACCTAAGCTACCCCGCCCTCTCCTCACCTAACCTTATCGAGCCAGGCCCTAACTTAATCAAGCCAGGCCGTAACCTAGCCCGCACCACAACTTTTCTGTCTGTACGAACATCCGATTTGGCGGCGCGGGTGGCGAGCTGCGCCCGCGTTTTTTCCGTCAGTTTATTGGATTTATTGCCTAAGCTACCCCGCCCTCTCCTACCCTAACGTAAACGAGCCGGGCCTAACCTAACCTAGCGCATCGCCTGACTGACCCGAGTCGAGCCGATGCCGCAGGCTCGGCCGCCTCCCCCTCCTCCCATTGGCCGCCGCTTCCCATTGGCCTGCCGCGGCTGGCTAGCTCGCTGCTACGCCAAGCCACGCCACCGCTCGGCTCGCCCAGCGTCTGCAGCTCCGCAGAGCCGCCGCCACGGCCGCTTGCGAACGCAGCCCCCGCTAGAGAAAAAGTTTCCACAGCTCCTCGTTTCGTGGAAAAATTTGGAAACGCGAAAAGCGTTACATTTCCGGAATGGTGTTGTGAAACGCCGGAGAATGAACCCGGTCCGATCCTCGGCGGACGCCCGGTTCAAAAGGCTGCGTCCGAAACGGTTCCACGGGCTTCGGCGTCCATGTCCAAATTTCCAATTTGCAGGTATTTTTCGGACTTTTCCAGACTTCAGACCCAGCCTCCCCGGTTCGGAGCGACGTCTTAGAGAGAGTCTGGTGCGAGGCTTTTTTTGATACGGATTCGATTTCGACCACTTTACTGGTGGGGCCCAAGTGAAAACCTAACTTTTCCAGGTTAAATCGGATCTTTTTTCCACTTTTGACACTTTTTCCCTTCCCAATTGTCGACGGGGGGAATCGAATGGAGAAAACCGCGAGTCGCTAGCCCCAACGGTTTGGCCGCAACAACTCACACAAAAATAGTTTCTTATGATAAAACAATTTGCATGAGGGTAAGACGAAAATATTCTTACTATTAGGACAAGTATATTTAGTCTTATGCTAAGACTGTTTTTTGTCTGATCAGGAAACAAAATTTCTAACTTTCAAGCATATGAGTGTTCTCAACACAAGTGTACTTGTTTTATAATAAGATTACTGATGACTTCTGAAAAGCATACTCATTTTCACTGTAAAATCCACCACTCTTAAAACTCGCTTTCTGACCGCTCAGTAAGAGACATGCTTTCCGAGCATCTCAAACATGCCCAACTGATACCCGCAGATCCACCTCAATGGGCACGTACGGCGGGGACTCGCCCGGAGACTAGGGTAACTGCTGTATGTACACTAGGCGTCAAAATTAGCGTCCCTCTTGTGGTCGGCGCTACCATTTCTAAGTTTTTCAAGTTAGAACCTTGAAATTTGGTACAGACATGCCCCCAACGTTGGTCTCGAGCCTTCCGAAGCGTTAAGTTCATGGGCCACTCTCCGGCTACAGCCACCCCTTCAGTGTGGCAAGGTCGAAAAACGCCGTGAAGGGGATCATTAAAACCCATTTGTAGGGCGAAAATTGGGAAAATTACAGTCAGTGTGGCATTATAGGTGCCTAAAACTGTCAAATCTCGCATTTCAACCCTCTCCGACCATCCCTTAATTTTGGAGAGGGTAAGGGGTAGTTTTTGAGTTAGGGGTGGAACGGTTCCAAAATTGATCGGCAGCGGTAGCGATGGACTCTGGAGTTCCGATAATGAACGCCGCGACTCAGATCAACCCCTTTAAGTCCCAAAAATCCGAAAAAAAACTGAAAAATTAGGCACTTTTTAACGATATCTTCTTGCCGTTCTGTGGTTTCTCCTGATAGGGGTAGGAAGGCGCGGAAGCAGATTCTGTAAGGTTCCAACCTTTAAGAAAAAGATGTCAGACTGGGAAGTCGGTATCTCAACGACTTCAACCCTTACAACGCTACGGCGTGTACCCCTGCAAGCCATTGTTAGGAAGTGAGACTCAAACAAAGGACCAAAAACGCCTGAAAACGATGGCGCGTCCCTTTTTTTTTTCAATGATTCTGGCGCCTGCGCTTAGCATGAAACTATTACTGGTCAAAAAAAAACGATTTAAAAATTAACTGTTTTCGAAAATGGCTGATTACAATTATATTATGGTAAGAAAAACTTAATGTTATGTGAAGAAAATTATGCTTGTCATAAGAAAATATAGCTCAAATATATGCTTCACAAGAAACTATCTTTGTGTGAGAATCATATGATGAGTCAGTCAGGGGAGATGGGGGTAGTTATTTTGGATTTTGGACATTTCCTGTTGTAAAATACTTCGTAGTTGTAGTCATTTAGTGAATTCAGCAGATTACAAAGTGATCGTCATTTTTTCAGTGTGAAACTGTTTGATTTTAATTAGTACTGTGCAGTATTTTTCAATGCATCCCCCTGCTCTGGAATACTTAGGCAATTTCACATATTTCTCTGAATGTAACTTTGCTTATAGTCATCATATCTTGCTCCCTTATAACCTTTCTGTTTGTATCACTCTAAATAAATAACTTTCTTTGGATTAATTGACAAAATCTCTTTCAAGATTGAAACTCACTAAATTTTTAAGCGTATGTTTATTGCACTGGCTAACAATTACAACTTTAACATTACTTACTCATGTCTTACTACTGTCTTACTGCTGGAATTCTTGTCTGAAGACTGCACTGAGGTTATTGGCATCAGTTAGCGGCGCTCCAGATTCAGTTCCAGTTTTTTCCGTCCGACATCGTATAACCGACATCTATCGAGTGCTATGGCGGCTACGCGCATCCACCGCGCTGCAGAATGGGAGTTGCTAACAACGCGCAGCGGCGCCCCACAGTCCGGTGCACGGCGCTTCCACCCCAGCGAGGCCACCGGGCTTGGTATGCCTGCTGCTCAGAATTAGAAAGGGGCTAAGACGTGCGCTACATCGCTGGAAACATCGGCCCCTAGCCCAACGCACTTCCGAGTTCCAGCTTTTGCCGTCTGACATCGTTACCGTCGCCTATCGAGTGCCAGTGGCTTCGCGCATCCACCGCGCTGCAGATGGGAGTTGCCAACCCCCGCTACAACAATCAGAAACCAACAACACAATTGTCCATTGTTGGGACCCCTATCGTTTTGCGTCTATTTGTGGTCCAGTGGAAGGAAAAAATGACTGGCAGAAGAAGGCCTCTGATTGCTGAGCAAGTATGCTAGGACGAATTAAGGGTGGAAATGCGTGAAATTGACGCGGAAATGTCCAGCCTGCGGATGCGAAGGGCAATGCTTGGGGTTATCTGTTTTACGTTCAGGAAGCTAAGCTTGAGTACACACCTTGTGGCAAGAGGAGTGCTTAATAGGCCATACACATACCACGTGACCAATTTTTTTTTTTTTTTTGGGGGGGGGGTGGCAGTCTCAGATCACGCTCCTATATTAAAAACATTGGCAGGTTAGATTAACCAGTTCACGCGTTGGGGGGGGGGGTCTAAAAGTGGCCCATTTTGGGTCACATGGTTTGTGGATGCCCGTAGATTTGCGACCCTGGGTTGTTTTCGGCCCCTTCCCCTCAATCCTTTGCCAACCCCTGCTCCAACGATCAGAAACCAACAACACAATTGTCCATTGTTGGGACCCCTATCGTTTTGCCTCTATTTGTGGTCCAGTGTTGGGAAAAAATGACTGGCAGAAGGCCTCTGATTGCTGAGCATGCATGCGAGGACGAACTAAGGGTGCTTAAAAGGCTATCCACATACCACGTGACCGAATTGGGGGGGGGGGGCAGTCACAGATCACGCTCCTATATTAAAAACATGGGCAGGTTAGGTTAGCCATTCACGCGTGGGGGGAGGGGGGAGGGGTCTCGAAGTGGCCTATTTTGGTGGTTTACAGATGCCCCCTAACTGCTCTCTAGATGTGCGCCCCTCAGTTGTTTTCTGCCCCCTCCCCTCCAACCTTCATTTCCGACGCGGTTTGCCGCACCAACACTGCCCCACACGCCGCACGTACCCAGGATCCCTCCCGTCGTAAAGACCAAGGACTACTATGAGGACAGTAGCTGCAACAGGCGCGCAGCGCAGCACGTGCAGCGGCGCTCCTACCCCAGCGGGGCCACCGGGCTTGTTCTGCCTGCTGCTTGGAATTGGCACGGGGCTAGGACGTGCGCTACATCCCTCGACACATCGACCCCTAACCCAACGCACTTTCGCACCTGCAGGAGGTCGGAGAAAGGCGAGTGGCAGAAGCTGTCATGCAAAGCAGGCTCCCTTCGGATAGCGCCACACGACACCATCAGCGCTATTTGCGATAGAGGATACGGAGTCTATAATAGGCAGCCCACCACTGTATAACGCATCGTGAAAGCAAATATCGTGAAATCAAAAGTACGCCTTCCGGAGGACGTGAACTGCCACCCTTCAAATTCAGATCGCGATAAGTGGTCAAGAAGTGCCCTGCGGCTCCCCCGCCCCGCGGGGTCATCTCGATCCGGTTCCACGCCAGTGCGCGATGCGCGATGGGTCCCGTTGCCGGCAGAACGACGTATCCGGTCAACAAAGGCACATCTTGATCGTGGCGATCGCTGGTGACAGACTTTTTTATAATCCTATCAATAGAATTCGATTATTACCAAATGCTATTCCTGTTGGTAGTGATACTTTAAGGACACAATGATCAAGTGAAATTGGTGGTTGGTGACAAAAGAAGATATTAATCAGAGTGAGCGGGTAGCTATATCAAGCATTTCTGAAGATAACGATGGTTTTGTCAAGCAATGGAGGTTCAGCAGATGTAGTTCAGATATCTGGACATGACGTTCTTCATCGTAATTTAGATAGGTTAAGGAACGGAATTTTTGACTTATTAAATGGTCTTACAGTATTTAGTTAAGTCGCATGAATATATTTAATCGTAGCTTTTATATCTAATTTTTTAGGCATGAAATAGCCTATTATTTTCAGGATTCCGATTTTTTTTTTACATGGCCCCTTATGGACTTCTCCGAACGAAATTGTACGATTTCGATAAGAGTTTGCAAGAAGGAAGGAGACAAGCTGATTCAGTTTCTGATGCCCTTACGAAAACTCTAAAGCTGTAATTCGGCAAGAGTTGTGCGTGAAAGTTTTGATAATGGTTGTGACGTAAAGAAATCGGATGATGGAGGTTCTTCAAGGAACACTCAATACGGTGGCGTGTTTAAAAATGCTGGGACGCAATGCTGTGCAATGAGTGTGATAGCTTCATGTCATACTCTTCAAAAATTTGCAACCCAGCGGACCAGCCAAGATGAGGACGAGTGTTTGAAGGTAAGTTATTTTTGTGAGTGTTAGTTACAGAGTTAGGGCCTCTAGGTAGCGGTCATTTCAGCATGAAGACGTCCAGCACGTGATGGGCGACTTCTGCAGCGGTTTTCTGCTTGAGCGGTCTCAGAACGACAAACTTCGCGGCGTGATCTTGGTAGTTCAGGATGAACCTGAACTCGCCGTCCGGCCTGGACTGGAAGTCAATGAGGTCGATCTGGACTCGGTCGTTGAGCTGGCTGAACACGAGGGGCTTGACCGTCACCCCCCGCTTCTTCGCCTGGAGCTTCGTGAGACAGACGCCGCACAACTAAAGGAACATCGTGATGGTCTCTTGCGACACATTCACGTACTTCGCGGCCATGGCGGGGACCATCTTGTTCCGGCCCCCGTGCCCCGTTTCGCGGTGGCACTCGACGAGCACGTCGTAGAGGTCTTCATTCTTGATGAAAAACCTCATTCGCGCGTCACCATCAGCCAAGGGAGCAATGAGGTGTTCCTTGCCCTCGATGGTGACCACGGCGTACCGCGCCAGCCGCCGGTAGTCTTCCTTCTTCATCCCCGGAGTCTTCCCCTGCTTGACTTTTGCTAGCATTTCGTCATACTTTTCTGAAGATAGGAAGGCAGAGTTGTCTGCCCTCTTACTCCGTATGATGGGTTCCAAATGTTCATAAAACTTTTGTTTATCGGTAATTTGGAGATCCATGTTGACCGAAAGGGTTGCAGTGCCGAAATGGTTGCGTGCGGAGTGCGGTCCCACTTTTATAGCGTTCGAAACAATGCCCGCCTGTTGCTGCCCTAGGTGCCCTACTTTCCCCGCCCCGCCACCGCGCGGGCTGGTTGCCGGTAGCAACGAGAACTGTTTTGAACTGTGTCCCTGAGCATTCAGCATTCAGTGCAGCATTGAAGATGTCCAGTGCAATGGAGCTGCTGTGGCAGGAATGGGGGCTTCCCCTGCCAGGTGGTGAGTCCCCTTCAGTTCCCTTGCCGGCTAGATCCTACCCTTCCCCTGTTCCCTCTGTGCAGTCACGAGAATTGACCGAGTTGACCTCTACGAGGTCAAGATCGACTTCGAGGGGCCGTCTCCCGACCGGCGGTCGAAGATTACGCTGTGTCTGTGGACCCCGGGACGACTGCTGCCAGCCAGGACGGGGCTCGTCCTCAAGAACGGGCAGCGCCCGCAGTTTTACACGTGGTTGCTCCGGGCCTGCCCGGACTGCCAGGATGGGCCCCACGTCTACCGGGGCCCCACAGCATTCGTGACGTACACCGCCGCCGGTCGGGGGTAAAGTGCCCCAGTGTAAATAATGTAAAGAATAATTTTAATTTAAATAATGTAAATAAATAGTCAAAAGTCAAAGATTTCTCATATTGCCACATGCTGCCAACATTAGCCACCACACACACATACTGTCAACATTCACCTATCAATTGACGACATTAACCGGACCGCTCGCCTATCAATTGACGACATTCCCCGGACCGCTTCGGAGAATGACGTCAATAACCTAAATTGAGCGGTTAATGTTGCCATTTGACAACATCAACCGAAATCCGAGGCTAATGTTGACATTGACGACATTAACCGGCTAATGACGACATTCCCCGGTTTGACGACATTAACCGCAACATATACATATATGCCGGACGCATCGCGGCCCTAGCAGTGGGGGTAATAAAGGCACATGGTTAAAAAAATTCCAGCGCTACAAGCACTAAGTCGCCTTCGATAACCGAACGATGAGTTTTAATAATAGGAAATCACAGCTTGAAAATTTAAGTGAAGAAAAAAATTTAAATAGGAAGCAGATGATACCAACTCTAAATGTCTTCCAGTTTCTTCAGGATTTTTGGGAATTGTCTGTGGAAGCAGAACTTATCTTTTGTCGTACGTATTGTGAGGGAGAGCCGAAGATGTTTGAAAGGAAATGAAGGTCAACTTTTGAGCGGCGAGGCGGGTGCAGGAGGAGGGGAGCGGGGTGCCTTCCTCTCCCCGCCCAGGATGGCTCGCATGGCCCGCGAGGGCAACAATGCCACGCTGCGAAATGCGACAATGCTCGACGCGGACGAGGCTTTCCCATACAACGAAAGTACGAGCTAACTGACCTCTTTCTTCCATATTATTTAGTTCAGCTAGGCTATGCTAGTGCTATTTAAAGAGACCCGCCGCACGGCGAACCGGTCCTTTTGACCGCGCGATCAAGCCGACGCCGACATTGTTATGAGACTTTGTGTGGCCGACCATCACAAGCCACTGCCGCGTTGCGAGGCGCCAACCAAAGCGCAGAGTGATGCGAAAATGGAGCCGAGTTGGCGACAACAGGCCTACTCATTGAACTAGGGACCATTATAAAATCAACCGGATTTGATGTGATCACATGGGCAACTCTGGACTGGAGGGGATTGGTTTAGTCTGCTTATGTTGAATGAACGGGATTTCTTTTTTTAGGTATATTGGTACAATTGGTTTTGGTTCTCCGCCCGCTACGCGGGATGCCAATGTGTCATTTTGAAACATGGAGCAGCCACATTGCGATATTGCACATTGTGTTAATTTCCAGGTAGTTACCACGAGTTCAATTACATCCTTTGATTAGGAAGATGTGAAGTATAATGTGGGAACAATATAATTGATTTTTTTTCAAATACCAGCTGAAATATCAGGGTATGCTTTTGTTACTGTGTCCCTTTATTTCCCTCACTAAGCCTACTTGCGCTTCGCCTCAAGAACGCAGTAGAGTATTGCCTCGAGCATCGCCTTCCGTTTTCGCAGGTTCCCCATTTCCTCATCACTTTCGCGCATGTCCGAAACAGCGTTACGGTAGCAATCACAGAGGCCACTACTTCCTTTTCTTGCGGCAAGCTATTGTACTTGCCCTTATTTTCGTCCTCGCAAGCGTCTTCTGCTCATAGAGGACGTTCGGGAGATCTTCTGCTGACAGCCATCTTTCCCTGGTCTACGAAGCGGTATGCCTTCTGACGAACTAGTCGCCCCACATTCTCCCACCATATCACTTGGGTTTTCCTAACAATAGACCACTTCGCAATGAGACGTAATTGTCGTAAAAGAATACCAACAACGGGAGCCGTGACATTTTGTAGTATTTAGTGTCAATCGGAGCTCAGAAGCTCATCTCGCACCATCATCTCTGCCAGAGTCCTCTAACAGTGGCACTTGCACTGCCGTGCAACCAACCAAGGCCCAACAAGAAACCGGTGTAATCTTGGCCAGAAAATTTCTTGGCCAGAAACTGTTTTTTTTATTACTTTGATCGATACAGAGTCGCATGAAACGGCCAGAAATGCCGATGAAATAAATTTACCAGGCCCAATGTGCACGTAAGGACCAATCCAAAAAGTGTAATCTTGGCCAGAAAATTTGTTCAAAAATCCTATCTTTAAACTTGGACTTTACAGACTGATTTTGACCCCGCGAACAACATATCAAAAGATGGCGACACCTTTTTCTGACTTCACATCACGGTTTTTCGCCAAGACACATACCGGAGCGAACACTAAAAATTTCAGTCGTCACGACACTAGCACGCTTCTTATCAGTCTGACGAAGTAAAATTGAAGCAAGGCATGATTTAAGTCGTCCCCAGCTAGGTCTGCTAAAAACAAGCTCGTTATCTGTACCAAACACAATGACACGACTCTGGATAGCGATTAAGTAGCCACATACGCAAAGTCGTCGCTCTGACCCCTGTTTTCGGATAAGAGTTTCTCAGGAGTTTGGCCTGGTAAAATTGAAACGCCACCGATTTTAGGATCTACCATAGTCAGACAAAGCTATTATCGCTCGATATCAATTTTACCAGGCCGCCATCACATTTCTGGCTAGCATTGAAAATGCCACACTCGTAAAGACGTCGTTTTGGCCTCTGTCTTGGGAAAGAGTTTCTCGGGAGTTTGGCCTGGTAAAATTGAAACTCCTCTCCCAAGACAGAGGCCAAAACGACGTCTTTACAAGTCGGGCATATTCAGTGCCAGCCAGAAATGTAATGGCGGCCTGGTAAAATTGATATCGAGCTAAAAGAGGTTTGTGTGACTACAGTAGACCTGAAAACTGGTGGCGTTTTAATTTTGCCAGGTCAAACTCTTGAGAAACGCTTATCCAAAAACAGCGGACAAAACTACGTCTTTACGAATGTGGCATGCTAGCCAAAAATGTGATGGCGGCCCGGTTAAGTTGATATCAAGCAGAAATAGGTTTGTATGACTGTAGTAGATCCTCAAACTGGTGGCGTTTCAATTTTTCCAGGCCCAACTCCCGAGAAACTTCTATCCTAAGACAGTTGGTAAAACGACGTCTTTACGAGTAGGGCATATTCAGTGCCAGCCAGAAATGTGATGGCGGCCTTGTAAAATTGATATCAAGCTAAAAGAGGTTTGTGTGACTAGAACACCTTAAAACTGGTGGAGTTTCAATTTTACCAGGCTAAACCCCCGAGAAACTGCTATCCCAAGACAGAGGCCAAAACGACGTTTTGACGAGTGGGGCATATTCAGTGCTAGCCAGAAATGTAATCGCGGCCTAGTAAAATTGATACCGAGCGATTATGGGTTTGTCTAACATTGATAGGTCCTAAAATACGTAGCGCTTTAATTTTACCAGGCCAAACTCCCGAGAAACTCTTATCCGACAACAGGGGCCAGAGCGACGACTTTGCGTTTGTGGCATTTTCAATGCCAGCCAGAAATGTGATGGAGCCCTGGTAAAATTAAAATCGAGCGAAAATAGGTTTGTATGCCTATAGTTGATCCTCAAACTGGTGGCGTTTCAATTTTACCAGGCTTAACTCTCGAGAAACTCCTCTCCCAAGACAAAGGCCAAAACGACGTCTTTACGAGTAGGGCATATTCAGTGCCAGCCAGAAATGTGATGGTGGCCTGGTAAAATTGATATCAAGCTAAAAGAGGTTTGTGTGACTAAAGTACGCCTAAAAACTGGTGGCGATTCAATTTTACCAGGCCAAACTCTCGAAAAACTCTTATCTGAAAACAGCGGGAAAAACGGCGTCTTTACGAGTGTGGCATTTTCAATGCTAGCCAGAAATGTGATGGCGGCCTGGTAAAAAAGATATCGAGCCAGAACAGGTTTGTATGACTGTAGTAGATCCTCAAACTAGTGGCGTTTCAATTTTACCAGGCCAAAATCTCTAGAAATTCTGATTTGAAAACAGCGGCCAAAACGACGTCTTTTCGAGTGGGACATTTTCAATGCCTGCCAGAAATGTGATGGAGCCCTGGTTAAATTGATATCGAGCCAAAATCAGTTTGTATCACTATAGTCGATCCAAAAATTGGTGGCGTTTCAATTTTACCAGGCCAAACTCCCGAGAAATTCTTATCTGAAAACAGCGGCCAAAACGACGTCTTTACGAGTGGGGCATATGCATTGCCAGCCAGAAATGTGATGGCGGCCTCGTAAAATTGATATCGAGCCAAAAAAGGGTTTGTATGGCTATAGTAGTCCCTCAAACTGGTGGTTTTTCAATTTTACCAGGCCAAACTTCTGAGAAACTCCTATTCTGAGACAGAGGCCAAAACGACGACATCACGAGTAGGGCATATTCAATGCTAGCCAGAAATGTGATGGCGGCCTGGTAAAATAGATATCGAGCAAAAATAGGTTTGTATGGCTATAGTAGATCCTAAAACTGGTGGCGTTTCAATTTTACCAGGCTAAACTCCTGAGAGACTCTTATCTGAAAACAGCGGCCAACACGACGTCTTTTCGAGTTGGTCATTTTCAATGCCAGCCAGAAATGTGATAGAGCCCTGGTAGGAGTGATATCGAACCAAAATAGGTTTATCTGACTATAGAAGATCTTAAAACTAGTGGCGTTTTAATTTAACCAGGCTGAACTCTCGAGAAACTCCTATCCCAAGACAGAGGCCAAAACGACGTCTTTACGAGTAGGGCATATTCAGTGCTAGCCAGAAATGTGATGGCGGCCTGGTAAAATTGATATGAAGCTAAAAGATGTTTGTGTGACTATTGTACGCCTAAAAACTGGTGGCGTTTCAATTTTACAAGGCCAAACTCTCGAGAAACTCTTATCCGAAAACAGCGGGCAAAACGACGTCCTTACGAGTGTGGCATTTTTAATGCTAGCCAGAAATGTGATGGCGGCCTGGTAAAATTGATATCGAGCGATAATAGGTTTGTCTGACTATGGTAGATCCTAAAATCGGTGGCGTTCCAATTTTACCAGGCCAAACTCCTGAGAAACTCTTATCCGAAAACAGGGGTCAGAGCGACGACTTTGCGTATGTGGCTACTTAATCGCTATCCAGAGTCGTGTCATTGTGTTTGGTACAGATAACGAGCTTGTTTTTAGCAGACCTAGCTGGGGACGACTTAAATCATGCCTTGCTTCAATTTTACTTCGTCAGACTGATAAGAAGCGTGCTAGTGTCGTGACGACTGAAATTTTTAGTGTTCGCTCCGGTATGTGTCTTAGCGAAAAACCGTGATGTGAAGTCAGAAAAAGGTGTCGCCATCTTTTGATATGTTGTTCGCGGGGTCGAAATCAGTCTGTAAAGTCTAAGTTTAAAGATAGGATTTTCGAACAAATTTTCTGGCCAAGATTACAACTTTTGGATTGGTCCGTACGTTCACATTTGGCCTGGTAAATTTATTTTATCGGCATTTCTGGACGTTTCATGCGACTCTGTATCGATCGAAGTAATAAAAAAAAAAAAGTTTCTGGCCAAGAAATTTTCTGGCCAAGATTACACCGGTTGGCGACGACACGTCGTACCGCAGCTCAGCTTCCGAGTCCGACGGCTCGGACTCCGACTACGTCGACGACGGTGATGGTGACGAGGGGAGTTATGATTCGGAGGTCGACGTCGCCGCTCGGGAGGTTCGGTTCGGCGCCACGGTGCGGAGCTCGGACAGCGATGATGAGCAGCCCCTCAGAGCTCCTGCCACCGCCGCTGCTGCCGCCGCTGCTGCCGCCGCCCCCGACACTGCTGACACCTGGGTTTCCGTCCAAGCTGCCGCGGGGCCCTCGTTCCCGCTGCACGACAAGGACCCCGTGATCAACGTCAACATCCAGGGCTTGTCACTATTAGCACTCTTTGAGCTCTTGGTGGACGACGCCGTGTGGCAGTTAATGGTGGACCAGACTAACCTTTACGCCACCCAGTTCACGGCCGCCACGCGGCTCAAGAAGAAGGCTCGCGCCAAGCAGTGGGAGCCAGTGACCAAGGAGGAGATGAAGAAGTTTGTCGGCGTCCTCATCTTGATGGGCCTCGTCCACCTCCCCACCCTCTCCGCCTACTGGTCTAAGAGGGACTTGTACGGGGTTCAGCTCATCAAGAGTACCATGTCGCGGGACCGCTTCCTCCTAATCCTGCGGTTGTGGCACTTCGCGGACAACACGGCTGCTCCGGGTGGCGACCGGCTCAGCAAAGTGCGCCCTCTCCTGGACATCCTGAACGCCAATTTCAGGAAGGTGCTCACGGCGGGGCGACGTCATCGACGAGTCGATGATTCCGTGGCGCGGGCGCCTCGTGTTCCGGCAGTACATCCCGTCGAAATCTCACAAGTACGGGATGAAGGTGCTCAAACTGTGCCTATTGACCGGCTTCACCCTGTCCTTGGAGATTGACTCGGGGCGCGCTGACCGTGACGTGGGCCTCGGCCTGGCGGAGGCTGTCGTCAAGCGGCTTGTGGACCACCTCCTGGACAGCGGGCGCGTCGTCTGGGCAGACAACTTTTACACGTCGCTCTCCCTGGCCGAGTCTCTTGTGGCAAGGAACACCCACTACTGCGGCACCCTGCGACCCAACAGGAGGGGCTTGCCCAAGGAGGTGACTGCGGAGAAAATCAAGAGGGGAGAGGTCATCGGCAGGATGAAAAACGGCATCAAGGTCATCCAGTGGGTGGACAAGCGGCCGGTCTTCATGCTGTCGACGCTTCCCGGCCATGGAACCGCCCTGGAGGACGTCGGCAGGGCCAGGCGAACCGGCGAGGTTGTCCGGAAGCCACGCTGTGTCGCAGAGTACAACCGGTGTAAGAAAGGGGTCGACATCAGCGATCAGTTCTCCAGCTACTATTCAAGCCTCTGAAAAACATTACGGTGGTACAAGAAGGTGGCTGCAAAACTAATCGCTGGAACGGCCCTGGTCAACACCTGGGTGCTGCTCGAGTTCCGGGAGGCAGTGGCCCGGCAGCTCATAGGCGGGGAGGACGCCGTCCTCATGTCACCGCCTCCAGCCCCGACTGGTCGACGTCTGGCGCACTCGATCGCTAAGCACGACGGGCCCAGCAGGACGACGCGTCAGCGGTGCAAGAAGTGCTATGAGTTTCATCGGTCTGCGGGCGAAACACGGGACAAGGCTCGTTCTTTGATTAAAAGAACCTCCCACTACTGCATGGACTTTCCTGAAACGCTTTCCAAGTGGCTGAAGTGCTTCAACCGCGTTCACAGAAGGATGTAGTCAACCTTTTTTATTCATTGTTGCCATAATGTTTTAGTCATTTTTACTCGTTCTTTACCAAACCACATATACATATTCACATATGTGGGTAAGATGAACGAGTATTGTACCGGGTAGGTGTGCAATTTAGTCGGTCACTTTCAGCTGTGAAAGTACAACAGCTGAAAATGAGTGTGAGGTATCATTTTGCAGGTCGTGATCCGATGACAAAGAAATGATAAAGGTTTTTTTTTGTTGTGTATACATTTTTAAAAGAAATTTGTAATATAAAGTTTTGATAGGTTATAAAACGCGAAGGGAGAACATAAACTGAATTTTTTTTTGTGGAATTTAGAGAGAGGTTGAGCATCCACCGAATTTCAATGCAAATGCTGAAAAGTTCTATACTTTTTTTGTGAAGAAAGTTTTCTTCTAAGTCCTAAACCTTGGAAGAACGTTGGTTAGGTGGCAGCTAATGGAACTAAGATGACAGATACAGTGTCGCCATCTAGCGGCGAAACTAGCGCCACTAGCGCAACTAGCGCCAACTACGACGAGAGCACGTAGCCAAGGGATAAAACAAGGTCCTGTCGCGATGGATTGTCGGAATGCGAAATAGCTACGAATGAAAGAAACTGGCATTCCAACCCACAGAATGATGGTTCGAAGTCAACATGGCAAAGAAAAAATTGAATTTATAATGATTTTTTTTTTGTGAAACAATTTTAATATTTCAATTTAACTTTTGGTGACTGGAAGTTCGATTTGGAGAAAAATAAATCTAAAGAGACTTGCGTTGCCATTAAAATATGTATTTGAGTGGGAGACATAAACTTAGATTGTTTTTAGTATTCATCACCTTTTTTAGACTGTGGGTTATTTTAAATAAATTTACGCCAAAAGGAAGGTGGGTACGATGTGGAATGGGAATGGAGTGTAAGGTCACAAAGCACAGGACATGTCTTTTCTGCACAAACAGGGAAGGCCAGGGAAGGCCGCCATGACAACACAGACGAAGGACACAACGCGCAGGCGCGTTATGTAGCGGGTACCAACTGTCGGGACCCGAAATCCTCTACAGTTCTCCGAAGTTGGTAGCGCCATTTATTTGGTTGGACTCAAGTAAGATGTCAGAGATGGTGTGTTGATAATGATATTTAGCCACTACAGCCGAGCGAATGTGCCTAAGGACACTTCTGTTGTTCGGTTTCCGAACTAAGAATACACACTAGCGTTCCTCCTGGCCGTGGGCGGATTTTGTGATGTACTAAGTTCCTTTTTAAAATTTGTAATTTTGACAATTTTCATTACGAATAAGGTTAGTTTACAATTTTAGTGTGAGATTGCACTCTTAAAAATGTTAAGAATTTTTATATAATTTTATAATTTTGATATCTGTTCATATTTATTTACTGTTCAAAAGCTTTGGCCCAAAAAAACAAAAGTATTTGTTTTGTATTTGTATTTCTTATAGGTACGAGAAAAAAAAATGTTTGAAATACAGATATGACTCATCTAACTCCCCTAAAAAAAAAAAAAAAAAAAAAAAACAAGGCGCTGTTGCGATACATGTACGAGCTGCTGTTAAAACATGGCGTTGTCTACATGGTGGACAACACCGCACATGCTGATTATATTTTCAGTATATGCGTCGTTGGCCACCATGTGGACAACACTAAAGTTACGATGGGAGCCTGTTCTCTCATACCCAAAGGTACTTCACACCAAAAATTACAGCAATTAGACGATATTTCGCCTCATGGCGCACGCCGCACGCAGGGGGTATTTCCTTAAAAATGCCGCCGCACCAGGGATGGGCTCGGGTGTTGTCCACATGGTAAACAACGCCGCAGTAAACGTTTAATGACTCAGTAGAAGTTAGTGGAGGGCATTCTCAGGAGGGTACTGCACGAGAATTAGACATTCGTTATAGCTGAGATGCTGACAAGCCATGTAGCAATGGCGCTGATGCCTCCATTCCTAGTGATGACTGCCTATTAGCTGAGAAGAGTTCTGATGATGAATGGTTCGATGCTCTTGACTTTGGAAGTTTTAGATTTGATTGTGACATGTGCATTAACTGTGTATGTGTTAATTGTGTAACTTGCACCCACAAAGACAATGGTCACTGTGTGCATTGTGACCAATGTGGCATTGATTCAGACGTAGATTATCTAAGTGATGGTGGAAGTGTTGTTGAGAGTGACAAGTGACAGCGATGGTGACTTCATAGAACCAGTCGATGACAAAGGAATATTTGATGAATTATGTGAACTAGTTGTAACTAAAAACTAAAACTTTAAACAAACCACTAGCTTGCTGCAATTTTTTAGAAAGTGGGGTTTTGGCACATTTCCGAAATGTTCCAAAACATTATTAAGAACACCAACATCTGCATACTTCAGGAAAGTGCCTCCAGGCTAGTACTGGCATCATGGCCTAAGAGAAGAACTGCTGAAATATATTGCGATAACAAACTGTACTGAAGTTCACATTACCTTTAGTATTGATGGTTTACCCCTTGCTAAATCATCAGGTAGCTGCTTCTGGCCAATTTTAGGCTCTTTCAATGACTCTTTTATTGTCATTACAGTTGGTGTTTATTATGGTCCAAGTAAACCTGTAGATGCTAACTTGTTTTTGAAAGACTTCGTAGATGAAGTGGAGATTTTGTGTAGACATGGCATTAGCTATAATGGACGTGTAATTGCTGTTTTCTTATCTTGTGCTGTCTCTGATGCCCCACCAAAGGCATATCATGCATACTATGGCTGCACAAAGTGCACTCAAAAGGGACTTATGGTTGGAAGGAGGATGACTTACCCGTTGGATTCTAGTCCTCTCAGAACAGATTAAAGTTTTATTTTTCAAGAGCAGATAGGCTATCACGTTGGTACTTCAACTTTGACACACGTGTGAGTGCATAAACCGATTTTTCTCTGAAAATGGCCCGTGAAGTGGAGAGTGTGAACGGAACCCTTGTGGTTCGTGTGTTCGACGATGAAGCTGTGGTTCAACCTAGAATTGAGGTCGTGGACCTCATAAGTGATTCTGAGTGTGACAATGCTGGCGCTGGCGTACCTGTGGACCCCGCTGAGCCGGACATGCTTCAAGAAATGGGCCCTGCCTTGCCGGACGTGGGTGTCTTGCACGCCGACCTGGATCCACTTTTTGACATGGCCGGTGGGAACGGGAATTACATGGAATGACTTATTCAGCTAGCTTAACACTTAACACATGGAAATGCTAGCAATGCTTAATACTAATAGAGTAGCGTTTGGTCAATTTAAATAATACAACACATAATAATGCTAAATAATATTCAACAATAATAACTTGGCAAATACTTTAAAATTTGTTAATTTTGAACTTCTTACGCAGACTTCTCTTACTACACTCCGAGGTCTTGTGGTCTCTTGAGCCACACTCTTTACACCTCTTTTTATTTTTCTCCTTAGTAACCTTCTCTTCCTTGCCACCTACCTCTTCTACCTTTGCTACACACTCTACTACTGCTCTGTCTAACTCCTCTGTGACTTCGTTCATGTTTTCCCCTTTTCCTTTTTCCGTTTTAACTATACATTCTTTCTCCCAGTATTCTGCTATCATTCTATCCATTCTTTCTATCTCGTCATTAACCATCACTGCCTCTTGCTGCTTGTTTTCTACCTGCTTAGTTAAAGTATCTAAGTCCACGTTCCTCGTTGCTCAGTTACTCTGGCTCTTCTGCTGCTGCTTCTTGCTTCCTTAATTCCTTTATTTCTTCTTCCTTCCTTTCTATGTATCATCTTTTCTACTTTCTCGAACTCCTCTTCCATCTCACTTCTCCCCTTAAACTTCAACTGACCACAAATCCTCTCCTTCCCACTGTCCCTCCATACTTCTCCACTTAATATCTTCCTTTTCTTGAATTGTTTCAGCACTCCTCCTTCGGGGGCGTCCATAAAGGATGTCCGGCTATTTTCAGGCAATTTCAGCCATTTGTGTAAATATTTTGTATCTGGCTTTTAAATAGGGTTAATTTTCCGACAGAGGGTGTGTTCAGAGTGGCTGTATGCATTTTCAAACATACTAAAGCATGTGGGAGACGCACTGGGTGGAAATAGCATTGTTTTGGCGGTATTGACGTGGACGTCCATTTTTATACGACCCCTTTCCCCTCCACGTCCACCTATGGCTGGTTTGTAGGACCCCCCCCCTCCCCTCCCCCCTAAACACTCGGACATCCTTTATGGACGACCCCTGGGTGCGTTTGGCACTTCCACCGTATAATTTTTTTTATTCCTTACCGCTTGATTAACGCTGTTGCACTTCACGACTGATAATTTATCGTGTCTCACCCCACAGGCGATCCACAGAAAGGCCAGGAAACTGGGCATAGCCCACCTGTATGAAGAGTTCGATCCCGACAATCCGCAAAGAAATAGCCTGGCGCTGGTTTGCGTGCTCGGCTCATCGAAAGGGGCTATGATGTCATTTGGGCCGAGGCTGGAAAATTCAAGGAGTCCCCACTGTTTCCTAAGGTCATTCAGTGCCTGGTGTACTATGAAGCTCAATGGGTAAAAAACCCAGCAATCCCTCCAGAAGACCTCAGTGTCTCTGGAAGATATGTGTGGACGACGAGCGGAGAGGAATCTATTCAAAGAGTGTTTAATAGAATGTTAGGGAACCACGCTCATCCTCCGTTCTGGGTTTTTCACGGTAAATATATGACTTTCGTTAAAAATGTATCGTATGCTTCAGGTTAAACGCTTTGTAATCATTTGGGATTTATCTTACAGACACTATTCGAGTAAAGGAGCGGGATGACTCCAACTTTTATATGACAGTTCTGGACACAGGCAGGTCCCAGCGTCCTAAGAGAAAGAGGGCAAAGGTGCCAGATTACCGGAAGCCGAAGAATGGAAAAGGAGTACTGTACGACTTTGACATTCATGATGTGAAAGAAGACCTGGATGCAGATGGCAATGTCCGGAACTTTCTGATGTTGGAAGGTGCCAGATGCCAGGCCAACCTGGGCTTGATCGGAGAATTTCCTGATGTCCTGGATGAGCCTGAGTAAGTCGCATTCATTACATTGGAATGGAACGTTTACACCAATTCTGTCGTCACTTTACATCATTTACCTCGGGAAACAGGCCCTACGTGCTGACTCCAGAAGAACTTTCCAGAGACCCATTTGAAGTCAGCAGCGACGACAGCGACGAGGACGAACCAACATCTCCGGGCCGCAGCGATGCCGTCCAGATAGATCTGGACATGACTTTTGAGGACCCTCCACTAATGACCGCAGACCAGCGGCTCGGCGATGCCTAGGAAGTATGCATTTCCGTCGGAGAGAAACCGTAGCGTACTTGCATTTTCAAGCCGAGTCTACGCGGCTGCGAATAACGACGTATTTCTGTTTACAGCTTCGAAAACATGCAACGAGAAAGGGATCAAGAAGACACCACATCTAAGTAAAGTAACGATCTCTTCACTTGGCGTAATTCCTATTCAGCCGTTTATCGACGCATGGGAACGACTATTTTAGTACAGATTGACGTTTCTAACGAGACTAAATTTTCTATTCACCTTTCAGATCTATCCCAGGCACTCCCTGAAATGGCAGAAGAGGGGGAATTGCGCGGGGTGGCAAGAATGGTGCTCGCCACTCCAGCATCCAGTGCGTCCGTGGAGAGAGCTTTCAGTGCTGCAGGGCGGCTGATTTCCTCCAGGCGGAAATGCTTGAACGCTGACACGGTGGATGATATGCTCTTCCTCCACGATTTTGTTCGCAAACTGGGATTCGAGGCTCCCAAAAGGCTGTGGAATATGTAGAATTAACAGAACGAATACTGTCTTCCGTACTTCTTGTTTTCGTTTAACATTTTCTAGTCAAGATATATTTTTGATATAGTTATTTGACTGAATATATATTTAGTTTTGTCAAAAATTTGTTTTAATTTCACATACTTAGACTGTCGCAAACGCACAAAACACAGCGTATCATTCACATTTTTCGTACCCGAAATTTTTGGCGAGCGTAGCGAGCCCAATTCCCCAAACGGACCACGCGACGACACTCGTCGTGAGTCTGTCTGTCTGTCCGTCACTCACGGACTTTTCAGAAACACCACGCAACAGATTAGGTTCACCTTCCCAATAACAAATCGATATTTATTGGTGGAGAACACTACGAGCCAGTTTTTCGATCAATGGAATTTGAAATATTTTTGTAATGATTCAATTTCAAAGCTGCGCAGCTGGTACCACTGTGCGGCTCAGCTGGGCTGAGCTCAGCTCGGCACGGCGACACGCGTTATCTTGAAGAAGTTATTTTTAAGGAATTTGCCTATCTCCGATGGAGTCCACTTCGATGAAAGGTGAGTTGCGATGTAGTAATTTATCAACTGTGCTCATACTGTGACGACGTCTGCCTTCTTTCTCCCCCCGGCCCCGCCCCCTTCCAGTTTGTTGATGTTTGCTCTTGGTTTCGTTTGGGATTGCCGGAATGTAATTTTAAAGAAAATATTCGTTGACTGCCTATACCGTAAGGAACATTGCGCTTCCAAAGCTAATTTGTAACTTCTGAAAGGTGTCAGAGTACCGTGTCCTTCTTACATAGGGAAAAACACAACATTTGTTTACTATCTATGGTTGAGAGGTTAAGTGGTCCGCAAGGTTTATGAAGATAGTGCAGCATTCATTTCATCATCTCTCCTTTCAAATCAAGTTAATTCCTGCCCTGCTGTATGCCCTAACCTTAAACCGTGCTCTTCTAATGCCAAGTGAACATTGGGTCAAAACAACATGGCGAGTTAAACATGGATTGGATACTATGTCACCAAAGAATATGTGAAAACCAGTATTTTTGATTACAAATTTGTTGCTATGACAGTCTGTTTGATGTGTTACAGTTTCATGTGCATGTATATCTGTGGATCCTCAAGCCGCTTCGCTGTGTCTTCTGCTTGGTTGTAAAAGACTAGACAAGGAGCGACCTCAACTTTCTGAAGTGCACAAGGTAAGCTCTCAAGAAGATATTTTATCAGTATTCTGTGTGTAGATCTTTATCTGTTTAATTAAAAATTCATTCTTATTTCAGATGATGACAAGTTTTAAACACTCTGTACATGCTGGACACTTCACGACGCTGAAGTCTTGCTACCAACTACTGACTTGGTAAATGTTTAGTTGACATGTAATAGCAGACAGTATCTGTTTAGTTAGTTTGAAACACTCTTCTGTTGTTTGTTTTTTTTGCAAATGTGATTTGCCATGACCAAAATGTGTCTGCTACAATTTTTCATTTATTTCATTTAAATTTCCTTTTCTATCCCGGCTATTGAGTACAGCCCCACTCACACTTGTTTCAATATTTCCATTTCAGCACTTAATTATTTATCATCGAGTGCGGTTCGGCATCCTGAGGTTCCTCCTGTTTGTGACTGGAATCTATTTATCGTCAAATGTACTGCTTTCATTTGTAAGTAGCTGCCCAAATATCAATTCAGACTTACTTGATCCAAGACCTTTTACTGATTCTCAACTAAAAATGCTAACATTGTTTTTGTTTGTTCTTCTAGGTTGTTTTCAAGGGTGAAGAAGTAGAGCAGATATTATCGCATCAAGCATCAAATTTTATGACAGGAATGCTGTTTCCTACACCTTATTTCCATGCTCTTGGTGGCAACTTGCTTCTTTTCATTTCCAATCTAAAACATTTATGAACTAAAACTAGATTGAAAAGGAATCTCACGTGTGGGGCTGTAACAGTCCTTGGTTTAAACTGTTGTGATGGTCATACTTAAATTCTTTTCTCTCCAGGTGCGAAATAAATGTGATCGAGTAATTTGTCTTCTGTTCAACTAAATTCTTTTCTCTCAAGAAGCGAAATAAATGTGATCGAGTAATTTGTCTTCTGTTCACCTTATTCCTTTTAAAATCTGTATTAGTATTACATATAAAGATTCTCATCAAAACTTACACAGTGGTCTAGAAAAACCAGTGGTGCCCATTTGAATCAAACAATAAGTGTGATAAGCTATGCACACTTGAGCTGTAGCTAAGGAGTACTAAAAGCAAATGTGAAAACACCATAAAGGCACCAAAAAAGTTATTTGGAGATCGAAGTTAAAAATAAATTTCACGCTTCCACTCAACCTTTCAAATAGAGACTGGTTTTAATTTTAGATAATGCTAGGTGCCAATTCTTTAACTTTGAGCAGAATCAGATCAGGAATCAGAATGAACATCCAGTTAGATATTATGAATATTCGACGCCTGCACTGCCGACTGCCTGTTGCCAAAACCGGGGGCTCAGGTGCTTGCTGCAGGTGACGTTGGGCAGAACAGGGCCTCCTTCTTGGGCGGAGACTCGAATGCAGTGGCGGATCTGGGAGCGGCTTGAGGGGGAGGGGAGGGGCAAAACGGCAGTCCCCCCCCCTCTAATCCGCACCTGCTCGAATGGGTGGAGCGGTGAGTGATACAAACTTCAACTTGGGAACCGACGCGCCCTCTGAACCCGGAAATGTACGGAGTGCGAGACCAGAGGTGCTGCTGCAGGTGTCGTTTAGCAGAACAGGCCCTTCTTGATCAGGTACTGGAATGGGGCGAAAAGTGCGAGATACGAACGTTTACGTGAGTTAAATGACCGCCTGTTGTTACCAGCAGAGCAGCAAAGAGCGGACCTTTACCCCGTAAGGTTAGGTTATCAGAGGTTGGGTTCAAATATCCGGTGTGGTAGGTAATATTTGCGGGGGATGGGGATATCAGTGAGGCGGGCAGGGCAAGTAGGAAGACTAAACCAGTGACACCATCATACGCCTGTGCTGGGGGCGGATCTAGGATCGGCTTAAGGGGGGGGGGGGCAATGTCCCGCTTTTTGCCTACTTACAGGCGGAAAAGTTATGCCGGTTTTCTACATTTCGAGCGCCAGGGGGGGGGGGGATATAAGGGCCTGTTGCCCCCACCCCCTCCTAAATCCGCCCTTGCGCCTGTGCCTTTGCAGGCTGGCCTACCCTGGACTCTCACAGGCACTACAGGCCCACACGTTTTTGATGCACTTGTGCGTCCTGCCTCACGGCGCCCGCAAGGTAGGCAACTAGGACTCCTGCATGGGCGCGTGCATAGCGGGTCGGCCTGCCCTCGCACTTGCAGGCGCCTCAGAGAAGTTCAATAGATTTTTAAAAAAATGATACGCTACGCTCGCCACATTACGCGCAGAAAAACGGAGCGTACCCCTAGTTATCGGATATTCACTAAGAATTGCAAATTGTTGAACGAATAGGCCGGGATTTGTTTGGGGAGGGTGCAGGGAGGCAAGTGGGGGGGGGGGGGGGAGGAAATGGTAGACCCCTACGCCGTGGCCACACCCAGAATATTCCGAAAATTCCCGAAAAAGAAAATTGCACTCGGAACGAGAACATTTTGCTCTTCTCCACTTCGTCCAGGAAATATCGACACTGATTCCAGAAAATTGTTCTCGGCTTGTGCAGAGCATTTTCTACAGAAATTAAAATATTGCCTCGTGTTGTGTATTCTTTAACATGTTGTCAACTAATTTGAACCGATTTCAGTAAGTATTGGTGTGCTTGTTCTCAACTTAGAGGTTATGTTCGGCGCCGGCAGCCGCTAGTCTGAAACGACCTTAACGCGCCACGCTCTGGCCGCGGTGCGGCCTCCGGCAGCCGGCCAATTTCGCACTTTTTGAGAGTTCTGGGCAGGGCACTACCCCTGACTGAGCAAGTACTGAATTAGGTAACCTATTTACTTTAATACCCATTTCTGCTGTTGTAGAAAACAGTCCCAATTTATTTTCCGTTTTGAAAACCCTTTGGGCCAAGCTTTCTTTTGTTCATGTATCAAAATAAATTGTCATTAAAATTACGCATTTTAAAACAACCGACCCCCCCCCCCCCCCACACACACACACACGAAAATAAAAATAAATAATCAAATCCTGGCTGCGCGCCTGGAAACTCAAAACTAGGACAGGGTTTTAGAAGGTGAGGAGTGCACAAATTACAAGTAGCCCATTTTTGAAGCGCACGAATTGAGTAGGTCACGTTGAGCTACTTGTGGGTAAGCCACCGTGATTTTATACTTACCCAACTTTAAACCGTGCTAACGCCCATGCCAGATAAGCACAAATTGAAATCTTCACACATTTCGAAAGCACTAATTGAGCACAAATTTTCTGAACTTTAGCACAATTTTTTGACGGCATCGTTGTAATTTGTGCTCACATGGGTAAGTGTAATTTCACGGAGGTTGGCCATCTTGGCCTGCCGGCGGCGTTTGCGGGGCCTTCGGCCCTCCGCCTCAAGCCTCCCTAGAAGTACCCGATAGCAGACGTACTTGTTACGATTAAAATCGTTAACCTGAGCCCGTCCCTGTGCGCGCCGCGATGAAAATACAGGGTGTTTCAGGTAAGATGACACAAAATGACAGGGTGGTTAGGGGACGCCTAGGGAATGATTTTTCACCAACTGACGTGGTGGGCACAAATGCATATTAAGGGAGATAATTAGCGTTGTGTAGTTAAGGCGCGCTCCGTAAAGGCAGGCAGCCGTTCGTGCACGCCTGTGCGGCTGGAGCGCTGCGCTGCCGGCCCGCCGCCGCGTCGTCTGCTTTGCTGTCGTTCTGTGACAGCAGACGAAAGTGTGAGCCGCTGTTCACCTGTCTGCGCTATGCGGAAGCTGCGCTGCCGGCTATGCAGCGACACACTGACCGGTACCAGCAGCTCCTGTGTTTGATTCACCCCTTGTTAGGCACGGAGTGACCTTATAGTTTCACTCAAGATTGGACTTTTTTTTTAAATTTCCTATGGAGCCCCTTACGCCAAAACCGAAAGTCTCTGTGAGGAGTTTTTCAGACCTTCCTGACTTTTGTATAGTACCCATGCGAGAGCGTCGGATGTCATTTAACACTCCAGAAATGCAGCAGACAGTGTCAAAACCGAGTTCAAATTCAGCTTACTCCCTCCATCCAATAGCAAAAGAAAAAGACAGAGCTAGCGCGCTCGGCTCGTCAACTAGCTGCGTCAGTATCATCCATCCTTCTCCTGCCACGCTAAAAATCGGACCTCTCCCTTAGGAAATGTTACAGCACTTCGCCAACCCAGCAAGTCCTGCAAGTGTTGATCAGGGCGCCCCTCCCCGGAATCTGCTAGCATGGCCTCCAGTTCGGCGGTGCTAAAGCACATCACGACCGTCATTCAGAAGGTGTACGTCATCCTCATGTGGTTCCGCATCAAAAAGAATACGGTGACCAAAGGCGCCAAACACGTCTTCGAGACAATCAAAGACAATTGAGCGTCTTTGGACCCTTCAAAGAAGTACCGCGAGGTGGTGCACGAGTACGCCCACCCCCAGAACGTGCTCCTGGCCCTGGTCATGGTGACCGACGAGCGGCCCGCAGTCCGAAGGCTTGGCATCCGGCTGGTCGTGGATGCGAGGCGGCTGCACCAGGACGACGACGAGATCCAGCCGTTCCAGGTGCCCACGCTCAACTTTGACGCCGCTGACTACACCGACATCATTGACTGGGACCCCGTCAGCATTACGCCGCCGCCGTTGCTGGACACCATCTTAACAGCCGACCTTAAGGTCATGCTGGAGGATTGCGGAGACAGAAGCCCACCTGCCATCGTGGTTCCCGACCTCCCGTGCCATATCCAAGCCGTAGAGAAGCACATCAACCCGCAGTAACATTCGTGTTTAAATTTTAAATTCCCATGAGGTTAATTTTCCTTTCGTTTTCTTGCGGTTACACATCTGACACTACTATACTCCGCGAAATACTGCTAGGAACAAAGTATCAATTGCTTTCAATTTCTCATCTCAATTTTGGTCGTATCGGAAAATGCCCAATGCGGCAATGCATTGGGTGTTGCCATCTATACGCTGTTCCAAAAAGAAGTCCCAAAATGTGATTGTTTTCTCTGTTACGAGATGAGAGGACTAAGAGGGGCTACGTATTTATAAAGCAGTACTTCCGTTTCGTCCCTTTGGAGGAAAAGAGATCCCACAGGACACGTCTGAATAGTCCAACCATTATCATTAAGTCTCTATCCTTTTTTACGAGAAAGATAGAGATGCAAATAACGTTGACACGACAGTCAAATAGCAATAGGCGCTGTGTTGGAGTTAAAATCTATCGCTATCACTATTCTATTCTTTACCGTGAGAATGAGAGAGAACAAAGGTGGTGACAACCCCAACCCGAGTCTTCGTAAATTTAAATTCTTAATTTCCCAGAATTATCCATACAGATTTAAATGGCACTTCAGAAAGATTATTTAAGAATTACTTGGTACTCCTCTGTGAATTTTAAACAAAATGTAACAGAAAACAACACTCGTTTTCATCAGAAACTTACATATGTCATAAGCTATGCTATAATAGGCTACTTTGCCTAAAAATGCGGGGGGGGGGGGGGGCTCGCATTGCAGCCATCTTCGTGTGGTGAGTTCTGGTTCATCCGGTGGGTCAACACTTGCAGGACTTGCTGGGTTGGCGAAGTGCTGTAACATTTCGTATTTCTAGATTTCTCATACATGCTGTGTGGTAAGCTGTGATAAGGGTGGATAAGGGACTAATTTTGTCGCCTGCGGCTAGAATGGCTTGGGCTGGATGCCGAGTAGCTCTCCTTACCTTATTTGATGCTGCAACTGCGGTACAGTGCAAACAACGCCAAAAAAGTACACTTTTTCGCTATTTTTTAGGTTTTTTTGTTTACGTTGGCGGCATTGGGTGTCGTGACGTGACCTGACGGCTTGGGTCACTCCCTAGACACTTACCCAACATGACTCGACCCCAACCGACTCAAAATAGTACCGACTTAACGTGATTTATGGCCAGAATAGCCGAAAAAGCGGTGGTGTGTTGCGGGTTGCCTACTCTCAATATAAATGGCTCTTGTGGAGCCGCTAGAAGTTGTTCAAAAATTCTGAAAAAAATATTTTTGTGCGTCTGGTAGGACGGGCCAACTTTCCTGATATGTCGAAATTGAAATTTGTAACTTGACCATTTCATGACCGCCCCTAGCAGATGTCTTGAATTTCAAGACAACACTTTTACCGTGCATACGCCGCCCGGAAATCCGGCATAAGACTGACTATAGGCCCGGCTCCTGCTCTTGCCGTTTCTAAAGAAATGTGCCGGGACGGGCTAAAAACGACCTGATAAGTATATAGTACTACAATGATGATATTCCGATTTAGTGCCCGACATATCTTCCATATTTCGGCCAGATTATGTGAATTAGATTGATATCCTTTATTTTTTTCAAGGTGTGCGGAGCGGACGGCGTTAGGCATGTGTCCTGGACCGCTGGGACCTGCGAAACTTGAGCACGACGTAGCCGCACACCCAGCGGTTTTCGTTCCCGTCGAAAACGTCAACCGTGGCGTTCCACTCCTTGTCCTCGATAGGGTATGGCACCAGCTGCAGCTGCTTGTAGTCCAGCGATATGTTGGTGACTGCGTACTGTCCCTGCAACCGAGTGCTCGTCGTCACTCACTGGGTAGTGTGCGGGAGCATCTCCATCACCCACGTGCAAAGCTGCCCGTCTGTTTGAATTACAGTGTGTCCGTTTATACGGCTCTTGACAACCTGTGGATTGCAGGACTTACGGCATCGAAAGGACATGAGTATCGAGGTTTGATGGATCCCACGAATGTGCTCCACAGCGTGTGCTTGGACTGCCAGATCCGGCAGGATTCTTTTCCAAACCGCCAAGTTGCGAAGTGCTCACAAGTTTTAGCAACATTGTGCGTGCAGTAGTCCAAGTTCACCGTAGCCTGTCGGGACACAAAAACGGGGCGAAATACAAAGGTAGCAATTTGAAGACTCGTTCCAAACAACTGCGTTCACAGGTTCAAACCCCAGCCATGTTTTACGGCTGAGTCCCCGCAATCAGACCTGCGTTTGTAACCACCTAGGAAATGTTAAATCCTAGCGACAACCTGGCAACGACATATCTCCGACCGAATTTTTGAATATCCCACGGAGTTTCTTGACTATGGTGCACATTATGGGTCTTAGTACTGACTGCATTACTGCTCTTCCTAGAAGGACGATTCCCTGAAGTGAAGATCTTAGCGTATGCAGACGATGTGGCATGCCTAGCCAAGGTAGGGTCACGAGCGGACCTGGAACGTCTCTGTGGAGACATCCTCCAAACAATTAGCACATTGTATAAGGAGGTGAAGCTGACACCTTCGGGCGAAAAGACATAAATAGTGGTGTTCGGACAGTCCCTGAAAAGAACCCCAGTGGTGAAGCTGGATGGGGAACCAGTACAAGTCGTCAAGAACTTAACGTACCTGGGAGTAACCCTAGATGAAAAGCTGAGCATGATAACCCACCTGAGGTACCAAACGAAAAAGGCAGAGCGAGATTCATGAAGACAGCCCGCATGAGCCGGGAACATGAAATCGACCAAGGAACCTCAGAACCTACAAGTCCATCTATGGATCAATAGCTCTCTACGAGGCATCCGCCTTCAATCACGTCCTCAAGCAGGTCAAGATCAGAGAAATCCTAGGATATAGCCAACGGAGAGTACTGATAGCGATGGCCGAGTGCCAGAAAACGGCATAAGGAGAAGCCATCCAAGCCGCAACCGCAACCCTGCCTTTGGACCTAGAGGCCACGAGAAGAGCGTCTAATTTCTGGCTAGAACGTGGCCAGAGAGAACAAGCAGAGTAAGTGCTGTCCCAAAGGTCTTCGGAAGTGGGTAAAGAGGAAGCAGAGGCCATATGGGAAGAGAAGTACAAGGCATATGAAAACCCAGCCCTCAAGGGGGCCTTCGAGACAATCGCAGAGAGACGAACAGCCAAGCACCCACGAAGCAGGGTCATGCAGGCCGAGAGAGCCAGCGGCCTTCCTCAAATAGCCAGTCTAAAATGAACCGATTCGCTCCGGGTTGGCTTCATTCAGAAGAGGAGTACGTTTTACATCGGTTAAGGTATTTATCTTTCTGGTTAACTTATATTTAGCACGTAATATGGCCAGCACTTCGTCCCAAATGGTGAATCTTCGTGAAAACGCAGAATCGAAGACTAGGTTTGTGACGCTTATAACCCAGAAACGTCAAGTGAAAACTCATCTCTCTATGCATATTAGCAACTTCCAAGATACACATCCCGCGCTAATATCACAATTGCAGACCTAAAGCACACCTGGAATCATTGTTATTTTACGAACTATTGGCGTGAAATATCTACTCGCTACCGTACAGAACCAGCTTTGGCACGGTATCAACCCCCTGGCCACGCGGAGCCTCGTAACCATGTCAAAACCACCGCGGCGCGCAGTCTAATGGACCGGTTTACCGTGTGGCGGGTCGCCGGTTCGAATGTCAGAGCTTTGCGTTTTTATTAGGCACGGAGTTTCGTAGCGGATTGGACCTTTTTTTTAGGCACGGAGTGAAACGGAGTTGCCTTATAGTTTCGTCAGATTGGACTGTTTTTTTTTTTTTTTTTTTTTTTTTTCTTGGAAGCATAGCCCCATATGGCCCTCTGACAGAAGTTTTTCAAACTCTCCATACTATCGAAGGGTACTCGCACAAGACACGGTGACGTGTTTTTACACTTCAAAAATATCACACACCGTTCAAAAACGAGTTTAAAAGTCGCCTTTCTCACTCCTTTCAATGGGGAAAGTAAGAGACAGAGCACCTCGTCAACAGGTACCACTAGTCCAAAATCAAAACGATCTAAAAAATCAAAAATCTGTCGAACAGAATTACGGACAATAGTCGTATTAAATAGTCTAGCGTGTTGTAACATTCAAAAAATAACATAGTGATCAGAAAAACCACTTCAAACTTCAGCTTGCTCTCTCCATCCAATTGTGATAGCAAGAGACAGAGCTACTGTTACAACGCCTCTAGACGAGCTATGCTCGACTCGTCAGCAGGCTGCATCAGTAACCTCTGCCTGACTCAGTATCATTCTGTCCTTCTCCAGAGCACAGCCAAATCGGACGTCCTTCTTTTTTGTTGCGTAGCCTTTGCCGCGTACCCATTGTCGATGTGGCGAGCCGAGCCGAGGCACGCCGAGGCCCCGCTAAAAGGGAGGCGACTCAAGAGTCAGGACCGTTTGGGACCGGTGGGGGGGGGGGGGGGGGACAACTAGGGCTGGGCGGTATTTCAATATATTGGTTTCAATATCAATATTTTGAAATATTGGAATTTCAATATGGGCATATTGATATTTTCAATATCAATATTTGATATTGGATATTGGTTCCCAATATCAATATTGGATATTGGATTTCAATATCCAATATTGGATATTGATTTACAATATCAATATTAGGTAATGACCGTGGACAGGCTAAACCAAAAGTTCGAGCGCTACGAAATGCTCCCGGAAGAGGACCTGACAATTAACCCATTTCAGTGGTGGCGCGCCTCTAAAGCTGGTTATGCACTTCTCTCCCGATTTGCACCTGATCATACCCGCTACCAGCGTTCCATCTGAACGTTTATTCAGTGGAGGCGGAGATGTGATCTTCGACACCCGAACATGCCTAACTGGAGAAAACGCAGAGATGCTCTAATTTGATGTTCCTGCAACGAGGCATATATGCCTGTCCCATAATTTGTATATGGCTGATGTTAACACAGAAATATTTTGATTCTTATTCTTGTCTTGAATGCCAGTTTCTTAATAATACACCATTGTAATGTCAGATTGTGTTTTTCACTGCTCTTCCCTGTCACTCATTTTTCGTTGATAATTCTATTATATATAATACATTTCAGAATTTAGACCATCCGATAACATAATTGCACTGTGCGTTGCAATACAGTTATTTTTGCCAATACTCTAATATTATTTTTGCCACATTGGGATATTGAAAACCAATATTCCAATGTCAATATTGGAATATTGGAAACAAATATTCCAATATCAATATTAGAATATTGAAGACCAATATTCCAATATTGGTATTGGACTCAATATTCAATCACCGATATTGATATTGGTCCTGTATTGGACATTTTGAAATATTGGTATTGATATTGAAACCTATAATACCGGCCAGCCCTAGGGACAACAGTGCGAGAGCCTTGCAGGAGGCTAGCGCTAGGCGGCCCGCGTATGAGAATGCAAGCGTTACACTGACCGCTACCTAGACGCCCTAGCTCTTCAACTACTCCCTCTCCCCCTCGAAGGAGATACAAACCACCCCGAACCACCCCAAAACTGAAACAAGGCTCAACCAAAATCCTGATTCCATGAATTTTAAAGAAAGAAAGCAAACAAAACCAGAAAAAAATATAAACTTAACTTCTATAACCACTCCCAAACCACTCCAAAACTGAAACAAGGCTCAACCAAAATCCTCATTCCATGAATTGAAAAAATAAGGCAAACAAAACCAGAAAAAAATATAAACTCTACTTTTATAACCACCCCCAAACCACCCCAAAACTAAAACAAGGCTCAAGCAAAATCCTCATTCCATGAATTAAAAAATAATACGAGAAGGCAAACAAAACCAAAAAGAACAAAATATAAACTTAACGTCTATTTTAAACAAACCCCCGTGAAACTCCGGGCCTACCAGTATCTCACACAGTGGGATAGTATTTTTAGGCACGGAGTGAAACGGAGTTGCCTTATAGTTTCGTAGCGGATTGGACCTTTTTTTTTTTTCTTGGAAGCATAGCCCCATATGGCCCTCTGACAGAAGTTTTTCAAACTCTCGAGATTATCAAAGGGTACTCGCACAAGACACGGTGACATGTTTTTACACTTCAAAAATATCACACACCGTTCAAAAACGAGTTTAAAAGTCGCCTTTCTCACTCCTTTCAATGGGGAAAGTAAGAGACAGAGCACCTCGTCAACAGGTACCACTAGTCCAAAATCAAAACGATCTAAAAAATCAAAAATCTGTCGAACAGAATTACGGACAATAGTCGTATTAAATGGTCTAGCGTGTTGTTACATTCAAAAAATATCATAGTGATCAGAAAAACCACTTCAAACTTCAGCTTGCTCTCTCCATCCAATGGTGATAGCAAGAGACAGAGCTACTGTTACAACGCCTCTAGACGAGCTATGCTCGACTCGTCAGCAGGCTGCATCAGCAACCTCTGCCTGACTCAGTATCATTCTGTCCTTTCCAGAGCACAGCCAAATCGGACGTCCTTCTTTTTTGTTGCGTAGCCTTTGCCGGGTACTCGGGTACCCATTGTCGATGTGGCGAGCCGAGCCGAGGCAAGCCGTGGCCCCGCTAAAAGGGAGGCGACTCAAGAGTCAGGACCGTTTGGGACCGGTGGTGGGGACAACAGTGCGAGAGCCTTGCAGGAGGCTACCGCTAGGCGGCCCGCGTATGAGAATGCAAGCGTTACACTGACCGCTACCTAGACGCCCTAGCTCTTAAACTACTCACTCTCCTCCTCGAAGGAGATACAAACCACCCCGAACCACGCCAAAACTGAAACAAGGCTCAACCAAAATCCTCATTCCATGAATTGTAAAAAAAGAAAGCATACAAAACCAGAACAAAATATAAACTTAACTTCTATAACCACCCCCAAACCAACCCAAAACTGAAAAAAGGCTCAAGCAAAATCCTTGAATTAAAAAATAAAAGAAGGCAAACAAAACCAAAAAGAACAAAATATAAACTTAACGTCTATTTTAACCAAACCCCCGTGAAACTCCGGGCCTACCAGTATCTCACACAGTGGGATAGTATTTTTTTTTAACTTCGGTCTCCAAATAACTTTTTTGGCGCCTTTATGGTGTTTTCACATTTGCTTTTAGTACTCCTTAGCTACAGCTAAAGTGTGCATAGCTTACCACACTTATTATTTGAATCAAATGGGCACCACTGGTTTTTCTAGACCACTGTCTAAGCTTTGATGAGAATCTTTGTATGTAATACTAATACAGATTTTAAAAGGAATAAGGTGAACAGAAGACAAATTACTCGATCACATTTATTTCGCACCTTGAGAGAAAAGAATTTAGGTGAACAGAAGACAAATTACTCGATCACATTTATTTCGCACCTTGAGAGAAAAGAATTTAAGTATGACCATCACAACAGTTTAAACCAAGGACTGTTACAGCCCCACACGTGAGATTCCTTTTCAATCTAGTTTTAGTTCATAAATGTTTTAGCCAGACGGCTGAAGGTTTGTTTAATGTATGTGAGGTTTTAAAATTTTATGTTTCCATGTGTTTGTCATCTCCTCCAATGCTGTGGAAGGTATGTGTTCGGTTAAGTAATTAAGTTAACAGTTGCTGGTAGAGTATTGTTAGAGGTATTGGTGTTATTACAAGATATTTTATATAAGGGTCTCAGAGCATGTTGAATTGTTCATTTTGACATAACATTATAATTTGTTGTTGTAGGATCCTCAGGAGGTTGATGATTTCCAGAAAGTTGCCAGTGATGCCAGTGATGCCAGTGATGTTGACCCACACTCACCGAGTGAGGAGGAGGTGTTCACCCTAAAAGACAGAAAAGGAACGGAGGTACTCCTCCATACCTTCTTAGAAACGATGACTGGCAAAAGGTTTTCTGCTGGTGTCAGAACCTTTGAGATCGTTGCGGAGAGGTTGCGACTTGTTCACAATATGGAGGACATTTTTGAGAGTGATGTGAGGAAGAGATGGAAGGCCCTCCAGGATTCCTATAGGAGGGAGAAGAAAAATCCCTACTCCACCTGGCCCTATATGTCCCTAATGGCTAAACTGAAGGGAGATGCCATCCCAAAGTCCACTTCAACCTCGAGGACTGGGCCACCAGCCAAAATTTCCAAGAAGACGGAAGTCTTCAAGAAAGGCAAGGAAGGTAAAGTATTTTGAATTTATGGAAGGGTTTGATGTTGAGCCTTGTCATTGTTTCTCATACAGGAAAGTTTTGGTTTGATAGTGCCACTCTTGCACTCATGAGAGAGAAAGGTGTTGCACCAGAAATTTGATTCCCTAGGCCGCAACGAACCCCTGTGGGATCTCATCTCCCAAAACTTATGCAAGGCAGGGCACGTTTTTTCAAGTGAGCAATGCCAGAAGAGGTGGGACTGGCTGCTTGACAAATTCAAGTTGTGTATTGAAAATGAAAGAACCACTGGAGCAGGGCCCAAAGCCTTTGAGTATTTTGAACAAATGTCCGTTTGCCGGCAATGGGTGACAGTCAAACCAAAATACACATCTTCACTCGGAAGTTGTGCTCACATTGAGAAATTATAAATTTCCTTGTTCTGTTTTGCTTTTTACAGGTGGGCTGCTGTGATTCACACAGCAGTTTTTTTAGGCACGGAGTGAAACGGAGTTGCCTTATAGTTTCGTAGCGGATTGGACCTTTTTTTTTTTTTTCTTGGAAGCATAGCCCTATATGGCCCTCTGACAGAAGTTTTTCAAACTCTCCAGATTATCGACGGGTACTCGTACAAGACACGCTGACGTGTTTTTACACTTCAAAAATATCACACACTGTTTAAAATCGAGTTTTAAAGTCGGCTTTCTCACTCCTTTCAATGGGGGAAGGAAGAGACAGAGCACCTCGTCAACAGGTACCACTAGTCCAAAATCAAAACGATCTAAAAAATCAAAAATCTGTCTAACAGAATTACGGACAATAGTCGTATTAAATAGTCTTGCGTGTAGTTACATTCGAAAATATCATAGTGATCAGAAAAACCACTTCAAACTTCAGCTTGCTCTCTCCATCCAATGCCGATAGCAAGAGACAGAGCTACTGTTACAACGCCTCTAGACGTGCTATGCTCGACTCGTCAGCAGGCTGCATCAGCAACCTCTGCCTGACTCAGTATCATTCTGTCCTTCTCCAGAGCACAGCCAAATCGGACGTCCTTCTTTTTTGTTGCGTAGCCTTTGCCGGGTACCCATTGTCGATGTGGCGAGCCGAGCCGAGGCACGCCGAGGCCCCGCTAAAAGGGAGGCGACTCAAGAGTCAGGGCCGTTTGGGACCGGTGGTGGGGACAACAGTGCGAGAGCCTTGCAGGAGGCTACCGCTAGGCGGCCCGCGTATGAGAATGCAAGCGTTACACTGACCGCTACCTAGACGCCCTAGCTCTTAAACTACTCCCTCTCCCCCTCGAAGGAGATACAATCCACCCCGAACCACCCCAAAACTGAAACAAGGCTCAACCAAAATCCTGATTCCATGAATTTTAAAGAAAGAAAGCAAACAAAACCAGAACAAAATATAAACTTAACTTCTAGAACCACCCCAAAACCATTCCAAAACTGAAACAAGGCTCAAGCAGAATCCTCATTTCATTAATTAAAAAATAAAAGAAAGCAAACAAAACCAAAAAGAACAAAATATAAACTTAACGTCTATTTTAACCAAACCCCCGTGAAACTCCGGGCCTACCAGTATCTCACACAGTGGGATAGTATTTTTTTTATTTTTTCTTATAGTTAAATTTCAAAGCCGTGATTAATTATTTATTATTAACACTCATCGTTCAGTCAACGAGGGCGACTCAGAGCTGTAAGCGCTGGAATTTTTTGGACCCGAGCGGAGCGAGGAGCTCTCTGCATCGACTATTCCGCTTTTTAGCCCGTCCCGACACGTTTCTTTTGAAACGGCTGGAGCCGGGCTTCAAATTTTGAGGATCAACTGCTTTTTTAACGTAGAATCACGTGCGGTGGCAACAATTTTCGATTTGTATCGCATTTTTGATTTATGAAAATTTGTCTGTTTTTGTTTTTGAAGGTTAGGGTTGGCCGCCGCGCGCACACCATTACCATCGTGGCGCGCACAGGGACGGGCTCAGGTTAACGATTCTAACCGTAACAAATACATCTGCTATCGGGCACTTCTAGGGAGACTTGAGGCGGGGGCCAAAGGCCCCCGCAAACGCCGCCGGCAGGCCAAGCTGGCCAAGTCCCACTGTCAAACCGAGGTGCCGGTGGAGCGCAGCGGAACTGGCATCGAGGTTGACGGAAGGGACTGGCCAGCTTGTTTTTATTCTCTTCATAAGTGTCGTTGTTGCCACATTCTGCATTCAGTTTCATTTCACTATCGCTAGATGGCGCCACGAAAATGGGCGGAGCTATACCGTGGTTGTGCTCTGTGGTGCCAACTTTAGGAATTGATGTTCAGTCAAAAAATATTTAACACTGTTGTTCCTTCATTATACTTTACATCTTCTATATCATACGATGTATTTGAACCCTTGGTAACAAACTGGAAATTTAGACAATGTAAATCATCTCAGCATTGCTGCTTGTTGTTTCAAAATGACATATTGGCATCGCACGGAGTAGGCGGAGAATCTAAAACTATTCTACCAATAATACTTCAAAAAAGAATTCCAGTTCATTAAACAAAAGCAGACGTAACCAATCTGCTACAGTCCACAATTAGGCATGTGATCACATCAAATTCGATTTATTTTAGACTCGTCCCTTGTTCAATGAGGAGGCCTAGTGTTTGCATTGGTCTGCGCTTTGGTTGGCGCCTCGCAACACGGCCGTGGCTTGTGATGGTCCGCCACGCGATTCCAAGTAACAATGTCGGTTTGGTCGCGCGGTCTAATAGAGCGGTTCACCGTGCGGCGGGTCGCCGGTTCGAATGTCAGAACATTCATTTTTTCCGTTTTAATTTTTCTAAACTTAAATTTCGAAGTTGTGAATAACAATTTACTATGAACACTTATCGTTCAGTTAACGAGGGCGACTCAGTGCTGTAAGCGCTGGAATTTTTAGGCACGGAGTGGAAAGGAGTTGCCTTCTAGTTTCGTCAGATTGGACTGTTCATTTTTTTTTTTTTTTTTTTTTTTTTTTTTTTTTTTTTTTCTTGGAAGCATAGCCCCATATGCCCCTCTGACAAGTTTTTTGAACTCTCCAGATTATCGGAGGGTACTCTTTCAAGACACGCTGAGTGTTTTCACACCTCAAAAATTTAACATACCGGTTAAAAACGAGTTTTAAAGTCGGCTTTCTTACTCCTTTCAATGGGGAAAGTAAGAGACAGAGCACCTCGTCAACAGGCACCACTAGTCCAAAATCAAAACGATCTAAAACATCAAAAATCTGTCTAACAGAATTACGGAAAATAGTCGTATTAAATAGTCTAGCGTGTTGTTACATTCAAAAAATATCATTGTGATCAGAAAAACCACTTCAAACTTCAGCTTGCTCTCTCCATCCAATGCTGATAGCAAGAGACAGAGCCACTGTTACAACGCCTCTAGACGAGCTATGCTCGACTCGTCAGCAGACTGCATCAGTAACCTCTGCCTGACTCAGTATCATTCTGTCCTTCTCCAGAGCACAGCCAAATCGGACGTCCTTCTTTTTTGTTGCGTAGCCTTTGCCGGGTACCCATTGTCGATGTGGCGAGCCGAGCCGAGGCACGCCGAGGCCCCGCTAAAAGGGAGGCGACTCAAGAGTCAGGACCGTTTGGGACCGGTGGTGGGGACAACAGTGCAAGAGCCCTGCAGGAGGCTAGCGCTAGGTGGCCCGCGTATGAGAATGCAAGCGTTACACTGACCGCTACTTAGACGCCCTAGCTCTTCAACTACTCCCTCTCCCTCTCGAAGGAGATACAAACCACCCCGAACCACCCCAAAACTGAAACAAGGCTCAACCAAAATCCTCATTCCATGAATTTAAAAAAAAGAAAGCAAACAAAACCAGAACAAAATATAAACTTAACTTCTATAACCACCCCCAAACCACCCCAAAACTGAAACAAGGCTCAAGCAAAATCCTCATTCTATGAATTTAAAAATAAAAGAAAGCAAACAAACCCAAAAAGAACAAAATATAAACTTAACGTCTATGTTAACCAAACCCCCGTGAAACTCCGGGCCTACCAGTATCTCACACAGTGGGATAGTATTTTTTATTCTTCTCCGCACACCCTGAACAAGTGTCGTTGCTATTGGTAACTCTTGTTTTTCATTTGAATTCTTTCGCATACCGCTCGACAGCGCCACAGACATGGGCGGAGGTGTGCTGCGGTTCTGCCAACTTTCAAAATGTATTTTCATTTTAAAAATACCAACCATCGTTGTTCCCACATTAAATATTACATCTTACCTATAATAGAATATAACTGAACACGTGGTAACTACTGCAGATTACCACAACCTACAACATCTCAACATCGCTGCTTCTTGTGTCAAGATGATACAATTAGCTTCGGATGGGGTGGAGGACCTAAAACAATTGCGTAGAAATATAATTTTAAAAACAATTCCGATTATGTTAACAGAAGCAGACTTGAACAATCGCCTAAAACCAGAATTGGATGTTTGATCACATCATTTCCGATGAATCGTTCCTTGTTCAATGAAAAGGTCTGTGCCACCAACTTGGCTGCCCAGGTAAAACGGATCTTTATTAAATTGTATATCTTTTTTATAAATCTTTATACAGGCCTTTATACAAATTTTATATATCTTTATAAGGACAGGCATATACACCTTTATATTCTATTATATAAACTGCATAAATATGTTGTAAAGAGCCTTTATAAAAATATGTATTGGTAGGTGATTGTATAAAATCATATATCGACTTGCATACAATGTGTTTACCTACCTTACATACATCGTTATAAAGATATTGTTGTGATGTAATTCTTTCATCGTGACGTAACCGTTAAGGTGCATTCAGACTCGTTTCGTTGGAAACGTAATCCATAAGACATGAGCCATCAGCCATGAAAATCGAAACAAACGACGTTCGTCGCAATCCTTATCTAGCCGCACAGAGGGGTCTTGGAACGCGGAAAACGCTTCGGAAACGCAAACTGCTAAGATAGAAAGTGATCCGTTGAGTCCTCCAGTGAAAATCTTTCGATTTTTACATTTGGCCATGTTTGTGCAAACTTTGTTAGGTTATGAGCGTCGTGATCCATCAGCCGAGTTCGCCTACTGCTGATGGCTGACGGCTGATGGAGATGGATCACGACGGTCATGACCTTGCTAAGTCTGCACCAACACGGCCAAATGTAAAAATGGAACGATTTTCACTGGGGGACTCAACGGGTCACTTTCTATTTTAGCATTTGGCGTTTCCCAAGCGTTTTCCACGTTTCAAGTCCCGTCTTCGCGGCTAGACAAGGATTGCGACGAATGTTGTTTATTTTGATTTTCATGGCTGATGGCTCATGGCTTACGTTTGCAACGAAACGAGTCTGAATGCACCTAAACTCTAGTTACAAGCAGAGGCAGACCGGTCGCCATGCTCGTCGTCTGCCTGTAGTGCCGATAACGGCTGTACGCCTTCGGACACCTCCCTGAGTGGAACGTCCTCTAGCGGCGGCGGAGGGAACTAGCATTCGCAGAGCGCGGTTCGCGCCGCGGGTCTACCCCCACCCCGACGGGTGGCTGCTGGCCGCGCCCCTCTCTGCTCCCCCCCCCCCCCGCGCCTGGACCACCGCGGCCAAGGACCCAGGACCCAGCTCGGCGCGGCTCGACTCGACACCAGTACTTTGGCGTTGCTTGGAGTCGGCCGCAACGGACGCTGTGCCAGGACCGGCAAGGACTTCGCAGCCACGCTACCGCGCTTCTGGCTGAGACCGCTTGGCTGGAGCCACCCTTTGCATTCTTGCAATAAATACTCCAATTGTTCTAACACATCCTGCTTCCTCATTACTCCTGATCCAATCACGCTAGTAATAAACCAACCGAATCCGGGGTTTACAACAATATACAAGAGCACCCATGCCTGTACACAACTGCATCAGACCAATACACAACTATATACAGGCCGTTATAATAAGACATTATACAACCGCATGGATACAGGCGTTTCTACAAGCATACATGCTCACCGGGCACTAATATTGTTTTGCAGAGTAGTGTTTATCGCTTTACCTTTGTTACCGTTTCGGCTGGCCTTGACACGTTAAAAGAACCGCTGACATAATATTCGCCACTAGCAGCGCGAACCTGGTTGACCTTCGGGCTGATGTACATTGCGTTGCCTTCGAAATTCTTGCAGTGAGAAGCTTCTATCAACTCGCCGGTGACAAACCCCACCTAAAACAAGATCACTTTTTTATTTGTGCCATCTCGACTTCCAATAACGAATCCCTGCTTTTCGAATAAAATTGTCGATCGAAGAATAATTTGCGCATGCTACAAGAATACAAACTATTTCTCATGATCACATGCTTTTCAAGGAGGCGTGCTCAAAACAGCAGGTCCTTCGAAACGGCAGGTCGGCATGATCGTGGGGGCCTGCTGTTCGTGAGCCCCGCACTAGAACCTAACCTAGCCTTAGCCAACCTACCCTACCGACCTGCTGTGTTGAGGGACCTGCTGTTTTGCAGCGGTCCGCAAGAATTTATTCAGCCACGTCAACTGTTGGACTGCCGACGAGCAGACACGCCCGCGCGTTAGGGTGGTCCATATGCGCAAAGTTGGTACAATTGGTTGGGGCGGACTCGTCAAAAGTTCCATTTTTACATACGAATCATGAATCTGCAAACCGGAAATCTGTTAGACAATATTTAGGGGTCGCGCAGAGGTCACGAAGTGCCCTTATGAACAGTAAAAATCAATAATTTTTGAAAATTCCAAAAAAAATTCCTAAGGTCAATCTGGCCAAAGTATGGCCCTTTGGGCTAAAATTTCAAAAGAAACATTGTATCTCTTACGGTTTTTGAGATATCGGCGTTTAAAGTGCGAAAATCAAGCAAAAACACGAAAAACGGAGTTTTGCTTGATTTTCGCACTTTAAACGCCGATATCTCAAAAACCGTAAGAGATACAGTGTTTCTTTTGAAATTTTAGCCCAAAGGGCCATACTTTGGCCAGATTGACCTAGGAATTTTTTTTGGAATTTTCAAAAATTATTGATTTTTACTGTTCATAAGGGCACTTCGTGACCTCTGCGCGACCCCTAAATATTTTCTAACAGATTTCCGGTTTTCAGATTCATGATTCGTATGTAAAAATGGAACTTTTGACGAGTCCGCCCCAACCAATTGTAACAACATTGCGCATATGGACCACCCTACCCGCGCGTAAGCGGGGTTTTTCTGTGCATCTATTGCAATACCGTTATACGTCACAAATCGCCTGTCCCTATGTAAAGTTGCGTATCTTCCGTGACCTGTTTGATAAAACGCTCAACGTACACACACAAGTACAGTTACTTAGCTAGTAACCGCGTAAGTAGTTATTTCAAGAAGTACCATCTTTTTCATCTCTTTGGAATACTTGATTCACGAGTGGTGTTTCACAGTAACGCCATTTTTCGGCTTTTCGAGATGCGATTTGGCTTATTGTGTAACGCTACACCTCGTCCACTTATATCGAACTGGAAACATTCTCACTGTTAACATTTTACTATAGGCCACGTATTACATAATCACGTTTTAGATATTTCTGACCCCCCCCCCCTCCTCCATTTTAACGGACGTAATCAGCGGCCTAAGTCTAAGATCCAGCGTTCCGTAACCCCTCCCATACAGTTCTTATTTGAGCTTTTTTCGATTTCTATTTGAATCGCTGATATCATAGTGGGGGCTTGATATGCTCGCATCATCAGAGCATTAAGGTTTCTTGGAGTAGGTACTCCAAAGCCCTAGACCGCCACCACCACCTTGCCATGTTGTCCAGAGCGAGGGGTCCACAACTCCAATCTAACGTGTACACTGATTGCGTTGATCGTGTTGATCGTGTTGAATTTTGCAGCTAATTTTTAGAAACTTTGAAATTTTATTATATGAATAGCGTTCTTCGGACGTTTTTAGCCCTAAAAGGTAGCTGAAACCCACTTATACTGAAGTTTTGATGATCTTTGATGATTGATTGTGTTTGTCTCAAAATATGCAGACTGATCGTCTTGAGTTGTGTACCCCTTGGTCCAGAGCTCTGAAGCGTTGTTTTTCGGTCTACCACGGTGAATTCGGTGTCGACGGACAGGAAAGGATTGGGGTCGGCCTTGGCCCGTGCGACAACAAAAGTTTCAAAAACCTTAGATGGGCTCCAGATACTCTTATCTGTGCACACAGTCTCCAGTGCTAGGAAACTCCCGCTGGTGGGGGAAACGAGGTGGGGGCGAAAGGGACACCAAAACTGGATGACGACAGGGGCCAACCTATACACAGAATATGTCGTCACAGGAATTTTTTTTTCGTAAAACCCCAAATTGACAGTGGTCATGAATGTTACAAAAAAAAACACTCTTTTCCCCTAAATAGATTTCAAAGTCTTATGATGTTGTCTAAACATACATCCGCCAGCTTCGTTCTCGTCTCAGTTGTATTTTGGAGTTTCTGAGGGTACGTTTTTTTTTGCGACAAGTGGAAAACTAATATAATACTTGTTTGACAAAGAAATGCATGTTTTCGGCCATATTTCATTTCTAATAAGTTGCGCGTTCGTGTAGTTTCCATCAATTTAAATCATGTTGTATTGAATGTGTGTCCCAAGGCATGGTTCAGCGAAACTAGGTGCGGGTTGTGCAGCTTCTGAAGTATTCTGACAGTGTATGGGTTGTTGGGTGTCTTCTTTTCGCAGGGGGATTGTAGAGCTGACGCAGAAAATTTCAAAGGCTTTCCTGACAAAAATTTTCGGAAAAAAGATCGAGCAGTGGGCGAGCAGTGTGAATATTGCTCGATCTAGCGAGACATCTGCGCCACATCTTCTGGTCCACGTAAGTCGTCGAGTCAGGATTCCCAGTGCAGTAGGAGCGAGCTGCTCCATTCATTCATTCGTTTCTTATGCTCTACAGCCGGGTGGGACATGGCTCAGCTAGCTCTCCAGCTCTACAACACTAACATGAACCGTCCATTCAGCCCCGAGGAAATTAGTGGAGGGAAGGACGCATTGAAGCTGGCCAGTGGGTAGAAACGCACTAGGGAAGAGCAGGGACAAGGCGCGACACCGGGCGGAAGTGCGGGGCCGGAACGACATCGCTCGCTGGGGGAGGTTCTAACTTTTGAACGGACCAATATTTTACAAAACGCAAAGGAAATTCGGAAAGAAGAAGAATTTCTTCATGGGGTAGACGTTGTGACGACGTTCTGTGCGTGCGACACCAATAATAACAGGCGTGCAGCAGCCAAACCGATGCGGGTAAACAAAAGACGGTGGCCATCTTGACTCACGCACTGAGTAAGGGAAAAGTTGAAGGTTATGTGATTCGTGTCGCAGCACCACAACGTACAGAACGTCGGCACAACGTCTACCCCATGAAGAAATTAATCGTCTTTCCGAATTTCCTTCGCGTTTTGTAAAATATTAATCCGTTCAAAAGTTACAACCTCCCCCAGCGAGCGATGTCGTTCCGGCCCCGCACTTCCGCCCGGTGTCGCGCCTCGCCCCCGCTCTTCCCTAGTGCGTTTCTACCAGCCCCTGGCAACGCGGCACCCGCGGCCGTCCCCATGCGGTAGCGAGGCCGGTTCCCCCACCACCACTCCCGGGCGCCTCGGCCGGAGCCGGGCCGTTGTGAGCCGCCGGCCCGTACGACTGTCACAACACGACGAAAACTGTTTTCGAACTTTCTTTGGTGGCTGATCAGGCTCGCTTGTAGATTGTTCCCTCGTAAATTTTATTATCTTTCTAAAAAGCACACAACATGTTTGATTCGTGCCGAAATCGCGGAGAATTTTTACTAAAGCGAAACGTCGATGCGTTGCGGCCACCGCCTCGGACTAGCCGCAACGCATCGACGTTTCGCTTTAGTAAAAATTCTCACTGCGTTTGCAAAAATAAAATAAAACGTCGCCGTAAAGAAATTAATTGGCTCAGAGGGCCTTTAACATCTGTAGTGTCGGGCATGACCATAATTCATCGCATGGTTGGTCCAGACCAAGTTAAAGAGATTCTAAATTGTGAACTCCATTGCCTTTTTGTCCGAATTAGTGAGGAAATCGGATTTTTGAGTGTCCACACGAATTTGGTGCACGGAAATAGCTCAAAATACGCTTTCTCGACGTTTCATGCAAAGGGAAAACTTATTTTTTTCAAAAGTATAGTTGGGTCAAAAGTGACCCCTAATCTGAGAATCTACCGACCAGAAGCAACATCGTGTAATATACTGAAAGTTACACTAAGTCAGACATGCAATGTTTTCTCCTTTTAACTCTATACCCCTTATTTAGCAGCTTCGGCGAATTTATTACAATTGTGGGCTATGAGACACTAGGGGCTGGTAACACACCAGCGATCGTCTGGAGCGATGCTGGCCACCTGGAAATGTGTAAGGGGGGAACGGGGGGGGGGGGGGATTTCCATTTTTCCGAGCGGAACACGGAGGGCTGTGCAGTGATTGGATTTTCGAAACGGTGACGGTGTTTCGATTCTCCGGTAAAAGCTCCGGTGAAAGGTGTTAAAGTCATCACCGGTGATGAGAAAATCACCGGTGATAGGAAAAACTGCAAATGGTGCAAAATTCTAGGTAGAGAAATAGAACTAAATTGAATTCAGCGAAATAGCAGAGAAATACAATGAAATTGTGTCCAGAGAAACACTTCAAAATTGTAAATATATAAAATTAACTGAATTCACGGCTTTTGAACAAGATCTTTGTTCACGCCTAGAAAAATTAACCACTCTGCGTGTTCTCCATTGAGGCACGTCCTTCAGAGTAGTGCTTATTACTAGACCACCAAAACTGAGGATACATTCGCTTTCTGTAGAGGTTGCAGTCCCATTCTGTTCCGTCGCCTACCGTCCGACTGTCAAACCGGTGATGCACGGTAAACCGGTGATTTTCGACAGATCGGTGATCCGAAATAAACCGGTGATCGGGAACAAACCGGTGATTTTTAAATTTCGGTTAACCGGTGATTTGGGAAACGCGGTTAACCGGAACCGGTGGTTTTGGAAACGCGGTTCGGTGATCCGGTGATTAAAATAACCGAAAAAAAAAATCACCGGTTACCCGAATCACCGCACAGCCCTACGCTGCATCAGCACCGCAACCGACCGAGCCGCCGAGGCCTATCATCTCGGTGATCGTGACGTAGTACTAAAAATCGACACGCTTGGATGCGCGAACGTAAATAGTTCCGCTCCCCGGGCGAGGGAAATACTTCCGCGGACACCACCAAAATTGGATGACAGCGAGTATAGTAGAAAAATGTGTAAGAGTACCAAGCATGTGTTCCGCGTGGAGCACTGAAGGTGTCGTGTGGATAGTCCCGCGGCGCGAAATAGTGCATGGCTTAAATGAAAATTGTTCAAAAACTAGTACTGAGCACCAAAAAGGGATCACAGTGCGAGTATGGTGGTGCAATCCCGCGTGCAACCGTACCAGACACGTGTCCGAACTCAGGTGAGCCGCTCAAGTAGATAATTACCGTTTTTTGTAATCACGGTCACAGTGTTCCTGATCGTATTTTCTGATAATAAACATTTTTTCCAAAAGTTATACTTTTTAAATAATATCCACTACCTACCGATAATATCATTCTGATCGTTTGTGAACGCTCAGGTAAATACTGATCGCTATTGGATACGGTCAGGGTTTATTTATCGTTTTTGGAGACAATCAGGAAATTCCTGTTCGTTTTTGTAGTAAACGATGAGGATTTCTGGAATACGATCAGTAAATCCTGTTCAGATTTACACTAGTGAGCCCCCAGTACGACAAGGAAGGTGTGCGCCAGGCGCGGAACAGAGCTTTGCGGTGAGCGAAGACTGTTACGCCGTGACGTGGCCTGGCGTAAAATATGAAAGCAGCGGAACGATCAGGAGATTCCTTAAGGTTTTCCAGTACGATCAAAAACCGTTTTTTTTTTTCTGATCGTATTTATTTTCTTGCTAGTGAAAGGTCTGAAAACATTTACACTAGTAGGGATGGCGACGGTGTGATGACTAGTAAAGCGATCCGGGCCCCATCCGTTCATTTCTATTTGTTGAAATTCCTGGCTATTCCTACCTCATATCTTTGAAAAGTCCTTAGGTTGACCTATTTAGGATGCACTGTAACACATAGCACCTTTCAAAACTAGCGTACGACGTTCTGCTTGAAACGAGGGGGTACTCACTCTGTATTTCGACGTACACAGAATATTGAATACTACTGAATACTAGTGAATATTAAGAATATTACGGAATAGTGAGGAATATACGATTCATCTTGAATAGGAATGAATATATGGGAATACCAGAGAATAGGGGAGAATATTAATTGAATACTAGAGAATAGGGGAAAATATTATGGAATACCAGTGAATACCCATGAATATATCTGAATATTTTATGAAATCAGCTGAATACTTCAGAATACCAGCGAATATTAGTCAATATCTTTCTTGAGGTGAAGCTTCCCGCCCTTTCCGGCAAGTCAGCCAACTGCAGCCAGTGCAGCCAACAAGCAGTCCAGCAGCCCGCAGTGGCTCGCGCCCGCAGCAGGATGTAACGAATGGACGATATGAATACATATCAATACATATGAATCATATGAATACATGTGAATATCACCAGAATATGTGTGAATACTATTGAATATGTACTGAATATGTATGAATACCTGCGAATATCAATGAATATTTCTATATATTCCGAATACAAGGGAATAGTTGTGAATACCTCAATACTTTTGAATATTCGAGAATAATTGTGAATATGAATATGAATATATCAGGCGTGTACACAGAATACTTCGAGTGAGTACCCCCTCGGCTTGAAACCCGGGTGGAAGGATCTGTAGTCCAGTCTATGTTTGTGAACCATTCTAAAACTCATGTGCACACTGCAGTTTTCACATGCAGAATGTACAAGAAAACTTCATTTGAAAAGGTGGTCAAAGTTATAAATTTGCTACAGAAATTTATGGAGAAAACCTGGTTTCTGATGTAGTGTTAAAGTGCAGAAAATGGGTAGTTTTCCATACATATTTTACAAAAAAACTGTGTAAAAACTGTGGAAAAACTGCATTAAATTCGGACAAACTATAGTTTTTCTCAGTTTTTCCAAGATTTTCCAAGATTTGTGTACAGTTTACAACTGCAGAAAAACACTGAATTTTTGACAGACCAAATTATGGTTTTAATATAGTAAGATTTTCCAGATTCTGACTAGAGAGGGAACTCATGCTGCAATGTGTACTATTTGTGTTAGGTGAGCTGTATCTAAATGCTTGTTATAACTTCCCTTCCATTCCATAAAATATCTTTACTTTTGGATCCAGATTCAAGATACTTATAAACTGCACTTCAATTGTAGAGATGTAATATGGCAGTGACTGTAACCCTGTGGTACTTCCTCTTGTAGTGCGACATTAGTTTTTATGCCTTTGAAACTATATGTCAAAACTACATAAGGGATGTTAAAAGAAACACAGAAGTACAGGCACTTAAGTTTTATTTTTAATTTTCTCATAATCTTCATGGTAGAAACACATTCTTCCGACACTCTTTACACCTGCAAAAAAGAAAAAAAGGTCATAACACTTAGAGCAAAATTTACATAGAGGTATGATTTCCAATGAAGAACTCACCTATTACAAGGATTTGGTCGTGCCACCCATTTTATTGGTCCACATCTTGTGTGCGCAAGCTGTTCATCATTGCATATGCTGCTGAGAGTACTTGTGAAGACACTCAACATGACCTGCTATCCAAGGTGAATCAGATGAGTGTTGAATCTGATACTAACACTTCACATCAGTGCACATGAATTACACTGTTTTCCTAGTAGCAACGATTCCCATGCCTGCAATGAATGGAGAAAGGCATTAGTTGACTTTGGTGTCAAAAATTTCTTCAAGAACCTATGCGATCATTCATGAATCTTACCTACACCACACTGTGGAGTCCACAGACGTGAAGCCAGTGATAGTGGCGCGCTAGTGTGCAGCTAGACTCCATGCAGTTTGTTACAGATAGTGTTATTTCACATTTCTGTACAAACAAAGCTGCTTAGACATGGTGTGAACAATTTTTTTTTTTTATTAATATCACAAAGAGTATTATCACCCTTAGATGTTACATGTCATCACATGAAACAATATTTACCACTTGGGGTCCTTCTTGTCCTTACTGTAGGAGCAAAATTAGTTACAACCATTGGCGTGAGAAGGTGGACGATGTGAGCCAGGCTCTCCTCTTCAAACGAGTTTGATAATCCAGCCACTCTCCACATTCATAAATTTGTATGAACAACTGCTAAAATAGGACAGACAGAACAAAAACATTTAGAAGGTAACAAGGAAACACGATTACCTAAGCAAAGTGTAGCCAATGTCGAAAAACTCACCATGCACTTTCTGCTTGTTGATGAACGAAACAAAATACTTGTACTATTAACCCCAAAACTTTGTCTTCCAAATATTACAGAAATATGTAGCACTGACTCTATTGCCCCTCACCAGTGCACATGAACTACCTTGTTTTCTTTATAATCATGATCCCCATGCCTACAGTGAAAAGAAATAGACATTAGTTGATTTCAGTGTCAAACTTTTTTCAAGAACCTACACAATCATTTGCTAATCTTACCAACACCACTACTGTAGAGACCATGGAGCATACCACCACTGCAGTTTCTGCATCCCATGGAGCTTGTTGAAGATAACACTTCTCATACTCTTCATTACTGCGCACACAAAGAGTATGGTGATCGTAAGCCATCTAACGTCAACTCACATATTTGATTAAAGCTCTACTTCTACTCACCTCACTCGTTCCATGGAAAGAAGACAGCCTTTGACGCTGAAGTCAAAACTGATTTTAGTTTGGCAACGGTAGCATTTCCTTGGCACGAAATTCACTGGTCCCTGCAAGCAAACAAACATGATCAGAGAGGTTATGAGGGTTAGGCCATTCGTTATTTCATCACATTAGAGGCGCAAAACTATGGCTAGAATCGACTAAAAGCTTATTACCACGACGGAAATGATTTGCCGATCGAGGACTTGTAATTCCCTCAGATTTGAAGATTAAACTTTACGTACTTCTGTTGACTATGGCGTAGGCTAGCCTGGATCTACGTACCCATGAGCCTGTAACACTTACGAGCTTCCGAGCAGACAGAAGAATGCGTAGGGCGAAGCATAGTTATCGTCTTGATCGTTTTTCTTCCTTTTTAAAAAAACTTCGATTTTAAGTTGCACACACAAAACGACAAGAATATATTTTGGATATGAAACTAGCGAAAAAATCTTTAGCACAGCAAGTCACGTCTCGTCGTCTGCGCCGCCAGCGCCACTGCCACTGCGAACAGACTAACATGTTCGTCGTGAAACGAAAACCAAAACATGCAACCACATTGCGTCGATAACCTCCGTGAGTCTGTGGCCGTGCTTAGAAAGTACAAGAAAAGGACAAGAAAATAAAAGATATACACAGGTAAGGTTAAATTTACTACGGCCTTCACTATAATATATCCACCATTAGTGCGATATCTGAAGTCTGACCGTTAGTGACTGGTGCAAAGTTAAATGGGGATGTCTGGCTCACTGATAATTTGACATGCTGCAAGCAAAGTGGGAGTTACTGGCAGTTACTAAGGTATTGAAATTTCGAATGTTACAGTACCAGCCAGCGCTGCCGCCAGAGGCATGTCGCATGACTATCCTTTCGAAAGACTTGATCCAATGAATGGAGTCACTAAATCTTTCAGAGTGTGTTTAGTTTTGGAAATGAAACATGACTTGTAGGACAACTGTTTTAATTTGCACCTTTACTTTGTACACTGCTAAGATCTTAATGACTATGTAAATATAAATGGTAATGAAGGAGAAGTACATAATTAGAAAACAAAACTTAACCCTATTCTGCCCCGCTTTCATCGCTTTCACTGCTGGTGTCCACATACTGAAACAGAAAGTAAAAATTAGAAGGGCTTTAAAGTTAACTAACTTGAGAAAAGTATAAAGTCTCTAACCGTTATTTTTTTGGTGGTCATGGCCTTGTTCCCTGTTACGCTGTTAACAGCCGCACTGAATTGCGACTGCGTCATATGTTTAAAGCGGTCCTTTACAAATGCTGAAAAAAAAAAGTAATTAGTCCCCAGCACTAAAATTTCAATCTACGTTCTTTAAAATCTGAATTATTATACTCACTTTGAACGTCAGTCATTTTCTGGTACTTTTTTAGTCCTGGTGACTGGCGTACCTCACCATTCACGGTACGTTTCTGGCCACTGTATGTGGACCGTTTCAAGCGTTTTGGGGTAAAAGCAGCCCTCACTAGTACCGTTGTCATACGCGAAGCAGTTGGGGCAGCAATACTCTCTTGATAGGCAGTCTTAGAAATTTTCAGCTTCACCCCTACAGAAACCTGCAAAAAAACAGTTCCCATAGATTTAGTGATAGTGACATGAAAGAAATGAATAAAAGCACTAAAAGTTCAAAGACTTATTTACCATTGTTTCACCTGCCCTCTCTGCCGATGTGCTTTCAGGTGAGGACAGCGTTAATGAGGGAGCCAGAGCCTGAAGCCTCTTCTGCACCTCCCTTGAAATTAGTTGCTGGAGATCTGCAATACAAAATTACATCGGAAGTTTGAATGAAGGCAACAATATGTTATGGGTAAACAAAGTGGGTGTAACGAACCTTCTGATTCTAATCCGCTGGTTTGATGTTCTGAGTTGGGACCAGAATCCAACCTTTTCTTGCTCTTCATCTCTTGGTAGAGGTAACGTTTGTCGTCTAAGAGGCAAGATAAGAAATTCAGTTATGCTGTTCAGTAACTCACGTTTACCCTACTCAAGACAAACCTGACACATCAGAATTAAGATCTCATGACACTACAGACAGTAAATAATTTTACTCACCGCTGACGTCTAGGACAAGGCAGTCATACACAGGCCAACCCTTCAGTGGCTTGTTTGATGGGACTCGCCATTCACACACATATGATGTGTCTGTGTCACTTGGATTAAAGTCCAATGGATTGAAATCCAAGAGCCACCTTACATCTACATCATGGCTGAATGTTCCCTTATGTTGTCCCGTGATCCACTTCACTAAAGCCCACTGTTTAGCTGGCTCCGCATTACTCCTGTTTGTGGGAGCCATTGCCACTTTACCAAGCAAAATTTTCGCTAGTTTCGAAAAGAAGCTGGTACTACTCGCGACCGACGTACGACAACCTTGTCACTAGAGAACAGACACGGCACGAATACCTCCCTGTCACTACACTGAGCACTAGATACACGACACGACACGACGATCGCCTCGCTGTCACTAACTGCCGTTCGGTGCTCGTGCTCAGGAGGAAGAGGGAAGACAAAACCGCCAGAATCAAAATCATGGCACTAATTTTTTTTTTTTTTTTTAATGGCGGAGGAAAGCTGTTGTTCAGAGTCGGTTTCAAATTTAAATTTAAATTTAAACAGCGTTTGGTCGTAAATCGTCATATTTTACCATACCAATGAATCTTTGATTTGAGTAGGAAAACCGGGGGAGGGGAAGGGGGAGGGAGGGGGAGGGGGGATGCGCAGGAGAGGCGTGGGGAGGGGAGAGGGGAGCATATTTGAAAGTGTCAGTCAGCTGTTTGTACCTGCCAGTGATTGTTTGAGTCTGATATATTTTCCTTTTGCCCAAAATGGTTCGCGTGAAACGGAAACGAGCCTGCAAAGACGACGACCTTCAAAACCAGCCACCCAAGAAAGTCAGGGGACCGTACAGAGCGTACATCTACAAAGGGGCTCCAAGCCGACCAGTTCCAAGGAGTACCCTCCACTCTCGTAATGTGACGAAATTGGAACCGAAATCGCGCCAGCAGGTGAGGTTAAAACTCATGTCACTCAGGTGATTTTTCACAAGTGTTTACAGAATGCAGGGACAGGCACTCTCATTCAATTTTGACATCGTTTGTTTGCAGGTAAAAGAACGGAGTACTCGTGCGCACAGCCGAATACCAGCATCTCCACCACCATCTCTACCACCTTCTCCACCACCTGCTCCACCACTATTGCCACCAGCATCTCCACCACCCTTGCCACCACCATCTCTGCCACCCTTGCCACCAGCATCTCCGCCACTATTGCCACCTCCGTTACAGGCGCCATCATCACCTGCAGCAGTAACACAGGCAAGTGATATATTCATATCATCCTTGTTTTTTTAATTTGCTTTCCAGACATTGTTATTGTTGTGCGCTATGTGTTGTGATGTTTCATGCGCTTCTTATAATAACTGGTTTCTGATCTCAGTTACAGCATGCTGTTCAGGCTGATGTTGAACAGGGGCCAGTACCAGCACCATCTTCACCACCACCACTTTCACCAACGACTTCACCTCCATCACCACCACCACTTCATGATGTGAGTGCAGTTGAGCTATACTGGGGAGCAATGCCCTTGTCATGTGAAAGAAGGTTTGCACATTGTGTATTTTGTATCATTTTGTTGTACATGATGAACGCTCTTTTTATTTTGCACTTTGGGAAGTTTAATTTGAATCACAAAGCATATTCTTGTTTAGCTACATTGTGCCATAAGTTAAAGGTATGAATCTCATTTGGATTTTGCCTTGCAGGTGGGGAGCTTGGTGGCACCTGATGCACATTTGACGACTGGCAATGCCAATAATGTAACACTGTAAGTAACCTTGGGTCGTTGTTGTTTTCAAATTCAACTGTGTTTATGGTAGGATTAAGTGCAAATATATTTACTTTCAAAATCTTTTGCAGTGATATTGATGAGCCCCTTATCCAACCTGTGTGGGACGCAGCCATATTTGTGCCGGAAGAGCAGGAAATGAGTGAAGAAGTTTGTGAAGAGCAGCAGGAAGAGGAGGAGGATGGGCCGGAGGCAGTAGAAGAACTGCTAGACAATGGAAATGATCCTGATCCTGATTCCTCAGGTTCAGAATCTGATGATGAAGTTGCTGCTACTGACTTGCACCTGTGTGTTGGTGAGAAGATCAAAATGCTTTTACTGCTTGCCACAAAAGCAAAATATCATCTCTCATACACTGCATCTGAAACTTTTATGGAACTGGCAGGTGTTTTATTTAATGATGATGAGGCATTCAAGCCATCACGGCATTTTATGAAATCAGTAATTTCTAAATATTCTTGTAGTTTGACAGAACATCATTTGTGTCCTCATTGTAGTACTTACTATGGCATTTCTACCACTCCGACTTCTGTGTGCATGGTGTGCAACAGAAATTTTAATACCAATCTTAACAAAAAGAAGGGCAATGTATTTTTATATTTATCATTACACGATCAGTTAAAGGCTTTGCTGGAATGTTGTTTCTCTGACAATGATTTTGTCAAATCAGATCGTTTGAAAACAAATAATTTTAACTATGAAGATATTTGTGATGGTAAACTGTATAAGGAATTTATCTTGCCTGAGTATATGTCTTTCAATTTTTTTGTTGATGGTCTCCAAATTGCAAGAACTAGTAAAAAAAGTGCTTGGCCTGTTCTTTTAGCTTTAAATGAACTGAAACCACATCTTCGTGCAAAATATGTGTTAATGACAAGCTTATGGCTTGGGAAGTCAAAACCCAATCCTAAAGAGTATCTGAAACCATTCATTAGAGAAAGCAATGAAATTTATACACATGGTGTCTCATACCAAAAGAATGGTGTTATGAAAATTCAGAAATTTAAGCCTCTTGTATGTGTCAGTGATTCTATTGCCAGGCCTATGCTTCGTAATACTAATCAATTTAATGGTCGGTTTGGATGTGGTTTGTGTTATCATCCAGGGCTAAGAATGCGTTTTGGACGAGGTTTTGTTAGATCATACAGTACTTTAGAAAATGTATACCCATTAAGAACTCATGAAGAGACAATGGTGTTAGCTGCACTTGCTGAAGAAAGAGGGACTGTTCAGAGGGGTGTTAAGGGTGTTTCCATTTTATCAGAACTGCCAGACTTTAATATTGTAAGATGCCTAGATTTAGATTTCTTTCATGCACTTGTTAATGTTGCTAAAAGATTTGCAAACTTGTGGCTCTCTGAGAAATATACAAATCTGCCTTGCAATGTATATAATAGGCTTTCTGAAGTTAACCAACGTATGATTTCTATTACTATTACATCTGAAGTATCTCGTGCTCCACGTTCTCTGAGTGACAGGTCTGACTTTCGGGGTCACGAATGGTTTTACTGGGTAGTTATGTACAGTTTACCAGTTCTTAAAAATATTGTTCCTGCTAGATTTTTGAATCATTGGGCCCTACTTGTAAATGGTGTTGCATTATTAATGCAAAATTCAGTAGCTAAAAGTGAAGTTGTGTATGCTGACCGGTATCTAGTTCAGTTTGTCACTGAAATTGATGACTTGTATGGTCCACAACATGTTACTTTTTGTCCACCTTCTCACTCACCTGAAAAGGAGTGTTGAAGATTTTTCGCAGCCATTTACACATTCTGCTTTTATTTATGAAAGTGCCAATGCTGAACTTAAGCAGTGTGTTAAAAGCTCTAATGGTGTTAATCACCAAATTTGTAAAGGTATGCAATTGAAAGTAGCTTTAAAGAAACTTAAAGAAGAAGTGTTTCATAAAATGAATGACAATGAAAAGAAATTTCTGCACAAACTCTCTTTAAGCACAAAGGTTCTTGCAGACCCACACTGTATTATTAACTCAGTCGGTCTTCTTGGTAAGCCTAAAATTTCTGAGCTCCCTCACCAGTTTATTTTGTCTTTGCGCAGAGCAGGGATTAGATTCAATGAGTTTGATATGTATTCGGCTTATGATAGATGTGAATTTGAGGGTGAAGTATTTCATTCTGCACAGTACTCAAAGGTGTCAAGGCAAAACAATAGTGTCGTTTTACTTAAGTCAGAAAGGGTGTTTAAGATTGTCTCTTTTCTGGTGATTTCTCAGTGCTGTTATATGATTGGTAATTACATTCTAGAAAACCCTCGTCAAAATCTTTGCACTCCTAGTATACCTCATTTTAAGATACTGAACAAAAATGTTGAGGGAGTTTTAAGATGTTTTCCTGTGGAGGAAATAGCTTTGAAACTTCTCTTCTTTACAGTCAAACTCTCAGATACTGAAAGTTTGGCAATGGGCTGCATTAATGTACTTAGATCTGAGATGTTAAGGTAATTTTAGTTTTGTAGTCTATTAAATAGGTTTTCAAATTTTTGTAATATGTTGTTTTGATGACTGCAATTACTCTTTGTATGTTCTGAGTCTCACTTTTATATATGACTCATGTTGTTTGTTTTATTTATAGAACGTTAAGTTTATTTATTTCTTAAAATATAACTGCTCAAGATGTGGTTACATTGACTCAGAGATGAGTTGAAGTACCCAAATGTGATGTTTGGTTTCAGTTTGGTAATGTCAGTCTTGCATGGCTGCAAGGTTTTTTATGATTGCTTCAGGAGTGTCATGCTTAATCCAAGCAGAATTTTTGTGTAGGAGAATAAAATTAAATTGCTTTGTACATTCACTGTAAATGAAAGAGTAATGAGCATCATTCAATGGAAATTTGCCACTTTTTCATGTGCTCCGACATGTGCCAGTATATCAATATACTGATAATATTGATGTGCAACTCATGTGGACATCAAATTAAACGAATGATGAACAATCAGGTTAAATAATGAGCATTATTTCATTTGCGTTCTAACAGCTGGACTGCAATTCAAAGAGAAGCGATCCTCACTGAGCGAAACAATTTAAATTCTTTTAAATTAATGACTGTACTGTCACTGTAGCTTCGAGAATAAAAATGAGCATTGAATGCTAACTTGCTTCTCATCATTCCTCGGGAAAAAAGGCTACATACCCAGGCGTAGTTTCCATAACAAAAACATCTTTATTAAGAAGGTTATAACAAATCTGTTCAGCACATGTTTGACTAGAATTAAAACCAGCCTACATAGCGAAAATCTCATTACAGAATGGTAAAAGGTACATCACATATCACTGAATTTTCATAAAATGACAACCATATTGAAAATTACATTTCATCCACACAACCATCAATGGGAAAACAAAATATTTAAAATGGACTTATTTATTTATTTGTTTGAGAACAATTTGAAATTTAAACTTGAATAATTGTTCTGAATTTATCACAACAGTAGATTAAAATTTGGATCATATCACATCAGTCCACAGATTAGATGAGCCTGAAACAGGAAGAACATATCTTGATTGCCATTACAGGAGAATGAAGCGCATTACTCATGTTTATGAGACAGACAATTGTTATTAATCAGTACACACTCACCTATTCCATGACTTGCGATTCTCCCATCTGTATTGGCTGATGGAGGTCCACAACCCCATGCAGGCGACGAACTTCTGCTATGTACCTCTTTGACTCTTCTTTGGCTTTACGTTGGGAAGCTGTACAAATAGAAAAATTGACAGTAAATTTTTGAATACAAAATCAGTCGTCCAAGTAAAACAGGTTCACCATTAAACTGTCAGATGATGTCAAATGACAGAAAATTTTAAGATCTTAAAGTCATGAATCCAAAAGTGACCAGAGCAGTTGTCATTTGACAGTATCTCCTGACATAGCAGAGTTACAATAGGAAATATTAGTGCCTATCAAGGAATGTATAATAACTCACCATCAAATCCATAAACAACTGCCGTTTCAAATGCATCCTCCGAAGTTCGCCTCACTAGGACAAGATCTCCTGGTTCAAGAAGCCTTTCCGTCGAAATCTGACTACTGAAGTAAGAGAGGTCCTCCAGGAGAACACCATAAATAAAGAAGTCGGGAAACCTTTGACGTAATTCGGAATGTAAAAACAGAAAGGGACAGGTTAGAGTCATAACCAGAAAATTTCTCAATCGCCTTATAATCTACATCAAAATTGACAGAAGAAGAACTATCTCGTGAGTTTCACATTATAGTTCCATGTCACACACTCCCTCCAGATACTAACCTTGAGCTACTGCCAACTGCCATTGTTGACCGAAAATCGAACTTCAGTGCACTGAACTGACACAGCATATCACACGTGCGTTTCCCAAACTCTCTCCTCCTCCCTTTCTCGGCCAGGGATTGGTCTCCCCTCCTACGTTCTTTACTTTCTTTCTGTTCTTCTCGTATATCCACCCTCACCCCCTCCGCGCTCCCCTCCCCCTTCCCTACCGACGGCCTCGATGTCGCCTGCGAAATGTAGGGTAGGCAGCCATCCTTGCACTTGTGTGTCCGGCGGCCTACTCTCCAGGTGACTTAGCTAGATCGTAGATCAACAAGGTGATTTACCAGCGATATAATAGGACAAAATCACGTTTTATTTTAAGAGACAGGATTGTGTTTTAGAACTGCTCATTGAAGGAGATATGAACTGCATATAGGAACAGCAGATTACACCTTCATAAAAACTTGGTCCGTCATATCGTTTTATATTTGTATTTTTTTTGTGGCAGTATAAGGTATTATTTCCTTGATTTCCTCTAGACAAAACTTAACTTTAGGAATGGTTATGAAACGTCAGAATATTTACTCATAAATTGTAAAATAATAATAGTCTGTATCTGTATATGAATCTTGACTGGACATTACACTTTGTAACTAGAGAAAAACTATAGTTTGGATAGCAAAAAACTGTACTTCAAAGTATACAATAAATGTATAGTAAATATTTCAGTTTTTCTTCGGTTTATGTACAGAATAAACTGGTGATTGTCGACTATAGTTTTGACGCTGTAGTTTCAACTACAGTTTTTCTCAAGATCCTTCCACCCGGGAACTTAGCGGATCGTGTTCTTAGAAAAGTGCAAAATTAATAATATCGCTAACTTTGCCCCTACTCTTTTACACTCTCAAAAATATATGCCTGAATCACGCATAATATACATGTTTCATTGCAGATTTTATGCCTGAACCTCAAAATGTTCCCCGAGCATAATATGCTCGAAACAAGAATTTCGTAGTGGCTATGCAGCCATGCCTGAATCAAGGCATGCCACTAAATATGGATGCCCGATGCAGGCATCAGTCTACATGCCTAACTCAGGCATCAGATTGTGCCAAATCGTATACCTGTATCGGGCACAGCGATGGGTGGCACAAGTTGCTGTTGCTGAATTGGGCAAAGTTACCCAGGATTTCAGGGTAGGCATCTAATTTGCGCTGATTCAAGCATACTTTTTTGAGAGTGTAGAGCGTATGTGGTTTTCCTGGCGTCAACAAATGACCTAGTGCACCCAACAAGTACCATAGTTAAAAATAAAAGATGCATTGCAACTGCGCGTCGCCTGGTGCTATGTGCAGGTGGCCAGCATCGCTTCAGCCGATCCCCACTGTGTTGCCAGCTCCCGCAGCGACAGAGTTGGATACCGAATACGGTGGGGAATCTGGTACGGTATCTTCAGGTTTAAAATTCAGCTGATGTCAGGAAGAACTCCCACCCAACGTAATTGTAGTTAGTGAAAAGTTTGCGTCCGACGTAGAATGTAGTTATGTGGTCGCCACTCTCACAGCTGGCCTTACTTTAGGCACTTATCCTACCTTGTCTCGGTTGCGTCCTGCCTCGGACATCAGCAGACACTGCACAAGGCAAAACCAACAGCCAACACCGACGGATTTTATGGCACCCATCACGACTTCCGTGGAGTCCAGCAATTGGGAGGTAAACTGTTTCGGATATCCATGCGCCTCTCTGATACGTACAGGTGTCGTTCCGTCCGTAACCAAAGCGTGACTCAACTGGAATCCCGCGCTGGAGTGCAACCAATATGCCAGCCGACATTCATGTGAACCGGACAACAACATATTGTGCGTGTTTCACTCGTGCGCTGTCGCGAACGATCTAGGACGGGTAGCAATGTAGAAGCGATTAATTAGTCATTAGTGCTGCCCAGTTTCTTTCTGAAACTGTTGTGTGTTTTTACCCTCAAATGTAAAGTGTGAAGGTATTGACATAGCAGTGCGGAAAACAGTGTCCTGTACAAACTGGGCCGTCCTTCCCTAAAACCTCGTCGCCCTATCAGGCACTCGTTAGTGTTCCCACCCGTGGTTAAGGCTGAACCATAGAAAAACAACCTAAGTTAAAAGAAATAAAAATTAAATTTCACTATTTGCAGATGCGCTTTGACTGAGTTCCCCATTCAATTCTTCCGATTCTGTAACGCCTACGTTGGCGGTTCCTTAGATGTGAGTTTCTCAAAAATTGAAAGCAGAACCTTCCCACTTGATGGGGCCACGCTGCCACGCCCGTTTACTTAGGCTGGCATTATGCCCGCACAGGGGGCGTTCAGAAAGGATGTCCGGGTATATTTAGGCAACTTTAACCCCCTCCCCCCTCACGTCCACCCATGTCCGATTTGTAGGACCAACAGGACCCCCCCCCCCCCTCCCCTCTCTAATAACCCGGACATCCTTTATGGACGACCCCATCCGCTCTGGCTCCCCTGCTTGCTTGCACATTTTCTAGGCGCTCTCCTGTAACTGCTCACTCGGTTCCAAATTTGTCAGGACAGCCAGATTTTAGATCTGATTTCCAGCTTTCAAAAACTAAAGCTGTAACGGTTTCTGGACACGGCGCCGGGGTGGTAGGCAGGCCAGCGGGCCCGCCGAGCACGGAGGGCGGCCGGGTGGCCTACTGTCCCAGGCGCTCCCCTCGGGCGGGCCAATGCGGAGGGCGCATCTTGCTGAGGTGCGACATGTGTTACGTGTTACATCGTTTTTGTGTGTGTGGAGGCGGGTCGCGGATTTCGGGTTAAAAAAAAAAGGGGGGGGGGGGGGGGGGGGGGTGCGTCGGGTCGTCGAGAAAGGTTTATCGGGGTTTCTCTTGATTGAGCGGTTCCGTGACAACCAAGGCGTGCCGATCAGCTGTCGGCGCGTTTCCGAGGCGGTACGCGGGAGCTGCATCACATCGCACCGGTGTATCGGCAGCAGGTGTTCCCTTCGTTGGGCGGGCTAGCTATTTGAAGGGTGGCGCCTTGCTAGCGCCAGCTTTGGGCGATTCACGGTAGGCAGCAGCAGCGGTCCTCTGATGACGAGCGTTCCCCTCCCCTCACCCCGCGTGTTGCTCAGGCCAGGTACACTCTCAAAAAAGTATGCTTGAATCAGCGCAAATTTGATGCCTACCTTGAAATCCTGGGTAACTTTCCCCAATTCAGCAACAGGATACTTGTGCCACCCACCACTATGCCCGATACAGGCATACGATTCGGCACAATCTGATGCCTGAGTTAGGCATGTAGACTGAGGCCTGAATCGGGCATCCGTATTTAGTGGCATGCCTGGATTCAGGCATAGCTGCATAGCCGCTACGAAATTCTCGTTTCGAGCATATTATGCTTAGGAAAGATTTTAAGGTTCAGGCATAAAATCTGCTATGAAACAGGCATATTATGCATGATTCAGGCAATTTTTTTTTGAGAGTGTAGACGGGCAGCCGTCCTCACTCCCACCTGGCAGCTGGCCGAGACCACAGGAGCGCGTCGACTAGAAACCCGGGTGTTAGTGAGTCGACGAGGCGGCGCGTTCGCGTTCGGTAATTAGTTTCGTTGGCAACGTTTGGTAACGCGTTCATGATGCTCTGTTGTAGAAACGAGAACTGTATATCTATCAGCACGTAGCCTTGCGACGATGTTGGAGTAGAAAGGTAGCCGTCGGCCCGGCCATGCCGGGGTCGCCAAATCACGAGCAGCAGGCAGCATAAAAACATCTAGCGCCGCACCTCCTCCTCATGGTTGAGGTTTTTTTTTTTTTTTTTTGTAATTGTATTCTAGTAAGCTCCTTTTTGTCGGGTATTGGACACAAGCCAGAATGTTGCTGATCGAAACCAAAGGTGATTTGTTCTCGTCAAACGATAACTTGGCGCCTTGCGTATCGGCCGATTTCCATATGTCCGCGGGAATAGCAGTTCAATTCCGGGACCGATATGGTCATAAGGCCGCGCTCCGTTCGGAAGGGTGGATCGTTGGTTCAGTGGCGCGGAAACGAGTGCAGCAACATTTTGTCTTCTATATGGTGACTAAAACCCTGTATTACTTGAAACCCACTTTCGCATCCTTGCGCCAAACTTTGGTCCAACTGGCGCGTTGGGTAGAATTACTGAACCTCCGTACTTTGTCGATTCCACCGATCAGTTGTGTCCGGGATAAATTAAAATGGGCAATAGTCAGGGGTATAATTCAACAAGTGTTCAACGGCTCAGATATTACTATCACTGTGTACTTTCAAATTGTCTTGTGAATTGAGCGGGTATTTTGTGTGTATTCGTTTTCAGGGCTAGGAATTGTGTCACTTTGAATTGTCTTTTTGTTTCTACTTTGAATTTTGGGGAATGAAAGCGAACTAAGCCTTCGCTACTATAGAAAAGGGGGGGGGGGTATTTAATCACCGAATTTTGTACTTTTTGTATTTTGATGTATTTCCAGGTTGTATCTCACATTGTGTAAAAAATGATGTAATTGTATTAGTGTTATGTCCACTCGCCAAGTGCCGCCAGTATTGAAAAATAAAAATGTATTCAATTGATATAGTTGTGTAGTATGTGTGGCGCCCTTAAAACTCTTGGAATCCTAGAAATTTCACATGCATACCCGCGACCACTCTACCTATTTCTTGGCCAGTCCGGAGATCGCGTTGAAACACATTGAGAATCAGTAGTTACATTCGCACCGGTCCAGCGGGCGAATTACAAAGCCCACGAAAAAGGAGGGAGAGGGTAGGAAAATGAACACGAGGGTGAAGGCGTTGCGACGCCCAAACTAGGCATCGTACGATGGATTAGACTTTGGGTAATGAATGAGACCAGCGAAATTTTGAGTGCAAACGTTTTAATCTTCCTCGTCAAAATGGCGCTGTCACGATATTTCGACAACATTTTATTTTTTCCTGAAATTGATGCCGCGTTCACCGGGCTACTCATTTGGCAACACTATGCGCTGCACTGCTCGCTTGGAGTCTGCCTGTGGTGTGGCGTCGCCCGGCCCGGACGCTGTCCCGTTAGGTCCGACACACTCAATTCTGAATGCTTCAGTCTAGGCTGGAATACTCGCCCAAAGTGTGGGCCATTCTCATTTTCTGCCAAGCAAATTGTCTTTACTGCAAGCTTTGAATGCTTCATCGAAATAGTCCACGCTAGACCAAGATGTAGGATTTGCATGTGGGGAGGCTAGAATGTTTACGACAAGGAGAGTTGCCAAGCCAAACACCCCCTGAGCATCAAAACATGATGGAGAAGCGTATTCAGAATTGAGGGTGGAAGGGGTGTTGCCCTGCAGAGACGGTTACTGGGAGACGCGAACGCTGAGAGCGGTGCGCTTTACCATTGTGAAATCTTATTTCTATCGCGGAAAATTGTCGTCATGGAAACTCATGCGTCTGGAAATTTAGGTTTCCAAGTGGAAAACACGGAACCCCCAGGGGTTCATATGAAACCACCCCCGCTGAGATGAGACCGGCAGAGGAGACAACGCAGCGTGTGTCTTCAAGGTTCGACCTGTGCTTTGGCCCGGAGAGTAGACTATTTATTACGGTAAGCTAAGAGCTTATGCTCTCAACAGCTGTACAGTGAGTTTCGTACACTAAATCAGAGAATCACGAGCCAGAGTTATAGTGTATGCTAAACTTTATTGATCCCGAGTGAATGGTTAGGTTTGTTAGTTTCGCGTCGTTAGCGTCTGAAGGTTAGGAAGGGGCTCGTCTCCGGGTCTGTCACCTGCAGCCATGCGTTCTGCCCCCTAGGGCCAGGCGCGTCGCTCCAGGCCACCGTCCTCGAGATCTTCAGTGTTAAGGAGGGTTCGTCTCCGGGTCCGTCACCTTCAGCCATGCGTTCTGCCCCCCAGGGCCAGGCGTGTCGCTCAAGGCCACCGTCCCCGAGACCCGTAGTATTGGGAGGGTAGGTAGGAATAACTCCCGAGACCGCCGCCGAGAGCCGTGTGTGTGTGTGTGTGTGTGTGTGTGTGTGTGTGTGTGTGTGTGTGTGTGTGTGTGCGTGTGGTTGCGCTGCGCTCGCGGGAGGTCTCGAGACCGCTACCTCCGCGTAGCTCAGCACACGCCAGGGACACGACACGTCGACACGATACACATTAAGTTAAGCTGCAGCCTCGGATTATGAGAGATCCGCGGTTCTCAGAGGGATCCGAGGTTCGCAGAAAGATCCGAGAATCGCAGAGAGAGCCGAGATTCGCAAAACCAAGCAAGTTTGATACACTTTAGTTACGTGGATTATGAGAGATCTAAGGTTTAGTAAAGAAAATTAGCAGTTCCCAAGGTGTCTCGACGGTGTCTGGGAGATGGCTCATGGGCGTATCGCGGATGTCTTGACGACGTCTTCACTCTGACTCTCGTACAAAAAAAAATGTGTCTTGAGGATGTCTGGTACCAAGACAATGAAAAGACGTGACTGAGACACTACTAAGACACGTTATAGATAGTGCTCAGCGAGGCTGGAGTCATTTCTAAGACATAACTCAAACAATGTTTCACTTTGTGGGCTTTGAGACACTTTCAAGACACACTCGAGATAAGATTGAGCGAAAACAAAGATCTTTGGGAGGCGTTCTGGAGACAGACACCGTGGCGACACTCCAAAGACGTCGGGGGGATATCGGAGCGATGTTCATGAGACACGCGCGAGATGCCCATGATCTCCAGCCTTTAACATTCTGGAGACAACTGGGAGACATTTTAAAGATACTGCGGAGACAGCCTGGAGACCTACTTTTGAGACCAAAATATTCCGGTCTGTAGAGTGTCTCCAAAACGCCTCAAAAAACCACAAAGTGAGACACTGAAAAGATACGATGTAGAGACGACCCGGAGACAAAAATAATGGCTTATTGGTGTCTCCTAGCGGTGTCTTGTCTTTCGCGGAGACACTCTGCAGACATTTTCAAGACGCATTTTTTTGTACGGGCTTCGGTACGACTCTTGGCTGTCTGGTGAATGTCTGCAGAGCGTCTCTAAATACTCTCTTTTTTTTTTAACGACGGCCAATGAAGACATCGCTGGGGAGACATAGGAAGAAGTGGCGGGAAAGGAGATGGAAATCAGCGTTGGAGAAAGTTGAAGTTAAATGTAACAACCTAGAGCCCGTTCACGTTGGCTACTGCGCCTGCAGCCCCCACGTCATTTCTTTAGATTTGATGTCTAACGCCTACAGTTACAGGGTTCGTTTTGAAATTTTCTCCGGCAGAAGTCGACATGGACCACAATGGACGAGGAAATGTTTTCCTTTCTAAATTGACAAAGAAAGACTAACGAAGTTTACTTACTGCTTGAAAAGGACAAGTGAAACGAGGCTGGGTCGAATCCACGAACGGGGTCCAGATAGTGTCCTTGGACTGCCACAGAGGGCACGAATCTCGCCCGTAACGCCATGTCTGGAAACGTTCGCACCTCTTGCCCACGTTTTGGGAACAGTAGTCCAAAGTTACAATCATGGTCTGACAACGGAGCCGATGGCAAAACTTGTGACTTCAGAACATATTTTAAAGAGCGACGGTAATATTTCGTTCACCCACCTTAATTAAAGTTCCCGAAGGTCTCGATATGTTGAAAGATCCGCTAAGATGATACTCGCCACTCACTGCGCGAATCTGGGAGACGTTTGGGATGACGAACATTGCGTTGTCCTTGAAAACCTTACAGTGAGATACGTCTACGAACTCCCCGGCGAGAATGCCCGCCTACGGAATACAAACACTGATTGATCGTTCTAATAGCTGCTCCAGCACGATACAGCAAAGAGTAACCCTGACACGGTTCAGGGATACGATATTGCGGTATTGCAGCCCGAGCGGTGTACTTGGTGTCGTGGGAAGGAAAGGGAAGGAACGAACCGACTGGTCTGGGACCCAGAGAGCAAGTGCGTAGTTTATTGAGTCGTGGTTCGCTAACGTGCCCCGCGGTTGCCCTGGCACCCGACAATGGCGCCCGCGAGAGGGGAATCGTACAGTGCCTTTAACAAGTAGTGTCGGTGCCGACCGGCCGTTTCAGCCGTGAACTCAGTAATACTGCACTTCATCCCCCTCCGGGTCCGCGGAGCGTGAATGCATGTGCCCACCATTTGGCGCCTACGGAGCAGGGAAACCCGAGCGCCGGGGGAAAAACCTGTCTGACACTGCATTCACAAAAACCGGCCTCGTCGAGAGATCGCGGTTACTCAATCAGCCGAATGTTCAGGCTTTGGCTCCTCGAGCTGGTCACGATCAGGATCTCAGCAGTTTGTAGAAAAGTCATTGGCAGCTCGGCATGAGCCGGCCGGAGCGCGTCCTCGTACTCTCAAAGACCCATGTCTAGGGTCCTCAGCCTCCGGAGTTGGTCCAGATCAGTCGGCAGCATACGGGTCTGGCCCGTGGCGTCGGCCGCGCGTCTAGGGGGGGGGGGGGGGGGGGGACGGCGGCGGCCGTGTGTCGCCTCACGTGACGTCCTCAGCGGTGTCCGCCAGCCGCAATTGAACGACCAGTGAACCGCGGCGGCGATGTGCTGGGGATGCCGGCGCCCGCCGCGCCAACAGCGGTGGTGGTGGCCTCTCTATGGCCGGCTGGGGCGGCGCGCCTCCACCAACAGGAAAGGTCAGCTGCAGTGACTGAACAACAAACAACATCGGCGGCCGGTGGTCCATGGTCTCCGGGATTGAAGTAGCCATGTCGCAGCATCTCGGTCCGGTTGGGTCCGCCGACGACAGGCAGTGGCGTTCTCGTGAGGCGCTCGAGTCGCGCGCCGGACTCTGGACTGGTCCAGGACTGCTCTCGTGCACTCTCGTTCTCGCAGCTCATCTGAACAGCAACACTGGTACAGGGCAGTTATTGTTAATGCCGAAACCTCTCGCGTAAACCTTGGCGCAGGTGATGGGCCAAGTTGCGAAGAAAACGTGGCCTGCGCAGTTGTCCAAAGTTTCCAGCTGTACAAATTCTCCATTTCTTCATCTCTCCATCGCGGGGTTGGTCAGGACGCCGTCGGCGGCGGCGGCCGCGTGGCTGCAGCAGTCAGGACGCCACAGCCGAGATGAAGGTGGGCACGGACTTGGTTTTCAAGTTGCTCTTCTTTGGCGGCCTGGTTGCTCTAGGCACGAAATCGACGCGAGATTTGCGCCCTCCAGATTGCGACGTGTAAGACACGGCGGCCATAAAATTATCAGCTATCGCTGATATGGCAGCTGCTGGCACCTTGAACAATGGGGCAAAGGCTGCTATCTTTCCCTTGGTGTGGGTCCAGACGAGAATCGCCACATTCACTAGAGCGGGGTCAGTGATAGCCGGGGCACAAACGCTCTGGTCTCTGTGACGGAAAGTTCTCAACACATTAGGGGGATGTACCCGGTTGCTCCTATCAGTTCAACAGCTGGCAAGTGCACCCTAACATTCATCCCAACGTAGGTCGTGCCAGGGAGTGACTGATTGAACACTTCGTTGAGGGGTGGAGGGGTTCCACGGGTATCATCGTGGCAACTAGGCGCAGCGCAGTTTGTGTCACTGTAGCTGCGTGCGGTGTCCAGAGATAACGAGTTTTTGCTGATGACACACAGTCGGCATAGTCCATCGCCCCAAGATGAGAGTACACCGAGAAAACAAGTGTTCTATGCAGCGCATCAATTGACGTGCTCTCCGGTGAGCACGTTTCAAGTGTGCTCTAAGAAACACCTACTGTGGACCCACCTATCCTTCTACATGGGGATGGAGCACACCTTGTCATGTGCTCCCAATTGAGCACACTTGTCATGTGCTCTGTACAACACTTGATTTCTCAGTGTATAGACCTTTAGCCTGAGGTCCCGGATAAGATATTACTTCTTTCTCAAAATCTGCCACCACTTCTGCGGCCGAAATCCCCCACTCCAAGGGTCGCAGCAGCAACCACCCGTCTATAGCTAGGGCGTTTCCTTGCGCCGGAACCGTTTCACCAAATAGGTGGCGAAAGGCCAGAGCAGTAACCGGATTCGTCACCTGCGAACCTAGATTGCAGTAGGCCCTTGCGTCCCAAGTCTTTTCGGGGATTGATACTCCCATGGTCCGCTGAAGCAAGCAGTGCCCGTAGCCTGAGGAAGAAGGCGGCTCCGTGGGCTGCGCCTGTGGTAGGTACAACAGCTTTCAGTTCTTCGCCGGCGGCAATCTGGAGGAGGCTCGCTGGCCTGTCAGGGCTCTCCAACAGCAATGCGGCCAGGTCGACCCCTGTCAAGGTGAAGCTGCGAAGCAGCGTGCTCGACATAGCTGATACAACCGCTGATAAGGCAATCAGTAATCTATCCCAGTCCCTTACGGTTGTACTTAGTGAGGGCGGGATGGCGTTGATGGGTGTGTCCTCCTTGAGTAGACCCAGCAACAATTGAAAGGCAGACACTTCTCCCGGTTACGGAGTTTGCAACACCACCATAATTTCCATTGTAGGAAGGAGAGGAACGGCCGTCATAGCTACTGGATGGCCTCCGTTAGTGTAATAATGGACCCCTTGGTTCGCCTGAGGGTGCGGGGCCCAAGCATTATCCCCGGCAAGCCGCGGGTCGTCAGCAGGCACTTCCATAACTGTGTCGAAGTCCGGGGGTGGCTGCTGGTCTGCGTAGGGCACATTGATGGCTGCTAGAGGGGCTTGGGGTGTCAACACCCAGGACGCACCGGCAATGGCGGCTGCCTCAACGAGGCCGGCATGGTAATCATCTCCCGCCGCATGAAACTGAGCAAACTTCTGTAAGAAGCTCACGATTTGGGTTGGGGTGGGGTCTTCCACTTGCATGTTTGGTAGCACACCAGCTGCAGAAGTCATGAGCAGATAGGCGGGTGTTGCCGGCCACACACATGAGTCTATTACCGAAATATTTACGTCATCGGGTGCGTGGAGGACTGCACCGCCAGCAGACAACATGGAAGCCACGAGGCGATCTGGTGGTGTTGACACATCCTTGGGGCACAAGAAGCACAATGACTGCTGAGACGCTTGCTCCTTTAGCAGTGTTAGGGCATCCGCGTTTAAGGGGCTCTGTATTAGTATTAAGGTGTTGGGTTCCACTCCAACCACCTCTAACTCAACACCCACTCTGGCGACTTTGGCACTCTGGAACGCCATCATGTGGCCCTTCACGAACACTCCCTTTAGGGTCTTGCGCTCGGTCCTGAACGCTAGAAGGTCGGGGTTGTTGGCAAAACGAACTCCTTGCACAGTCGACAACTGGCCCGCTAGCGCCTCTTCTATCTTCTTCCCGCTTGGGTGCTCGCCTGTATAATAAGGCGTTGCAGCCGCCCTGTCAGCACAGGTATAAGAAGCCGACGTCCCCCTCTGCACTACTAGAGGTTCGTGCTCTAAGGCTGGCACGATGGTGTTACCCAGTTCCATCTGGGGCCGGACTGTCACAACAGGCGCTGCATTTATTGAGACTGGTTGAAAGATCGAGCTCACAACGTAAGCCTGTGAGTCTTCTACCCATTGGGTTTCGGGACAGTTCGGCTCGGTCCAGTCACTGGCCAACCGGTCGATTATTGGGCGAGGGCTCTGGGCTGACCCTGCCACTAGAGCATGTGCAGGCATGGGTACTGTCCCAGACACCACACTTTTCATTCCCGTTCTGGTGGAACCTAAACCAGGCAACTTCCTTATGGCGGTAGTTTATTGGGTCGTGGTTCGCTAACGTGCCCCGCGGATGCCCTTGCACCCGACAATGGCGCCCGCGAGAGGGGAATCGTACAGTGCCTTTAACAAGTAGTGTCGGTGCCGACCGGCCGTTTCAGCCGTGAACTCAGTAATACTGCAATATACGGAGTAAGCGGGCTGAAAGTGACGATACTCCCTTCCAAGCGCCTGCAGTAGGCCGCGTGCCAGCTGAGATCCAAAAAGGAATTTGTATTTGTGAGAGAATTAACTGTCGAAGGTGGGCATGTACAAGTCGTGTTATGTCCTCCACGCTGACTGCAATTGGACACTATATTGCATTTCCAATGTACAGATCTGTACATACCAGGTGCACCATTAGCCCCGGGCAGTTTTGGTTCTAGGCAGTCCCGCAACGCACTATCTCCGTCCCTTTCTGGCTCGGCCAGACGCGTGAGACAGAAAGAGACGGAGATGGTGCGTTGCGGGACTGCCTAAAACCAAAACTGCCCGGGGCTAATAATACACCTGGTATATCTACATGGTACATTATATGCAGAACTTTTCGATATGTGCATGATTTCGTACATATCCAGCAGGTGCACAGATCCCTTCATTGCAAATATAAAAATAATATGTACTTGCAGTTAATGTCTCTGTTTTTCGACTAAAGTCTCTAATCCTGATTTGTGACGCAGACGCTTTTGCAGCTGTAACGTTCAAACACATTCGTTCGTAATTAAGACAAAATCGCATGTGCGTACCCTCTCCCTGTACCGCAGGGTGATTAACTCGAAGAATCTGTGTACAGCGTACTACAGCTGTACCAGTGTGAAGTCGATTCCACAGGGTCAATAACATTACTTTTTTTTAACATTTTTTCTATTTTGGGTGTTAGGGCTCATAAAGTCTGGATTTATAGTACTACCGGACGGCATTACAGGAGAATTACGAAGTGCTACAGGTCACTCTGTGCTACAAGAGTGAATCGCCCCCGTCGCTGTACTCTGGTCTTACGTTTCGCTTGCCGCGCACAGCACCGTATAGGTGAGCCAGAACGACAGGGTGGTAAGGAGCAGGGCCGCTGCTGCCGGAGCTGTCGCTGCCGTGGTGGTGCCGAATCCATCAGCAGCCGGCCGCGTGTTATGTTGGTCATCACTCAGGGATCGGTGGGGACACTGAGCCACTAATCACTGGATGTGCACGGCACGGCCTCGCAAGTGAAACCATCAGAGATGGCCACTACTTCACACGTAATGACGGGGCCATAGGAAGCGAACAGCTGGCAGCGAAACTCGACTTTCTAACTGTTCATCACGCTCCGCACATAGTCACGTGCACGTGTTACGCCACAAATATTTCACCAACAGTCTGACATAGTGGCGTAATTCCATTTCCCCAAGTTTAACACGTGGTTTTACAGGAGAGCTGATTATTTTATTTTTTCAAGGAAAATTGAAAGTGTAAAATATTACCAACATAAAATTTAAAAAAACGATGAACGATCATCAAAAAGATTTTATATTTATTCGTTAAAAATTTAATAAAAACACTAATTCTGAACCGCAATTTTACTTTTCACCGTTAAATGATGGTTTTATTTAGTTTTCGAGTTAATGAGCCGTCCTCAGTGGTACACTTTGTTGGCAGCACCGAGTACCGTGCAGCGACCCTGGTGGCGTCTATATCTTGGTGCATTGGCAATTCCAACTCGTAATTAAAAACCTTTTGAACTTTTTAAAAACATATGAACAGTGGCACGATTTCAAAATTCTCTTTAATTCACTTCTAAGTGCAAATGCGACTCTGCAGCCTGTTTCAAGTGATAAGTTGGTCATTCCCTCTGTAGCCGACCAATGAGAGGGCTAGAGTGGTTGTATGTGTACGTGCGTATGGATGGCTGTGTGTGTGTGCTGTGTGTGAGAAGGCATTAACCTTTTCCCTCATTTAACGAAAGTGGCTTGACATTTCTGTGTTTTTCAGTGACTCCTGTCTTGCGTGTTACGACGGGTAATTTTGTGTCTAATCCAAGTTGTGATGGCAGACGAACAGGCACTGCGAGATTTATACTTCCGATCTTTTAGTAAAAGAAGGAAGAAATATTTAGAGGATGACAACGAAGATGACGTTCCTCGTACTACCCAGATATCCAGAAAAAGACAGGTAATCCACCAGAGGATCCAATTTAAGTTTGTTTTGTTATCTGCATTAATGCGTTAATCTGCATAACCTAGTATATTTCTTTCCATGTTTGTAAATGTTGATGGAATGTCAGTTACTTAAATCTATGGGAAGGATCATTTGTTTCAATAGTTTTCTTTCCAATTTAGAAAGTAACCCCACTCATAATGATTGTACTTCTCTTTTTCTTCTTTTCCAGTTGTTGTCCTGCCCTAGCAACATTGATGAGGCAGGTCCAAGCACCAGCTGCCCCTCTCAAACCAATAATTCTAACGTAGGTTCTGACATTTTGGAATAGAGTGTAAATATATCTCATCAGACAGATTCAACTCTACTGCGGGAAAGTGCTGTAAGGAAGCATGAGTTTATTTTGCTTCATTGCTTTGCTTTGCTTTAATTTTTTTGTACATAATTTACTTGTAGTGTTATTTATATTATATTTATCTGTTTTCCTCAGTTGCCGTCATGCTCAGAAGTTGACAAAGGAGAACCCACAGATTTTCATTGCAATTCCTCCTTCGATAATGAATCCAGCACAGGTTATGACACTCCTTTGAATGAAACAGCTTCAGCAGTTGCATCTACCGTTTTTTCATTAAATGAGGTAAATTGTGTTGGAATAGTGTATAATCCTCATGCTTTAATCTGTATTCTTATTTAATTCTGCTTGGTACATGTTTGAATCTTACCGCCTATTCCCTGCTTTGTAAATAATGACATGCACTTCCTGTATCCTGTGAACCACCTATGATGTTTGATTTAATTTTTGCTTACTCCCAGATTCATTCAGACAATGATGAGAACAGCGTAGAAGAGTGGCTGAGAGATTCGGAGTGGCATTGTGACACGAATGACAGTGATAGTACTAGGTCTGATAAGTCCAACAATTCTAGTACTCTGGAAAGTAACACCCCTACCACTGTAAGTGAAAAGCAGTTTCTTATATGAATCCCACAGGAGATGAAAGAATGCAATGTCCCTAATACTAAATGCAAAGACCTTCAGAAGAAGTTTTGTTAGTTTAAATTACACATAATTTTTAAATTTATGTCTTATGACTGAATTTATTTAAGTTATTTTTTCATTGTACAGGCTGAGTGTCAATTCCTCTCCGGTACTGTCTGAAGACCGAATCTTCCTTGGTTTGAACCTCATTGTGTTTTGTTAGACCATTTAAAAATCAAACTGCATAATTAAGTCTACTTTCCTTTTGAATTATTTTAATTTATGGATTAATTTATCATGTAGGCTACTGAAAATAAACTGTTCAGGAAGGGAATTATGAAAGGTTCCATTAGATTTTCACTATTTTTTTTTTTGTGTGTTTCGGGTAAATACAGCAAGAGAGACTGAAGCAACGGCTGAGACAAGTGGTGGAGCTTTTTCAAGTTCTGGAGTTTTTCAAGTTCTGCAAGATCAACATCATCAGACCTCTCCCTAAGAAATGATTCAGAAGGAAATGAAAATGAGGAAAATTCAAACAGTAATGTGTCATTTTTATCTGCTGACCTCTTCCTTGGTAATAGCTCGGAGGAAGGTCTAAATGAAATTCAAGATCAGTATGATGATGAGAATCTTAATGATCGGAACCAACAAGAAAATGCAGACCAAGGAGATGCTCACATGAATGAAAATGAGCAAGAAAACCAAAACCGAGAGGAAGAAGGTAATAATGAGGAGAACTAGCAGGAAAACGGAAACCAGCAAGATGAGCAAAGAAATGGCCAAAATGATGAAGATGCTAATGGAGATCCTGATGACCACAACAATGAGAATAATGTAGTTCGAGCCAATCACGCTCGGCTTAAACAAGTCATGCTTGGCCCATTCTCTGAAGAAATAACAACTAGATTTGATGCATCAAGAAATGATTTATTGTACATGGCCCTCGGATGTGCAAAGCAAAACAAGTTCACAAACAAAGCATTCAACAATCAAATCCTGTTAAATTGTTGCTTTGCTACTCCTGTTTTGCCAACATCAAGTTACCTTGTAGATGAGTTGGTCATTGGAGAGGGAAGTGGTTTGAAGTATTTTTTTTATTGCAAGGAATGTACAGCTATGTTTGTTGAACTAGACCACAAAACAGTGAAGACTATTACTTGTGAAAATTGTACAGCTGTTAATATTATCTCTGATTTACGCTCATCAACATTTTTCTGCATTTTTGATATAGCAAGCCAGATTGAAACTTTGCTTGGAAACATCACTATTCGAAGAACACTTTTGAAACCAGGTGATGCTATGCGCTTGTCTCAACCAGGAATTTCATCTGATATATATGATGGTTTAATGTACCAACAATTCGCTGCGCTCTTTGAAAATTCTCTTCGTCAGGTTTTGTCTTTTCACTTCTGCGTAGATGGCTCACCCCTGTTCAAATCATCAAAATGCTCTATTTGGCCAGTAGTGTTGGCAATTAATGAATTGCCTCCAATTGTACGAATGAAAAATCTCCTTCTTGGTGGATTATGGTTTGGAAAGAAACAGCCACCAATGGATCTCTTTCTTGAGCCATTTGTAGATGCATTGAGAAGTCTGTCAGAGGGGTTCAGTGTTTCTGTGTCAAATGAACATTGGCTAATGGAGGCGTATTGCATCGGCTGCTGTGTAGTAGGGGTGATCGATCCCGACGTTTTTTGGAATCTGATATTGGCTTAGTTCAGAAAAGCTGCCTCTTAGGTCCAAACTTCGACATGAATTTTTTTAAATTTTTTGGTCGACATCTCAAGGCTCCACCAGAGCCTGAAAGTTTTGAAAAATCGGAATTTTCGTAGTTCCGAATTTTTCATACTTTTGGTTGCGTTTAGGAAGTCATGGCTCAGTGACCATAGGGTGCGGTACACCCTTCGGTACCACCACTAATTTTTTCGCCTAAACAATGATATCTCAAGGCTCCGCCAGAGCGATTTCTGCAAAAACCTGGTTGTTAATCCTTTAAAGATTTTACAGGAAACCTAACAAATTTTTCATACTGCGCCACGTCTCTTGGGGGGCAGATATCGACACCAGGACAATTTTACCTCGTTCATGACGTTATGAAGACCAGAATCAGGAAAACAATTTAGGATAGGCCCCTTCGGGGCGCCGAATGGGGCCGTCGCGTAATTGCATACTTTCCCCCATGTATTTCTTATGGGAAAACTAAAAAATGGCAGGGCATAGCCGGATTTGATCAGGGGGGGTTAAATTATTTTTGGAAGGGGTTTTATGACCAACTACAGAAACCTAGGGGGTGACGTACCTCCCCGGGAAAAAGTAATTTGGACCAGCCCAGCGAGCACCGAATACCGACCCCGTCAAGGGCCTTTGCCTACCTCCCAGGCGCATAACATTAGAAATCGCTCTGGCGGAGCCTTGAGATATCATTTTTTTTCGGCGAAAAAATTCGTGGTGGTACCGAAGAGTGTACCGCACCCTATGGTCACTGAGCCATGACTTCCAAAACGCAACCAAAAGTATGAAAAATTCGGAAGTACGAAAATTCCGATTTTTCAAAACTTTGAGGCTCTGGCGGAGCCTTGAGATGTCGACCAAAAAATTTGGAAAAATTCATGTCGAAGTTTGAACCTACGGAGCAGCTTTTGTGACCTGAGCCAATATCAGATTCCAAAAAAAAGTCGGGATCGATCACCCCTACTGTGTAGACTCTGGGGCTCGTGGAAAGGTTGAAGTAATTAAAACCCATGGAGTTGTTGACTCAATGCATCTTGTCCATTTAGGCATTGCAATAACTTTTTCAACAAAATGGTTTGAAGATTTGGTACAGAGTATTACATTAATGATTTGAAAGATCTTGTAAATTCAATGATTTTGTCCTTGAAGCCCCCTGTAGAATTTCGGAGGATGCCAAGAACTCTAGATGAAATATCCAGGTTGAAAGCCCGAGAGCTTGAGAACTGGCTTCTCTTCTGCTGCATCCCTGTTTTAGATGGCATTCTTCCCAACAAGTTCCTTGAATCATGGCATCTATTGGCTCAAGCTGTACATCTATTCAGCCAAAAAAATGTAAAAAGATGTTACATTAACACTGCCGATGCTTTATTAAGACAGTTTGTTCTAGAATGCCAAGAGCTTTATGGCGACACGGCTATGTTTTTTAATGTGCACTTGCTGTTTCATCTAGCAGAGCATGTGTCTGGGTGGGGTCCATTGTGGGCTTCATCGGCTTATTGCTTCGAGTCAATCAATGGATACCTCAAGTCAATCATTCACAGTCAGCAAGGAATTCCTCATCAAGTCATCCGTGCTTTGGCTTGGGATCAGGCCATTAAGATCCTAGAACCCACAGTTTCAGATAAAGCAAGAGAATACGTAAAGAACCTCCCTAAGAAGAAACAGAAGGGAATTCCTGTTGGAGAAAATTGTTTCTTATATGGCAAGTCAAAATTGTTTGTCCCCAAAGAAGAAGAAAGATGGCATTGTGATCGAGAAAATAATGCCACAGAATCTTGCCAGCTTTATGACAAATTCATGAAGAATGGTATTGTGTATTCATTACGCAAAGGACCTACAAACAATTCTGTGGCACAACTCTCAGACAACAACATTGTCCTCATACGTAAAATTATTTATGAGAGGGACTTGGATAAGATTTTTCTATTTGTGTCTAATGTGCACACAGTCAGTATATGTACATTTTCTCCAGAAATACATCTTCCTGAAAGGGATCACTTCATAATAGTGATGAGATTTACTGAGGAAGAATCTTGATGCTTGCCATCAGAAGTGCTTGAAACTATTTGCTTCACGCTTGCCATCAGAAGAGCTTGAAACTATTTGCTTCACGCTTGCCATCAGAAGAGCTTGAAACTATTTGCTTCACAGCTACTGTCAACGGCAGAGAATATGTTGCATCTCTACCTAATGTTTTCAATGTTTGTTAATGTCTCATTATTGATTAAGTTGACTTTTAATATAGTGACTGAATTGTGTTCTAATATCTTGTCCGGATTGATATCTTTATTGTTGATTAACTTGAGTTTGAATATGGTGACTGAATTGTGTTCTAATATACTGTCCGGATTGATATCTTTCCTAATTTTTTTAATTGCTTTTGTGTGCATTGTATTGAAGTATGTGGCAAAAAATCATTGACTGCTGCATAATCTCTTTTTGTTGTAAAGGATCTAAATAATAAATCAAACTATGGTTTCAAAGTTAAGTCATTGTGCTTAAAAAGTCTTCAAAAAATATTGTCTGCCTCATCCATCTGCCACATTTTACTCCATGAATTCAGAATTCTACTGAACACACTACTGAGTGACATGTCTGTTAAGACTTTTATCTCCTGACCAACATGAGGGTCTGCAACCCCGCCCAATGTTTTGAATGAGTGGTTTTAAGCACCAAGATATAGTGTAACATGCTTGGTCCTGAGCAAGTTTCATGCTGAGAATTGAGACTACATAGTCTGTAAATTGACTGCAGTACTTGCAAACTGATTTTTGAACAAGAAATGTATAAGAGTAATAGCGTTTATAGATAGCAGACCACAATTTTTGTTGTGAGTGGTCTCCTAGCCTTGTCACCTAAAAGAACAGAAATATAATTTATCACTTTAGGATACTTGTTGAAGTCCAAATTTACATACACAAAATATTGCAACTCATGTTCAATCATGAAGTCACCATGTTGAAACGCTGCGCTAAAAATAGAATTTCACTTGAAGCCAGCAGACGTGAGTAATGTTGGCCACCCAACGCAGTGGCCAACCACCCAGCCACCAGCCACCAACCACCAGCAAAAACACACCGACCAAAAACTTTTTAAAATCTTGACCAACACCAAGACTTCCACAATAAACAGTTTCCCAATAAAAAAAGGGCAGTGGCGTAGCAAAGTCGGCAAAAAATTCCGAAAAATTCGAAATCGTCCACTCGCACTTGTGATTTTTCTGACTTAAGTCGGTGGAAAACCTGGTCCTGTAAGGTGGAAACAATTCAAAACTTCGTCTTTTCCGAATATTTAGTGCCTAAATAGTCATCGGACAGAGTGGTAGAATTGTTTCCACTCAAAAAGAAGAGCAGCGGCGTGGCAAAGTCGGCAAAAAATTCAAGACGGTTGTCTTGCACTGATGATTTTTCAGACTTTCCTCGGTGAAAAACCTGGTCTTGTAGGGTGAAAACAATTCTAAACTTCGTCTTTTTCGAATATTTAGTGCCTAAATAGTCATCGGACAGAATGAGAGAATTGTTTCCACTCAAACAGAAGAGCAGCGGCGTAGCAAAGTCGGCAAAAAATTCAAAACGGCTCACTTGCACTTGTAATTTTTCTGACTTTTGTCGGTGGAAAACCTGGTCTTGTAAGGTGGAAACAATTCTGAACTTCGTCTTTTGCGAATATTTAGTGCCTAAAACGTCGTCGAACAGAGTGGTAGAATTGTTTCCACTCAAACAGAAGAGCAGCGGCGTAGCAAAGTCGGCAAAAAATTCGAAACGGTTGACTTGCACTGATGATTTTTCTGACTTTTCTCGGTGGAAAACCTGGTCTTGTAAGGTGGAAACAATTCTAAACTTCGTCTTTTCCGAATGTTTAGTGCCTAAATAGTCATCGGGCAGAGTGGTAGAATTGTTTTAACTTTAAAAGAAGAGCAGCGGCGTAGCAAAGTCGGCAAAAAATTCGAAATCGTCTACTCGCACTTGCGATTTTTCTGACTTTTCTCGGTGGAAAACCTGGTCTTGTAAGGTGGAAACAATTCTAAACTTCGTCTTTTCCGAATATTTAGTGCCTAAATAGTCATCGGACAGAGTGGTAGAATTGTTTCCACTCAAACAAAAGAGCAGCGGCGTAGCAAAGTCAGAAAAAAATTTGAAATCGTCCACTTGCACTTGTGATTTTTTTTACTTTTCTCGGTGGAAAACCTGGTCTTGTAAGGTGGAAACAATTCTAAACTTCGTCTTTTCCAAATATTTAGTGCCTAAATAGTCATCGGACAGAGTGGTAGAATTGTTTCCACTCAAACAAAAGAGCAGCGGCGTAGCAAAGTCGACAAAAAATTCGAAATTGTCTCCTCGCACTAGTGATTTTTAGGACTTTTCTCGGTGGAAAACCTGGTCTTGTAGGGTGGAAACAATTCTAAACTTCGTCTTTTCCGAATATTTCGAGCCTACATAGTCATCGGACAGAGTGGTAGAATTGTTTTCATTCAAACAAAAGAGCAGCGGCGTAGCAAAGTCGGCAAAAAATTCGAAATTGTCTACTCGCACTAGTGATTTTTCTGACTTTTCTCGGTGGAAAACCTGGTCTTGTAGGGTGGAAACAATTCTAAACTTCGCCTTTTCCGAATATTAAGTGCCTACATAGTCATCGGACAGAGTGGTAGAATTGTTTCCACTCAAACAGAAGAGCAGCGGCGTAGCAAAGTCGGCAAAAAATTCGAAATCGTCTACTCGCACTTGTGATTTTTCTGACTTTTCTCGGTAGAAAACCTGGTCTTGTAAGGTGGAAACAATTCTAAACTTCGTTTTTTTTAAATATTTAGTGCCTACATAGTCATCGGACGGAGTAGTAGGATTGTTTTCACTCAAGCAGAAGAGCAGCGGCGTAGCAAAGTCGGCAAAAAATTCAAAACGGCTCACTTGCACTTGTAATTTTTCTGACTTTTGTCGGTGGAAAACCTGGTCTTGTAAGGTGGAAACAATTCTAAACTTCGTCTTTTCCGAATATTTAGTGCATAAATAGTCATCGGACAGAGTGGTAGAATTGTTTCCACTCAAACAAAAGAGCAGCGGCGTAGCAAAGTCGGCAAAAAATTCGAAATTGTCAACTCGCACTAGTGATTTTTCTGACTTTTCTCGGTGGAAAACCTGGTCTTGTAGGGTGGAAACAATTCTAAACTTCGCCTTTTCCGAATATTTAGGGCCTACATAGTCATCGGACAGAGTAGTAGAATTGTTTCCACTCAAACAAAAGAGCAGCGGCGTAGCAAAGTCGGCAAAAAATTTGAAATTGTCTACTCGCACTAGTGATTTTTCTGACTTTTCTCGGTGGAAAACCTGGTCTTGTAGGGTAGAAACAATTCTAAACTTCGTCTTTTCCGAATATTTTGAGCCTACATAGTCATCGGACAGAGTAGTAGAATTGTTTCTATTTAAACAAAAGAGCAGCGGCGTAGCAAAGTCGGCAAAAAATTCAAAACGGCTCACTTCCACTTGTGATTTTTCTGACTTTTGTCGGTGGAAAACCTGGTCTTGTAAGGTGGAAACAATTCAGAACTTCGTCTTTTCCGAATATTTAGTGCCTAAATAGTCATCGGACAGAATAAGAGAATTGTTTCTACTCAAACAGAAGAGCAGCGGCGTAGCAAAGTCGGCAAAAAATTTAAAACAGCTCACTTGCACTTGTAATTTTTCTGACTTTTGTCGGTGGAAAACCTGGTCTTGTAAGGTGGAAACAATTCTAAAATTCGTCTTTTCCGAATATTTAGTGCCTAAATAGTCATCAGTCAGAATAGTAGAATTGTTTCCACTCAAACGGAAGAGCAGCGGCGTAGCAAAGTCGGCAAAAAATTCAAAACGGCTCACTTGCACTTGTAATTTTTATGACTTTTGTCGGTGGAAAACCTTGTCTTGTAAGGTGGAAACATTTCTAAACTTCGTCTTTTCCAAATATTTAGTGCCTTCGGACAGAGTGGTAGAATCGTCTACTCGCACTTGTGATTTTTCTGACTTTTCTCGGTGGAAAACCTAGTCTTGTAAGGTGGAAACAATTCTAAACTTCGGCTTTTCCGAATATTTAGTGCTTAATAGTCGTCAGACAGAGTGGTAGAATTGTTTCCACCCAAGCAGAAGAGCAGCGGCGTAGCAAAGTCAGCAAAAAATTCGAAATCGTCTACTCGCACTTGTGATTTTTCTGACTTTTGTCGGTGGAAAACCTGGTCTTGTAAGGTGGAAACAATTCTAAACTTCGTCTTTTCCGAATATTTAGTGCCTGCATAGTCATCGGACAGAGTGGTAGAATTGTTTCCACCTTAACAAAAGAGCAGCGGCGTCGTCCCATCCTCCGCATCCGCGCCTTTTCCTTGCTTGCTTATATTTCGCCCAACGATAACACGCGCTCTCACGACCGATCCCCAATTTCTTTGTCCCTATGTACTTTTTTGCTGCATCCAACCTTCAGCCCACAGTTGGGCTGCGATGTGGCCCACTCATATTTGAGAAGTTTAAGACCTCGAAACGGTCACTTTTTTGAAACTTTAGGGCCACTCATCAGTTAAAAAGAAAAACAATGAAGCACAGACGATAAATGTTTTCAGTTTTGGATGTTGCATTTTGCATGCCTTTTTCGCCCAAACCTAAATGTAAAACTGTAAAAAAGGAATGTGATTAAAAAACTATACTAGGCAAGATTTGGAAGGAGATTTTTTTTGTCGTCAAAACCAATGATTTTGTTCATAAAGGAGGCGGCTAATACGAATATTAACACTAGAAGAACCCCAGGGGTCAATTGACCCCTCGGCACATATAACGGCTGACACCACCCCATTTTCAGCCTGCTGTTTGAGTAAAATAATTCTGACGCTCTGCCTTATGACTATTTAGGCACTAGATATTCGGAAAAGACGAAGATTAGATTTGTTTCCACCACATCAGACCAGGTTTTTCACCGAGAAAAGTCAAAAAAATCACAAGTGCGAGTGGACGATTTCGAATTTTTTGCAGACTTTGCTACGCCGCTGCTCTTGCTTGGGTGGAAACAATTCTACCACTCTGTCTGACGACTATTAAGCACTAAATATTCGGAAAAGCCGAAGTTTAGAATTGGTTCAACCTAACAAAACCAGGTTTTCCACCCAGAAAAGTCAGAAAAATCATCAGTGCAAGCCAACAGTTTCAAATTTTTTGCCGACTTTGCTACGCCGCTGCTCTTCTGTTTGAGTGGAAACAATTCTACCACTCTGTCCGATGACTATTTAAGCACTAAATATTCGGAAAAGATGAAGTTTAGAATTGTTTCCACCTTACAAGTCCAGGTTTTCCACCGACAAAAGTCAGAAAAATCATCAGTGCAAGTCAACCGTTTCGAATTTTTTGCCGACTTTGCTACGCCGCTGCTCTTCTGTTTGAGTGAAAACAATTCTACCACTCTGTCCGATGACTATTTAAGCACTAAATATTCGGAAAAGATGAAGTTTAGAATTGTTTCCACCCTACAAGACCAGGTTTTCCACCGAGAAAAGTCAGAAAAATCACAAGTGCGAGTAGACGATTTCGAATTTTTCGCCGACTTTGCTACGCCGCTGCTCTTTTGTTTGAGTGGAAACAATTCTAACACTCTGTCCGATGACTAAGTAGGCACTAAATATTCGGAAAGGGCGAAGTTTAGAATTGTTTCCACCCTACAAGACCAGGTTTTCCACCGAGAAAAGTCAGAAACATCACAAGTGCAAGTGAGCCGTTTTGAATTTTTTGCCGACTTTGCTACGCCGCTGCTCTTTTGTTTGAATGGAAACAATTCTACTACTCTGTCCGATGACTATGTAGGCTTGAAATATTCGGAAAAGACGAAGTTTAGAATTGTTTCCACCCTACAAGACCAGGTTTTCTACCGACAAAATTCAGAAAAAATACTAGTGCGAGTAGACGATTTCAAATTTTTTGCCGACTTTGCTACGCCGCTGCTCTTCTGCTTGGGTGGAAACAATTCTACCACTCTGTCTGACGACTATTAAGCACTAAATATTCGGAAAAGCCGAAGTTTAGAATTGTTTCCACCTTACAAGACTAGGTTTTCCACCGAGAAAAGTCAGAAAAATCACAAGTGCGAGTAGACGATTTCGAATTTTTTGCTGACTTTGCTACGCCGCTGCTCTTCTGTTTGAGTGGAAACAATTTTACCACTCTGTCCGACGACTATTTAGGCACTAAATATTCGGAAAAGACGAAGTTTAGAATTGTTTCCACCTTACAAGACTAGGTTTTCCACCGAGAAAAGTCAGAAAAATCACAAGTGCGAGTAGACGATTTCGAATTTTTTGCCGACTTTGCTACGCCGCTGCTCTTCTGTTTGAGTGGAAACAATTCTACCACTCTGTCCGATGACTATTTAGGCACTAAATATTCGGAAAAGACGAAGTTTAGAATTGTTTCCACCTTACAAGACTAGGTTTTCCACAGAGAAAAGTCAGAAAAATCACAAGTGCGAGTAGACGATTTCGAATTTTTTGCTGACTTTGCTACGCCGCTGCTCTTCTGTTTGAGTGGAAACAATTTTACCACTCTGTCCGACGACTATTTAGGCACTAAATATTCGGAAAAGACAAAGTTCAGAATTGTTTCCACCCTACAAGACCAGGTTTTTCACCGAGAAAAGTCAGAAAAATCACTAGAGCGAGTAGACGATTCCGAATTTTTTGCCGACTTTGCTACGCCGCTGCTCTTCTGTTTAAGTGGAAACAATTCTACCACTCTGTCCGATGACTATTTAGGCACTAAATATTCGGAAAAGACGAAGTTCAGAATTGTTTTCACCTTAAAAGACCAGGTTTTCCACCGACAAAAGTCAGAAAAATCATCAGTGCAAGTCAACCGTTTCGAATTTTTTGCCGACTTTGCTACGCCGCTGCTCTTCTGTTTGAGTGGAAACAATTCTACCACTCTGTTCGACGACTATCTAGGCACTAAATATTCGGAAAAGACGAAGTTCAGAATTGTTTCCACCTTACAAGACCAGGTTTTCCACCGACAAAAGTCAGAAAAATCACAAGTGCAAGTGAGCCGTTTTGAATTTTTTGCCGACTTTGCTACGCCGCTGCTCTTTTGTTAAGGTGGAAACAATTCTACCACTCTGTCCGATGACTATGCAGGCACTTAATATTCGGAAAAGACGAAGTTCAGAATTGTTTCCACCTTACAAGAGCAGGTTTTCCACCGAGAAAAGTCAGAAAAATCACAAGTGCGAGTAGACGATTTCGAATTTTTTGCCGACTTTGCTACGCCGCTGCTCTTCTTTTTAAGTGGAAACAATTCTACCACTCTGTCCGATGACTATTTAGGCACTTAATATTCGGAAAAGACGAAGTTTAGAATTGTTTCCACCTTACAAGACCAGGTTTTCCACCGACAAAAGTCAGAAAAATCACAAGTGCGAGTAGACAATTTCGAATTTTTTGCCGACTTTGCTACGCCGCTGCTCTTCTGTTTGAGTGGAAACAATTCTACCACTCTGTCCGATGACTATTGAGGCACTAAATATTCGGAAAAGACGAAGTTTAGAATTGTTTCCACCTTACAAGACTAGGTTTTCCACCGAGAAAAGTCAGAAAAATCACAAGTGCGAGTGGACGATTTTGAATTTTTTGCCGACTTTGCTACGCCGCTGCTCTTCTGTTTGAGTGGAAACAATTCTACCACTCTGTCCGATGACTATTTAGGCACTAAATATTCGGAAAAGACGAAGTTCAGAATTGTTTTCACCTTAAAAGACCAGGTTTTCCACCGACAAAAGTCAGAAAAATCATCAGTGCAAGTCAACCGTTTCGAATTTTTTGCTGACTTTGCTACGCCGCTGCTCTTCTGTTTGAGTGGAAACAATTCTACCACTCTGTTCGACGACTATCTAGGCACTAAATATTCGGAAAAGACGAAGTTCAGAATTGTTTCCACCTTACAAGACCAGGTTTTCCACCGACAAAAGTCAGAAACATCACAAGTGCAAGTGGACGATTTCGAATTTTTTGCTGACTTTGCTACGCCGCTGCTCTTCTGTTTGAGTGGAAACAATTTTACCACTCTGTCCGATGACTATTTAGGCACTAAATATTCGGAAAAGACGAAGTTTAGAATTGTTTCCACCTTACAAGACCAGGTTTTTCACCGACAAACGTCAGAAAAAACACAAGTGCAAGTGAGCCGTTTTGAATTTTTTGCCGACTTTGCTACGCCGCTGCTCTTCTGTTTGAGTGGAAACAATTCTACCACTCTGTCCGATGACTATTTAGGCACTAAATATTCGGAAAAGACGAAGTTTAGAATTGTTTCCACCTTACAGGACCAGGTTTTCCACCGACTAAAGTCAGAAAAATCACAAGTGCGAGTGGACGATTTCGAATATTATGCCGACTTTGCTACGCCACTGCCCTTTTTTTTTTTATTGGGAAACTGTTTATGGTGGAAGTCTTGGTGTTGGTCAAGATTTTAAAAAGTTTTTGGTCGGTGTGTTTTTGCTGGTGGTTGGTGGCTGGTGGCTGGGTGGTTGGCCACTGCGTTGGGTGGCCAACATTACTCACGTGCCAGCAGCCAGCATAGGATTGAGAGTATTGCACAAAGCACAGTATTGCATTTGTTATGGCTCAGTAGTCAGTATTGGGATAGGTTGGGTGAAATCACAGTCAAAATATTTGATTTGAACATTTATTACATCAACTCAATACTTGGCTTCTATTAGCAATAACCATTACGAGTATTTGATGCACTAGTAAGAACTCCCTTAAACTGCAAAACACCTAAACTGAACATCTTACTGTATTTCTAGAAGGGCTGGGCACCACAACATGGGAATGTCTGGGAATTCTTCGAACGGTGTCAGCTGTCATGCAATGGAGACAGGCCCACCAAGAGGTTTGGTCGACAGGAAACCTGAAAAGCAAAAAAAAAAAAAAAAAAAAAATAATAATTTCAAAATTCAGTGATACAGAAGTCAAAAAGTAAAACTCTTACATTTTGGTATTAGGCTCTAAAATAAGAAATTTAGGTGTTCAACATTAAATATGGTGGTGTTAGAATAGGGAAACACCAAAAGCATAAATTGTCATATAATAGTGACAGTCATACAGAACTGTGCCTGTGAAAACTGAACCAAAAACTTATCAATTATTTCAAGACATGTGAACTATATTTTTACAGTAAAGATACCAAATTTAGTGAAGTATTTGTTTTAATACATCAACAATTACAGTAAAAACATAATTCAGACAAGCTACATAAGTAGAAACAAATAAAGCTAACTTTGTTACCTGTGTGTCTCTCGAGATGTCTATGAGTCTTGGCTCGCTATGTGGGCAACCACGGACTGCTGCAGGGCTCAACGAAAGGTCTGGGCCTTGAAAGAAAATTTGGATACCAATTAATGAACTTCAGTTACAAAAGGCACAGTAGTATATAAATATTTCTACCAACTTCCACACCAACACCACACATAATAGCAGCTAACTTCATTTCAAATTCCTTTCAGACTGCAAGTCTGAAATTATTTTTTATTACCTGTGGAGTTGGCGAGATGCCCATGGGTCTTCCGTTCGCTCACTTGGTAGGTCTAAGCATCGTCCAATCCGGAAAAGAAATAGAATAAATAGAAAAGCTGGGGTTATGGAGACATAAACAGCCATTTCAAAATAACATGTTCCTAAACAAGTACCACTTTTTCTAAATCGATTATTTCAGTAGCAAAATAAAAAAATTAAGAGAAACTTTAAGAAGGGCCGTTCTCGGGCTTACCTTTGATGTACTGTTTTCAAGCGATAGAGAGTTGGTTGTGGGATCATCCTTTCCCATTTGCTGCAGCATTCATCTGGCTTGGAATTAGAACGAACAGGGGCTGCCTTTTAGAGCAACCAGCACAATATTTTCAATATACATAGAAGCAGAGTTGATGTGCAAATATGGCCTGATCTACTTCAGCCATCTGAACATATTTCTTGAAATGTATACTGGGCAAGCTGGGGAAGAAAAGAAGAGTTCGTAAAGCATTAAATATTTAACAAGCTGGCCCGTCCCTTCCGTCATCCTCGGTGCCAGTTCCGCTGCGCTCCACCGGCACCTCAGATTGACAGGGGGACTTGGCCAGCTTGGCCTGCCGGCGGCGTTTGCGGGGGCCTTCGGCCCCCGCTTCAAGTCTCCCTAGAAGTGACCGATAGCAGATGTATTTGTTACGATTACAATCGTTAACCTGAGCCCGTCCCTGTGCGCGCCGCGATGGTAATAGTGTGCGCGCGGCGGCCAACCCTAACCTCAAAAAACAAAAACAGACAAATTTTCATTTATCAAAAATGCGATGCAAATCGAAAATTGTTGCCACCGCACGTGATTCTACGTTAAAGAAGTAGTTGATCCTCAAAATTTGAAGTGTTTCTATGAACGATAAGTCGGCGAACATACGTCCGCCCGAACGAACATGAGGCATCAGACTATGAGCCCGGCTCCTGCCGTTTCTAAAGAAACGTGTCGGGACGGGCTAAAAAGGAGAGTTCGAAGAATACAACCAGGCATTGCTCAATAAAACATGTACAAACACGGAATGTATACCTACAGTACAGGTTAGGAGGTTATGTTCCAGCTCCAATCTCTAGGCATTTTTTTCCAGAATTTTGAAACGTACTACGAGGTGCATTGAGATCCCGTAGCAAAGGCACATTTTGACAATTTCACTTCGCATGGAATATCCAAAACAAACCGGGATTCGAGCTTCACTTCTTTGTTTATAGGCTACATCAGCCCTAACACACAGACTTGACTTTTGGATGACTTTTCAGTGACATTATTTCAGCTCGGAGCGTCACATTCATCGCCACAGACGCGTCGCCAGTTGAAAATTACAGAGAACCTATACATATTACACACTCGAGTTCCTTTGTGAATGATTTAAAGTTAAAACCTTCAACACTCCCGCTGGGTGCTGCGGTCTGCACCTTTCTGCTTTCAATATCAAAAACAACCACTGCCGCTGCAGGTAGAGTCAGTTACAAAGAGAAAGGTTTCGTTTTCATTGATCAGTTACAAACGTACATTCGATAAGCACGCCCAAGTTACATCGCTGTATTCCTATCGCTATTGCTATCGCCATTGCCCCATCGCTATTGCTATCGCAAATCCTGCAGCGAGACTAGCCGGTGGTAGTATGAGAAATTGGTAATGCTGGACAACGGAAGCCCAGGATGGGGGAGGGGGAGGGACGCTACGGGGAATCCTGCAGCCACACTCGTCTGCACTCGTCCTGCGCCAGCGGCAAAAGCTAGTTTGTTCAAGAGTTGCCCCAAAACTGCATGCTTTGCTAGCCCTCATGAGGAGCGGTTAGATCCTGCCTGTCTCTTCAATATGGAGAATGGAGAAATACGAAGCCCGGCCCCTTCGCAAGATATGGCTAAGCAGAAGAAACTGGTGGAAGAAGCATTACGACAAAAATAAGAGGTTTCTGCTAAGTGGCTGGGGAGAAAATGTGAAGCAAAAGTTTCTCGAGAGTAAGCCCGAGAACATAATAAATTGCTCCTTGAGCATTGTAAGAAATGCGGTAGTGCATGAAACCTCTCGGAAAGCAAGCACATCCTTCCCCTGGATTGGAGTCTTCAAGTGTATTGGTGAACAATGCACCATGAGATTCACCTTTCGGATCGAATCTTTTGATGATTTTAAAGGCAAATATGTTCCAATACGTGTTTACGGTAAGTCCTGTTGAAAGGCAATTGTTAGCCTCTCCTAGCTTATTGCTCTTCGTTTTAACTCAATAGCGATGTGCCCAAGGCCCAATAGCGTTGGCGATGCGCCCATTAACAATAGCGATAGCAATGTGCCACCTGTCAAGTGGAGTAGCACTTTTGTCTTTTTTAAAAAAAGACACCCTCGCAGACGACAGACCCCGACAGTCAATTTGTTGTTGTTTTGATACGTGCAGCATATTATCGAATAGTTCGGTGTTTTTTTTTCTGATGACAGTGAAAATGACACTTCCGAATCGTCATAGAATTGTATCAGTCCCCCAAAATTTAAATCATTGTGCTTCATGGAACTTCATGGATAGTGTCAATCCTGCTGTGATCTCTAACTACACTGAAGGAAGTATTTTTCTAATCTGGGCCTCTGTCATTATTCCTGTCCCTTTTCTATCCCTTTCCAACAGTATTGCCACTTCCCCCAGGCTTATGTTGTATTACTGCTTTAGTGCAGTGCAGTTTGTATCAGACATATTGCTTTTGTCAACAACCTTTGTATTGGCTTTCCTTAATTTCGTAATACTTTTCTTCTGCAGGCGATGGAGTTCACATGCATTCGGTAGAAAGACCTGTGAGAGGAAGTATTCGGGGAGAGTCAAGAAAGAAACTAAAGGAGCAACTTAAAGTGGACCCTCCAGCAGAAGTCCAGAGAAATGTTCTCTATGACAAGAAGCGCAAACACTCCACTGACTTGTCTAAAGGAAATTATGATGGAGTCCCTTCTAAAAGAGCGCTACAAACAATGGCGTATGAGGACAGGTGCCAAAATGATTTGGACAAAGACATGTCTCTCAAAAGAAGCAGTTGCTGCTGATAAAGAGTATGGTGATAATACAATGTTTGAAGTCAGTTGGCGGCCATTCAGAGTTGGATGGTCATCAGATGAGATGTTAGAGCTCCTCCACAGCCTTTCGTTATCAAGTGAACCTGTTGTTGGAGAACTTGACAGTTCAGGTTTGTTTATACTGATGTCTGGAATGATTGATTCTTGCAATGTGAAACTTAACTTTTATTGTGTTACATATTACATTGCTTTCAGGTCAAATGTGCATGAATGTTCCTTGGGCACCAGATAAGGATGTCCTTAACTACTCGATTGTTGTCAAACTGGTGCAAGGTAAACCACCCTTGTCAGTGCTGGAATTCATGCTGAATGATAATCACCAGCACAACATAGCCATTGTTCTCAAGGGGTTTCTGGAACGTTATTTTTTTCGAATGTGCACAAAGGTCATGCCCTTCATCATCATGGTTATGGACCTGAGTTGGGCATTAACAAATGCCACCTTGGAGACACTGTGTCAAATGACTTTGCAGGAGTATTTAGAGGCCTGCATGAATGCCAAGATGTAAAGAACTGTGTCGTTCTTAATTATAGCGTGGTGATTTGCACATTTTCAAGGCTGCATAAAAAGGAAGGTCAATAAACTTCTGCCAGGGGCCACCAACAAGTACTCACCGGCCAGGAGGTTGGCGAAATTTGTTTTTGCCACTCTTGCGAAGAGCTCTGACTTGGAGTCACAAAAGTCATCTGCTTTGTCAATTTTTAAACTGGCTGTTATCATATTCGAGAGCTCTCAGTACTCCGATGATGTTCACGAATCAGTCATGGAGCTTGCAGCAATGTAAGTGATCCTTTCCATTACAAACTGATTTTAATTCTGAAGGGATGCCTGCTTGACAATTCTCTTTTTCTCAACAGGTTAGAGCTCAATCCTACAACCTTGTCTGCTTGCGATTCTAGTGTGGATGGTGATGATGATTATGATGATATCATTGCCAGCGATTTACCTAGTGATGACAAGATCTATTTAAGAAAACTGAAGACCTTTAAAGACAGTCCTTTTTATAGAAAATTCTCTGAAGCCAAGGCAAGTGTAAGTGAAAAAGAAGCCTCTTGTGAAAAAGTAGTAGCAAAAAAGAACCCATTTTATATGAAGGGCCTTATTGATTACTCCCTTCGAGTTTTGCTTCCTTTCTACCCCTTGTGGTCCCGGTATATGCAAATTATGATCTTCCCCACTAAAGAGAATCCAGTGACTGACCATGCAATTGAATTGAGCTTTAAGCTATCAAAACATGAAACCCTGCACAAAAAGAAAAATTAGAGACCAGCCAGACTTGTGAGCAAGAAGCTGCTTGATTCCCGGAAGAGAATTCTTGTCCACCGCCACAATCTGGAATAAAAAAAAAAGAAAAAAGCAAGAAAATCAAAGATCAATCAGGAATCAGAAGATGAGCAAATCATGTCTGAAGGCAGTGTCCAGTCAAGGGAACAGCCAAAGAAACCAATTATCAAGACCAAGAAAAGTCGCTTGGAGCGCTGGAAGAATTTGAGAAAAGGTTTCCGTAGGCCTGGGGGGCACTATAACTCAGATGAAACCAAGAAGTACGCTAAGAAACTTCGTGAGAACGCAATTAAACTTGTAAATGGCAGATCGAAGTGTAAGCCTGCAAACAAGTGTATGGAAATACGAGAAGCCCATGGATTGCTTTCTGATGATCAGGTACTGCATTTGAATGTCTGGCACTAATAATTGTGATTTTTGGAAACAAAATTAAAGTAAAATGAAAGTTTCAATTTTGTGAACAGATTCCAGATGATCCAGCTTCACTTAATATAGCCAATGAGATAGAGCAGGAACAGGTGCATTCTCTTGATGAGGTACTGTGTTGGAATGCCACTGGCCAATCAGTGTAAGTTTGTAAATTAATTGATTGAAAATGAAGTGTAAACTTTTATTTTTGTGAACAGAATCCAGAATCCAGAATCCATCTGCCCTGCCACATACTTGGAGGAAGCAATCTTTCCATGACTGCCGAGGCTGGGTTAGTAGCATTGTGCATGATCGTCCACAATTTCTTAGTGATGGCATGAAAACTTTTAAAACTCATCGTCGGGTGTTGATTTAATAGCACATAGGGCAGAGTTTGACCTGGAAGACCTGAAAAGACTAGTGTTATTTTCATCCACTGAAGATGCCAGGCAAATGCTGCAATGGCCCTTCACAGTAAAGGGAACAACATACACCAGCAAGAACATTTGTGAAGCACTTAGTCCTAAATTTTAAAAAGATGGTGATGTGTAATTATTGGTCCTGGTTTGTCTGATTAGAAATTTCGCACAGTTTGCCAATTAATATGGCCACAAATCTGTTAATCTTTTTAATGAAGAGGCCTTTTCCAAGCGCACGCAAAAGGAGTAGTTAAGTAGTACACTGTAAATTTTTTTAGCGATTTTACATTTAAAACATGTATTATTTTACAAAATCGTTTACGCGAATTTACAGGCGCATGGATATTTACATACTTTTCATGGAAAATTACTATTTATGTAATTTCACAGGAACTGAATGTAATTATACACAAAACAATGGAGTCCTGCAAGAACGCTATGTGCCATTACATAGAATATGTTCCTTTACAGACACTATGAAATTTTAGAACATGCTTTGTAAAGTAACAAAGATTGTGGTGAAGTTACCATATTTAATGTAGTCGCGGATTGCAGAAAATATGTGTTTGCACAGAAAAGCTCAGTTTTATCACAACATCAGTAGTGAAATCGCATCCTACCATGTAACTCCCCATAAAAAGTCCACTATTTTACAAAGCCCACGCAGAAAACACGGTGTCGATCAGATGCGAGCAGCACAGTGGCAGCGTCTCAGCAATCTCAACACCCTGCGGGTCGACAGCCTAGTAGGTAGGCAACCACAACACCAGCAATGACGCGAACTGGCCTACTCTTCTCGACAGGCGCTATCCCGTACTGGGGCGGTGCGCCAGAGTCGAGAAAGGGTCTGGCAGCGGATACCCGGACGCACACACACGGAGGGGAGGGGGGGGGCACCAGTACCGCCCGGGTCGCGGCGGCAGCGCGGGGCCACCGGTCCGGTCGCGAGTTCATCCGGAGCGCGGGGACTTAACGCGGACGTCGCCCGGCCACGTCGGAGCATTTCTTTATGTTCTCGGCCCGGTGCGGCGGTGGCAGGTGCTGCGGGGGAGCTGACGACGGTTCCGTGCCATTATCCTGTGGCCATGCCGGATGCTCGGCCGGCAGATGCTGCGGCGTCGGCGGGGGCCGGGCGTGTGAGGACATGGCCGCCGGTGCGGTGCCGCTGCTGTTGCACCGGGCCCGGGCCCTGCATGTTCGCGACCACGTTCTTGACGTGAAGGTTGGCACCGCCGGGGTTGGGGATGTTCGCCGGGGACCCCGGGATCGTCGGCTCCGGACTCGCGGCCACCGCTGACACATGTCCACGAATGGGCGGCAAGGGGGGGGGGGGGGGGGGGTCTGCTTGCCTGTCCGCCCTCAGTGCAGGGAGAGGACCGCAGGCCGGGGGAGGCGTACGGACCGGTGTCATACCTCCTTCGCACACACCCGGTGACCTCCGCGGCCCGCGCCAACACCGCGGCAGCGGCAACCGGCGGACCCTACCCCCGGCGTCCAGCTGACAGCGCCGGGCAGCGCCTGGCGAATCGCCCGCCTCTCTAAGCTTTTCTCGCTCGTCCGCACCTGCTCCCCCCCCCCCTGCGCTCCCCCCTTTCCCCTTGAGGTGTCACCTCACTCAGCTGGCCGAGTGGACCGGTCACTTGCTGTCCAGCCTTCCCGGAGCGAGGTGAGTGGGTCTAGTGGGCCAACACAGACATTGCTGTTTACTGAGTGATCTGTTGTGTGCACGTGTTCTAATTCTTTCTGTGCTAAAATGTGTTCTTACAGATCACTGTTTGAGCTGGGTGTATCGTGACAAAGAGGTCTTTACAGGTATATGTAAATTTAAATTAGTTATCAATTTGTCCATTCCCTATCTGTTTCACTGTCCCATGTGATGGCTATCAAATTATTTCTTTTTGTACACAGACATTATTGTGAGCTGTGGCCCTCTGCTATATTCTTTTGGTATTGACTGAACTTCAATTGTAACTGGTATGTAGTAGCTTTATGGATTGTAAAATACCACTTTAGTAGGGTTTTCATAGCTATAATGTCGTTCCCTCTCTCATGTGCAGGTGAAGTGGCGAGGAGTGGAGCGTGTGGTTGTGAGAGGGGGGTGAACTGTGGGCAGTATTGTGAGCTGTGGCCCTACTGAACTTCAATTGTGACTGGTACGTAGTAGCTTTATGGATTGTAAAATACCACTTTAGTAGGGTTTTCACCGCTATATAATCTCGGTTCCTCTCTGATGTGCAGGTGGAGTAGCGAGGAGTGGAGCGTGTCGTTGCAAGAGGAAGGTGGACTGTGGGCAGTGACACGGTATGAATATCCTGCGATGCCAAGTGTGCTCAACGGTTCCTATATCTTTTTGTGCCTATTTTTCGCATCAATGGCACCATCGATTTAGCGTTAATGTACCATTCCCATGCCCCATTCCTGGGTGTGGAAAGTTATTTTCTAGCTATAGAAAGCTTCATTTACATCGTAGGAGTCATGATTCAAAATACTTTAAAGAAAGTGTATCTAGTTTACGTGTTAGTAGTACATATTGCTTTAAGTGCTAAGTGGAGAGTTGTACATTCTCATCTGGAAAGTCTGCCATGATCTCTCACTTAACTAGTCATTTAAAAGCGATATTGGTTTCACTTAAATGTTTTGTGGACTCATGTAAAGCTCAGTTCAGCAATGAGAATTCTCTTCGGTCCCACTTCCGTAGAAATCATTTAAATGCACTGCCACTCCACCCTTCGGAACCTGATCCTGATCATGTATCAGCACCAAATCAGCTGTCAGATCAAGATCAGTTTTGTTTTTCTGAAGTACTCTGTGAAGCTAGTAGAGATACTTCAACACCTATACCTTCTGTTGGGAAAAGCTGTGATGACTTCTAAAAGTCTTTTGCGACAATGTTGCTTAATTTGCAGTCGAAGCGTTACCTTAGTGTTTCATCGCTTCAGTTTGTTGTAGAGGCCATGAGAGAGATGGGGCAGCTCTCCACTGAGCACCACAAATATATGTTTAGGAGGGCTGCACTAAAGTTTAATTTAAGTGATAGTGAAGTCAATGACATACAAAATGAAATTTTTACCAATGCTGTGTTTGAGACGTGTGTTGGGGCGAGGGGTGCACTGCGCTCAGACCCTATGAGAAAAAAGTTTTTTGCCCAGAATTTTGCATTTGTGGAACCAGTTGAGTATGATCTGATAAATGATGGGAACAAGAAACATGCCTACTATCATTATGTGCCCATTATAGAGTCACTGAAAGGTTTGCTATCTGATAAGTCTGTCCAGGAATCGTATAATAAGAACCAGAAAGTGTACCTGATGTGTTCAAAGATTTTGAGGATGGATCTGCTTTTAAAAGAAAAGAGTTTTTCAGAAGAAATCCAAAGGGCATCAAACTTATTCTCTATTTTGATGCATTTGAAGTATGTGATCCTCTCAAAGCAGCCAGCACCAAGCATAAGATCCTTGCAGTTTATACGGCTCTGGGGAATTTACCTGCTTATTTCCGTTCAACTAAATACCCCATACAGCTTGTCATGTTAGTCAAAGAGAAAGACTTAAATGCTTATGGTGATGAAGTGGTTTTTAAACCCTTGCTTGATGATTTGAACACATTATATCATGAGGGATTTGAAGTTGAGTTCAAAGGACATAAAGAATGTATGAAAGGAGCTGTGGTAGGCATTTCCAGTGACAACCTAGAAGCGCATAATTTGGGTGGCTTTTGTAGAAGTTTTAACGAACATTATTACTGTCGGTATTGTTATGCTCAAAAGATAAGTAGATTACGGAATGATGTTAGTCTGCGCTGTAGAAGAACCTATGACAACTACGATACTGATGCCAACAAAGCTGATGAGATTGACACGTCGTGGAGAGGTGTTTGGGGAATGTCTATTTTGAATAAAATTCCTGGGTTCCATGTGGTGGATGGACTTCCTCCCTGTAGTGCTCATGATGTACTAGAGGGAATTGTGCCCACAGACATATTTCTTGCTTTGCGGTCGCTCATTCAAGCTAAGTGGTTTACATGGTCCTATCTTAATGCCAGGATTAAATTTGTAACCGGGAAAAATGCAAGTGTCAGTATAAGAAAAATCAATCCAAAGAAGAAAAAGATTGTTGGATCTGCTGCCAGTAATTTAAGACTTCTACAAGTTCTCCCTTTAGCCCTTGCTGGAAAGGTGAAAAATCCAACATCGTGCATGGAAAATGATTGTCACATTGGGAGAGTTTATGAGCCTGGTTTGTGCCAATGAAGTGTCTGCGGGTCAGACTGTTCACATGGATATGTTGGCACAGGAGTACATGTCGCTGAGGACAACCTTGTTTCCGACAGTGCGCCTCAAATGTAAACATCACTATATTCTTTACTATGGTGAGCTTACCAGGACATATGGACCCCTCCAGAGATGGACCACCATGAGATTTGAGAGCAAGCACCAATATTTTAAAAATGGTGTCAGAAACGCTCCATCATTTATAAATTTAACTCTCACTTTATCTATGAGGCATCAGTATCTTCAAGCGTATTTTAGGGAGGGGAACCTGTTTTCTGTTGTGGCATGTGCTGACAATGTCTGCAATATCAATCCTTCAGTGTATTCGGAGAACGTCTTGGAAGCTCTTAAAGGTCTGGACCCTATGACAGTCCCATGTTTGTGGCATCCAAGGTTGTATTTCGTGGCATGGAGTACAAACCTGGAGATCTTATTTTAGTTAGTGCTGAAGATGATAGAAAGATACGAAGTTTGATTATTGAAAATTTGCTTTTAGTAGACAACTATCAGCGCATTGTTTTTGTGGGTCGTGAAAGATATGTGAAATACCACTCAGAATTTGGTGTTTATGAAACATGTCCATCAAATAATGCCACTATTTCATGTTGTTCAAATACTTTTTGCAGCCCTCACTCCCTTAGAGTAGTTTCTGTTGGTGATCGAAATTATACCTGGCTGAAACATTCAGTCTTGGTCACTTACTTCTCTTTTTACAGTTGGCTGTTAAATGTATTAATGCTTTACTTAGAAGTGTCTTTTTTTAGTTATGATAATAGTAGTAGTAATAATAATAATAGCAGTATTAATAGAGTAATAGTAAAAGTAATGCCAGGCTCTTGATAGATACTTAGATATTAAGAACAAGTGAAGTCTCGACTGTTGAGGAATGTTGTTGTCATGATACAGCTGAATACTGGCATGCTGACTACTTGCAGAGCCTGATCAGCGAGTCTTGCCTTACAACCCTCTCAACCAAAGGTATAGTATTTTCAATCTAATTAATATGGTGTAATTTTGGAGTTGAACGGGATATTTTAACCATGTACCTTTCTTTTCCAGTGAAAGTGAAATTTTCACTCGCAGATAGTCCTCTCAAATTTGTTCTTGAAGAGGATGGGACCGATTTAGATGAACCAGAAATTTTAAATGCATTCGGGGACAAAGTTATAAATTTTTTTACAACATGGTGAGGAGTGGCAGTGTGCTAAGCTGGTCCCACCCCCACCTCAGTCTCCCTCTGCAGCCGCTGTGGCACAAGTTGAACCCACTCTCAGTTTTTAATGGATGTTCTCCAGCCACGCGACGCTCCAATTCCAAGTCAAGTTGGGTTGATTCCTTCAACATTCCTTGGGAGAAGCTGAGCACAGAATTGAAAACAAAATTAGACAATAGTGTGGGCAGGGAAGAACAGCCAAGCATGAAGTTAAATAAGTCTGAGTATGTTAATTTGTGTAGAGTTGTTATAAAAGAAGCAAGAACTTATGACAAGTACCCGGGAAGGGCAGTGCTCAGAGTAATAGCCGACAAAATGTGTGGAAAATATAGAGTTCTATTGGACATGGACGAGAAAGGAAAAGTCATTGGCAATGGTCTGGCAACACTAATAATTAAATTGGAAGATCACAAGAATTACTGCAACAGACCCTCCATCAACCAATCTCTTCTAGTTAAAGCCACTACATGTGAAAGTGATGATGGCAGGAAGAAAAGAAAATCCAGAGTTTGCCAAAGTGGGACGGCACAGTGGCAGCCAGAACTGGAACCAGGTGAAAATGAAGAAACACAGAAAGCCAAACAAAAGTGGCTTATCAGTGAGTGGGGCAAGAGTGATAGGGACAGAGATAATGAGAAGATATCCTTATTCATGCAACAAACTTATCCTAGCCAAAGATTGTTCTTGAACTCTGACCCTATTCCAACTGTGACTGACTGTCGGGCTGCCTGGCCCTTCCTCCTGCAAGATCGGTTTTTAGAGAAGCATTGCACGTTCCTCATGAAAGATTTCATTCCTGACACAAATTATTTGGAAGACAGCAAAATTAGCAAAATTGTGTAATTTATGAAAGATCAAATTATCATAGAAAAGGCTAAGGCTCTCACTGACAAGTTCCCAGTTGCTAGGCAGCAAAAGCTTGAAAAGGCAAACAGAGCAGAAGAGCTGCTCCGCTTATGTGACACAACCGAAACCCCTGTCATGGGATGCCTAAAACTAATACTTCATAGGTTTGACGAACTGGAGCATCTGTCTTCTCTACTTGTGATGTGTGAGGTGAGTTATGAAACCTTTCCTCTCATTTTGTGGGGTTGTGATGGTGGAGACACTGACCACTTCAATATTATATCGTATGAAACATATGATTTGTTTCTACTCCTCCAGGTGGGAGCAACAAGAGAAGAAATAAAGAATGCCCCTGCATTGGCAAGTCCATGCATAGTTGTTGTTGGTAACTATGTAGTAAGACCCTGTCAGCATTTCATTTGTTTCTAAAGTTTCTGATTTTGTTTGATCTAACTAACATTGGCTCTTTTTTTTTCCAGGGACCAGCATAACTGATGCTGATCGCTTTTATATCCGTGCTGATCGGGAGAGTGTCATTTGCACAACATGCCCTTGGAGAGCTGTCAATTTTTTGTACTGCGTGATTTTTGTGTTCAGCATGCATTTCCCAAATGGGGTAGGACACTCTTTAGAATTTGAACAGAGGTACTTTTTTCAGCCGGAATGTGGGTCAAGAAATAAAAAGAAAAAAGTAGCAGTTGGTGGTGTAAGTGCTAAAGTCAATACGTTCATTAGGGAACTTTCTGCTCATGTAAGTTCTGATTTTAATGAATCAGCTGATATTGATTACAATTAATTGATTTTTTTATTTTGTTTTGATTGCTGTGAATGTATCAGATCTTTCTGATGAAGGTGTTTGGAGGATGAGTTCTACTCACCATTCTACTTTAAGAGTAGAAATCAATGCCAGGTTTTTTGTAATGAAATAAATGGTCAGAGTAAAATATGCTTGTTTTATTCGAAAAGGGTATAAATATTTCAATAGATAATTCTCTGCAGAAGCTCCAGGTTCTTCTCAGGCAACACACAAAAAGCACAACACTATCTTAATGGGGAGACAGTCGTTTTGCTACCTTAGAAAATGACACTTTACCTGTTTAGTCCTGTAGGTTAGGTTTCAGATAGACTTGATTCGTTAGGGTTCGGACAGATGCGCTCCAGCAGATGTTCATCAGCACAGGTTTCATGTCCATTTAGGTTTCAAAAATCTGGCGCTGAACTGAAATCAGGTAAAAAATAGAATCAGAAACGAACGACATCGCAAAGGTCTTGTGTAAAAAATATCCTGGAGCAGACGGACACAAACATAAACAAAGCTTCTACCATGCTTGCCCCCGTCACGTATCCCCGCTCTTGGCCAACACTCGTCGGACTTGCGGCAAAACCATTTAACTTTATAAACGTCAAAAATTGATTGACTGACATCATTTAAGGGCGGGTGGAAATCAAAGTCTGTAAATCGCCAGTTATTCGACGTGAACACAAGAATGATTAGGTATACCAGTAGTGGCAACCCTGTGAGTGAGCCCGAAAAAAACAAACGTACGCCATGATGCTCTACGCAACAGCCGTCTGCCAGGCCAGGCTAGCTTTTCTTTAACCAAGTTTCATCAAATAGTATCGTCATTCTCTGTGCTTAAGAAGCAAATGCATCTTCAGAAAACGGGAGAATTCAAAAGCAACAAATTGCAAGTATGAGCCATTGTGGATGCACTTAACTTTGATCACCGCGGCGTCGATCGTTGTTGCCTAAAAGTCACCTGGAGGAAAAATGTTATTTACAAACTTTGCTTTCGTCTGACGGATTTGTGAACCTTTACTTATCGAACTGCGGGGATCTGCGAATGAAATTGCGAAGTCGAATACGAGGACAAAGTACCTGTAGTGCAGGAGTTCATAGTATTATCGTATTTGTACCGTAAACTGGTTGATAGGTTAGACGCCTCCAGAAGTTATAAATGACATGAATACCCCTCCAAATCTTAAGTCGTCCCGCTACCTTTTTTCACCTGCGAGTGCTATTATCTTACTTTTGTTTCTTTGTTTCAGTAATATGATGTCCTGTGTTGTACACGTTACAATGTACAGTGGCTTCCATTCTCATGTCAAAGTGTTAGTCTGCCCAAGAACATCGTGTTTGGCTTTGTAGAGAAGAATGCCGAAAAGTATTTTTTCAGATTTTTACTATGGAAAGGCTTTTGATCTATTTCATCATTGTATTAATCATATTTTATTTGCAGTGTGGTAATACAACAGTCACGGGATTCCCATGATCAAATGAGAAGTGTGAACCGCTGTGATAAGGTGTGGTTGCACTGTGTGTGGTGGTGCAACAATCAAACAGATTTAATGCTTATGTGCCAGCCCCTGTGATAAGGTGTGGCTGAATTGCTTTTATTTATTTGATATTCTTTTTAAATGGAAGGGTGTGGAGAGAATTTCTAATGTATGGTTTGGTTTACAGAACTGGATGTTATGGATTGCCAAAGACAATATCTGCTTATTTGAATGTTAAGGGGAAGACGAGATTTAAATCCAAAAAGAAACTGAGCAGGCACACACACTGAAGGCTTGTTTCTGGATCTGCTGCATTGGCTGAAGGAGTGTACTTTGTTGCAGCATTGATGACAGTCTCAGGTTGGTTCTGGTTCATTTTATTTGGTAATGTAAAAATTTCTTGATGAATCTTTAATTCTCACTTGATATCTTTTCATGGCTTTTTAGCTTTTATGTGCAGCTAAGTCTATCGCCACATTCATAGTTTTGGACACGATTTCAGAATTTCGCTGTTGACGTTTTAGGTGAGTTTGATGAGTTCTATTTACAAAATCTTACATTGTCTTGATACTGTTCTTTTGAATACATCTCTGAATTTACTGATGATCTGGTATAATGTCACAATTAAGTGATGGGTGTCAACTCTACTTTCAGTTCAAACTTGAGATGCTGTTGTCTATCACCATATAAAAGGGGATAAAGAGCCTTTTTTTTTTTACTAAGACTACAGCCATCAGTGTAGATGTATTCCCATAATGATAACTTCACATTATTTCACTTTTAATTCAGTTTTTACCTGGAATATTTTCCGGAAGGATTTCAATTTTTTGGTCAACTTGTTTTGTGCATAACATAACATTTAAGCCTAATATGTCCTTTTGCCAGATCATGAGCGAATTACTTCATTATATAACTCTTAAAAAGGCACTGTCCATTCTCTTTATTTTGAATGCGATTCATTTTGATCAGGAATGCTGGCTGAACTCTTTGGACTACTGTTTGTGATTGAACTCGGATGGCGAAACTTGTAAGGTGATTAAATATTCAAATAATTGAGCACATGGCAGTGCTAGAGAGAGTTTAAAAAAAAAAAAGAATCTTACTTGTGCTCTATTTCATTGCAGGATCACATGAATAGCCTCCACTCGATCAAGCCAGCTTACAATTAACTCATCTTATGTGCTCCAGTGATTTTGGTAATAAAATGTATACTTCAAATTGACCTGCAGTATATTATCTTCATGCGGCCTCCAATGTCCTTCACCAAAACAGAATCACGCTTGGAAAGCTCAGGAGAACTCGCACCAAAAAATTTATGGAATTATACAGAACTCTGAAATATTACCAAAGCACATGTGTGTGCTATAACAGGATATCTGTACTTCTTTATTGCATAAAATATGGAATTTTAAAGGTCATATAGCATCCAATCACATGCACTCTGTGCCGTTTTACAGAACCAATGTACTACTTCATCGCATATAATCTTTTGTACTTTTACAGAACCAGTGAACTACTTCATTACACACATATAGTAATTGTACAGAACCTGTGTACTACTTCATTACACAGATTTTGTAATTTTACAGAACCTGTGTTCTACTGCATTACACAATTGCGCAATTTTACAGAACATCTGTAGTACGTCATTAAACAGAGCCTGTGGCTTACAGAACTTCTGTAATACATCATTACACACAGCCTGTGCCTTTACAGAACTTCTGTAATACTGCAATACATGGTGTCTGTAAAGTTACCAGGGCATGTTTAATTACATAACTTTACTTGGCACCAGGTGCTCCAAGGTTTTTTTATGTAAAATCTCTTCAAAAAATTTTACAGTGCGGTAAAGCGGTCCATTTGACCGCGCGACCAAGCCGACATTGTTACGCGGTCAATTGGACCGCTTTACCGTGTAGAGGGTCGCCGGTTCAAAAGTTAGACCTGTCCGTTTTCACTTCATTTTTTTCTTCACTTAAATTTTCAAGCTATGATTGACTATTATCAAAACATATCGTTCGGTTAACGAGGGCGACTCAGTGCTTGTAGCGCTGGAATTTTTTGATTTGCATTACGTAGTGCCAAAAATTGCAACAAGTATAGCAAAAACTTCTGTATTGCACACTGTTTTCAATTGCGTGGTCCTTATTTCTTATAGGAGTGTTTCACTATTTCTTTGCAATAACGATTTATCGCAAATTTTAACGGTGTGTTTTGCAATTTCAAATACAGCTGTGTCGCTTTGGCCGAGCGCGCTGTGGCGTCGCCTACATCCCCGGTCTCGTGGACGAATCGCGGCAACCGGCGGCAACGCCGACTATTTCCTTAGCCGCCCGTGCGTTCGACGTATCTTTGACGTTCATTTTAACATATCGTTGGGGGGGGGGGGGGAGATATGGTGTTCGGTATTTAGGATGACTCGGTATGTTCGAAACCGCACACTGTTCCTTTATTCCAGGTGTATCATTGGCCCCGGGCAGCCCCGTCTCTTTCTGACTCGGCCAGACGCGTGAGACAGAAAGAGACAGAGATAGTGTGTTGCGGGACCGTCTAAAACCGAAACTGCCCGGGGCCAATGATACACCTGGTTGCAGATATGTTTGGTTTGATCTGAAGGAGTACCACTTAATATTTTTCACCAACTGTGCTCTTTAATAAAAATCACTCACAGATAATACAATATCGCTGGTTATCCAACTCACTGTACAGGTGTAGTACGCTGATAGTTGAAGACGGAGAAGATCAGATGTCCTAGGACGTTGTTTGAATGGCTCAATCTAGTGGCTGGACTATGAAGTAAGAGATGACAGTGATCGGCGGTCAGGCGCGAAGTAGAGTGGCCGCTCGCCGGTCGTCTAGCGAGGAGGAGTGGTCGCAAGGAGTGGCACTAGCGTACTGACGGCTCCCGGGCCCAAAGTCCGGCGCCGCGCTTCCCAGAAGCGCGTCACCTGAGCGGGTGGCCTGACCGGGCCGGCAATGAGTAAGAGGCCGCGGCGGGCCGCGGAAGTGAAATTCGAATGAGTTTATTCGGCTCGTGCCGGGGTCAATTAGAGCAATGTCAGATTTGTAAAATATATGAGTTGAAATGTGAATATCTATAGCATAACGTCCCAAAACTCTGATATTTGCCGTCCTCGGCAAATGAATGTAAAGGTTTAGAAAATGAAAGAATGAGTTGGATCCGATTTAAAAGAGATAGAGAACAGTAAAAGGAGGTAATATCTATAGCATAACGATATTAATGTTTAAAGAAAAACGCTAATGCCGTACATCTGACATTACCTTGACGTAAGGAGACTACGTATTTTTGACGTAAATATGGTGTCTGAAATACTCCTTAATTACAAATATACGGTGTCTAGATCCACACCAGTAGCGGATCCAGGAGCGGCTTCAGGGGGAGGCAATGTCATGCTTTTTGCCTACTCACAGGCGGAAAAGTTACACCGGTTGCCTACATTTCCGGCGCCGTTTTGAGGCCCAGGGGGGGGGGGGGGGGCGACGCCCCCATCGCCCCTCCCCTTTATCCGCGCCTGATCCACACGGGGCGACGTTCGTTACCCGGATTAATCTATTCGGCCCACTTCACGTTGACGAAGATGCCATACGTAGTGTGAGAACGGGCACAGCTGCTGGAGTTCTGGCTTGACGGCGGGAAACGCCCATTTGCGATATCGAGAGGTAAAGCTGAAAGATTCCATCAAAAACTCCACGGGCGTCAGTGGGTGTTAGTTTTATTTTAACACTAGTCGATACAAGTCATGTTTCTAGGCGTCTCATTACGTACGCTGGGTCAATCAAAACAATAAGACCCCCATTTTGTTAGAAATATCACCACGTTGGTGGTCAGGGCCGAGGAAGGTTATGAGTAATGGTGCACAAAAAAACTGCAGCCACCACCTAGCTAGAGCATTAGACGGTGGGGTAGCTGGCCATGCTGGCTACACCGCAGGCGTTCCTCTTGTTGCGGACCATCTTGACGTATCCGTTCTCGCCCCACCAGGCACCCCACGAGTTCTTGACGAGCCAGTAGTCCTGGCCCATCATGCCGCTGGTAGTACCGAAGCCGACGACCAGCACAGCATGGTCGATATCTTCCTCGGAGTTGCCGCACGACGGGTCATCGTAGACACCTGAAAAGGGAGAATGACCAGTGAACACAACGTCATTATAACCAGAAAATCCTTATAATGAACTTAATTTCAGCCTGGCATCAAAAAGCCAAGCAAATGTGTAACCAGTCCGTCAAAATGTCTTTTGACCGCACCACTACGCCCTAAAAATGAAATGAATGACAAGTTTGACTTCATCTTAAACCCCTACCTCATCCTACTGCACAAACTCGCACACAATGCGACTGACATTTGCAAAAGGCACGTATTCGCACCTCAGCAGGAGCACTCATATATCTTCGCCAAGAGACGTCAGAACATTTTATGGACGAAGCTTCGTAATATTTGTATTTACACGTATATATATATATATATATATATATATATATATATATATATATATATATATATATATATATATATATATATATATATATATATATATATATATATTTTATTTTTTTTGAGCGGCATACAACGTACCTTCAGCGTACATGTTGAAGGTCCATAAGCTGGCGTCGATACCAATGGATACGGGACCGACGGTCTGGACGGCGTGCTGCAGATCCTTCTCGGTGGGGTGCACGTCGACGAATCCAGTGCAAGAGCCGGCAGAGTTAATGGCCTGATAACTGCACAAGTTATACTGCACGAGAAAAAAAGCCATTCGATTAAAACGACGGAACGACTGTAACTTTCAAATATTTTGTAACGCCTGTAACAATGCGTCTTACCTTAGCGGGCTTAGCGTGGTAACCGTAAGACTCTTCGGAGTCTATGCCTTTATTGTCAGCGATGTACTGGAAGGTCCCATCCATGTTGCCTCCGTCGCAACCGTACAATTCGTACTTTTTGTTGTGAGTGCAGTCCAGCAGCTGCTGCTCACTCAGGGATACCAGCTTGCCGTACTTCTTGGCCAGCTGACCTTCAAGTGCACCAGTCTGCAGGAAAAAGAAATTCCCTTACTCACTTTGACATGATTTTTGTTGCATATAAGTACAAAATAACTGTATCTCCGATCTTGCGTCGATCTGACGACTAACTTATTTAGTTCTGTTTCGAAGAAAAAGAGAGGCTCACGTCTATAGACTGGTCCTGCGTACGACTTCGCGTTATTTCAAAGGGCGCACCCCGGTCTGAAGCATTTGGGGACAGTCGTAATATTTATGTATGTGATTGTTACGAACTAATAGTCAAATTTCTAGGCGGGCCATTGAGGTTCTCCCTTGCCATTGGGCCTAGCCTACTCCCGAGTCAGAGTGGTTTGGCCTGTGTGCACAGCAGCTTGGAGGGCACGAAGACCAGAACCTCCATAACCCCCGGCGGTGCACAGGCGGTTCTGTCCACACCACGCTGTCCACGCTCAATACCGATCGGCGCCTGAACGCAGAAGAACCGACAAACGAGCGGGGACATGGTCAGAACGAAGTACGAACAGCCATGAGCCTCTGCCCCTGCTGACGTTGGGGGTTGCGGTAAACTCAGTGTAATCACCTGGACTGGAAATTCTCTCCTCCCAACGGCCCCCTAAGATGCTCTGCCTGGCGGACGTATCCACGGAATAGAACGAGACAGCTCCCACCCACTCCTTAACCCTACCAAAACGGCTTGGGTTGCCTGTTGCCTGCCTCACGCCTCCGCGGACCTCCAGGGGAATGAGAAGGTGGGGTTGTCCTGTTGCTCGCCAATCCGGGTTGCCACACAGGTTTGCAGCGCTCACTCCCAGGCTTTCCCTTCAAGGCCAGCCCTGGTTCCCACTGGGAACTAACAGGGGGAAAAACACTTTGATCTTAGCAAGAGGGCCGAGAAGCCCCATTGAGGGCAAAACTACAGGTAGATTCTCAGATTAGGGGGCACTTTTGACCCAACTATACTTTTGAAAAATTTGAGTTGTCTTTTCGCATGAAACGTCCAGAAAACGTATTTTGAGCCGTTTCGAAGCACTCAATTCGTCTGGACACTTAAAAATCCGATTTCCTCCCCTAATTTGCACTAAAAGGCGATAGAGTCTACAATTTTGAATCTCTTGGACCAACAATACAATGAATTATGGTCATGGCCAATGCTTCAGATGTTGAAGGTACTCTAAGCCAATTTTCTTACGGTAACCTTGTATTTAATTTTCGTAAACGCAGGGAGCCACACGCGATACGGAGTTTACATCCTGTTTTCGTACTCTCCAGATTGCAATGATTCGACATGCTTTATATAGCCGTCATGTATACCAAAGTATTCTGTGACTTTATTCAGAGTTCGTCATTGCTTGGCTAACGTAGGTCAGGTAAAAGATTGGGGTTACGAATTCCCCAGTGACCACTGTGGAGGGAAAATGTAAACTTCGTAGACGTTCGTCAAATTTAGTGAGATCGACTTTGGCCATGCTTCACGAGCAATGCCATTAGGGTGCCTTTTTGGATTCCATGTGATACTTTGGACTTAAGTCTCCAAAACGATACCGAATGACATTAGGTTGTCCTCACCCATACCCGCGAAATTCGAAAGAATTTGGAGGAACTGAGAAGATTGGTAGGCTTTGGAGGCATTTTACCCCTTTTCAGAGACCTGGTCACGCGACAGCGTACCAGACATTAAATTTTTCAACGCGTCCAAGCAGATGAAACACGTGTTTGCAATTTCGTGAAAAATAATGTTTGTTTCGATGCAATGTGTGCGCGCTGGGAGCTTGAGAGCCCAAAGTGACGCCTAAACTGAGAATCTACCAACACTTTGTTGGAGGCCGGAGTGCTGAGTGCTGAGGGCAATACCTAATAGCTGCCCGCCGCCCTACATGTTATCCACAGTAGTCCTAGCTTCTCAGTTTAAAAAATAATAATTGTGTGTGCGTGCTTGCGTATTGTCATCTTTTTGCACTTATCTCTCTTGCACTTATTGTACATAGCTATAAACCAGTTTGCTTGCGAAACCTTTTTATAGTTATGGGCAACATAGACATGACTTGCATAATTATATGAACATGCGAAGTTATGTAATGTATCAGAAGAGGGAAAACAGGACTGTGTTTTTCCTAACTGTACCACAACTTACAGCGCTGAAAGCCCAGCAGGAGCCGCAGTCGCCCTGGTCCTTGATGATGGTGACGTAGCCGTGCTCCCTCCAGTCGACCCTCGTGGCGGCGGCGTGGACAGCTGGAGCCTTGTGCACGTTGGTCCTGGGCCTGGACGCGTTAGCGCGGAAACCGTTCATGGCCTCAGCCATCTCGTGGGTGAGCTGCAGTCATGTAAGCGACGATGGTCAGTATCAGCCTAGTACTTTTCATGTGAGTGTCGAGGCTACATTAAGACATTTGAGAAAGTTCCGCCGCCCCATGACACCATTTTAAGTCCTGCAAACTTAGGGGGCGTCCATACAGGATATTCGGGTATTTTCATCCAATTTTAACCCCCTCCCCCCTTACGTCCACCAATGTCCGGTTTTGTAGGACCCCCTCCCCCCTAGAAACCCGGACATGCTTTATGGACGACCCCTTACCAGGTCAGCGAATCTGTTGACTCCGACGGTGAAGCTAACTTCACCCTTGTGGTAACGCTCATTGTGCTTGGCGATCCTCAGCAAATTCTCCTTGAAGATCTTAGTGCGGTGAAGCTCCTCAGCCGGAGAGGCGTAGCTCTTGCCGTGCTTGAGCTGCAGTGTCAAGAACACGAAACAAGTCACGTAAGTAACGAACGATGTTCGCCAATCGTATAGAAGGTTTTCCTGTTTGCGTCAGGTCTAAAAACTGTCGGAAGCAAGTGTTGTTGTAATAATGTGATATTCCTGCAAACCTTGAAGCTCTCGAACTGACTCTTGACCTCAGCGTCAGGGATGGTAACGGCACAGCCGGCCGCTACGAGGGCAGCAACGACGAGAAGGACCTTCATGGTAACTTGCTGAAAGTAATGGAAACAATAGGGGAACGTAGCAGAGAAACGCAGCGGATAGGGAGGTATTCGTTCTTATCAAAACGACTTTCTTGCAGTGTAGACGCTCATGGGGTGCTTTGATTAGTCATAAAGTTAAGATAAACTTCCTAAACCGGTCCAGGAAACGACTGTCGAACGCGCCCAGACCCGGTCGAGATCCCCATGCAGTTTTCACTGTTTGGGCTCCTCCTGCCTTTGTGGGGAGAAACCGATCTGCTTAAGCGGAGTGCAACTTACCGACAAGGAAGCACAAGTGTCGCGGAGAAGCCAGGTCCCCCTTTTTAAAGGTCGCTGAATAGACGGTTATCAGCCCCCCTCCTTGCGCACTTAAGATACTGTTCACGACAAACGGGTAAACACATTTGATTTGTTCCGCACGAAGATTATAATCGGGCAAGATTACTTGTGATTATAAAGATTATTTGGGATTATTAAGATTTTCAAAACTAGGAAGGATTATTGCGATTATCAAGGATTATCAGGGAGTATCAAAAGATTATCAGGGATTATTAAGGATTATAAGGATTACTTCAGAGATTACGAGGAATTCACGATTGCTTGGAAATATTTTTTAGTGATCACTCGAGATTATTTGAGATTATCTGAGATTATTAAGGATTATTTGGGATTACCGAGGATTACAAGAGTTATGACAGATTATGGGAATACCTGGGGTTATCGGGATTATTTTTCAGATTTTTACATGAGTGTAGGAAGATTACCGAATATGTTTACCCCCTGGTTCACGACGTCCGTAGACCCGTAGACCTCGAATGTTGTGGGCAAGGGGGCATTCACATATAGCCCTGAACTTGGCTTACGCTTATTCAAGTTTTCCGAGTTTGTTGCTGGGTGAAAATCGGACTTTTCCGGACATTTTCCGGCGATTTAATGGTCCGACCCTCCGCTGAGAAAGCGGCGACCCCGTTGGGGGTAGGTAACATTTATGTCACCTACCCCTTAAGATGGAGCTATCGCTGATACGTCGGTTACCCTGCGCGCAGAGGCACTGAAAATCGGACTTTTTCGGCTGTTCTGGCGATTTTATGGGCCAACCCGTGGTGGGAAAGAGGCGTCGGGGGTCGGCAACAATAATGTCAAGTACCCCTCAACTTGTCTTGGGCGTGTATGCACACAGTCCGGCTGTGTCGTATCGCTCTGATAGGCACAGAGGTTGAGGGGTCAACCTCTCCCAACCAGAAGCCAATCGATTGTAAGGGACGCGATAGCGGGCTCAATCAGGTGCTGCGATAAAAGAGTGTGACCGTGAAGTGCACATCGGTCCTCCCTCGTTGAACCTGCTACTCGAGCAAAACACTATCAACAGAACAATGCTATCTCAAACTACTGTGGCTCTGACGCACGAGGACGTAAGCACCTTGTGTCAGTTGTGGCCACTGAAACATGAGGGAGCGTCCTTAAATTACGTAAGGGGTTTTGGGGGAGGGGGGTCTGGCAAATCTTATGTTGCCCTTACGTGGGGGGGGGGGGGGGGGGTCAACGGCAACCCTCACGTAAGATTTATTATGGGCGCAAATGCATCCGTCCAAACGCGTCTCCGCGCGCTAAGCATTGAACACATCCCTTCTGTACAGGAGTGGCTGAGAAGCCCTTGGGCTGAGGCTCTATAAATTTTAAAGGCCAAGAATTTTCGTTTCTCTTTTATAACTTGTTATTTTATAACATTTATTTATTTATTTTTTATTTTTGGACTGGACAGTACAAATAGTTAAACCAGTTGTACCTTAAATTCAGTCTGCTTTATTAAATACCTAACTCTCAACATTTCTCCTAAATCGGTAAGCAAAAAATAACAAAAAACACTCCAATTCATTTATTTGCGGTTTTTTTCAATTTTGGGCAAATTTGGCAAAATCTTACGTAAGGAGGGAGGGCGGGGGGGGGCTCGAAATCTTACAGAGCCTTATATGGAGGGAAGGGGGGTTAAAAACATCCCAAAACGCCCTTACGTAATTTAAGGACGCTCCCTAAGCACGGTGTGCTTTAACGTCCACCGCTGCCTTCTGAGTTTGGCGATGACCAGCCCAAAACTGGCGTCCTAACTTTAGTTTTATTTTTATGTCCGATTTGAATACAGTAGAATACCTTTTTCAGCACAGCAGGTATCCCGCGATCAAAAGATTCGCGTCGCTTGGTAGCAGATTCTTATCAGAATATTCAATATCTAATTTTCTTTAATTCTAGTGTGAAAAAGTGTTGCGATTTGCATTAATATACCACCATACCGGCAGATCACATTTTGAGCCCGAGCGAAGCGAGGAGCTCTTTGCATCGACTGTTCCGCTTTTCAGCCCGTCCTGACACGTTTCTTTAGAAACGGCAGGTGCCGGCCTTATACCATTCAGAAGGGCTCATAGAAAGATCAGTTCTTGTTGCAATGCTAGCACGGTACTTGATCTCTGTTCTTGACCTGTGTTCTTGTTTCAAGACTATTGCGATCAACATTCTCTGTCTTCTGAGAAAGTAAAAGTTTCAACGGGGCGTACGGGAGTCGATCCCGTGACTCCAAGTCGAGAGTCAACCACGCTATCCACTTTTTTTTTGTTCAGTGCTCTTTGTTTCCAGATCCCCCCGTGTTGTGTTTGTTGGGTTTTGGGTTTTTGAGTTTTTAGGCTTTTAATTCGACACGGATGTCATAGGGCACCTCTGCCCGGAGCACGCCAGTCATCTTCGAGCTCATAGCCGTCAGAATCGTAGGTCATGCTCTTGAGTAGGGATTTAAAGGCTGGAAAAAAAACAAACTGGAAAAATTCGGAAAAAAACGAGTTTTCTTTTTCCTAAAGGTCGGAAAAATTGGAAAAAAGATCAATATTGCTCCTTATTTGTGGCGTAGTTGATTTTCAGATGATAAGCCGTTATATGTGTCTTGACAGTGCTTGAACAAGTTCGAAGGGAAGCGGTAGCTAAAGCTGAACCATTTCTTATGGCTAGTACGGGAAAACATTAGAACGAATGCGGCTTTGAGCACTGCTGGTTTTCGCGCGTTTGTGGGTTTACTGTCACAGCCTTCTTGTAACAGCAGTTGGCCGCCGCCTTCCCCGGGTAAAAAGAGATGTATATGGGACCATATACGAATCGTATGCAATTATATATGGGGCCATATATAATTTGTGTACAAATTGTATACACATCATATATGGGCCGTATACAAGTGTATATGGATCGTATAGGGGACCATATACATCTCATATATTAACCCGTATACAGTGCCTACCTTGTATACGATTCCTATATGGTTGTATATGTGAATGTGGCTGTATATGACCCATATACGACTTCGCTCTTACAGAAAAGAATAGGACACATTCAGTAACTGTGGGAGTCCTGTTTGAGCCCTCGTGGACTTGTGCGCTTTCAGTACACGGGTCAATACTGGGGCACCAGGAGGGCCAAAACATACCAAAACGCGCCACCGGGACGCCCTAGGGACCAGGGGCATTCGGGCGCATTCGGGCTCCTGTATAGGGACCAGGGCTCACAGATGTCGCGATACTAGGGCGTTCGAGGGTGTGGTTCCGATGGAAGCGTACCCTTAACGAACAAGGTCGCACGTCTTCATGGTTGCCTACCGCCGCACGCGTAGGCGTTGCAGGGAGGGGGGGGGGGGGGACACTGAAGGGCTTCTGCAGGTTGGAAGAAAAATCACGCCGCAAAATCAGATCCTGCAGAGTCAGTATTTGAACCCTTGACCAGATCATATCGAGTCATGCCTCGATATTGTCCTCGAGAGTCGCGAGTTCAAATACAGGCTCAAGAGGGAGCGATTTCCTTGCCAGCTTAGTTTTTACTCGTTCAACCTGCAATGGCCCTGCAGGCGTGAAGCATATTACAAAACTGATACAAAATATTGCAATGACAATCCATTATTTTAATTAAACCCCAGTAGAAAAACAATAACATCCAACATTCAAAATGTCTTGGAATTAACAGTAATAAAAATGCAATATGGAATGAATGAAGTTCAGGCACCAAGGTAGAGGATATCAGTATTTACAACCGGGCAGTATAAGGCACCCAACAGACGTGTAGCATAACAAAATATTGAGTGATTACTATTATTGAAAATGTGAGAGCCAACAGAAAGGTCAGCAATCATTATGAACTAATATACACATTAGCATAGCTAACTGCACAGACAATCATGACCAAAATCAAGAAAAAACAAAGGTAAATTAAGGGCAGAAACCAGAAACAATAGCACAAGAAAAGCATTGAACAAAACAGACAAATATGAGAAAAATAGCACAATCACATAATAGAGGACCTACATATAATGAGATTCTACCAAGTCTAAACCTGGATGTTTACAATGGTCAACTAGGAAAGCAGGTAAGTTCTTTAGTTACACAAAACATTGACTGTACTAATGATTAATGCTGAAACAAAATAGTGAAATAGAACACAAGAGATTCAGTTGACCTTCCAATGGCTGATAAATAGAAGCAGAGTTCATCGCAAGTTCAACATCAGAGAAGGCCAAGTAAAATAACTACCTACAGGCTGACTACCTAGAGGCTACTTATACATAAACTGAAATATAAATACTGAAATTTGGAACACTGATATTATAAAGAATAGACAAACAGAAAAATAACAAGACACGCACAATATACTATTGCCAAATTTCTAAGTACACAACACAGCACAAAAAAACAAAAACAGCCCATGTAGTTGTGTTGTCACCACAATGTTTAAATGAAATTAACATTCACATTTTTCGAACTTTTCATTAATTATGAACAAAACAGCACAGAAGGAGTCACGTACTCCATACTACAACAATCTCAATCAAATCTTTTTGAAAAAAGGTTACAAAGATTGGAATAACAATTGCAATCACAATTGAGAGGTACACAGTAATTCAATTCAGTGGAAAAGTAAAGGGCACCCAAAATATGAAAGAGTCTAACAAGTAATAATAGGAGGCAGCCTCAGGATGATGGTTCCCAAAACTTTGCAATGCTTATCACCAAATACCTGTGTAGGGAGAGAAAATTTCATACATGACTTATCAACCGAGCAGGCTTATACTTCAAAGTAAAAAATGAAAGAAATAACAGCTTACCACAAAACATTAACCCATATCATTTGCACTGCTGAAGGCATGACCCACACTGGGAAGGAAATCTGTAGAAATCATTTGGATTCCTTACGTGCTTGACTTTGCTAACATCCACCCTTTGCAGAGGTGGTTCTCAAGCCCCATAATTCTGGGATGCTGTCCATAATGCCTGTACAGAGAGAAAATTCCATACATTATATATCAACTCAAAAAACACTTGCACTTTAAATTTAAAAAGGGACACAAATCTTACCACAGTGAGTCCAAATCATTGTACTGCAATATCTTGGCCAGCACTGGAACGGAGACTTTGTGCAGAAATCATTCGGCTTCCTTCAATGCTCGCCTTTGCTAACATCCACCCTTTGCAGAGGAGATTCTCAAGCCCAATAATTCTGATATGCTGTCCATCCAACGCCTGTACAGAGAGAAAATTCCATACATTATATATCAACTCAAAAAACACTGGCACTTTAAATTTAAAAATACTATCCCACTGTGTGAGATACTGGTAGGCCCGGAGTTTCACGGGGGTGTGGTTAAAGTAGACGTTAAGTTTTTTTTTTTTTTTTTTTTTTTTTTTTTTTTGGGGGGGGGGGGTTGCTTGCTTTATTTTATTTTTTAATTCATGGAATGAGGATTTTGCTTGAGCCTTGTTTCAGTTTTGGGGTGGTTTGGGGGTGGTTATAGAAGTTTATATTTTGTTCTGGTTTTGTTTGCTTTCTTTTTTTTAAATTCATGGAATGAAGATTTTGGTTGAGCCTTGTTTCAGTTTTGGAGTGGTTCGGGGTGGTTTGTATCTCATTCGAGAGGGAGAGGGAGTAGTTGAAGAGCTATGGCGATTAGGTAGAGGTCAGTGTAGCGCTTGCATTTTGGGTCGCCTAGCGCTAGCCTCCTGCAAGGCTCTCGCACTGTTGTCCTCACCACCGGTCCCAATACGGTTCTGACTCTTGAGTCGCCTCCCTTTTAGCGGGGCCTCGGGTTGCCTCGGCTCGGCTCTTTGTGAGATACTGGTAGGCCCGGAGTTTCAGGAGTGTTGGTTGTAATTAAAGTTTATTTATTAAAGTCTTTGGAAATGTTGTTGGAAAATTAAGAATGGGGATTTCATGTATTGTTGACAGTGGTTATGGTAGGACTGGTCAGTTGTGTACCAACGTTGGATTTGTGAATTGAATGTATTGAATTTTAGTTCGGTTATAGGTGTAGTCGTGATTAAAATAGTATTCAGTGGAAATGAAATATAAAATGTTTGTTTTATTTGGAAAACATTTGAATATTCTGTGTTGTCTTGGAATCTGTTGTTTAGTTGTTGGAGGAAGTTGCAGGGAAGTGTGTGGAAGGTTGGGAACAAAGAATGTCAATATGAATATGAATAGAGAAGTTGATTAAGTGGGTTTGCGTTGTCTAGGTGATTTGAAGTGTTTGTTGTGGACGCCGAAACCTGTAGTGATTCTGTGAACAATTATTTTGAAAAAAAGAAATGTCTTTGATTGAGAAAATCATGGGTTCTAAGGTAAGTTTTAGTGGTCCTAGAAGTGGTGTTGAAGTGGTGAAAATGTAATAGTAATTGATCTAATTTGTATTCAGCGGGGAGCTGATGAGTGTGATGGAGCTGGAGACCATTTGGTCAAGAAAGCCAAAACAGATGAGATTGCTGGTGTTAGTAATGAAGAATTGAAGGAAATTTTTGCTGTTGATTTATTTGATGTAAGTGTAATGGAGTTGAAAATTATTATATTGTGGTGTTTTGTGCTGTTTTATGAAATTAATTTTTTTTTTTTGTGTTGCAGGAAGTTGATAAAGTTGTTAATAGAGTGATTCAGAAGTGCAATGAAGTTATGGAAGTGAATGTCAAGTACTTGGTGAAGGATATGTACACCATTGACATTTTGGGTCGTAGCAAGCCTGCGATTGTGGTTGGTGTTAGGAAGTTTGATGTGGAAGAAGGTGAGGTACAATATATATGGCTTGTTGGAAATGCTGTGCGGAATGTGGAAGCAAAGAATGTGAAAGAGTGGAATGGTAAGATAGATGGTGGTGCAAAGCTTAGTTTGGTGTTTCGTGGAATGAAATTCCAAAATGGATTCAATTCATATGATTTGAATTTTGTTAAATCGTAGGGATGTAATGTTAATTTTGAATGTTTGGATGGTATGTTGCATGATGGATTGGAATGCGTAATGGTTTTGCATGATTTAATGATGAATTTTTGTATTTTGCATGATGGTTTTGTTTTTGTTTGTTTATTTGGTGCATGTTAAAGGTATGTTTCTAAAAAACGATCCTTTTGTTTTTCATTTCGTGGCATGTTTATTTATTTTGTTAATTTTGTGCATGATTGCATGAAACATGTTTGTTTGTAATTTTGCTGGTGATGTTTAATTCATGTGGAATAAAGAAATGAATTTATCAACTTTGTCTTGTCTGTCACATTTGGTATTTTATGAACTTGTATTGCATGCTATTTTCATCTTAATGAAGAGGAAGGTAATGGGAACTTTAACGTGATGGGATGAAGAACAGGATAGGACAGTAAAGGTTTTGTGTTTGTGGCGCGATGAGATTTCGAGGGAAATGATGGGTGACGTGGGAAATGTCGTTGACGAGAGCGGTTTCCGGTGGTCGACGGTAGCTCGCTCTGTCGTCTGGGTACTGAACTACCAACCTAACTTTATTCGGATGATGTTAAAATACTAATTTTCAGTTCACATCGAAACACAGGAGTACTAACCAACAAAGAATTTTGAAATAAATTTTAATTATTTGTATTGCAGCCGGGCACGCGTATGTGCAGTGCTGTGTTGTTGTAGTTCCGTCTCCAAATTGTAGAGCGAGTTAGCGTTGAGTCAGCCATTTACCTTTTCCGTCGCCGCCTATCACAACTAGAATGATAGGGAGTTTGGTTATATTTACTGAGAAAACGGGAAAATTGCGAAAATGAATATTTGGAAAAAAATTAACGTTTGTTAACAGTTTGTAAAGATGGTGGTTTTGAAAATGATTTGAGTGGGAAGTGAGATGGAATTATAAGATTGATGAATTTTTCATACCGGGGGTGCTGTGGTGTGAAGGGCAATGTTCTGTGAATGTTGGATAGAGGAGAGTGGGAGGGCTGTGGTGTTTGTTGTGCTGTTGTATGTGTGAGATTTAAAAGTGCTCTGCACAATTTTTTCTGTAATTAGTGGTTACTTGATTTGAAAAGCGATGGATGATTTTGTCTTAAGAAGTTTGGTAACTGCTGTGGGTATGGCGTGTGGTATGTAAAGGAAAGAAGTGTTTGAAATTTGTTTTAATATGATTTAATTTTATGAGGTTATGTTTATGGCTGGAGTGTTGTATCTTTTCAGAGATTCATCAAAGAAATTTAAGAGGAGGACGAGGACGAGGTCGTGGTGGACGGGGACGTGGGTTTTGGAATCGTGGTGGTGAACGTGGAGCAGGGCGAGGAGGGCGAGGAAGTTATGAAAATGTAGGAATTGGTGGACGACGTTATTTTACGAGAGAGAAGAGGAGGCTGTACAAGGAGGGGAAGGAAAAGGAAATGTAAGTATTACTTTATTATGTAAAGTTCGTATTAAAATTAAAGTGTTATGAACTGTAACTGTAACTTTGGATGTTTCACAGGGAAAGGAAGAATGGAAATGAAGAGAAAGATAAGATTGAGAAGGTCGATACAAAGAGTGTAGAAGTTGATTTCAAAGAAATTAATGATTCTGGCATGGAGCAAGAAATCAATGCCATTCAGAAAGTGATTGAGAGTGATGTTTAATGGTTAAAATTTGGTGTTCGTGGATGTTTGTGTTTTGTGGTTTTTGCATGTTTGAATTTTGTGGTTTTTGCATGTTCTGTTTTGGTTTCATGAGGAATAAATTGTTAACAGTTTGCATGAAATAAATTTTATCGTTGTGGTGTTTCATTAATTCTATGTTACTGTGTTGCATGTGCATGGTATATGAATGTAGAAGTTGATAGAATTTGGGGTTTATGTGAGGTTGGAAATGATAAAATTAGTTCTAGAAAGGATCATGAGAGGCAAGGTTTGGTGTGCCAAATGAATTAAATTATTTTCGAATGGGGGCAGATGTAGTATGGTGGAGGTTGGGAAATGAAGAAAGAAAATTTGAAGTCTCTATGAATGTTGATGTTTATTATAAACAATGGGAAAGAAGGGTGGGAAAAAGTGAATAAAAAGTAAACACTAGTAAAAAACTGTTGCAGACGAATTGTTCCCAGTGAAAAAGACATTAGATTGATGGAAGGAATAAGTATTTATCTTGAAATGACATTCTAAAATTTTGAAAATTTTTTTGGTATCATACAAATTAAAACCAAGAATTTCATTAGCATTGGTGCTTACTGTGATATATCCATTGTGATATTGCAGAGATGTGACATCTGAAAGTTAAGAGGGAAAATTTTAGGTAAACTTAACATATTGGTTGTGGAAATTTTAGTAGTTGAATGACTTACCAGAAGAAGGGAGATCAAAGGAACAGATGATTGTGTTTGATTTCAAATCATGGACTGTTATATGTTTTTTCCCTCCAACAATTGCAAGATGTTCGTGAGTGGACAGAGCAAGATGGTTTTGTGATCGTGATGGTAGACGTGATGAGGAGATCTGTGAAGAAAAGCATTGGTCAAGGAAAGAAAGTTGGGTGGGATAGTAGTTTTCGAAGGAGTTGGAACATACCATTTTACCAGAATTGATGTCATACAGTTTTAAATGTCCTGGTTTTGTCAGTAGCACGAGGACATTGGTTTTGAAAAAAAATCCTTTTTTTAACCATCCTTTGAATGGGATAGCTGCATTTGCTATTGATGTCCTGTGGAAGAAAAAAAGGGTTATTTCAATATTTAATTGGAAAACTGACTAATGAATGTTGACTTCATGATGAGTACCATTTAACATCTTGCTGTATGTCAGAAATGTCATATGTGAAACATTCCCAAAAGTTAGAGATAGCAATGAAGGTTGTTGGAGATGTCCAAATGAGATCTCGAAGGGTGTGATTATCTGGGAAATCAATCTGAAATTTAAAATGGAGAAAAGGAAATGTGAGACGCCGAAGTAGGTGTTTTTTAAGAGTAGAAATTAGGCAAGGAAGTGACTTACTTTTGTAGTCTTGACTGTTGTTTTCTTATGAATATCGAAAAGCTGAATTGTGTTGTGTTTGCAACCGTTTATGATGAGTAATGAATTAATGAAGTTGGGTGAACTTGTGATGAATTTGCATGTGTTATTGGTGCATGAACAAGTAAAGCGATGGGAATGATTTGATGTAATGTTGAAGATGTTTAGCTGTTAAAAGAAAAGGGATAAAGGAAATGGATTTAATGTAACATGATAAATGGTGATGGTATTAAAATGATGGAGTTGAAGTGAGACTTACAGATCTGTTGTCATTGAAGTAGATTAAATTGTCATCAAGCCAATTTGAGCAAATTACTGGAGTCTTTGGTTGTTCCAGTTGGTGCGGAAACCTTGTTCTTGTCATTGAAAAGTCGGAAAAGTATGGGACAATGGATGTTTTACCTATTTCTCTGCTTTGAAGATTTGTGATCCAAGAGGAATGCATGATGTAGGGAATGACTACAATGGTTGAAAAGTTTGTGATTTGATTTGGGTAAAGGCTGTGAGAAGTTGTGCCAACCGCCAGCACAATGGTGAAGGTTTGCACATTTCACAAGTAGTGGTTTGTGCGGTTGTGGTTTTTTGAAAAGAGGAAGTTTCTGAAATTGTTCATTTCATAAACAGAAATGATTTAAAATTATTGAGTTATTATAAGTTTTTACAGGTGTGACATCCTCTTCAAATAAAAAGACTTGTTTCAGCCGCGATACCAGTTAGTTTCTCTAACATTCTTCAAAGAAGAAGATTTTAGTGGTTAAGTAGAATAAGAAAAGAGGAAATTGTTGAAAAAAAATGCAAAGTGTTATTTACCATAAATTAAAGGGGTGTTTGTTTTTTAGAGGAATTGCCGGTGGAGAAAGGTTGGTTAAGTTTGTTGAGGAACAGTCCATTTTGTGGCTGGAAAAAAAATGCAAAGGTGAGCAACAAGGATAAACGGAATTAAAGTAGTTGGAAATGTAATGTAGTATACTTACACACATGGATTGTTTTGGATGATGCAGGTTTTTGTTTAACTGGTTTGTTGAACTGGGGCGGAAATTGAGTGTTCATCTGAAAAAAAAAAATTGAAAAGGTAAGGAACATGCATAAACAGGATGAAATTAAGTGCCAATATAATGTACTAACTATACTCACATACATGTATTGTTTTGTCTGACACAGGTTATTGGGAATTGATGATCAAAGAATAAAACATGTTGAAATCTTGAATTTGGATGGTGGTTTTAACTTTGCTTTCAAAGTTTGTGGAGGGACGTTGAACTGTGATGATGGTTTCATTTTTGGTTTGAAAGCTTGTGAAGGTATTGCCTGAAATTGACAAGAGAGAAGAAAGTTTTTGATGTTAGTTTTTAGTATTAAAGAAAGAGTGTTGAAGGACAGAAAAATGTGGTCGTTACTCACTGTAGGGTGTTGTAGTTAAAATCTGTGATGGTTCATAGTCATTGTAGGAAGAAAGTGATGATTGGTCTGGAAAAGAAAACAGATACAGGTTGTTATTTATGAAATGTGTAGTACCAGTAATGAAAAAATAATGTTTGTAACATTTTACCTTTGGACTTCGTTGCTTGGCGGAAACTGTAGGTGCAGTGGAAGTGTTTGTTTTCTTTTACTATAATTTTCATATTTGAAACCAAATTGGTTTATGGTCACTAATTGGTGATTCATAAAGAAATGCAGCATGGTTTTTGTTTGAGGAAAAAAACAAATCAATCAATGTGTTATAATTTGTACTAAAATCACCTTGTAATGTATAGAACAATTTATTTTTGACCATATAATTCTGCAATTTTTCTGGTTGTAAGTTTAAATCTCCAAGTACTATAATTTCATTATTGTGTGAAAAATGAGACAGTGTAATGCTAAGGTTTTGTATGAACAAATGTGTTGGATATTTTGGAGATTTATGAAGGAAGATTATGCTTAAGTTTTTATATTGAAATCTAACAATATCGATGAATGAATGCAAATTTGTTCCTTGAAAAATGGTGTCTGTTGCAATGTGAATAATTTTAACCAAATGAATGTTTTCACTGTTTATGTAGGCTGCTGATCCAAATGGATGTCTTTTTGGCAAAACACAATCTTTTCTGTGAAAACATCAGTACCCTGGAATGACGTGATGTTCATCTTTTTGAAATCGTGTTTCAACAAACATCAATATTTCAGCATTTGTATAGAATGGATGAGAATTAATGAATGGTAAGTGCAAGTTGAGTGATCGACAGTTGTGAAAAACAGAATATGAAGAATTGTGTTCTTGTGGAAATTGTAGCATGAACTGAAGTGGTGATTCTGATTTCATTTTCTTTATTACAGGGATTGTCAAATCAAATTGGGATGGAGGTTTTGGAGGAGTGTAAGTTCCTTGAATGTACAATCCTTTCAGGGATGTGACACGACTGAATGCTGTATAAAGATGTTTGCGAGTCATACGTTCTGTTCCAACCAGAACCTTTGGATATGTAGAACTTTGAGCTTTGTAAGAAGTCATTGCTTGTGCGGGAACAATACTAAACTGTTTTCGTGTGCATTGTTTTGTGGAACCAAAACTGAAAGGTATTGTTTTTGTAATTCTTTCAAAAGGTGTCCATGTTGATTGAGCATTGTCTAATCTGATTTTGTCTCCAAGAGCAATTCGAGTGTTTTTCCCAACTTGTGGATCTTCAAAGTGGAGATAAATTCTTAGAGGTATTAATTCTTTTCTGATATTATGACCCATAACAATTTTTTTTTAAAATACCACATGCTCCATTGGCAATACCATCTTGAACATCAAGATTAGTGGTGACCATGTATCTAGCACCAATTTTTGCAAGGAAGCGTAGTGGTAGTCCTCCTGTGTTTTGTACAGTTTTTGTATGGAAAAATTGTAATTCTGAATCTTTTAGAATTTTGTTTCCAGGTCCTGTTGCAATGTCAATTGCTTCACAAACACATCCCTCGTCAAAATCATATGTTAGAGTTTTCTGATTATATTGGTCAATAGATTTGTTTGTATAGTATATTGCATGTGCATCTGTCATCGTTATGTCTTGTGGCGGATTCAGACTTGAGAGCTGTCTTGATTTGAAAATGTGATCATCGTCATCTGTTGTCTCTCCGATTGCCAAACGATTTAGTGCATTTGCAAATTGGATATCATCTTTCTGTCTCATGATTTCTGTTAGCTCATATATCTGAAACATGCTCCACAATGGTGACATGTAATATGTTTTATTGACCCCATCTGTTATTGTTATAATTTCATTGTTAACAGTGGCAAGAGTGGACATTGAATCAGATAATGGATTATAAACTGGGGGAAGCATTACAGGAGGAAGTTGATTGAAATCTCCCATAGTTATTATTGAAATTCCTCCAAATGGTTTGTCATTTTCAAAGATTTCTTGTAATCTATTGTTGATTATTTGAAAAAGGTGAGTTGAAACCATGGAAATCTCATCAATTATTAACAATTTGAGTTTTTTTAAATTGAAACAATAATGTGTTTCTTTTGTCAGCAGATAATTTATTTTTGAGTTCTTTTTCCAAACTGAAAAGAATTGAAAAAATGCTATGAATTGTTTGCCCTCCAACGTTGAAAGCTGCTTTTCCTGTGGGAGCGCAGATCAGAAAATGAATATCATTTGGATCATTTCCGAGTTCATGTAGCCAAAATCTTAGTGCAGTTTGTGTGATGGCTTTCAGCAACGTACTTTTTCCCATTCCTCCAGCTCCTGATATGAAATGGAAATATTGTTTGTGTGGGTGCGTTTTTATCATGTGCATGAAATTATCATGATATTTTCTCTGTTTTAGGTTTAAATTGGAAATGAGTTTGATGTAGTCGTCTTCAAGCATTAGGAGTGGTATTTGAAATGTATTACGAGATTCGGTGTCTGTTAGTTTTTGACTTGGAATGTCAGTAGCGATATCACAGTCTCCAGCTCCGAGTTCATATATACAAAATTCATCTGTTGATTTTATATTTTCATTTTCTGGTTCATCAATGACATCTTCATTTCCATCTTCTATACTTCTGATTGCTTCATCTAAGTCAATTGATAATTTGAAGTTATACTTCTCTGCATTTATTTTTATTGATTGTTCATTTTCTGTGAATAAATTGAATGCATTTTCAATGAGATGTGTTTCATCTGTCCAATGATGGTAAAGCATGACTTGCTCTCTGTGGTAGTTTTCTTCATCTTCGAGAACATTGTAGTTTCTGAATCGAATTACTTTTCCTTTCTTTCTTAGTCTGATATATCCCTTGTCATTTTTCAGGGGAATCCATTTGGATGTTTTTTTGAAGGTTTGGTTGTCATTGTTGTCCGCATCACTATCACATGATGATGATTCATCGTCACAAGGTTCTTGTTGTTTTTCATAGGATTTGATTTGTCGTTGATAATCATAAAGAGAAACATAATCAGCAAGACAAACATTTGACAGAGAATCTGGCCGATTAATGTAATGTTCGATGAGTCCTTCATTAGTAACATCTGTGCTGTTTTCTGGCAGTTTCTTTAGTTGTTCTAATGATTTTAGTAATTGAACTCTCTGATGAGGTAAAGCTGTATTGATGTATATGACTGCATTTGATTTTTTTGCTAATGGTATACTCAAAAGATGGCAAACTGCTTCCTGTGCAGAAATTTCAGATTTATTTGTGAATGTGTTGACATAATTTCTTAGTTGTTCTTTGAGTGGCACATTGCCTCGTTTTAAATCTGTTGCCATATCTTTCAATAGTTTTGATAGTCCTTTTCGACTTTTATTTATGTAGTTGAGAACATATTGCATATGGATCCAAAACAAATTGGATGTCCATATTGGCTTGCCATAAAATTAGTAGTTCTGTGGGACACATACTAGAACATACCCCTCCTGGAACTTACCCCCCGTATTTTAAATGTATTTTTCCGATTTTTACGCACTAATACGATTTATTCTAAAATTCCGTCCGTTATGATTTAAAACAAAATAAAATAAAAAATAAATGGGTAAAAAATTGTTAAAGCGTAGAAATTAATTTTATTTTACTGATCAATTTAAAATCATTCAAAGAAAATTACCTATGCACTTTTATTTATACGAGAGATAAAGAGAAAAATATTAATCTGCAGTTACGAGTTGCAGTGTTAGCTAGGAGGAGACACCGTTGACGCCCGCGGAATTTTTCATACCGGAAGGTGATTCATTACCTAGCCTCGCTCCACCCTTTGTAGTGCAGGTGCCCGATAGTCCGTTCGCTTTAAAAAAGGAGGGGGCGATCTCTATTAACCTAACCTAACGGGGCGAGGGACCTCGTTTGTGGGAGCACCCTAAAACAAACGAACTTTTGTCTACCCCCACCATGAGGTCCAGCGTTTGTGGCCGCTGGGAGAGGAGATCCCTCTGCAAATAGAGCAACACCCGGAGCGAGGCCAGGAGATGGGTCACTTTCCGGTATGAAAAATTCCGCGGGCGTCAACAGTGTCTCCTCCTAGCTAACACTGCGACTTGTAACTGCAGGTTTATATTTCTCCCCTTATCTCTAGTATAAATAAAAATGCATGGGTATTTTTTTTAAATGATTTTAAATTGAGAAGTAAAATAAAAATATATTCGGATACATACTAGAACATACCCCTCCTGGAACTTACCCCCCGTATTTTTAATTTATTTTTCCGATTTTTGTCGCATTAATACGATTTATTCCAAAATTCCGTCCTTTATGATTTAAAACAAAATAAAATAATAAATAAATGGGTAAAAATATTGTTAAAGCGTAGAAATTAATTTTATTTTACTGATCAATTTAAAATCATTCAAAGAAAATTACCTATGCACTTTTATTTATACCAGAGATAAAGAGAAAAATATTTATCTGCCGTTACGAGTTGCAGTGTTAGCTAGGAGGAGACACTGTTGACGCCCGCGGAATTTTTCATACCGGGAGGTGATTCATTACCTAGCCTCGCTCCGGGTGTTGCTTTACTTGCACCACCCTTTGTAGTGCAGGTGCCCGATAGTCCGTTCGCTGTAAAAAAGGAGGGGGCGATCTCTATTAACCTAACCTAACGGGGCGAGGGACCTCGTTTGTGGGAGCACCCTACAACAAACGAACTTTAGTCTACCCTCACCATGAGGTCCAGCGTTTGTGGCCGCTGGGAGAGAAGATCCCTCTGCAAATAGAGCAACACCCGGAGCGAGGCCAGGAGATGGGTCACTTTCCGGTATGAAAAATTCCGCGGGCGTCAACAGTGTCTCCTCCTAGCTAACACTGCGACTCGTAACTGCAGATTTATATTTCTCCCCGTATCTCTAGTATAAATAAAAATGTATGGGTATTTTTCTTAAAACGATTTAATTGACAAGTAAAATAAAAATAATTTCTACGCTTTAACAATTTTTCCACGCATTTTTTTTATTTTATTTTGTTTTAAATCAGAAAGGGAGATGGGCTCATTTCATTGCCAGGCACTTGATCCAAATAATTAAAAAACATTTTTAAAATTAATTAGTTCCCTGCACGGCGACTGATCCAAAAAGAAACCGGCAGTTGATCCAAAATAAAAATAAAATAAAATTTAAAAAAATATATATTCAAAGAAATGAATTAATTTATAAAATGCCCTCTTAAACGCCTCCGCGACCGTCCACTCAGTTCGTGACCTCTTGACAGTTTTGCCCCGGGTGACGCCCCTGGCAGGTATGCAACCCGGTTTTGAATGTGGGCTGGCCGTGACCGGTGAAGGTGTGGCGGGATCGTCCTGGGTGGTTCTGGGTTGAGTAGGACACTGCGTGTGAGGCTACCTGAAATCGTGTATGAGAAATTAAGCGCCACGTAGAGGGTGACGCTCCACGAGAAAGGCTCCGTGCGAAGCTATGTGAGAAATCAGATGTGCGTACGCTAAGCGTGCGTTTTGGCTATTCTTAAAATCAATACTAAGAAGAAAGAAGGAACATATATTAACTTGTGGACTCTGTACGTTGTGAAATGATTGGAAGGAATTGAACACGTATGCTAGTTTTGAACTGTCACCAACGAAGTTCTTGAGCCACGCGCGGGTTGTCAGAGCGGAATTCTCATACCGTAGCCTCTTGTGGAGCGTGATAGAGTAGCTGATGCTGAATTCCTCATAAGAGAGATCAGCTAGCCTCGCACGCAGTGTCGTTCTGAACTCTGAACGCCAGCAGCAAGCTCACGCAGCAAGCTCACACCCAAAAGCGGGCTGCATACCTGAGGCGGGTGGGGGCAAAACTGTCAGAGGTCTCCAACCTAGAGTGACAGTCAGCGACGGAGGCGCCCCATGAAGCATTAATCTTGAATAAATATTTTTTAAAAAAATAGCATAATTTTTACTATGGGAGTGGCTCGATACGTCCATGCACAGTTGATCGAAATTCCTGATTTTTTTTTTTTAAATAGTAAGAATATTATATTAATAATTAAATTAATTTTAAAAAAATTACTAAAATGTGTTTTTTTTTCTGAATAATTTTTTTTTTCTGCGGGGGCATTTTTTATGTTTATTTACTGCTTATTTTACAAGCATTTTAGAATTTCCAAATACTTAGTTGATTGATGAAATTGTGTGTTTATATTTTTGGAGTGGGAGGTGGCCTGGGTGGCGAGGGCGAGGGAGGGGGTGCACCTTATCTTCATATTCACAGTACGCCAAATGTGCGACCTGTGCGAGGCTACATCGATTCCGTGTATGAGAAATTAGTCGGTGTATGAGAAATTCTTCGAACGACGCGGCCACGGAAACAGCGCTATGGCACCAAGCGGTGAGTACGATAACTACAAGGCGGTCTGTTCAAACTGCACGGTGATCGGGAAACCTACTGGTGGGCTTTCGTCACGTACTTACACTCGCGATCTGGGCCGCAGAATAAGAATCGCAAGTTTGTCTTATTATTAGAGAACACATGATACTAGTGCTGTGTCCTCTCCCGCACCAGATTACCGAGACACGGCGAGGTTGAACCACAATATTTTCGTCACACCAGTGTGCGTTGTGTGTTGCAGTAGATTTTAGGTCACTCGCATGTCAGTGTCAGATGGTGGCTCGTCACCTCCAAGTAAAACAGAACGGGGTCCGAGCCGACCCGACGACCACACGGTAAAACCGAGCCGACGCCGCGCCGCGCTAGTTAGGCAAACAACCACTTTCCTTAGTGCGTGCCGCGCTATGATTCATTCGTTTTAACTTCAAGAAATCACGACCAAGCCCCAAAGCCAACAACAAATGAGATACCTCTCTCTCCCTTAACTTCAAGAAGATTTTAGAGGACGCTTTCCTCTGGTGTAGTCCGATCGGCTGAAGGTGAGTTGGGAGCTTATCATATGCATAACAAGCCTGCTGGTAGTTGTCGACAATCCACGCCTCTTCTCCCTTCCTCTCCATTAGATTGTTTCGTTTCGAGTTTGTTTGTAGCAGCATTTAAGGCACACGGTATTTCTGAGGCTAGATTGTAACTTCTGATATTTTTCATCTACGCAAGGCAAGGAGGCGGACGGCCAAGAGGAGGGGGATCTTTGCCAGGCCCAAGGGTGCCGCCGTCGGGTCCAAGTCAGGACGCCGCCGAGGGGGTACGGCGGTTACGCCCACCACGAGGAGGGGAGTCTCTGCCCTGCTCTGCCCTGCCGGCCAGGCCAGTGCCCTGGCGGGGAGGTGGCCATGACAGTGGTAACGCGTAACAGGCGTAGGCAATCAGTTGAAAGCCAGTGCCTGTTGGGTTGCCTACCTACGGACGTCGACAAAAGACCGAAGCGAGAAACAATTTTCCTCACTTTTATGTACGACACGAGTCAAACACAGTTCTTTCAGTTTGCTCATCCACAAATGAACTAAAAATGATCTGCTCCGCGATCAGCACGGGCACGGATCTGTCCGATTTGAGCACCGTTCGGGCTGCCCGACCGGTGTTCCAGAATGTGAGCTTTTCGGCCAACTTCAGGATGTGTCCGACGAGCGCCTTTCGGACCCTATCCAGCCCGAAATCAACTCAGTTTCTGTGTCGGGCTCATCCAGCGAAGTCCACGGGCTCATCCGAAACGCATCCAGCTCCGAGGGGTCGAGGGTCTCCACCCTCCCCCCGTATCCCCCTCCCACCCCCATTCCCCCCAATGAAGCCCCCCTCCCCCACCCCCTTCCCCAACTAGATACCCCTCCCCACCCCAACCTGCCTTACCTCCCCTAGCCCCCACACATACCCACTAAAAGTGCTGACAGATGACAAAACAAGTGTGAATAAAAAAATGTTTTTAATAGATTCGTAAAAAAACAATTACATACAGCAAGTATCCTCACGACACTTACATGAAAATGCAACAAGGAATGCAAACTAAAATCACATTTAACATGGGGCAGAATAGAGAAACACTTAAATACGAATGTAACTTGCTGGTGATGTGCAATGTCTACGGGTAATTAAAGTAGCATTGTATGGAAACTGCTTCAGGATTTAAAAAAACAAAACAAACACTTAATGTTATCTATATTGCTTCTATAGTGCAATTTTATATGGCAGATAAATTTTTGGTAGCCTACTTCTTTGGTGATTGTAAAACCCTCACCCTGCTTGGGGTTGAGATGGATAGTCACTATCCATAAGGGATTATTCAAAAGGTACAATCCACTGCAAGCAGTCATCAGAAACATTCAAAACTACAGAAATTTTACATTGTAAAAACACAATTTAAGGAGAGAAATAACACTTACAGATAAATAATACAAATGAAATGGCTAGCTTACTTCTTTGGCAATTGTAAAAGCCCAGGCAGCAAAAACACTAAGAAAGAATACTGAGTCAGAAGTCATGGCACAAAACACTTTGGCAGAGGAAGTAATATTTAAATTTGGCCAACACAAACCAACAAACAAAATAAAAATCTAATAAAACTATCATAAGTAACTCAAAAATATTTGAAAAGTTGTGTCAATGATATAGGAGAAGAACACACTGATGCCTTTATCATTGACAGATCAGAAAAAATATTCCATCATACCTCTTTTGGAGCCCATTGATTTGAAGTGCCATAATGCCCTGAATCACCACCACAATACTGTCCCCAAGGCACTCCTTGAGTCACCCCAGAAGCAGAGCTTAGAGAAGGAGTAGAGGCACCTGACTGAGAAATTCTGCCCCAATAGGTATCCCTGATGGGGAGCGTCAGATGACGCTGAATGACTATACGGCTGATATCCCCACGGATATGATTGGTTTGAATAAGGCCTTGAAGTTGAAGGGTATCCATAATTCGTTGAGTGTTGGTGAGCAGAGTCCTCACCCTGAAGAGAAGCCACAGCACTTTCAAAGCTTGGAGGTTCCTTGTTTACACGCCATGATATTCCCAATTTTTTCACAGGAGATTGGCTTGCCCCAGTAATTTTCGTAGGAGACTTAAATGGAGACTTGCTGAGTGGAGATTTCCTTGGGGACTGGAGAGGAGTTTTGCTGTGTTCGGCTTGACTTGAAGTCTTGTGAGGGGACCATGAAGGAGTTTTCCTTGGGGATTTCAAGGGTGTCTGCTTGCCAGGACATAGTGTCCCGAGAATCTGACACTTTAAAAGGTGATGGTGAAACAAACTGCAAATAAAATAAATGAAATCAGAACAAGCAACAAAGGAAGGCAGAAACTATTAATTTATAAAACTCAACCATAACTCAGTACCTCATCAGACTTTTTCCGTTTTTTTCTGGACTTTGCCTTGGGCTGTTTGGGAGATGGGGTGCGTCTCCACTCAGCAGGGGCTCTTTTGTTGATCAAAGCATTGAATTTCTTGGTTGTCAGTCGATTCTATTTGTCTACATTTGTCTACATTCCTAATGACAAAACCTGCACCAATACAGAGAAAGCAAGAAGTACATTTGAACTAATTTTAAAGTGTTAAAATATTCAAATTCTATTTTATTTTATTTTCAAAACTACAGAGGTAGAAAAACTAAAAATTTTATGCAATGTATAAACTTACCAACACTTGCTTGTTTTACATTTTCTCTGATTGCATAGGTTCCCTGCTTCTGACCAATGGCAGTCACATTCAGTGTCCGAAATACCTCTTTGCCCAATAATGCAAAGAGGGTCTCCTTGGCTAGACTGGTTGCCTTATTCCGATAGTCTACTTGTAATTGATCTTTCTCAGAGGTGGCGATGAACACATTTGTTCCCACAGAAAGCTCAACCTAGAGAAGCAAAAAAAAAAATAAATAAAAATTAAAATCCAATACTGTGCATCTAAAAATTCATTCACAGTCAACATTACATTAGTTTACCTGCTTTACTGTAGATGGTATAGGAAGCAGCTCTAAGTATTTGGTTTTTTGACCTTGAGAAGCTTTCTGCAGCAGCAGCACATCGTAAAACTCTTCCAGCATTTTGTGGTACACCGGTAAATCTGGAAAACAAAGTTTAAGTTCTAAGACCGAAAGATACTACAACACCGAAGCGCAAGAGACTAGACAATTTACCATATTTCTGGAGGACCTGGCAAGGTTTGCACCCACACCACTTCCACTCAGCCTTGTCTACAGCAAGATCATCTTTCTTGTTCTCATCGTGATCATCATCCTCACTCTCTTCATCATTCTCATCAGACTCAGCCTTATCTTCCTCTTCATTTTCAGCTGCACTCTCTGTACAAGTCTCATCTGCAAGAAAAACATACTAATTCACTGATAACGAACTCCAATGCAAAACAGAAGAAAAAAAATAATATACTCACCATTCTTACGAGCGGAAAAGACTCTTCCTCACGCTGCCAATGAGTTTCTGGTCCAGAGAAAGTTGCGCCCCTCTGAGGCTCTGCTTCGCTTTCTTGTTCTCCACCTGCACCTTCTTGTGAGCTGTCTCCAGTTCCTTCAGAATAGATGGCCTGGTACCCACTGCCACATCAATCGCTCGGACACTGGCTGCTCCTGCATTCACAACCTTGGTGGCAGTCCTTTTGGGGTGTTTAGTGTTGCCTGAGGCAGTGGCAGTCTGCTTTGCCTTCTAAATGTCTGCCTCAACTTGTGCTGATTTTCACTCCAGGGCATTGTCATCATCTACACGAATCAAACACAGCAAACCAATACAATTAATCTGAGTCAGCCAGTCAGGAGTAAAGAGGGTGGGGTGATCAGCTGTTGCTCTGGACTAGACATGGCCCCATCAGGCAGGGAATGGGAAGGCAGAAAGGCGTTTCCCCTGAGCGTGAACCAATACTAAAGTGAGGTTAAGAGCCGTCTGCGCGTTTCTTAATTCATAGCGAACGACGAGACATTTCAAATTTAATACAGATCATAGCGGTAATAGTAGGGGTATTCCCGACACAGGTGGGCGTAAGCTAGGTTAGGGGGGTCAGAAATTTGTATCATCCAGTCAATTTAGGCATGTCTCCCGCTAACCAATGGCAGGACCAAGCCCGATCACAGCAAGCACTAGGAAGCACCGACAAGAACTGACAGGGAGAATATACTAACCGCTTATCATGATGATTTTTGCCGGGTAGTACTTCTTGTCCGCGCTGAACGTTACAGGCGTCAGCGCACCTTCAAAGCGAGCGTTTCGAGGGACATTCGAAAGGCTCTCTAGCCCCACCTTATTTCCCCTGCTTCGCAAACACAATGCTTTCATTCGCGACATTGAGCAGGTTAAATCATGAAGTACTATTCGCGAATTTATCCTTCGAAACTAGCTGTTGCGTTCGCTGAGAAACGAGGAATGTGCAACAGTGTGCCTCCGCTGGAGGGGCGGGTCCGGTCAGGACTACTTCCAGTGGCTGACGAGACGCGACGCGAAATAGTTCCGATCTCACTTCGAGAATCGGTATTTGTGGTGTGATGATTCCACCAAATAAATTAATATTTCCATTGCATATTGCAAAGGAAATAACGTGCCTTATCAGAACTCAATGTAGACATTTTATCTGGGAGCAGTAGTCGCTGTGGGGCTGTGATGTGCGCAGGGGAGGCGAGAGAGAGAGAGAGAGAGAGAGAGATAATTCTACATAAACAGAGGAACTAGAGGTTAGGTTCTCGTACGTTCGGAACTTAATTCCTTGCTCGATTTCAAAATCAGTGGTTCGAATACTTGCCCTTCTCGCACTGAAGGAAAAGACCCACTAGGCTATGGATCAAGAGAGTAGTTCTAATGATTCTGATGATAGAAGGGTAGGAGAAGCCACGATTCGTCGAAGGAAGTGGTACAGTAAAATAGCGAGAGATGCCAATTTTTAAAGACAGACAGATTTCGATGTCGACAGTGACTCTTCCAATCAATCTGGTGAGATTTAATCATTTTTCTTTTCAATCCATTTTAATTAGTTTCTGGAAAAGTCCCAAAGTGTATTACCTTTTTTAAAATATCTTCTTTCTTGGCAGATGCACATCGTGGCCAACTCAAGAGGAGAAATAATTCATAGGGTCTGATGATAACGAGGACAATGTCAACCAAGGACCACTAGATCATATTGAGAATGAAGGTTTGAAGATTATCTTTCTGTGTTCAGTGTGATTTGCTTCTTTGTTAATATTCCATTCTTAATAGGAACAAAACCTGCTATTTCCTGATCTCTCCATGTTGTGAGCCCAATACTTGTGTTCTAATATGTTTTATTTTGATTGTCAGGTCAACAACTTCAAATTGAGGCTGGAGGCGGAGGCTGGAATTCCTGATCGCAACCTTATTTCTGATAGGGAGTCTTCGAGTGCTGAATGGTTTGGATCAACTTTGTCACGTATTTACTCTAATATTGTTTACTTTTAAGGTGAATCCAATGGTGAAGCCCATTCAGGCAGTCAAGATGATTGAATTAGCATTGATGATGGAGCTCCTGCTGGTAAGTCTTATTGTTATGTGGTTCAATGATAACCCTGTATTAGTAATTTGTTTTGTGAACTAGTGCAGTGTCATTCTCTGTTCAGCACAACACTCTCTAGTTGCCCTGATTTGTCAGCTCTCTGTTGCAAGTCTATATATTTATATTATTTATTTTTTGTTTTGCTTGTTTTAGGTGGGGAGGAAAGTGAAGAAAATGCCAGCGGTGATAACGACCAAAACAGTATCAACTCAGACCACAATGCTGCTTCTGGCAGTGAGGATCGTAAGGACATGTGAAAGTAGCTATTAATACTGAGTATTTATAGTTTTGTACGTGCTTCTAATTTTCTTTTCTTGTCTTATCAGCTCATGGCGATCAACATGCCTTTGAACAGGAAAACTCAGAAGTCAATTTGAGACAGATGGAAGTGAGCGCATTTCTGAAGATGAAGTGGATTCAGAGTCAGAGCGTGGTGAAGACATCATTCATTATGAAGAAGAGAATGAAGAGCTCAATTTTGAAGATGAGCCAATATTCAATGGATCTACACTAACATTAAAAGAGAGTGCATTAGCCATCCTCAGTTTTGTTTTATGCCACAGACTTTCTGGTTTGTGTATTACTGACTTGCTTCTATTACTATCACTTCATTGTGGGCCAGGTAACTGGTTGTTGAAGTCTCTTTATATGCTGGAAAAGTATTTTAAAATGCTAGGGAAGGAATTTATCAAATTACACTATTTCTGCCCAATTTGTTATACTCCATTGCCTGGTAAGGATGCCATATGTCATGGGCAACAGTGTGATTCATATTTTATTGAAATTCCTCTTGTTGGGCAACTCCAGGTTTTTTTTTTCTAATCCTGGTTTCTATGAGATACTTCAGTACCGATTTGCCTGTGAGAAAAAAATGATCATTTGGAAGAAATTTATGACGGCTCCATTTATCAAGATGCATTCAATTCTGGTTTTCTCAGGAACCCCAATAATGTTAGTTTTTTAATGTACTTTGATGGTGTAGCAATTTGTAAGAGCAGTAACTTCTCGATTCGGCCATTGCTTTTAACAATCAATGAACTAAAGTATAAGTATAGAACACGAAAAGAAAACACTCTCTTGGTAGGACTTTGGTTTGGTGAGAAGAAACCTAATCCAAATATATTTCTAGCACCTATTCGTGATTCTCTTGCATCTTTGGAAAATAATGGGCTTGACATGACTTTCCCAAATGGAGAAATTTTTAAAGTGAGAGGGAAACTGCTGTGTGCGGTGGCAGACATGCTAGCAAAAGCATTGTTCATGCGATTTATTCAATACAATGGGGCGTTCTCTTGCTTTTATTGTTTGGCGCAAGGAGGTCGCTTTGACCTTGGAAATGCAACTGTTCAGGTGTTTCCGTATACATAAGGCACCTTGAACTTAGAAACCTACAAGACACTGTCCATTTTGGAGAACTAGCGCTTGCTGCTCAAAAACATGACCCTAAGCAACGGTGTATGGTGTCAAGGGTCCATCCGTTCTCTCAGCAATGTTACCTAACATGATTCTCTGTATGGGGATAGATGTTATGCATGGGGTATTTTTAGGAGCTATGAGAACACTTACGTCATTGTGGTTTGATGTTCAGTACTCTAATATGCCCTTTAGTCTCAAATATGGTACACAGTGTTGATGAAAGACTTGAAAATATAAAGCCACCCTCCTCATTTCAAAATATGTCTCATTGGATGAAAGATATAGCCAGGTGGAAGGCTTTTGACTTAATTTTTTTTTTTTTAATTTCAATTATTCTCTAGTAGTTTTGTGTGGTATTCTTCCAGAGGTCTACTGGTTTCATCATGTTCAGTTAGTGACAGCAATAAGTTTGCTGAGTCAGTAGAGCATCTTTCCATAAGAACTGAACAGTGCAGAGGAAATATTGCATATGATTGTTTCTGACTTCCATAGATTCTATTTGCGTCATTTAACTTTGACCTTTCATCAACTGCTTCACTTAGTCCTTGTTTGTAGAAATCTTGGTCGAACATGGGTTTATTCCTGTTTTACCTATGAGAGCTTAAATGGACAAATAGCAAAGCTGGTTCATGGAAGTCGGCATGTGGCCTTGCAAATTTGTTCGTCATCCTTTGTTTTTATGAAGTTGCCTGTTCTGGTAAATTCTATGCCAGCTGGAGAGGCAAAGACTTTGTGTTTAAGATTTGTAGAAGCAACCCAAAAAGTAAATGTCACTGAAATGATTGATGAAAGAGCGGGAGTTGTGGAAAAATCAAAACTTGCTATCCAGTTCCAACCAGTATCCGAAGATTACTTTTAAGAGGGGTTTCATATAATTGGTGGATGCCACAGTTCTTTTTTCAGACTTAAATTGAATGGGTTAGTGTATACTTCATCCCAATATATACGATCCTAACAAAAAAAAGTCTTGTTTTGTTGAAATTTTTGAGCGTGACACTCCTTATCTGTGTAAACTGCTTTCCTTCATAAGGTGGTCTCCTTGTCGAGATAACTTCCTTGTGCCATGTACTGAATGTGTGAAGTGTTATTTTTGTGTTGTTTCTATTTATGACAGAGATCTGTGGGAGCTGCACAATGCCCCTCTTAACTTAATTGCTAGTCATGTTCAAAGAGTCTCAGAGAAAGGTTAATGTAGAATTTTTCCTGTTCAGTCAATTAAATCTCTATGTCTGTAGATGACAAAGAGTACATCTCTGTTCCTATTAACAATTTGGAAGTTGAATAAATTGTCGTTCAATATTTGTAAAATTTCTTTATTTTTTGAACTTTATTCCCATACACATTTATTATTAGGTAACCAAGGGCTGTGCGGAACGCCTGTTTGTGCGTCCCCGATCGGGTATCTCACACTCAGTCAAGTGGTATCTACCGTCCACTCAGCGCCAGCCCGCAAATGTTGAACAGCCACGGAGGGCGGGCGCCTGGGAGGTAGGCCACCACATTCACCGACATTCCTAGCGGGATTGCCTATCCCACGCATGGCAGGCGCAAAGGTCGCACGGTATCTCTGCAGCCAATTTTAATCTCATTTGTGGACTCTCATTATTTAGGCACGTGAAAATTTTCTAGGTCCCGAAAGTGGTCGCTCATGATTTTGGTGTAGTATTTTTCTAAGTCGCGATCGCGGTGTGAACTCCGGGAAGCGTCCGAGTCGGGCTCTCTTCGCAGCAAGCCCCTTGGCCTGGCACCACATTTAGTTGTGAGAACTTAGATTTCGTTGGGATAACTAAAAGTTAGTGGCGTCAGCGAAAAGTAAATTTTTTCACTTTTTTGCTGATGCAACTGACTTTTGGTTGTCCCAACGAAATCTTAGTTCTCACAACTAAATTTGATGCTTGTCCCAAAATCTACGAACTAATTCGTTGTGACAAGTAATCATTTTTCGAGTACTTCGTATAACTGATAATAGTTTATAGTACTTATAATAACTGTAATATATAATACCTCATAATATAGTACTTCGTACATACAGGGTGCTGCAAATATATACAGGGCAGTACGATGGGTTGCCTACCCGCTCAACTGCAGGGGGGAAGGCCTAACCTAAAGCAAGGGACAGAACAGCTGGGCCAGCCTCTGGAGGGGGTGGAGAGGTTCCCTTATTACTCCCGCTGTCATCTCCACGTGCCGGTCGTAGACTCATCCATCCCCGGAAACTACCTGTGTGTGCAGCGCGACCAGAGTGGCGCTGGCATTTCCCCTTGTCTGACGCTGCACAGCGAGCAGGCCCGGCCGACACGTCGAGACGACAACAGGGCTGATAGAGTCACCACTGGTCACCACCCTTTCCCCTCTAAACGCTCCGCCAGTCGTCCGGTCGCTTGCTGTGTGCCTCGCGCCTGTAGTGGAGCGGGTAGGCCACCCGTCGTATTGCTCTGTATATATTTGCAGCACCCCGGCTAAGGCGCAGGCGCGGATCCAGGGAAGGCTCTAGGGGGGGGGGGGGGGGGGGGGCGATGTACCGCTTTCTGCCTACTTTCAGGCGGATTGTAACGCGAATTGCCTACCTTTCGGGCGCCCTAGGGGATGGCGATCGCCCCGTCGCCCCCCCCCCCTGGATCCGCGCCTGCTAAGGCGAGTCGGACCCCCCTCGACGAACAATGGGACATCACCTTTCCCATGCGAACACCATGTGATCGTCCCATGGTTGCATCCATTTCCATGTTAGAGACCCCCCTGGCATGACGCGTCCTCATCGACATTGGCCTTTCCCATGGCGAACAGGAGCGTTACCATGGTATTGGTTTCATGAAGTGGGGATCTGGGCTTTTTGGGACTGGGACTGGTCTGAAGCTCACGCTCGCTGTTGAGTGGGTAGGCAACCCATCTGGCGTCGGCATTGCCTGGTTAATCGCAACCGCATCTGCTCTCGCTCCAGAGGTCCCTGCCGTTCCAAGGCTGTCGCTGGCGTTCGGTGCACATCGGGCGCGTACGAAGGGGGGGGGGGGGGCACAAACCCAGACATATGTGGTGAATGCGACCTCAGGTGATGCTGCAGGTGTCAACAGGGAGGCAGAAGGGGGAACGGGAGAGAGTAATGACACCCCACCCCTTTTTACCCCCTGCGTACCGTGTGATGCTGGCGGGCGGTTGAGGGCCACTCAACCGAGACTCCCACATATGGGCATACTCTGTGGGATGGCCTACCCTGACTCTCACAGGCGCTTCACACGCACACCATCGTTATTTCATAAAATTACCTTCTCCTCGCTTCTGTACATGTAAAAGAATATGCGCGTTGGGTTTATGCCTGAATCGGTTGGCTCAGTTGCAGTTGTAGAGCAGTTGCGATCAAAGGAAGAGGTACGAGTTCAAGTCCCGGGCTGGTTCGCATTTTCACTCTGTCAAAACTTTTTGTACCCCAAGGCGACTTATGCCCGACACCCGTCCCGTGTGAGCCCTCAGTAGGGCCCTGGAAATGTAGGCAACCGGCGTAACTTAACATTGCCCCCCCCCCCTCTGAAGCCGCTCCTGGATCTGCCACTGTCGGCGGTGTAATAGGCTGTAAGAGTGCGAACGGGCGTGCGAGTAAGCTCTGGCAAAGCAACGCGCGGCGATATGAGTGAATTATTTGGTAGATGGCGTTCTGTGCCAGGAGCAATCCTGGGGGAGACTCGGGGGACGTACGGAAGCTTCTAGGGTTCGAAGCTTCTGTTTTGCTCTCTCTGAATCTGGCAGGTGCGGACAGCTGCTACTCGCCTAGCGAGTGGAGTACAGCGGCCTCGGTCGTGTACAAAGGGAACCTATGTCCTCCAAATCTTCGCAGGGGTGGACTCCCATGATTAGTGAGGCCAAACGAGACTGCGGCTGAAGGGCACAACCGTGTTATAGAGTCCCGGAAACCGTGGATGCGGAGGGGGCCTCGCGCATTGGCGCGGGCTAGGGGTAGCCGGGAGATCCGCCCGGCGCAAGCCGGGTAGCGGGTTCTAGTGCTGTGTCCCGGGGCCAACTAGCAGCCGTAAAGCACCGGTTCCCGAAAGATCACCGAAGTTGAAGGCAGGGGTCCTGGCGGAAGTCGGGACGACATAGGTTTTGTCATTAAGGCCAACAGACCATCAGCCCTTCATTTTTGAAATCATAAATTGTCTGTCAAAACTTTTTGTACCCCAAGGCGACTTTATGCCCGACGCCCGTGCCGTCCGAGCTTCTGGCTCCTGGCTACGCTTGTATTACGCGGAATTACAAGGCACCCTGTACAGGGTATTACGCGAGTGAGAACCCCTCGCGGTCGGGGGAGGCAGGACCGTCTGGGGACGAGCGAGCAGCCGCAGAGAATGTGAAGCCCCGAGTCCACTCCCGCCGCAGCGGCCTGGGCTACATGCTGGGTGGCAAATGTGTAGGGCCAGCGTATCTTCTGCCGGGCCTGGCTGGACAACGTCCACGGGTTGGAATGTGAAGTCCCAACCTACTCCCTTGTTCCGTGAGGGTTTCACTGGCTGCCTAGCAACGGCAGAAAGACGTGGGCCATGTTGGACTTCCCTGGCTGTCGTGCGTCTGCTTCCGCAGCCGAGGTAACCACCTTCTCTGCGCCCACGCCCCATTCCAAGGGTCTGTAAAGTTAGCGACGTGCGTATGCGTGCGCGCGAGTGAGTTGGCTAAGGGGACGTTCATAAACTACGTGACCAATTTAGGGGGGGGGGGGGTGAGCCTATGGTCACATTTCTATCCTTAATGCATGGTAAGGATAGGTTAGCCATGGCACGATAAGTGCGGTGGGGGGGGGGGGGGCGAAAAGTTGTCTAAAATGGTCACGTAGTTTATGAACGTCCCCTAAGGGGCTTGCTATTTTCAAACCGCAATTTATGATTTCAAAAATGGAGGGCTGATGGTCTGTTGACCGTTGGTGACAAAACCTATGTCGTCCCGGCTTCCTCCAGGACCCCTGCCTTCAACTTCGGTGATCTTTCGGGAACCGGTGCTTTACGGCTGCTAGTTGGCCCCGGGACACAGCACTAGAACCCGCTACCCGGCTTGCGCCGGGCGGATCTCCCGGCTACCCCTAGCCCGCGCCAATGCGCGAGGCCCCCTCCGCATCCACGGTTTCCGGGACTCTATAACACGGTTGTGCCCTTCAGCCGCAGTCTCGTTTGGCCTCACTAATCATGGGAGTCCGCCCCTGCGAAGATTTGGAGGACATAGGTTCCCTTTGTACACGACCGAAGCCGCTGTACTCCACTCGCTAGGCGAGTAGCAGCTGTCCGCACCTGCCAGATTCAGAGAGAGCAAAACAGAAGCTTCGAACCCTTGAAGCTTCCGTACGTCCCCCGCGTCTCCCCCCAGGATTGCTCCCGGCACAGAACGCCATCTACCAAATAATTCACTCATATCGCCGCGCGTTGCTTTGCCAGAGCTTACTCGCACGCCCGTTCGCACAGCCTCTTACAGCCTATTACACCGCCGACAGTGGCAGATCCAGGAGCGGCTTCAGAGGGGGGGGGGGGGCAATGTTAAGTTACGCCGGTTGCCTACGGTTGCCTGCAGGCACGAATTTGATTTTCCAGCCTCTATCCAGACGGCCCCCTCGAAGAGAGCAACGCAAGTCCCATACCCATGCAGGCATCATCAGTCTGGATCCCCACGAGTACATTCCTTCTTGAAGCTTGCTTCATATTATACAGGCGCGGATTTGAGGGGGGAGATATACCGCTTTTTGCCTACTTACAGGGGCAATGTCCCGCCTTTTGCCTACTTACAGGCGGAAAAGTTATGCCGGTTGCCTACTTTTTTTTTTTGGGGGGGGGGACTTCCCCTTTGCCCCCCCCCCCCCCCACAAAAAAGTAGGCAACCGGCATAACTTTTCCGCCTGTAAGCAGGCAAAAACGGTATATCTCCCCCCCCCCCCCCCCGACCGCTCCCAGATCCGCCACTTGCATATTCCTATTCCTTCCGCTCTGTGTTGAAATGTTGGCGATTATTTTTCGCGTCTTCGCGCGCCCTCTAGTGGCGGCTGTCTTTTCTTAGTTCCACCCGAGTACATCTGTTTCCGAGGACCCTCTCTCTCGGTAAAACACTCTCTCACTCCTTTCCGGTTGCGGCACCGGCTGTGGTTTGTGCGATCCTCACATCCTCACTCCTTTCTCGCTACGCAGCAGGTGCTACTCGGGCTACCACATCGAGATGGCTAATAATACCAATAGTAATCAGTTCAACGATCTCCCTGTGGAAGAAGGTAATTTCAATGAGTTATTGTGGTTTCTGCGTCACGTCTTGCGTTGTGCATAGGAGCGCCCGCTTTCCGATCAAATATAGCGGTTTTAGGTTAAGGTCACCTTCTGAAGCACGTGTGTGGCTTAGTGTGTATGAAGCTGTTGTGTGCTATCGAGTATATGGTTGCTGTGAGAATTAGTAAACTCGCCGCGGGGAAGGACGGGCGCTGGGTGAAATCCGGTCTGTGGATCCCTATCGGGATTCCTTGGACTAATGGTAGGCCTTTGGTTATGGCCCCATGCGTGGTTTTCGGTTGATGCAGCGAGAATGAATAAGTGGGGCAGCGGTTGGGTCTGCGTACACTGCGGGGAAGGTGGTTGCAATTAGTGAATTCATAATGTGCCTTTTTTGGTTCAGAAAATGTGGACGATCCTGCTCCCGTTCCGGACGACCAGTCGCCGCAGACCCCGCAAGATATTGCGACGGTTCTCCAGCAGCTTTTAATTCCGGGTGCCTTCGCCACTCCGCCGCCCCCGCAGGCCCTGCCTGCTGAATTCCCCCAGGGTCAACCCCCGCAGGGTCAACCCCCGCAGGGTCAACCCCCGCAGGGTCAAGCCCCTCAGGCCCAAGATTCGCCGAATGTGCATTATACAATTAATGTTTATGGTGAGTGTTCTCCTTGTATAGTAGCATCCTACATTAGGTCGACTTTTCTCTGCTCATGGCACGTATGGTGTCCACAGACGTGATGGTTGCAGGCGTGTTCTTGTCTTAGTGGTGTGTGTGTGTTCCAGGTGGGGGTCAGAAAAGTGCAGCGCAAATTGCGTCTCTCTTTGGAGGGCAAGGGCAGGCACCACGGCCTACTCCCTACACCAACCCACAGACTTGGGAGGCCCCCAGGAGGAGGGGTAGACCCCCAAAGCAGCCTGCGGCACTGCCGTGGATGCAGCAGATGTCAGCATCTACTTCAGCATCCACTTCAGCATCTACTTCATCATCAGGGGCAGGTCCAGCTTCGATCTTCCCTTCCCTCCCACCCCAGCCGCCCTCTTTCTTTCCGGGTGCTGGTGTATCAAGCAATCAGATGGACTTACAGAAGGTGGCTGAAACCTTCCAGGCGTTGGTGGCTGCCATTGCCTCCAGGCCCGGCACATCTTCAGGCAGCAGCTCCACTCCAGTGGCGAGGGGCACAACAGTGTCGGCAGCCCACCTGTCCCGGGTGCCTGTGGCACAGCAAGCAGTGGCCGCTGCCAACTCCAGCTCCTCCGATCCAGCAATCTCCTGTGTTCTCTGCAGAGCGGACAAACCTCAGCGAGTGATGCCTTGTGGTCACATGTTGTGTGAGCCTTGTACTGTTGCTCTCACCACTGACCATAAAGTTATGTGCCCTGCGGCATTTTGTCGCAGAGAGGCAGAACTGAAAGACATTGTCACTCTTCGGAGGCTGTAACTTAATTTTTCTTGCCATGTCAATTGTTCAATTGTTTTTGTTGTTCATCATCGATGTTTTTTGTCAACATGACTCTTATTTGTACTTGCAGTCGCATGCTTTGTGCTTCATAATGCAGCATGTCTTTTTTATTTTCTTAAACTAAGTAAATAAGAATTTTGTGTCAATTGACAACTCAGTACAAAGAAGTTGTTGCTCCACTTGCTGTGTTGCTCCAGTTTGTACCATTTATGTGTTTTAAACTTTATCAACACTCTAATTAGTAGTCTTACTAGGAAGAATAATTTCTATGGGAAACAATTGATCTGTTCCTGAAACTCCTGGGACCTCCAGAGCATATTAGGCGAGGAGATGTTTAGGTTGCTGTGCTCTTTGTTCCAAAGTATGATTTTAGTCAATCATTGAAAGTTGTCTCCTGTATTTTCTGAAGTTCTTTTAGCTTGCTTTTCTATCTTTCCTTATGTCCTATCCAGCCTAATGGGGGTTTCCTTGTTCAGCTAGCCGATTGTAAACTTCATAACACACATTAGTTTTATTAGGAAGGATAATTTTCTTTGGAGTGATATAGAAATTATTTTACATTACTTTTGTGAATGGTGTTTTTGTTTTTATAATTAATGTTTTAATTGTTGCTACACTGTACCAATTTTGAAGTGCTTTGTTAATTTTAGCCTGTGTGTGTAGTGGACTTCTTGTGTGTGGACAGTTTGTTTTCCTGAGTGTATCACACTCTTCATTTTAATGATATGACTTTTGCAGAATTAAAGTAGAATTCTTTTGGAAGTTTGAACAACATTTCTTACTTATCTCCTTGATGATGTACTCAACGTACATAGTACTTTGGTAAATGAAAGGTGGCCATGAAAATTTTAAGGGTCAATTTTTCAGAAACTCAATTTATTTTCTCACTTTTTAAAAAAAATTAAGACGATTCATTTTCCTTTCAAACACCAAAACAGGACAGAGACATAAGAACCCTTTCCAATTGCTTGAGTCTAACTTTAATTTCCTGATGGTGAAACGTATTGAAAAAGTGTCCCCTTGGCTATGCAAGTTATTGGGGACAGGAACTGGTCTTAGACTGCCTGTGCTTCCCCCGCATATCAGGAGCAAAGCCACTGTTTGTGACATGGGACAGTGCACTATCTATCCAAGAATCACAGATGCAAAGTGTATTTTTAAACATGGTTTTGCACACCCTTTTTCTCTCTCCATTGATCAGAAAATGGTAACTCCTGCTACAAAGTCTCTCACCTTTTGTTCCCACAGGAACACACTTTCTTTTGGGAGGACTATTCTGTACTGAACCCAGAACAAAAAGCCACTGTCTCTCATGACTGTTCAGGGACCAAAACCTCTGAAAAATAACAGCTCTCTCAGCTGTTGTAAGTTTAGGACTCTGACACCGCCTGCAGTTCTTTTGACATGGGCACTTTAAACGCCTTGCTTCTCGCAGTTTACCCTTGGAGGTGAAGTGTTGTTTGCCTGAATTAAGACCAGTCTTCGCAGCTCTGATTTTTTGTTGAGATGGGTAAGGTTCACAATGTTCTCCATGACTGCTTTGGCCAGCTGATTTGGGCTGCAAATCGCAAGTGCTGGCAATATTAGAGGAAGGCCTGCTCTGTCTGCCACTGCCTGAATGAACAGTTAAACACTGCCACTGTGACAAGCTGACATCATCCGCTGCAACAGAATAGAACGAATTTTTAACACATACATCTGTGACACCTAAACAAAAAGCAGTTTAAAACAAGGAGCTGTTATTTACACTTCTCACCATCATCTGAAGTGATGCACAGTGTTTTCCTAACTTTATCTGGGTCAACAGCACCCGTGTTTGGGCGACGCACTAGATCCGAAGCTTCAAAGACACCTTCGAACCAAGAGGAGCAAGCTGCATATCAACAAAAAAAAAAAAAAAAAGAAATGGTTAGAACAGGGCAAGATCCTTGTTTTCCCCACAACAGTACCAAGCTACTTACGACTGCCTATGCGAGAAGCACTCATGTCTGAACGTGGAGACATCGAAAATTCCGAAATCATTGCACTGGTTCTCCACAATTTCGTTTTGATCGAGTTTTCAACTCATGTTGTGCCAATTAACTGGATATTAAATTGGTCTTCACAACATGTTTTCTGCTCAGTAGCTGACAAATGACGGACGAAATCACACACACAGCAAACAACCTACACGTTGCTATCTGCAAACTCGATTAGAAAACGACGTACAAATAAAATCTTTAGACACAGTCGCAACATTGAATTACTACTTCTATCAGTATGTCTCCATCTACGTTCGTTTAAAAATCGTCATGAATTCTGAACGCATTCAGATCACTCTTCGTAATGTTGCCGACACTGTGTCGGTGGGAGAGGAGAGACTCCGATACTTTGGTCAAGGCGGTGACTCTGCGTCTGCGTTCCCCGCCTCCCGCCCCGCTTGCCCGCCATCAACTGCAATTGTGTGCTGTTAGGCTTTTTAGTGGTTATTTCGCTGCAAGTAATTCCATCATGACTAGTGCTTCCAGGGGTTTCAGAGGGCGCCTGAACAAGGACATAGCCGATCTCGTAAATGTGAGTCTCTTCGACGCCGTGAAATGTGAATGGTTCATCCGGGCGCCGTTTCATGTCTTCTCATTTCCCTGTCTACAGAACACCACAGGCATAATCCTTGTCGATTACGATGAGACACGCCTCTCGTACGTGGAGTGTGCCTTCTCCGGGGAGGAGGGTAGCCCGTGGGCTGGAGGCACTTTCGAAGTGCAAGTCAGAATTCCTTCCAACTTTCCCTTCAAACCACCCAAGGTAAGAGCAAACTCCTCCTGTACCGTTTGTCTGGTTCACTGGATTGAAACATCCCACTCAGACTTATCAAGATTCATTCATCCATTATTCTTGCAGGTGACCTTTAACACTCGTGTGTGGCACCCCAACATATCCGACGTTGGCACTGTCTGTGTCGATGTTTTGGACAATGCATGGTGAGAAAATCTATTAACCCGCTCTTTAGTGGAAAGCACTGTACGAACTTCCTCACTCAATTTCCATTTTATTTTCTACAGGGCCCCTGGGATCCATATCATCGAGGTGGTGGAGGCATGCAAGGGTTTGCTTACACAGCCGAATCCTTTATCCCCATTGAATACGGATGCTGCAATGATGTTTGTGCAAGATATAAGCATGTACTGTGATTGTGTGAAAACCTGGACACAAGTCCACGCTGGAGGTAAGCCTCTCTTAGTTTGGTTGTTCAGTGCTCCTGCTTCACTGTGTTGAGCGATGTTGGATTATTGTTTCACTGATGTGCTGTTGGTTTGCAGGCACTTCTGCTCCAGAATTTCATATGCACATGATTCAAAGCCTAGAACGGATGGGGTACAGCACTGTGGGTGCACTGTGGAAGCTTTCACGTCACAACTGGAACCTCCGAAATATTAGAGCATTCAGTTGTTGAGTGGGTGACCCTGTCCTTCCCGTTCTTCTGTTTTGCTGTATTTCTTCCATATGGATTGGCAGGAATTTTTTTTTAAATATTGTTTTATTATTGCAATGTACACGGATGTTTGTACTGTTCCATTGGTTGCATAATTTTGTGTTATCTTCTTAGTGTGTACTGTCATATTTACATTCATGGTTAAGTGTCTCTGCCTGTCTACTGTAACATGTCAGGGAGTGTTTTTGCTGTGCTTAGTACGGCCTGTCTTGAAGTCTACTTGCAACAGAACGGTTTGTTCAGTTCTAATATTCAATAATAAATTTGGACTGTAGTTACAAAAAGCAATTTCCTGCGTCTAAGCAGCTGCCTTCATTGAGTCTCCTCGACATTGGGCAAGACCAGCAGCTAGAATTTAAATTTTTCAGACCAGCAATGAGAAGAAAGTTTGAAAGAACATATTGCCGGCGTTGTGAAGCAAGAATGCTAAAAATGTTCTAAAGGTTCTTTGGTTGTGAGCAACGATTTTAAGACAGTCTGAAATCTTGAGTTGGAATTTATTACTTGCGTTTATCTGCCCCTGCACCCTGTCATTTGTCTAGGAACCAAAAACTGACTTATTCAGGCCAATCTGTAACTCTTAAAGAAGTGTGTAACCACAGTTTGTTCTATGAACCAGTAATTTTTGTTGCTCAGTAAATGATTGCTATTTTGGACATGGCACTGTTTCTCTTAAAACCTTTAATCATCTCTCATATTCCAACATGAATATGAATTGCTTTAAATTTGACCTGTCACAACATGTAAAAAGGAGAAACAAGAAAACATGACAGTGAGACGATGTCAACATAGTACATACAAAAGGAATTATTTCCAAAAATTAATGACAATTCTTAATTTCCTGGAAGGGTATGTTTTACTGAATTGCAGCAGAGAAAATTCCCTGAATGGAGAATGCAGCTCTTTGAAGGAATTCCAAAATAAATTCATCAGATGGGTTGGCTTCTTGGTTCAGCATGGCTGTGATTTCTTGAATTTGGATGTCATTTGAAACAGATGAAGTAGCTCTCTCTCTGTTGGGGATGATTCCCAATGACAGGCTGTAGAGATCATCTATGGCAACATCTTCGAAGGCACTAATCTCCCCTGCAGCAAAGAAGTTCACTTAATTTACATTGTTTACTGAATTTGTAGTAACTTTAAATGCATTAAACCAAAGAAGTACTTTGAGGAAATTACATACCGAGTAAGTGAAAAGCGTTGGGATGATGTACCCTGATCTTACGTTTCATCTGCCGATTGTTGCTCTCACTGCAATTGAAGTACAATTTGAGGGGATTGCCCTACAATGCGCTCATGTTTGCTGAATATTTGGTATGAAGTTTACCTGGCATTATTTGTACGATGAAAGCTTCCGCACACAGACAGGGTGGGTCCACGATTTGGGTGGTTGAGCCATTCATTCTGGATGTATAACAGAAATCCATGAACAAAGGGATATAAAATGCCTAAATTCATAGCTTTCTGGCCAATTACTTCCAAACCCCTTTGAAGGAGGTGCTGAGGCAACAAAGGAAGTGCGCAGCACAACTTTACAATATCTTGTAACTCCACACTGTGAGTTAATAGAGGGATGCCAATAGTGGTTCTTGCATACCGAGCCATGGCCTGGGAAGATCATGAGGAAGAAAATATCTTTAGAATTAACACACATCTTTCAACATAATTAGGATATTTGAGCTGAGCTGACAAATATTAAGTTATCATTTAGAAATTGTTTGACGAAACTTACATCAGCAGCATGGAACAGGCACCCTTGGACCTCAACATTGAACACTACTCTGAAAGCATTTATCATGGCATCCTCGAAGTCGCATATTACCCGTATGAAACTCCACTGTTGTAAGTGTGCTCTCAGTAAAAGCAGAACGGCTACATAAGCACTTTCAGTTTTTCTTTCCATTAGACACCAGAGCAGTGGGATGACCTACAACATATATCAATATCTTGATGATACAAGTTCATTGTGTTGCTAACCCTACACTAATACATCTACTTACAGTATGACCATGTATTGTTACTAAAGTGAACACCTGTCACAGGGACAAAAAAGCAGGTTATTACACTCAAAAATATTATCCGCAAGGAATGAAAACACATGCACATAATATGGCTTTACCTGATAGCAGCCGTCGATGGATGGCTTGATATAAAAAGTTCCATCAGCAAATATGAATGAGACAGACTTCAGAATTTGGAGACAGCGATTGCTGATGAAAATAACATTATGTGACCCATCTGACGCCCACACGGAACCAAGATACATACTATCTTCTAAATCCTTTGTCTTAGATATATCTTGCCACTGTGGATCCTGAAGTATTCTACTCAGCTCGGCAAGGTTTTGAGGCACATTTGGCAGCACATCGGAGCGTGCTCGTCGCATGGCCGACCTCAACCTTCTCAGAGTCAATTGAGCTCTCACATATCGATTATTGATCCTGAAAGGGAAGATGATGATCAGCGAAGTAACTCAATGATGACCACAGAGGTTTGCATGTTCGTACGACAAACCTCCTCCTCTCCGATGAAATGATTTCACCAAATGTTGCAAATCTGCTGAGTGAACCTGCTCGAGCAATAATTGCTCGGCGCGCAGTTAAAACTTCAGTATAGAGCAGATCCGGTGCATGGTTATGGCCTTGCATATGACAGAACTGGTGGCCCAACCTCAGCACCCCAGTACCGCGACATGTAGTCTTGTTGCATGTAAAATATATTGACGTAGCTGTCTCACTATGAAATTTATAGTGGTACCCGTCTCCTACGTGATAGTAGAAACTGCCATCGCGTCTTCCCTGTTCTTGCCTTAAACCATTCATTGTTAATGGCTCCCTGGCCCTGCTTACTGCCCTGCTAGGGCCCGTGTTGGCTAGGGTTCGTCCGTCGTCAGCTGTCGGGAGTGTTTTGTTTGGTGATAATAATCTGAGTGTGAATAACTTAACGATTGCCGACTGCTGCCACTGCAGCCGAGAGCGATTGACATCCTGGGTTTGAGTTGGATCAATCAGAAGAAAAGAACTACGTTACGTCCAAAAAAATGAACGGTCAACACGGTCAACTGTCAGTGGTGCAAGGAAGTCAGAAAAATTCAACTCTCTTCCATCTTAATGACGGTTTCTGGTTCTACTGCTACCGAAGAAACGACCGTGCTATGTATTTCCGATGCTCCAAGTACAAGAAGCATAACTGTCCCGTGAAAGGGATTTTCATATTTGGCGAAGGGTTCTACGTGCGAGGCCTGCACAGTGACGCGCCTGATTTCGGTCAGGTTGCATTCAAAGCGCAACGTTTGGTTTTGCTTGAACAAGCCAGAAGGTTGGATGTTGCGTCATTGAGAGACATCTTCAGTGACTTCCCAAGGTGTGGTAATGCCATTAAGTATCTGCATTAGATAATATCTTAATATTTAACAACACCATCCTGTATTGTCAATGCCGTTCTCTGTCCTGTCTAGAAATTTACCTAATGGTATCACTTATCACCGCATGTATCCAGCCATGATGCGCGAAAGGATGTCGGTTTTGCCTCAACCAAATAACTTTGCAGAGTTGGTCGCTTATTTGGAGAATCCGTCCTATGTGTGTGCTACATCAACGTCTAGATTTGAGGACAACATCTATAAGGGATCAAGTCAGACCCAAAATGGATCACGTGTGCTGTTGTTCATTAGTGATAAGTGTGTCGCCTCTCTGAGAGTGGCTACCCATCTTTGCATCGTGCACACAGTTATTGGCCAAGAAATTACTGTAAGAATGGTTACGTGAAAATTGCCTGTTAGATGTTTGATCATTGATAACGACTTTTTTCATGTGTGTGTGTTTTTGTTTCAGGTCTTGACTATTTGTGCCCTCATAGAAAACCATGTAAGTTCATACAATATGCAATTTTGTCCTTAAAAGGTAGTTCTAATTGAAATGACTATTGTCACTGCTTCTATGACTTTTTAGTGTCATCCTTTTTTACAGGTCATTGCACATGGGTGGTGTTTACTTGAAAGAAATACTGCTGTTGAGTACAGTGCAGTTTTTCAGTTGTTAAGGAACTCTTTAAATTCATGGCATTTTATGGAAGTTACTTGCAATGATGGAGAAGTAGCACAGACTTTCAGCTCCATTTTTAATGTGTCTGTACTCCCTTCATTGTTTGACTTCATATCTGTAAGATATATACATGCATTCTCATAATGTTTTAATTGGATCTCTCAGAACTGACTTATTTGTATGAACTTTTAAACTCATAGGATATCAAGACATTCATGGCCAGGACAAATGCAGAATTTAGGGAAAACTATCCCCTGTTGAAATTAGTTCGTTTGAGTTGTTCACTAGCAATGCTTCCACACAATCTGACTCAAACTGGCATAAATGTAATACGTGCTGATGCTCAGAATTGTGATGAAACAGTTTTTAATGATGCAGTACCTTTGTTCAACTATTTAGAAGTGAAATGGCTTCGTGCACTACATAATTTTCCTGTGTTTGGAAGCATTGTGAGAACTCATTTTGGCTGGTACGTAATCAGTTATGCGCCTCTCGTGTGGCACAAAGTAAGGTTACAGTTGGTAAAATAGTATATTTTTTTTACAGTGAGGAATTGAAAGCTCAGCTTGCACGCGAGTTTTGTGGAAGAACAAGAAATTACTCTTCAATTCTCAGTATGTGTTTTATATTGTTCATATTAAATGTAATACAGGTTATGTAAATGAACAGTGCAACATCCAGTATTTACACCTGTTTGTATTCTCTTACAGGAAATTTTGTTGCTACTGCGGTGACGAGCCACAGGCACATGAAACAGTTGATTAATGGGCACAAGATATATAGGGTGACCACCTTGCCTATGATGGCTGAAAGGGATTTGCAGGTACTGATGATGAACTTGGTGAGGCCATCCTGTTCCTTGAATATTGCTGTCTGGAATTACCTTCAAGTTGTAGCCCAGAAGCTGCAGCACATTCTCTGATTTCAGTATAATTTCAGTTTAATTCTGTCCTGCATGCCTTCATTTTCCTGCCCACTTTATCGTTCATTACTCTACTGGTAAATGAGAGGCCTGAAACAGCAGGATCAGAATTATTTTTAGTGTGTGTTGAGATCATGATTTCTGTACTAAAAGTAGTAGATCAATGCATAAAACACAGTAATGTTGATAAATTCTTGACAAGCTGCAGGTTGAAAGTTTTAAGTTAAGTGTTTGGAAGTCAATATTAGTGACTATTGTGTATATCAAAGTTTGTGAGTGCACTAAATAGCTGCCTCATTTGCTGTAGTAGCCATAAGCAGCAGTACTTTGAAGGTATTTAATGTACTACAAGGTGATTTTGTCCAAAATTGAAAGCTTGTATAAAAATAGCAAATACGCAAACAGTATATTTTCGTCTGATTAAATACAACATGAAGAAGCAGTCACTTTCAATGGTGAGAACCTTATTCAACTTTCCCTGTCCAAATCTGCACATAACTCTGACACTTCTCACAATCTGACCAGCAAAATATTCCAACTGAAGGCCTAAAGTGTATGTCAGATAAAATGACTGACTGCTTGTATGTATGCTACATGGCTTAGAATAACTGATGGTTCAGTAATCTGAGTTACCTTCCATTCAAGACACCTGCACAGAAGTCCTGTGACACCAGTGTTCTTCAGTTTACAGACATTACTTGCAACAGCTTTGTCTTATAAAGAATAGCCCCCTTGACACATCTGTGCTATCATTTCTATTGGTACTCTTAACTTTTGCCATAGGTTGAGGCAATAAATAACACATTTCTCAAAACATTCAACCTTTATTCCAAAAATGTAGATGCTTCAAAGAAACCAGGACATCAGCAAACATTAAGAAAAGATTACAGGGAAAAATAAAATACTGAACAAAATGCTTTCCAAAAGCAGGTCAGGAAAACAAAAGGCTAAAAGTACAAACTGAAATTATGAACAAATTGTCATTCATATAAAAGGAACACTATTAACATGAATCAGAAATGATAATTGTAAAACGTAAAATAAAAAATTGTTCAACATGTGGACATATGGAAAGATAGAAAAGCAAGTTGAAAGAACTCAAGAAAATACAGGAGACAACTATCAATGATTGACCAAAATCATACTTTGGTACAAAGAGCACAGCAACCTAAACATCTCCTCGCCTAATGCTCTGGAGGTCCCAGCAGTTTCGGGAGAGCTTCTTCAGTGCCCTTTCAGTGTTGTACCCCATCCGTTCCAGGCTTTGAATCATGTGCATATAAAATTCTGGAGCAGACGTGCCTGCAAACCAACAGCACATCAGTGAAACAATAATCCAACATCGCTCAACACAGTGAAGCAGGAGCACTGAACAACCAAACTAAGAGAGGCTTACCTCCAGCGTGGATTTGTGTCCAGGTTTTCACAGTGTTATTGTACATGGCTAAATCCTCTGAGAGCATGGAAGCAGCATCTGCATTCAATGGGGATAAAGGATTCGGCTGTGTAAGCAAACCCTTGCATGCCTCCACCACCTCGATGATATGGATCCCAGGGGCCCTGTAGAAAATAAAATGGAAATTGAGTGAGGAAGTTCGTACAGTGCTTTCCACTAAAGAGCAGGTTAATAGATTTTCTCACCATGCATTGTCCAAAACATCGACACAGACAGTGCCAACGTCGGATATGTTGGGGTGCCACACACGAGTGTTAAAGGTCACCTGCAAGAATAATGGATGAATGAATCTTGATAAGTCTGAGTGGGATGTTTCAATCCAGTGAACCAGACAAACGGTACAGGAGGAGTTTGCTCTTACCTTGGGTGGTTTGAAGGGAAAGTTGGAAGGAATTCTGACTTGCACTTCGAAAGTGCCTCCAGCCCACGGGCTACCCTCCTCCCCGGAGAAGGCACACTCCACGTACGAGAGGCGTGTCTCATCGTAATCGACAAGGATTATGCCTGTGGTGTTCTGTAGACAGGGAAATGAGAAGACATGAAACGGCGCCCGGATGAACCATTCACATTTCACGGCGTCGAAGAGACTCACATTTACGAGATCGGCTATGTCCTTGTTCAGGCGCCCTCTGAAACCCCTGGAAGCACTAGTCATGATGGAATTACTTGCAGCGAAATAACCACTAAAAAGCCTAACAGCACACAATTGCAGTTGATGGCGGGCAAGCGGGGCGGGAGGCGGGGAACGCAGACGCAGAGTCACCGCCTTGACCAAAGTATCGGAGTCTCTCCTCTCCCACCGACACAGTGTCGGCAACATTACGAAGAGTGATCTGAATGCGTTCAGAATTCATGACGATTTTTAAACGAACGTAGATGGAGACATACTGATAGAAGTAGTAATTCAATGTTGCGACTGTGTCTAAAGATTTTATTTGTACGTCGTTTTCTAATCGAGTTTGCAGATAGCAACGTGTAGGTTGTTTGCTGTGTGTGTGATTTCGTCCGTCATTTGTCAGCTACTGAGCAGAAAACATGTTGTGAAGACCAATTTAATATCCAGTTAATTGGCACAACATGAGTTGAAAACTCGATCAAAACGAAATTGTGGAGAACCAGTGCAATGATTTCGGAATTTTCGATGTCTCCACGTTCAGACATGAGTGCTTCTCGCATAGGCAGTCGTAAGTAGCTTGGTACTGTTGTGGGGAAAACAAGGATCTTGCCCTGTTCTAACCATTTCTTTTTTTTTTTTTTTTTTTTGTTGATATGCAGCTTGCTCCTCTTGGTTCGAAGGTGTCTTTGAAGCTTCGGATCTAGTGCGTCGCCCAAACACGGGTGCTGTTGACCCAGATAAAGTTAGGAAAACACTGTGCATCACTTCAGATGATGGTGAGAAGTGTAAATAACAGCTCCTTGTTTTAAACTGCTTTTTGTTTAGGTGTCACAGATGTATGTGTTAAAAATTCGTTCTATTCTGTTGCAGCGGATGATGTCAGCTTGTCACAGTGGCAGTGTTTAACTGTTCATTCAGGCAGTGGCAGACAGAGCAGGCCTTCCTCTAATATTGCCAGCACTTGCGATTTGCAGCCCAAATCAGCTGGCCAAAGCAGTCATGGAGAACATTGTGAACCTTACCCATCTCAACAAAAAATCAGAGCTGCGAAGACTGGTCTTAATTCAGGCAAACAACACTTCACCTCCAAGGGTAAACTGCGAGAAGCAAGGCGTTTAAAGTGCCCATGTCAAAAGAACTGCAGGCGGTGTCAGAGTCCTAAACTTACAACAGCTGAGAGAGCTGTTATTTTTCAGAGGTTTTGGTCCCTGAACAGTCATGAGAGACAGTGGCTTTTTGTTCTGGGTTCAGTACAGAATAGTCCTCCCAAAAGAAAGTGTGTTCCTGTGGGAACAAAAGGTGAGAGACTTTGTAGCAGGAGTTACCATTTTCTGATCAATGGAGAGAGAAAAAGGGTGTGCAAAACCATGTTTAAAAATACACTTTGCATCTGTGATTCTTGGATAGATAGTGCACTGTCCCATGTCACAAACAGTGGCTTTGCTCCTGATATGCGGGGGAAGCACAGGCAGTCTAAGACCAGTTCCTGTCCCCAATAACTTGCATAGCCAAGGGGACACTTTTTCAATACGTTTCACCATCAGGAAATTAAAGTTAGACTCAAGCAATTGGAAAGGGTTCTTATGTCTCTGTCCTGTTTTGGTGTTTGAAAGGAAAATGAATCGTCTTAATTTTTTTAAAAAAGTGAGAAAATAAATTGAGTTTCTGAAAAATTGACCCTTAAAATTTTCATGGCCACCTTTCATTTACCAAAGTACTATGTACGTTGAGTACATCATCAAGGAGATAAGTAAGAAATGTTGTTCAAACTTCCAAAAGAATTCTACTTTAATTCTGCAAAAGTCATATCATTAAAATGAAGAGTGTGATACACTCAGGAAAACAAACTGTCCACACACAAGAAGTCCACTACACACACAGGCTAAAATTAACAAAGCACTTCAAAATTGGTACAGTGTAGCAACAATTAAAACATTAATTATAAAAACAAAAACACCATTCACAAAAGTAATGTAAAATAATTTCTATATCACTCCAAAGAAAATTATCCTTCCTAATAAAACTAATGTGTGTTATGAAGTTTACAATCGGCTAGCTGAACAAGGAAACCCCCATTAGGCTGGATAGGACATAAGGAAAGATAGAAAAGCAAGCTAAAAGAACTTCAGAAAATACAGGAGACAACTTTCAATGATTGACTAAAATCATACTTTGGAACAAAGAGCACAGCAACCTAAACATCTCCTCGCCTAATATGCTCTGGAGGTCCCAGGAGTTTCAGGAACAGATCAATTGTTTCCCATAGAAATTATTCTTCCTAGTAAGACTACTAATTAGAGTGTTGATAAAGTTTAAAACACATAAATGGTACAAACTGGAGCAACACAGCAAGTGGAGCAACAACTTCTTTGTACTGAGTTGTCAATTGACACAAAATTCTTATTTACTTAGTTTAAGAAAATAAAAAAGACATGCTGCATTATGAAGCACAAAGCATGCGACTGCAAGTACAAATAAGAGTCATGTTGACAAAAAACATCGATGATGAACAACAAAAACAATTGAACAATTGACATGGCAAGAAAAATTAAGTTACAGCCTCCGAAGAGTGACAATGTCTTTCAGTTCTGCCTCTCTGCGACAAAATGCCGCAGGAACAATAGAAGGATTAATTTCAAAGAAGGAAAACACCCTACATGACAAACGCACAGAATTACTATACTTAGCACTACCATAGAAATTATTCTTGCTAATAAAACTACTAATTAGTGTGTTAATGAAGTTTACAACAGATACATTAGACAAGGTAACAAGTGAAGCAACACTATTCTTGTGGCTTCTTTGTACTAAGTTGCCTAATGAAACAAAACTCTTATTTACATATTTTAAGAAAATAAAACAGGCATGCTGCACACACTCATCCCCAGGCAATAGACATACAATTGGAATGTTCACCATGTTTAAAGAGATAGGCATGATTGATTTTTCTTCAAATTAATAAGTACTTAATTACAGTTAGCTAGTGGTTGCCAGCCTTTGCAAGTGATTGTGTAAATCAGCTAGCTGAACAAGGAAACCCCCGTTGGGCTGGATAGGTCTCTTGATGCCACACATGCGCAGAGCCATAGGTGCTGGTATTCCAAGTTTTTGCATCAGGTAAGCAACGACAATGGTGCTAGACCGTGACCTTCCTCTCACACAATGGACAAACACTCTTCCTAAATAGGATAAATAAAAAATGGACACTATAAATAACAAGAGCAAAGACCTACACAAAGGCAATGTAAAATGATTTATACTGACCTCCACTTCGAATACCAACATCAATGAAAGCAGAAGATGCTTCGAAGTAATCAGAAATCATGAATGTATGATCATCATGGGCTGGAATGCCTATATACGCAACAGCACAGTCCGAGTAAAATTGTGCATTGGTGTTCACCATAGCCGCACCATTTCCCTCAGCAGCATTCACTATATGAGTAATACCTATTAGCCTCAAATAATCTTTATTCAAAGCTGTATACCTAGATGAATACAAACTGGTAAGCTTCGTATTTACACATAAAAATGAGGGTATTGTAAGTACTGCAATAACTCACCCATTCCCAATGAAAATATTTTTGTACACTTCATCACAGTCAAGGCCCAGTGACAATCTGTCCAATCCCATCGAGGAGTTGTAGCCTGGCAACATTCGACACTCACTTGCTCTAGTACATTGTAGAACATGTAAGAGATTCCAGGCAGACGTTTCTTCTGCCATGTCAAATAATGAAGCACGAACCTGAAAGCAAATCAAACCAAAGTAAGTAATGCACTTTCAGACATCTCCCAAAGACAGTTATTTCAGTCGTGTCGTGTCAGTTGGATGAGTGAATGATGATGGTAGAGGGCACAGGAATAGTCCAAGGCTCAGCACAGACTGATTGGGTTTCTTAAACTGCTCAGCAATTTTATAACATTTGTGGTATAGTGCTGCCTACTTATAAAGAACAATTTCATCTAAAAATGTACATGTATTTATTCAATACATGAACAATCACTACATTACATCTTCAACTTTGGACATGAGACATAAAGACCATACACATAATGAAGAAATAATGCCAGTTTAAAACACACAGTGGGTACCTGGGCAGAAAATGGACATACTATCGCCTGTATGCGCCTGTAATGCAGGAGAAAGAATTTGAAAACGCCTTCAGTTCAAAATGCACAAGCTGGTGCTGCCACCATACGTTACTAGCCCGTCCCGACACGTTTCTTTAGAAACGGCAGGAGCCGGGCTTATAGTCTGATGCCGCATGTTCGTTCGGGCGGACGTATGTTCGCCGACTTATCGTTCATAGAAAAACTTCAAATTTTGAGGACCAACTACTCTTTTAACGTACAATCACGTACGGTGGCAACAATTTTCGATTTGTATCGCATTTTTGATTAATGAAAATTTGTCTGTTTTTGTTTTTTGAGGTTAGGGTTGGCCACCGCGCGCACACTATTACTATCGCGGCGCGCTCAGGGACGGGCTCAGGTTAACGATTTTAATCGTAACAAATACATCTGCTATCGGGCACTTCTAGGGAGACTTGAGGCGGGAGCCGAAGGCCCCCGCAAACGCCGCCGGCAGGCCAAGCTGGCCAAGTCCCCCTGTCAATCCGAGGTGCCGGTGGAGCGCAGCGGAACTGGCACCGAGGATGACGGAAGGGACGGGCCAGCTTGTTCTATGGTTAAAGGAGTTTCTCCACCAAGTTTAAAGTCTTACTGTGAACGGTAAGTCGGCGTTCACATGTCCGCCCTAGAAACGAACAGTCGGCATCGGACCATTTTAGCCCGGCTCCTGTCCGTTTCGAGAGAAACGTGTCCGGACGAGCTAACAAAAAATGGAATTTTCACCCACAAGAACTTAAAGTGAGCACGGCATACGACAGATTAATATTTAAAAACGCATACATACAGTGCCGGTATCCATGACGTCAAGATGAAAATGTCGCTTTTTATGAAAACCGGAACAGGAAGATGAAGGTTATGGAGCACAGGCACAACGACGGTCAGAGGATGGATTTAGAGTGTGAAGCTGACGGTGACGCTGACGGCGTTGATCAGTTGTTTTGGGTGCGTTCGTGACGCTGACTCTACATGGGCCACCTAGATTGTTGTATTTAGGGCGCGAATATGGTCAAAAATCAGAAGAATCCTCGGGGCATTTCCAACGTCAGTGGTAAGAACGCACCCAAAACAACTGATCAACGCCGTCAGCGTCACCGTCAGCTTCACAGTCTAAACCCACCCAGACCCGTCTAACCCCGTCAGTCTGGGTGATCACGGTGGTGGCGCGGAGGATGACGCGGGCTAAGGTGGTCAGTTGCATATGGTTGGGTTGCTGCTCACCTTTGCACATGCACACGGACACGGAGTACTCGGCCGAGACGAAGGCGCACTCGGCGCATTGCACTGCTTATATTTTCTTAAAAATTACATTTCGGCAATCCGAAATGAAGCCGAACAACAACCAACTCGAAGTGGTCACAAAATGAGAGCAGTCGACAAATTACGAACTCGCACATCACCTATGATCACAGTGCACTGCATCAGAGAAAGGCAAACTTCGAATAAAGGTCTTCAAGATGACGCGGGTTAACGACGAGAAACAGCTCGTCGCAGCAAGGACGCGAGCCCACGCCTAGCCGTGCCGAGCTATGGTACCAGTTGCGCGGCTTTGAGATTGGTACATGACAACATATTTCAAACTCCACTAACCGAAAAAACGACTCATCGTGTTTCTCCGCCAATTCGAAATTTGAAAGTTGAGTCCGTTCTGTTGCGTGGCGTTTCTGAAAAGTCCGTGAATGACGGACAGACTAACGACGAGTGGGCGTTCGGGAAGGTGGGCGGACTCGCTTCTCTCGCCAATAATAAGATCTTATTCTGCGGTGCAGATCGCGAGTGTAAAATCTACTGCAACACCCAACGCACACTTGTGTGACGAAAATATTGTGGTTCAACCTCGCCGTGTCTCGGTAATCTGGTGCGGGAGAGGACACAGCACTAGTATCATGTGTTCACTAATAATAAGACAAACTTGCGATTCTTATTCTGCGGCCCAGATCGCGAGTGTAAGTACGCGACGAAAGCCCACAAGTAGGTTTCCCGATCACCGTGCAGTTTGAACAGACCGCCTTGTAGTTAACGTACTCACCGCTTGGTGCCATGGCGCCGTTTCCGTGGTCGTGTCGTTCGAATAATTTCTCATACACCGACTAATTTCTCATACACCGACTAATTTCTCATACACGGAATCGATGTAGCCTCGCACAGGTCGCACATTTGGCGTACTGTGAATATGAAGATAAGGTGCATCCCCTCCCTCGCCACCCAGGCCACCTCCCACTCCAAAAATATAAACGCACAATTTCATTAATCAACTAAGTATTTGGAAATTCTAAAATGCTTGTAAAATGAGCAGTAAATAAACATAAAAAATGCCCCGCAGAAAAAAAATAATTCAGAAAAAAAAACATTTTATTAATTTTTTTAAAATTAATTTAATTATTAATGTAAAATTCTTATAAAAAAAAAATTATCGGGAATTTCGATCAACTGTGCATGGACGTATCGACGCCATCCCACGAATATTTCATAAAGACACTGAAAATGCCTAAACTAGTTGATCCCCTAGTTTTTTGGAATTAAAGTTAAAAATATGAGAAGTGTATTTTGTTAACACAAATGAATAAAATAAATAAATGAAATAAATTAATTAAATTACAAAAAAAAAGGGTTGAATAAAACAAATAATTAAATAAATAAAAAAATAATAATAAAAAAAATAAAAAAAATAATAAAATAAATAAAATATATGCCGGATTAAATAAAATAAATGATGGATTAAATGAAATAAATAATGAATTACATAAAGTAAACAGTTAAATAAATAAAATGAGGCGATCCGCTCCGTAGCGGAGTTGGGAGCCTTGTAATCCATGGAGGTGCTCGTGAGCGCCGTGCTCTGCCTCGGGTCCGCCGCACATCGCAGCTTGGCGGGGCTGCCTACCTCACAGGCGTGCTCGTTGGCGGCAGCGTAGGTGCTGGAGTTGTAGAAGTAATTGGTTCCCCTCCGAGAGGATGAGAACTAGGAGTGTTGTGCGAGTTGCAATGGTTTCTGTCCCCCGTAGCGCAAAGGTGTTGGGGGCAGAAGAAGTGACGAGAGGGGGGAAGGGGGGTAGGACGAGGCAACGAGCGGTGGACCAAGGGGGCCCCCTGGACTCGGGTTTGTGTTGCAGGCTTGCCCACCTCCAAGGGGCAAGTGTCATATTTCGATGCCGTCAGCGTGTCGCGTGCCGGGTGTCGGATGTCGCGCGCGGAGGAAATGCACCGTGCTTGTGTTTTTGCAGTGTACTGCAGTGTCAGCAGTTTTCTGAGGTGTGCATCTTTCCCTGTCGCTCTCGTTGGCGTAATGTGTGTTCTCTCTCGCACTTATTGTGTTAAGCGTGGTGTCGTCTAGGTTGTGCAGTGCACATCTGCGATATGCGCCCAGAATTTTTTCGCAGTTTACTACAGGGTCGAGCTAACCGTCTTTTGGCTGTCGGGCCTGGGGCGCTGGCGGTTCGGCGCGTTCCGGCACGGTTCGGCACGGCCGGCGCGGGCGGGAGCGAAAACAGGCGGGCGCGGTCCGGTGCGTTTCGGCGTGGGCCCGGGGCGCGGGCGGTCCGGTGCGTTTTAGCGCGTTTCGGCGCGGTCCGGCGCCGGCGGGCGCGGGCGTAGGTGGGCGCGTTGCGGCGCGGTTTGTTGCGGGCGTTTTGGCGCGATCCGGCGCGCTCCGCTCAGGTCTGGCGAGGGCGGGCACGAACAGGGGCGGCGGGCGACCAACTCAGTGCCAAATTAGACCCTTCCTAGTGCCACATGAACTGCCACACATGCTTCCGACTTAGCTAAACTTGGTTCTAAAATTGCTAAATGAGGTGGCAATGCTGCTAAACTGGGAGCTTACACTGATAAAGTGGGCGCAATTGCTTCTAAACTAGATGCTAAAGCTTCTAAACTGGGTGCTAAAACTGCTAATCTGGGCGTTAAAGCTTCTAAACTGAGTGCTAAAGCTTCTTAAGTTGGTGCCAAAGCTTCTAAACTGGGTGCCAAAGCTGCTACACTTACTACCTGGGATTTTATGCTTGCTTCCAAAACTGTAACACAACAAAGGTACCGCAACCTCACACTGCTAAACTTACTGCCAAAGCTGCTAAATTTTATGCCAAAAGCTGCTTACCTGGGTGCTAAAGCTGTTAAACTGTGTACGAACACTGCTAAACTAGGTGCTAAAGCTTCTAAACTGGGTGCTGAACTGAAACTGCTAATCTGGGTCGTCTGGGTAGTGCAGTGCACATCTGCGATTTACGCCCAGATTTTTTCGCAGTGTACTGCAGGGTCGAGCTATGCGGCTTTTGGCTGGCGGTCGATCCGGCGCGGTACAGCGTGTTTCAGCGCGGTCCGGCGCGGTCTGGTCCGGTGCCGGGCAGCCGGGTGTCGGATGTTGCGCGCGGAGGCAATCACCTCTGCAACCGTGGTTTTTCGCGGTGTACTGCTGTGCTAGCAGTTATATGAACTATGCATCTCTCTTTGTCGCTCCCGTTAGCGAAATATGTGATCGTCTGGGCGGTGCATTGCACGGGGTGTGGCGCGCGACTCTGGGTGGGTTTTCCTGGAAGAATAATGCACAGTGGGATATTTTCTCTTTAATTTTATTTGTCTTAGTACATTGGTCAATATCGTTACATGCAATCAGGCTAGAATTAAAAGTATCAATTTGCGCAAATGACACTTAACAGGGTAGGGATCACGGTGGAGAGAGATACGGTGGCGGCACGGGCGGGCCTTCCCATGCACCGCGCTGAGGCAGAATTTGGGACGGGATACGGGTTATCCCTCCGGCCGCCAGGGGCGCCACTGAGCTGGCGGGCCAACTGCGAAGCCGGTCCTGACTACTTGCAGCCCGGCCCGCTGACCCTTTTGGCCGGCAGGCGGGTTCAGCTTATGCTCGGTCGGCGCTTGAGTTGGCCTGGCTAGCGACCGCGGGAACTATGAACTCACCGCTAGCCTGGCCGCACGCGCGCGCGACTCGTTGTCATCGAGTGCGGGGAGCAGGCGGGGAGCAGGGCCGGGACCGGGGGCTGACAAAGACCATCGCGTCACTCGACTTGAACTCGCAAATGCATTACGGATGCACGGGATGCAAACAGAGCCGTTGAAAATATTAACAGCTAAAATATTTTCTGTAAAAATAATCCAGAGGTCATTTTCACTTTGTGCAAACCCCTTACATGAACACGTTAATGCCACAGGTGCCACAGCCCCCGTACGCACACGTTAGACCACCCACACAGTTTCCCCGCAGCTTGCCCTTCGGGTACCACGGCGCTAGCGGCACAAACTCAAAGTTCCCGCCGGTCGGGTCCGGGCTAACTCAAGCGGTGGCGGAGCATAAGCTGAGCCCGCCTGCCGGCCAGAAAGGTCAGCGGGCCGGGCTGCAGGTAGTCCGGATCGGCTTCGCAGTTGGCCCGCCAGCTCAGTGGCGCTCCTGGCGCCCGGAGGGATAACCCGCATCCCGTCCCAAATCTTGCCTCAGCCCAGGTAGCCCCGTGCCGCCACCGTCTCTCTCTCCACCGTGGTAGGGATGAACGGATCGCTTGCGTTTTCTATGACTTAATCTTTTTTCTGACGCCAGGGAATATCTGTGTCCATCATTGTATATATTTCGTTCTTAAAGCACCGCAATATTTTTTTTCTGATTCTCAGACAAACCGCAGCCGAAGTATCCCCGCGTTAAATTCAAACAACTCTCACAAAGAAAACAAATTGATTCTTTTCTTGCGCATCTTAAAATAGCTTCCCTCATCTCATAGTCTTCATCCCGCAGGACGCGCAGGAGATTTTTGTGAGGTATCACTTTCGAGGGCTGTACGTCCCATCCATCGTCTTCATCTTCGTCACTTTCCTCCTCGTCCTGGTCGGTCATAGTTTGTTCTATTTCTTCTTCATCATCGCACTCTTCCTCCCATGTTTTCCAGGGAATTGGACCGTAGTCCTCATCCCCGCTTTCACTGCTTTCCTCACTCTCTTGATTCTTTGCCCCCAGTTATTTCCCTAATATCTTCGTTCTCGTCCTCCCGTCATGGGGAAAATGGTTATGCTCACCTTCCTTCAATACTTCGTCTCGTGATCGCAGTGGCAGAGCATTCCGACTGCGATCGAAGGCACCTCCAGTATATTTTTTCATTTTTCTCTAGCCGCTTAGTATATACGAATCCTCTGGAATATAAACGGGGAAACCCTCCTCTAACGGATTTGACGATGCGTGCTGTCATGGTTCTGATCGGTTAGATGACAAGACTGAACTGATTCTTTCGGATGCACCGCCAAGATTAATATACTTCGCAGTGTGTGTGTGTGTGTGTGTGTGAGCGCGCGCGTTTGTCTGCTTGATTTCATGGTGGATATAAAAGTAGCTGGTATTTGGTTCAAGAAAGTGTACCGCCATAGTTCAGCAGTTTTAGCACCCAGTTTAGAAGCTTTAGTACCCAGTTTACGAAACGCGCCGGATCGCGCCGAAACGCCCACGCCCACCTGAGTGCGCCCAGCCGCGCTGTGCGCCACCGACCGCCAGCCAAAAGACGGTTAGCTCGACACTGTAGTACACTGCGAAGAAAATCTGGGCGCTTATTGCAGATGTGAACTATACTACCTAGACGACACCACGCTTAACACAATAAGTGCGAGAGAGAACACACATTTCGCCAACGAGAGCGACAGAGAAAGATGCACAGCTCAGAACACTGCTGACACTGCAGTACACTGTGAAAGCACGGACACGCTGCATTTACTCCGCGCGCGACATCCGACACCCGGCACGCGACATGCTGACGTCATCGAAATATGACACCTGTTCCTGGGAGGTGGGCAAGCCCGCAACACAAACCGTTGCCTCGTCCTACCCCTGTCACTTCTTCTACCCCCAACACCTTTGCGCCACGGGGGGACAGAAACCATCGCAACTCACTCAACACTCCTAGTTCTCCCACACAAAAAAACAGACGTCTAAGAGACGTCTACCACCGTCTAGTAGATATCTAGGAGTGGTCTTTCAGTCGAACATCTACGCAAGGTCTGCGGATTCCGTTTTTGCAACAGCTATTAGACGTCTACTTATCCTGAATCTAGTAGACGTCTACGTCTAGATTAAGTATAGACGAAAAAATAAATTTATGACGGGTATCGAACCCATGATCTTCTGTTCTGCTCTCCCGCTCTCTAACTACTCAAATATCACGCCACTTCAGGATAATACAGTTCCATTGGCTATATGAACGAAGTTGTGATCTACTTACCGTCTATATACGGTCTAGTGCTAGACGTGATCGACCTTTAGTCCCCCTCCCCCCTAACGCGTACACGAAGTAGACCTTGGGTAGGTGGTCTATAGATATCGATATTTGATCTAGCATTAGATATCTACATTTACAAAGGCATAATATAGATTGTCAAAAGACGCTCTGCTCAGACCTATGCGCGTAGTTGTCTACACATAGACGTATTTTGTATCGTCTATAGACGTCTACTTCATGTCTACCAACAGACGTAGATCTGGAAGACTTACTTCCGACCATCTATAGACGACTATAGACGTCTTTAGACGGCCTAGATGCAGGAAAAATGGTCTAGCTTCGTCTATAGACGTCTATTTTGTGCGTGGGATCATCCTCTCGGAGGGGAACCAATTACTTCTACAACTCCAGCACCTACGCTGCCGCCAACGAGAACGCCTGTGAGGTAGGCAGCCCCGCCAAGCTGCGATGTGCGGCGGACCCGAGGCAGAGCACGGCGCTCACGAGCACCTCCATGGATTACAAGGCTCCCAACTCCGCTACGGAGCGGATCGCCTCATTTTATTTATTTAACTGTTTACTTTATGTAATTCATTATTTATTTCATTTAATCCATCATTTATTTTATTTAATCCGGCATATATTTTATTTATTTTATTATTTTTTTTATTTTTTTTATTATTATTTTTTTATTTATTTAATTATTTGTTTTATTCAACTCTTTTTTTTGTAATTTAATTAATTAATTTCATTTATTTATTTTATTCATTTGTGTTAACAAAATACACTTCTCATATTTTTAACTTTAGTTCCAAAAAACTAGGGGATCAACTAGTTTAGGCATTTTCAGTGTCTTTATGAAATATTCGTGCATGCAATTTCCAGACTCTTAATCTGCATCACATGGGGCTCAATAACCCTGCAAAGTCAACACTATAAGCCATGCAATAATTATAAATCATTTACCATTAATAAAAGAATAATAACGGAATGGTGGGGATCATTCGGCGCGGGGCTCAATAAGAGCCACCCCTGTACTAAGTACTTGGTCACAAGAAATGACCAACCATACGGGACAACAAGAGAATGGAGCTAAAAATAAATAGCTGACAATACAATATTAAACTAGACTTGTGTAGTCCCTCTACCCTCAACCTCTCTGACAAAATTATTATATACAGCAAAAACTCTTTGAGCCTTAGTTGCATTAACTAATCCTCCATGTATATAATGTTCCAGGAACCTTAGAAACCCCTTGTACGCGTCTGGGTATTCAATGGAGCCAATGAAATACCCCCCAAGAAGAAGCAAGGGAACTTCATATGCCTCGGGATCCCTTATTGTTCCGAGAGCACAACTGTAGAGTTTCAGATATGCGCGGCTGATCTTCTCATTCCCCAAAACGTCTCTGGTTGTGGTGACAAGGACACATGGAGCATGTCCTTTGTGGCTGGTTGAAATTTCGAAAGTTCCTTCAGCCTCAGCAATCTGTGAAATACTCCAACTGTAAGTAAGTACAAAATGCGTTGCAGATGTAATTCCATGTTAGTATGCTGCCTCCCTCCACGTACATCCATAATCTGCAGAGGCTCAGCAATTTTTTTTGGGGGGTTGAGGAAACTTTTTGGAGTGCATTTCCTAAATATGACTGAGAGAGCTTGCAAGACTTGCACATCTGTTTCCAGGTCCCAATTGAGGTTCTGCTTCAGCTTCTCTGTCAGACTATTGAAATTCCTCTTCAAGTCACTTGAAGCAAACCGGTTGAGGAGAATATGCTCATAGATCAGCTGAGAAAGAAAAAAAGTGTTATTTGCAAAAGAAAACCATAAACTGTTTTCACAATTTATAGGGTCAAAACTGTATAAACTATTATGCTTACCAATCTCCCATCTTTATAGTGTGGGTATGATGCCCATAGCTCCTGACATACTTTCAGTCTTTGATCAATATTCTCCAACTTTTGGGCCGAAGCAAACTCCATCTCTCGTAGCTCAAAAGTTTTTGAAATCAGAAATTTGATTCTTGTGCCGTCTTGACTGTTGTCACATTTCAACTCTGTGTTTAGGTCTTTAATTATTTTAGTCTCAGGGTTTTCACTGTAACAATCATAACTATTAATGTTTGCACTCTCATGTCTAAAATTTAGGTATTAATTCCATGTGCTGGTTTCAAAGTCTAACCAGATCACAATGTTGATCCCCAGTCTGTTTGTGCCTCTAGACTTATTTAGATCTTTTAGTGCATCTACTGCCTGTCTTGCTTTGTACCGGTGAGTACGAATGGTGGCATCAATGCTGTCCCGAAGTCTTTCCTGAATAGAAATCGTCAACTGTGTCAAAACAGCATTATGTATTCAGCAAAATTAAGGATGCGACCACTTACATATTTACTCGGATTAGCTGCATCAGCTAGTACAGGATGGTCTTTGATCAGCTGTTTACAAAGAGCATTCATTTCATCCTTGTAAATATAGTCATGTCCAGTTAACTTCTGAACATGGGCTCGGATGTCATATAAAATGAGTCTCATGTTGGGTTTACCCTGCTCCATGGAAAGAATGGCTGCTGTCCCAAATTTGACTTGTAGTCTGGACCCAACCAGCTTTTCTCCAAATTTTCGAGTGGGCTGAAAACAGAGTTTGGTGTTGATTCTGAGAAAGATCTGAAGAATTTTTTTTTTTTTTTTTTTTTAAAGTTACACATACCTTCACACATTTCCTTCTCTTTTTCGGGGTTGCACTTTCCTCCTCGCTGGTTCCCAGGGTTTCAGGGTCATCCACCTGCTGCTCACTTGTGGAAGAAGAGGACTCATCCCTACGACTTCTACTTCGCAGGGTGATCCTTCTATTTTGAACAAAATCTTTATTGGCCTTTGTACTCTGTGAAGTTTTCCTCTGAAATGAAACAAAAGCTTTTTATCTCCTTTTTAGAATTGTTTCATTTAAATGGAATGGAGGGACGCTCTTATTGATTAGGCTTTGTTCTAGGGGTAATAATAGAGTATTTTATACTAACCTTGCGGGGCTGAACTTGCTTTGGTTCCTCTAGAATCCCTTTTGGAATGAAAGCGCCCTCAACAAGGCCTGGCAGGAATGAAAATGGAGTCACAAAACTTGGGTGCTGTGCAACTACTTGTATTTGCCATTACCTAGTTTCAAATATCTCACCGTGATGTTTCTGTTCATTCCATAGTGACAGTCTGTTTTTTTCTTGTTTTTTGGTATACTTTGGTAGCTTTTGCCACTGTGTGTTTGTATAAAACTCCTTTATTTCTCCATAATCATTATCATCCATGGAGTCCTCGCTCTCATTAATGTAACTTTCATCCATCTGTAAATGAGAGTTGCCATTAAATTGCTGCACTTGGCTTAATCTTGGCTTAATCTTATTGCCCTTTTTAATGTTGTGTCAATTACCTTATCTAGGGTTGGGCTAATGCTCCGGTCTAGGTAGGCTTGGTATTCCTTTAAAATTTTAAAATAGAGAAGAGTAACTTAAATATTTAGCTTAATGTAATTTGAGATAAGAAAAAATGGGGAGAAAGAGAAAGAAATTGTTTTCATGAAGAGTTGAGGAAATAAATCTATCATATTGCCATTTTACATACCATTTTCTCCATCTAAACAAGGTTTTTCAGATTGCTCTCCTCTGCAACCAGAATTTACTTCCTTGTCCTTGTCACCAGTCACATTTTCCAGAACAGTTTGGTTGCTGACAGGTGTCAATCCTGCATTAAGGAAGTAAGAGTAAATGTCATGTTAGCTTTTTGGAATTGTGAGGAGAAATGACAAAAGACTGGTTAAGTGAGATTCACGCAGAGAAATACTTTTGTTTTACCAACCATGTCGTTCCATGACACTGTTCAATGAGTCCAGATTTGCTGCAGCTGGACAATTGGACAATTTTGCTGTGCCTGTGCTCTGGTTAGGCTTTGGTGTAGCCACTGCTGAATCACTGTTGACTTCTGATTGTAGTAAACCTGAGAGTGAATGATTAAGGAAAGTAGAACCATGAAGGCACCAAACATGAGTTCCAAACATGTTTCGTACTTAAGTAGTCACTCGTTCTTTACGAGTTTTGAAGAATGAGTACTGTGCATGTGTAATTCAATAGTGATAGTTTACAGTACTAACCAGAGTGTGCTGAATTGAGAAGAGGAGGGATGTTTTCCTTGTCCTGCAATATAGATTAATAAAAGTGTATGAATAGGACGGCAACAGAATGAACACATGAATTTATGCATGACCCCTTGTTACCTTAAGCTGTAGCGGCGACCATCCAAGAACAATTACTTCGCCATCCTTCAGAGTGTGGCCTCTCTTTAACTCCGAGAATCGTTCTAACTTTTCATGGAATGTCATGAAGGTCGGCGCGTACTCGCGCCGTCTGTTCCGCAGGCTTTCGTCCTCCTTACAATGTTCATCGAACTCAAGTTTTAATGCACGCACTGTGTTTGGCTCCACATCCAATAGCAGCACTCTGTCCTCAACTTTGATGAGTACTTCCACTTTCCCCATCGTCAACACCGATCCCCACAAAATATAACTGAAATCGCAAGGTTTCACCAAGTTTGTCTACCGACTGCGGTTGAAATAGGAGCTTTGAAAACCGTTGGCCGTTTCCTGAAAGTACTACCAACCTGTGAGACCTAATTTTGACTTATTGGAAATGTTCAAGCCATATACTTTATCATTATGTGGAGATAATTAAAAAACGCATCTATGTCAGTATGTTGTACTTTTTCCAACTCAGAATATTTTTTTTTTAATTTCTCATGTTTGAGCGCTGAAGGCTCCTATGGCTCTTGCTCTCTTAGTCCTCCCTGGTCTTCCCTCCTCCCTCACCCACTGGAAACGGAAACATGGCAGCCCGAGGGCTAGGAAACTCTCGCTGGGGGTAAGGAAGGAAAAAAATGCGTCGTTGGGCTAGAAAAGGCTCTTGGATTCTTCTGCAACACGGCCTCTGATTGGACCAGGTCGGTCACGTGGCTTGCCCAACGCACAATTTAGCAAAATCCCCCCCTCGCCCAGTTTCCTAGCCCTGGCGGAGCCCCAAGCTGTGATGTTCCGTACATCACCGGTAGAGGTCGCTCTGGCGTTGTTGTTTTGTTTGTGTCTTGTCTTGTATCTGGCTTCTATGGTTTGAGTCGGTAAATAAACTTTTAAAACTCTGCATTTCATAAAAAGTCACCTCGGTTAGGTGTGGTTCAGTGCTTAGTAAGAAGTCGCTCATGTTAAGTTTGCCGTTTGCTTATCTATCTTTGTACTTCCAGGTTAGTCAGGCAAGAATGGAGAAGTGCCCCGTCTGTGGTTATATATTTCGGACACGGGAGGAACTGGATGCTCACATCCTCAGAAATCACAAAGAGACTCCAGTGTCCAGCATTCAGTATCAATGTCAGTCTTGTCTTCAAACTTGGCGTAGCTTTTCAACTCTACTTAAACATCAGAGGACGTGTTCTAGTTGTGATAGTGATGCTGGTAAGTTGTCGTTTCACTATGAACATCTACTAACTTCATTTTCCTTTCAGTGAATATTTGCATCAAATCTTTCTGTTCGTTTATACATAGTTCTAATTGTGACTTTGCTTTATTTCTAGGGCCATCTCATTCAAGTGGAGATGTTGAGATAAATATCACACAAGCCATGGATGTAGACAGTGACAGTGACACTTTGCCTGGTCAGGAAGAGTATGAAGGTAATTAATGTGCTTCTCAACTCATGATCTAAGCAATCCCATTATTATTTACACCTGCTATGAATGAACTATGAATGGCACATAATGTGTTTTTTATGTTTATTATATTTATGGAAGTTGTTTGAATCCTTGAATAATCCATTGGTTCTTTGTATTGTAGAAACAATGCTCACCATAGAAGACCAGCTTCAAGAAGAGGTTATTGATTTTCTTGTGCACCTCAAAGAGGATTGCAATGCCACCCAAATGCTTCTAGACAATGTGGTTCTTGGAACAAACAAAATTCATCACAAACTTTTAGGTGTAGTGGAAGTAAGTGTCTATATACTTCTTGTCATTTATTCCTTACAATGTTCCCTGGATGTGAGTGGTTGTCAAAGAAACCTGTGAATCATAATCAGTTGACCTTATAAGAGTTTTTCTCTTACAGAAATTACTTATTCAGAAAGCCGGCGCAGCAGAGGTGCTAAGTGTAGCGGAAGTGGCTGAAGTGCTGCATGACCTTCAGCAACTGTCTGTGTTTGACGGTGTTGGTCACAAAGATGACGTGCTCGAGTATTTAGTTCACAATGAAGGTTTGGTGCTACCCGAGAAGGTTGCATTTGAAGAAGAGCATCTTCAAGCCATCAAACATCAAGAATTAGTCCAGCAAGTTGGTGATGTGTTTTATCAAGTGGATTTTTTACGTAGTCTGGAGAGATTTTTAAATAATGAAGATGTAATGCATTGTGTGGAGAATCCAAGGGAGTCTGAACCCTTTGTATTCAAATCTATTCTTGATGGTATGTTATTTCGTCAACATGCTCTTGTGCTGAAGATGGGCACCAGGAAAGTTCTCTCCATTATATTATATCATGATGGTGTGGAAGTTGTTGATTCCACTTCACCAAGATGTGGAAAACATAACATGACATTCTTTTATTGGTTGTTGGCAAATGTTTACCCGGAACTACGGTGCACTGACAAAGCCATCAACTTCTATGCTGTTGCTAAAACATCTGATATTAAAAAGTTCAAGTATTCAAAAATTATGGAAAATTTCAAGCAGGGCATCAATGCTTTAGCCTCAGAAGAAGGTGTCACTTTTAACATCAGTGGTAAGAAAATAAAGTTTCATGGTGTATTGCATGCTGTAGATGGAGATTATCCAGCCCAAGGCGTGCTTGGAGGATTTAAGGAGAGTGTCTCCGCCAAGAAACCTTGTCGTGAATGTTTAGCTTCAAGTGAGGATGATTACATCAAGGAAACAGATATCAATAAGTTCCAACTTCGAAATCGAGCAATGCATGACCAGCATGTGGCAGAAGTGTTAGATTTCAACAAATTGTCTGCAAAAGAAAAGGAAAGAAGTAAATTTAATCCTTCAATTGAGTATGGAGTCAATGGAAGAAGTACTCTCCTAGATGTTAAATATTTTGATGTGACTAAAATGTTACCACAAGACCTCATGCATGCTGCACATGAAGGAGTTTTAGAACTCACCTGCAGACTTGTTCTTCAGCATGTTGTTGCTAAAAAGAAGCTGTCATTGGAGGAGATAAATAGGCGTATTGCTCTGTTTCCTTTGTATTTTCCAGCTGACAGACCAGGTGAAATTGCTGAGGGGCACCTGGCTTCAGATAAGAAACTGCGGCAAAGTGCTGCCCAGATGAGGGTTCTGTCCTTAGTGCTGCCTTTTGCCCTGCAAATGAAGGGTGAAGAGGGAACCCAATGGACCTTTGCTGGAGAAAGAAAATACCTTGATTGCCTCCTCTCTTTACTAAAGGTAATGCAACTTTGCCTTGCCTTTGAATTTCACATTCAGGATGTTGAAATTTTGAGAGTAAAAATTAAGGACTTCCATCACAGACTGCTGGATATTTACCCTGACCTTAACATGGCTAAAATGCACTTTCTTCACCACATGCCAGATTTAATTGTGCCATATGGTAGTATAAGACAAGTTTCTACTTTCCGCATGGAAGGTCATCATGCAATCTTTAAACACTTGCTGAAAATCATGCACAATTTTGTCAACCCCATGCTAGCAGTTGTCACACGTCACCAGACAAGGCAGTGTCGACAAATGATGAAGGGAGGCGGGAAGTTCCTATATGCTGGGCACAAGTTCACAGCAGGGAAGGATGTTACCGACATGGTTGACAGAAATTTGAGCAGCTTGAGGGAATCCTTTCCGAACCATCAGATTATTGAGTTATCACGGCTGGCCATGTATGGAACTGTCTTCAAGAGAGGCTCCTTGGTGCTACTGTCAAATTTGGAACCTCAATTTGCAGCAGTCAAGAATTTATACATGGTGGGCGACAACAATTTTTTTTTTGTTTGCCAGAATATGGTCACCACTTGTCTTCATGTTGATGTAAATGCGTATGAGTTGCAACCGTCAATGTCATCTACAGTAATTAATGCCCAGAAATTAGTATACCCTCATGATGTAATTAATATTCGATGGCTTAGTAAATCTTTTGCTGTACCATTAGGTCACAGGATATTCCTTGTGTAAAAACATAGAGCTATAATACTACAATAAGTGTGGTTTGTCCTGTGCATTAATGAAGATGGTTTATGTTGATTCTAATAATTTTGCTGTTTCCCCCTCCCCTTTTTAACTACTTATTTTTGGGTGGGTCATCATTTGTTATATTACTGAAGTAAATTTCAACCACTGTTGTTTGCTTGTAGTTTTATCAACTGTTACTGGTGGTGAAAGTTACTTCAATACAGCAACCATCTCAAAAGTATGTGACTAAGTACATTAGGTGGTTCAAACGTTCCTCACTCCATTTTTCTTATTGATTTTCCTGGAGTACTGCTAATGCATGTGTGGTAGGAGGTATCAGGGACAGGAGACATCAGGGACCGGGTTTGCAGGACGTCTCTTACCTGGTCCAAAGATCAACCCTGTTGAGTTTCTCCCGAGTCCCGGGAAACCGCTGGTTTCCGCACCCAAACCGAGAACGCCCGCCAAACGCCGACGTCTCGGTTTGAAGGGTTCACCCACTAGAAATGGTATTTCTAGTGCTCTGTGATAAGAAATGAATGCATCCCATGATTTCTAAATACTTTCTAAAGCTTTTGGTATCGTTATTTACACCCCTCGGTCAGAAAACGTGAAAAACTGGAAATCACGGTTTGAAGACGTACCTCAAACTCTGGTCGCGCAGTTTTCCGATCGTTGTTTTCAAACTGCGCCCAACGACATGAACAAAATGTTGAATATCACAGCTTCAATGGCACCTAGAGAATTGAAATTTGGTTTGCGTTTAGCCCTTTGGAAGTGCTACACGTATGCAAAGTTTTAGCTAAGTACCCGCTGTCGTTCTATCTATAAATGGAGGTAGTAGGAGTTAAAGACCTGATAAAATTTATTTAAACATTTTTATAGGGGCACTAATGGTTTTGTTTTGCTGAACCCCACCTCACCCAGCAGTTAAAAACGTAATGCGTTAAAATGATTCAAAGTGTTCAAAACGAGTAAAAGTTTTGGAGACGGCCATACAAACCGGGACGGTCAGAGCGAGTTTGACCATGACGTTTGAAAGGTCAGAGGTCAAACGACGTCACGATTCCAAACATCACGGTTTGAAGGAGGTCCGCAAACTGGGGAAAAGTTTCATTCGATCATATCGCCGTAATAGAATGTAACAGGTTCCTAAACCATAAAGAATTAAGTGTTTAGGACGCAGATGGAAAACCCTTTTAGGCTCCGAACTCGACAAAGTGATGAATCTCGGAGATAGGTTCAAACCGAGACGTCAGCATTTGACGGGCGTTCTCGGTTTGGGTGCGGAAACTAGCGGTTTCCCTGGTCTCGGGAGAAACTGAGTGAGGCTTTTACCCATCCCAGCCAAATCTGAGACACTCGAATTCGGGCCGTGAGGTGGTTTGGCGTGGAATGACCCAAAACCGAGTGTCTCGATGTATCGATGCACTGCCCGACCAGGATAAAAAGAGTTGTATATGGGACCATATACGAATCGTATATAATTGTATACAATTGTATACACATTGTATATAATCGTATATGGACCGTAAACAAGTGTATACGAATCGTAAATGAGACCATATACGGTTCATCTATGATCCCATATATGAGCTGTATACGCTCTTACAAGAATAAAGAGTACGCTTTTCTGGTCAGAAGAGGACGCTTGGAGGGCACGCCTTTGACAAAACATGTTGCCGACAAGGGTCCCAAGGTAGCAAATAGTGATCGACTCTTCGATGCACTGGGACGCTTCATGGCCGCTTATGCTGGGCCTAGTGCGCTTTGTAGTGCTGTCGCCCGGCGGCGGTCTGGGACTGGTGCGCTTGGGAGTCCTCCAGAGAAAGACTCTGGAGGACCCTGTACGCCTGGCAGGGTACTTGTACGGTTTGAGTTCACCGCGAGCGTGCCAGGACGTTAATTGGTCGCTGGACTGCAGTAAGACTGTGCAGCTTCGGAAGTTCACCTTAGGCCTTCGATAATATGGTATAATGAAAACAATAAATACGTATGCACTCCAATGTAAATTGATATTGTCATGCAAGTGGATCGCCGTCATACATCCGTAAAAGCCCCACAGGTGAGAACAACACACCCTCGGGAGAAAGTATTCGAACCCAAGCACTCACAAAGAACTACTCAATTCCTTTCGGGAGTAGTGCCCGAGTCGATTTGACTCGGGGTTTTCAGAGCCCAGGTTCAAATACCGTCTCGAGAAAGTGTGTTTTTCTTACCTGATTACTTGTTTTCGCTGCACTGATGGCATATGGCGCCTGACAGATATCAGGTAGGCAACACCGCACAGCCTCGACGTACAGTGGGTTGCCTACGCTGTCGGCTGCCTGTGAAGGAAAGCGGAAGCACCGAAATCTGGGTTGGGGCGGTTGAGGATTCCGGCTGCAAATCATGGATCGTAATGAGAGGCGCCGCATGCAGTATGGAAAAAGGAAGAGGAAACGCCGTGAGAAGCACGATGATGAGCACGTTACGGATTCGGAGTCTGACGTGTCTGATAACGGTAGTGAGGGAGGTTATGGTAAGCATCTTTGGCTTTTCTGGCACAATTCTTTGGTCGCTTGTTTGGCCTTCCATAAGGGAGCGTCCTTAAATTACGTAAGGGGTTTTCAGTGGCGCCCAATGATTTTTGAACTGGGGGTTCAAGACACCCTCAGAGCCCACAACCACCCCCACCCCCACCACAATTTCACCGATGTTTTTACCTCTCCCTATTCTCCTTTTTCTCCTTTTTCTCTTCTCCCCTTTCCCTCTCCCCCCTACCACCCCCCATGGGTGGGACCACCCACCCACCCCAAAACTGGGGGTTCATCTGCACCCCCTGAACCCCCTAACTGGGCGCCACTGGGGGTTTTGGGGGAGGGGGGGGGTCTGGCAAATCTTATGTTGCCCTTACGTGGGGGGAGGGGGGTCAACGGCAACCCTTACGTAAGATTCATTATGGGCGCAAATGCATCCGTCCAAACGCGTCTCCGCGCGCTAAGCATTGAACACATCCCTTCTGTACAGGAGTGGCTGAGAAGCCCTTGGGCTGAGGCTCTATAAATTTTAAAGGCCAAGAATTTTCGCTCCTCTTTTATAACTTATTTTATAACATTTATTTATTTATTTTTTATTTTTGGACTGGACAGTACAAATAGTTAAACCAGTTGTACCTTAAATTCAGTCTGCTTTATTAAATACCTAACTCTCAACATTTCTCCTAAATCGGTAAGCAAAAAATAACAAAAAACACTCCAATTCATTTATTTGCGGGTTTTTTCAATTTTGGGCAAATTTGGCAAAATCTTACGTAAGGAGGGAGGGGGGGGGGGGCTCGAAATCTTACAGAGCCTTATATGGAGGGAGGGGGGTTTAAAACACCCCAAAACGCCCTTACGTAATTTAAGGACGCTCCCTAAGCAGCCAAGGGTTCAGGAGCGAGTTGATATTCTCAGCTGCTTCAGTTTTCTACCTTTACTCGCCCTGTTTGATTTCTCTCGTTTTGTCATGTAGAAAATTTGTAGGCTACTTTTCTGTCCAAACCTTAAAATTTCTTGCAATAGGTTCGCCTTGTGATGACCAGAGAGGTGATAAAGATACAAGCAGCAGTGATGACAACGAAGCATCTAGTGAGAGAGGCGAGGAAAACGAAGCAAGTGATCCTCACAGTGAGACTGAGCAGGAGCAGGAAACTGATGGTCAAGACAACGCTGATCAGCTCGATGATGGGATGGAACTTGGAGAAGGGGATGGCGAGAATTCTGATCCAGATAATTTGGAAGACTCAGAAGGTAAAGACATGGCTGACATGCACCTGATTTACTTCTTATTCAAAATAGCTATGAAATAAATTAATTCTTGGAAACATACGTTTAACACTTGCACTAGATGTTTAAATAACTACATTTTGAAAATTTTGATCTATTTTTTGAAACCACATTTTCCCTATTACATATAAGTGTGCTCAAATCAACTGTTATTTACCTTACATGCATTTGTTTTCAGATGATGCGTTCTATCCTAGTGACTCGGAAGACTCTGAAGTGCCCTCAGAAGAGGAAGCAGATCGTCACTCTGAATCAGAAGGAGTGGATGAAGAAGCCACAGATGAAGAGGATGAAGGTGACCAAGATGATCCAGAAGCTAATAGGGCAATATATCCAGGAGCATCCATAACATTATTAGAGAGCATGTTGGCAATTTCCACTTTTATGTCTGTTGAGCGTGTTTCTGGAAAGCTCATGGGTATCGTTTTAAAGATAATTGCTCTCCATTGCCCCGATGGGAGCCTTGTGAAGAAATCCCTGTATGCTTTCAAGAAATTCTTCAAGAAAATTGGTGCTTGTGTGTTGGTTTACCATTACTTTTGTTCAAATTGTGTATACCCTCTGAAGGACAAAGAAAGTGTATGTGACAAGTGTGAAAAGAGTGGTAATCCATCGTTCTTCATAGAACTGCCATTACTAAATCAGCTGCAACATCTGTTTAGAAGGAGTCAGTTTCATGAAGATCTACAGTATCGATTCAAGGCAGACCGTAAACGACACAGGGATAATTTGGAAGACATTTATGATGGACAGGTGTATAGAGAATTCATAGAAAATGGCGGTTTTCTTAGAAATCCAAACAATTTGTCATTCATGTGGTACAGTGATGGTATCCAAGCGTTCAAGTCATCATCATTTTCCATCTGGCCATTGTGCCTTGTAATAAATGAGTTGCCATGCAAGAAAAGAACTCATCCGAACAATATTCTCCTTGTTGGAATGTGGTTTGGCAGCAATAAGCCAAGCCCCAATCTTTTTTAAAACCGCTCAGGAGAACAATGGATAAGTTTGAAAGACATGGACATACTTTCAGACTACATGACAATTCAGAAGTTCTTGTAAAAGGGAAGATATTGTGTGGCACCTGCGACATGCAAGCTTCTGCACTTCAAACAGTTCAATGGTTCGTATGGTTGTCCCCAATGTTAAGTGGCTGGAGGAAGAGCCAAGACAACTGGTAATTCAACTGTTCAAGTCTACCCGTACCGAGATAACATTGAACGCAGGACCCACCAGCAGACACAAGAGTATTCACAACAAGCACTGCAGGCTCGTGCAACTGACAAAGATGCTTCAGTGAAAGGAGTGAAAGGTCCAAGTATTCTGTCAAAATTAGTCCCTGATGTGATACGGTGCACAGCTATTGACATTATGCATGGTGTATTTCTTGGTGCATGTAGGCTTCTTGTCACCCTGTGGTTCAGTTCCACACATTCTGGTCAACCCTGGAGTCTGCACCATCTGTTGGATGTGGTTGATGAAAAACTGCGCAAAATAAAGCCACCCAGTTTTATTCAGAGGGTTCCCCGGTCTTTAAGTGATGTTAAAAATTGGAAGGCTGCAGATTTCAAGTATTTCTTTCTGTATTATTCAATCCCTATTTTGAAGGGTGTTATGGAAGATGCTTACTTATATCACCACTGTAAACTTGTGTCAGCCATATGCCTGCTCACTCAGGATAGTATCTCTCTTGCTCAGATTGAGGCAGCTGAAGTTTTGATAACTTCTTATGTGGCTGATTTTGCACGGTTGTACTCTCTTAGATACTTGGGAATTAATGTACACCAGCTTCTTCACTTGCCTATAATGGTACTGGAATTAGGGCCCTTATGGGTATATAATTGTTTTTTCCTGGAGAGCTTTAATGGTAAGTTAAGCAGACTTTTCCATGGCACTCAACATGTTGCACTTCAAATATGCTCTTCCATGTCTATGCTCCTGCAAGTACCAACACTCATTGCAACACTGCCACCAGCCTCAAAAGCACTAGAGTTTTGTCAGTACCTTGAGTCCTATGCTAAGAGTTTTAAGTTGGGTGATCATATTGACGACGTGACTTTACCTGTTGGAACATATTCCAGGAATGCTACTCAGATTCGCCATTCTGTTCAGGTTTTGTACAGGTCAATGCATATTGAGAATGGCACGTGTAATGTCTATTATCGTCTTAAGAGAAAGGGTGTCATGTACTATTCGATGGAGTATCCTGTCAAATCTCAGAGAAAAGAGTCAAGTTTTGTAGCATTCAATCATGACGATGCATTGAAGGTGGGTCAAATTTTGAGATTTGTTAGATGGTCAGAATGTGAAAATGTGTGCGAAGATTACTGTAGGAATTGTCCATTGTCTGATGTTGCAATCATTCAAGTGTATGAGAGGCAGGTGTATTTCGTACATGATATGCATGGTATTAGGTTACCTTACATGCAAAAAGTTGAGAGGACACAAAATACTGTGGCAGTCGGAGTGCAGTCCATTCAGTCGTTGTGCTTTTACATTGATGTTAATGAAGAGAAGTACATTGCAAGCCCGGTTAATTCATTGGAAATAGAATAGGTAAGAGATGGTGTAAATCTAAATGAGCTTTGTGAAGCAGAATTAAAAAAATCTGTTGATTAAGTGATGCTTTATTCATCCAAATATAGGACAAAATCACACTTAAATTTAAAGTCTCATTTTTCTATTTGAAAACTGTCATAAAAGCCATGTAAAATAAATGTATGAACAACACATTTGTTACCACTGGAATATAAAATGTAGGAAAAAACACAAAATAAAAGTTATTGCAATTCAGGTACTTGCATTTGGAAACTTGTTATAATGTCAGAAACCCAAATTTTCACTGTGGCTTTTACTGTCTGCCTTGGATATCTTAAATATTGAGACTTCTGAAGTGAACATGAATTATTGGCAGTCCATATACTAACTTAAATATTTGAAACGATACAAAATTGAAGTAAAAACAACTCTGCCGGTATTTTTTTACATTTGAAGAATTTGACCACTAATATTTTGGTGATACTTGGTTTGTAAAATCCCATTTGGATATGATAGGTAGAAAACAATACAAAATAAAAGAAAAACACACAAACAAAAAAACAACTCAGATATTTGTTACAATTGGAAAGCTGTCAAACTTCAAGGATATGAAAAACCACTCAAAATGAAAGTAGAAAAAACTCACATATTTGTCACACTTGAAAAGTTGTCATACCACTGGGGTTGTTTAGCAGGTTGTTGGATTTCTTGGGTTTGTTGAGGTTCTTGGTAATTTTGGGTCCCAAAGTACTGATACTGGTTGGGCATAGGATCCTGATTATAAGACTGCTGGTGGTGATTCTGAGGATAATTCTGCTGATAACCATAGTGTGGATGGTTGAAGCTGGCTGCAAAGTGATACAAATAATATCCAGTCACTACAATGTAAAATTTGAAGACAAACACTGCAAGATAATAAACAGAAAACAATGCACACCTGATCCACTGCCGGGTGGCCAAGCATAACTCTGCACGTTCCACGGCGCATTGGCTGGACTCTGAATTTGTGCCACTATCTTGCTTGGAGGGAGATGCTACCCAGGTTGCTGAAGGACTTCTTGGGCTCTTGAGAGGTGACTGATGTTTCTTTTGGCTCTTAAGAGGCGACTCATGTTTCTTTTGGCTCTTAACGGGAGACTGTTGTTTTCTTGGGCTTGCTACAGAGCTTAAATCCTTGCTCTTTGTTTTCTCTTTCATCTGTGGGGACTTTTTCACCCTCTGCAACTGGCCTTTCTTTCTGTTTATTACCCAATTAAATTCGGCTTTGCTCAATTCTTTGTGACCCTTTCCTTTATTCCTATTGACAAAAGCTGAGTAAAAGGAGAAACAAAAGTTAAGTTTTATTCAAGCAAGACAGAAAATGAAGTTCTTAAAATTTTAAGTATACTCACCAAGCAGGGCATCAGAAACTTGTGGACGGATTCCCTTGCATCCTTTCTTGTTTCCACCTGCTGTCAGATCTGTTGTCTCTATAACTTCTCTACCAAACAGAACAACAATACCCAATCGGGTCATTTTAGCAGGGTCCCCGTCCCCATCTCTCTTAATGGCGTTTTTGTCACTATTCCGGATATATATACTCGAACCCTTCGTCAGTTCACACTAGCAAGAAAAATTGAAAATGACCATTACACGAAAACATAAAATAGAGCACAAAATTAACTAAATAATGAACAACCCTAAAAAAATATATTCAGAATGGTAGAGAAACATAGCTCACCTTAGGCACTCCATCAGGGATGGGAAGTACGTCAATGTATTGAACGCCATCATTCTGCCCATGCCCAAGAGCAAATTGAAAAAAAATTTGGGCTGCCTGTAAATATTCTTGAGCAGACTTCTTGGTTGCAAAGAAAACAAAATAAAAATTTAGCACATCAAGTATACAGTCTGAATTACCGACAACAACTAAAGAGCAACATACATGCTCTCTGCATGTCCAAGCAGTGCTCACAACAATGTGAGCCATCTTTGGCTTCTCCATCAATCTCCACTACATCTTCCTCTACTGGAACTTCACCATCCTCACTATCTGGCCCTGCCTCCTCTTCAGATTCAAAATCGAGTGCCCTTTTAACACTTCCATGGGGTTCATCCTGCAGTAATTGTCTGTCTATCTCATCCTATAAACATGGAAATGAATAAATTAGCAAAAACTAGAAACAGACAGTTTAAGTTGAAAGACACACATTGGGCATACAGTGTAGTGAAATAAAACAGTTACCTGTGCTGCCCTTTGAGATTCAGCTCCTTTTTTTTTCGACAGATAATTGCTTGGCCTTAGCAGTTTGAGTGGCTGTGGGCTTCAGCCTTTCCTCAAATGCTGAAGCCACCTGATTCGAGGATGCTGCGCCAGACACCCCCTTACGGTGTCTCAGCGCTCTCCCTTTCTTCACTGCAGCTTCTTTCTCCGTTGCTTGTCTCGCCTCAATCATAGCATCAATTTCTTCTGCAACCTTGACTTCCTCGTCGGCCAATTTCAGTTCATCACCTGGGGTGACAACAAAAAGCAACAAATAAAGTAAACTAGCAGCACACACCATTTTAACATATCCTGCTGGGCAATGTTTGGGTTCATTTCAATTTAAAAAAATATGCCCCCAGAGCACAGATAGCTTGAGACTCAATCCAGTAAAAGAATGGGCACTGAGCGCCGTAAGCCATGACGGACACAATGCCACTCTTTGGCTGGAAGGACTACGATATAAACGCAAAACAAAACCCTCACATACAGGGTTGATGGCCGTATGACACAACAGGGACTTTTAATGAATTTCCTCCTTAAACATGCTTGGGGGCTTTCCCTAAAAGGGTTAGGATCGTCCAATCGCCTTATAAACTGCAATTTTGATTGACTGAACCACATTTATCGCATCTAATAACGAAATCGTTTAAAACTGCGCGTTCACCACTACAAAACAATTCTCTAAGCCGTCTCGACGTCATTCCAGCACGGGAGAATTGTTTTGAACTCGAACATCAGTTCACGCCCCATTTTCGATTCAAGTACATACAATAATAACCTAACCTATAGCATATAAATTTCGCAGAATCACATAAACTGACAAGTCTAGAGTTGAAAATTGTAAAATATACTCACTTCCGATAAATTTGACAATGGCCTTGTGGAAAGTATTCCCTATTTTGATGTTCGTGACAGCGCCGACGAAGCGATCTTCTTCATTGATTGATGAAAGGTCATCACAGCTGACCTGCTCTGTTTCTGGCCACAGAATTATGGCTTTCGTTTTCCCCATTGTTAAAACATTCAGACTGTTAAATTTAGTCATTAAAGTTTAGTGAAATTACAGGAAAGTATTCATGACGCCAAACACTCGAACCGATAACCGCAGCGTTGCATGCATTCAGTCAGTACAAAAACAGTTAAGGGACGAGGGTGGTCGCAACGCTATTGGCTACGGCCATCACGTGACCTCACTAGCGCCAGCCATTGGGTGTTCGGTCTTTAAACCCGGGCCGCATCGGCAAACGCCTCAAACGCCGGGGTCAAGCCAAAGGGGGGGGGGGGGGGAAGTCGGTCTTGACTTGAAAGGTTCAGCGAGCTGAAGTTACGCTGCAGTTGCTATTGCGGTTGAAGTTCCCCACCGAGGCCACCCCGTCAACATCAGGCGGACGGTCTTGTCCTCGCGGACACGGCCGCTGAGCCGCCGTGGTGGTCGACGACGACCTCCCTCTTCCCACCACGAGTGTGTGGCCGCTATCTAATTTCCGTCGGGAACTCGTCTAACCGGTGCGTGGTGTCTCGGGGACGCCTTCCCCAATCAGGGAAAGCGTCTGCGCGTGAAATCCGACGGGGAATGGCGGAGACGGCTGCTGGGGGGCCGTCACCAAGATACCATATTTTAAAAACAAGGTAGGCGTACGCCAGACCGCGTCGTGGCGTAACAGGCTTCGCTCACCGCGAACCACTGTTCCGCCCCTCCACGCCTGGCGTACACCTACCTTGGCCTGCCGGCGGCTGTCACCGGGCGAGTGGGACCCTGCGGGGCTAATCAGTGAGTACTGCGCCCTGCGGGCGCCGGTCTTGAGGCGCGAGGGACGCTACGCTTCTAACCTAACCCCTGGACGTACCTACTCCCACAGTATTGTGAACTTCTCTACCGTACTTAATCGTGCTTAACTCTAACTTAACTTACCTTAGCCTACTCCAACCTTACCGACCCTTCCCTACTCTAAACTAACCTACACTACTCTGATCTAGCCTACTCCAACTTCCCCTACTCATTGTGGACTTCCTAACCTACCCTTTCCTACTCTAACCTAGCCTACCCTACTCTAAACTAACCTACCCTACTCTGACCTAGCCTAATCCAACTTCCCCTACTCCTTGTGGACGTCTCTACCGTACTCAATGCTGCTCAAACCTAACCTGCCCTAGCCTAACCGGTTCCGGTCCAAGGAGGCCCGGCTTTGACAACTGGCACCATCAGCAGCACCTGGGGTCTTCTTCAGGATTGTGATTGAGGTCCTGAGTGTATTTTAAGCGTTATCGGTTTCCATCTTTAAGTTCAAAATACTGCCATTTTTAACAGTTTTTCCTTTTGATCCTGCTCCTGCTCAAGAATGCCCTGGTTTGGCCCCCAGCACCTGCAGCAGTACCTAAAGGTCAAATTTGGCATTTTGAATGGGGTCTTAGGGTGATTTAAGAGGGGGTCGGTCGCTATATTAAAGTTTGACATTCTGCACGATTTAGAATTTGGCACCCCGTTCCAGTTCCTGCCCAAAAAGGCCCTGTTTTGACCCCTAGCACCTGCAGCATCACCTAGGGTTGATTACGGCATGTTGAATGGAGTCTTGGGGTGATTTTAGAGGAGGTCATTCGCCATGTTTAAGTTTGATATTCTGCACGATTTAGAATTTGGCCCCCGTTCCAGTTCCTGACCAAGAAGGTCCTGTTTTGACCCCTAGCACCTGCAGCATCACCTGGGGTTAATTTCGGCATGTTGAATGGAGTCTTGGGGTGACTTTAGATGGAGGCGGTGGCCATGTTGAAGTTTAAAATTCTGCACGATTTAAAAGTTTGCCCACATCTTCCAGTTTGTGCTCAAGAAGGCCCTGTTTTGCCAACCGGCACCTGCAGCAGTACCTGGGGTCCTTTTCGGCATTGTATTTGAAGTTCTGAGTGTATTTTAAGCGGGGTCGGTTCCGATCTTTAACCTCAAAATACAGCTTGTTTAGCAGTTTTTCTATTTGTTCCTGCTCCTGCCCAAGAAGGCCTTGTTTTGACCACTAGCACCGGCAGCAGCACCTGGGGTCGACTTCGCCATCTTTACTCGGGTCTTTGGGTGATTTTAGAAGGGGTCGCTCGCCATGTCCAAGTTTGAAAATCGGCACGATTTAGAAGTTAGCCCCCCTGTTCCAGTTCTTGCACAAGGCCCTGGTTTGTCAACCGGCACCTGCAGCAGCACCTGAGGAAGGATGCCTCCGAGGTGAGGTTGACTCCGGTATGATGCAAGGAGATTGTGGTCCAAATTTGAGCCCTCTACGATGAACCGTTCTCGAGAAATCGCGCGGACAGACAGACAGACACGCACACAGACAGACAGACAAACAGACAAAACATTTTTGGGCCAGTGGGGTAAGGGCTTCGCTATCGCTCAGCCAATTATCCGACTGTTGGGGGTGGAAGGGGCTCGTGTGCCGTGCCGATCCCCACCTAGAAGTCGAGAGTGTGACTAGGGACGTGCGTGCTGCGAGTTTTCGAAGGGTCCGCTCATCACTTAAGAACGCTCCCCCTAAAACTTCGAAGCACTCCCGTTCGGCCCCCGGGATCCGATCGGGCTGAAATTCGGGAGGCGAGATCCCCTTCACCCCCTTGAGGGACCCCCAGAATTTCAACCCCGTCCGATGAGCCGTTTAGGAGGATGGGCATAAGTGACTTTTTGGATTTCGGCCGCTGATCTGGGTTGCAGGCCGGAGAAGATCGCTGCAGAGGACCTGGGCCTCGCGGCTGGATTCGTGCCGGAATTTCCACTCGCGATTTCTCAGCCTCTACGGTGCTGGCGGCGTCGCGGCTGGTCTCGCCGGGACCGTTAGAGTCCCGCCTACCACAGGGGGTAACCACTCGCGTATTGCCCTGTACACTCTGGGCGTAATAACGCGTAATAACCGTATTATCGCGTATTACCGCGTATTACTGCGTATTACAGCGTATCATCGCGTATTACCGCGTATTACCGCGCATTAACGCGTAATAGAACGCGTATTAACGCGGAATAATGCGCGTGTTCAAGGCATGGGAATCACTGGATAAAACTCGTAGGATGATTTGTGATCATCCATTACGTGGGCCCGCCAACGTCCACGATATTGCCGCAAGCGCAAACCTTAATTTAGCCAGTTTGAGCACGTATGGCGCCTGCTGGGTAGGCAACCATGACTTCTGCATGCATGCATGTCGTGCGGGCTGGCCTAACCCAGCATTCGCAGGCGCTCGTCGCCGTCGTTCGAGAAAATTCGCCTAATAAACGTGCGTCCCACACAACAACACCTTTACCCGACAGTTCCCGTTCCCACTGCACAGTGCCTGGTGACCTGCTGACTCGGCTGACTCTTCCCCTCCACCGTCACTCGCCCCTCCTCTAAAGTGGTAGTCGGCAAAGTGTGCCAAAATGTTCTGAACCTCCTGCTTTCCTCATCCTATCGATATCCAATCGAAGCTCAACATAAAAAGTTACATTGTGCGGCATTCTCTTCACATTTTTTTTCGAGCCCCGTAGTCAACCAATTCGTCTTCAGAGCAACAACTAGGCAACAAGGTTGGTTGCCTGCCTCCATGGCCGTTCCGCGTCTGGTCGGGGAAATCGATACTATCGACTCACAACCGCTCACAACATCGATCCTCGAGCGGATCATGAAAGCACTTGTTTTGAGCGTGGGCACGCGTGTGTAGTGTGTGCACTGGAAGCCGCGTCTGTTACTTAGTCAGCTCACTGAGGAAAGGTAATTTATCGACAAATGTATCATCATTATTTTCAATTTCTGTGCCTCGGATTATTTCCAGTGAAATATTCTGCTGGGGCTTTCCACAAATCATGAGATGTTTCTCATTGAGTCATGAATGGATACGAAACTTAATTTGATTTTATTGGTTTGCAGATTAAATATTCATCAAGTCGTGAAGTCGTAACCTCAATGTCACTAGAAATCGTTCCATATTTCCAGAAAAACTTAATGTCATCTTGACTTGCCGTTGTAAGACGGCAGCAGTACATCTATTAAACCACGGTCCATGCCTCAAATCGCACTAGTTAATTCAGACAGGCCAATCATGACAATTAAACGGAATATGGTCTCTGCCGTTTTTGCTTGTTTACATCTTTGCAAGGGGCGGGGGGTACGAGGTGGTACGAGGACAGGGAGAGGGGAGGGAAGGGGAAGGGAAGTGGAAGGCGGCCGTTCCGCTTCGGCTTGAGGGCGGTGACTGTCGCCGCGGGTAATTTAAACACGCCAGGGTTCAGATGAGTCACCAAGCAGCGTAAATATGTCGAATTGATGAGCAATATGGGTAGAATAGTCCGTATTTTGGCCGTAATAGGACCGTATTAACCCGTATTAGCCCGTAAAAGAACGTATTAGACGTATTAATGCGTATTGTGCGTAATACTACGTAATAACCGTGTTACCGCGTATTACCTGCGTAATAACGCGTATTAGGCGTAATAGCTCGTATTTTCGCGTATTAACGCGTATTATGCGTAATAATCGTATTAGGGATTGCCCTGTACGCCTATTTTCGGAGTGGTTACCCCCTTGGCCTACCACCGCCGAACCCGTTTTCAAGCCGCCGTGCCTATTTTCGTAGTTTAAATCACGAAAATATCGGGTCGTGTCGTCTACAGCCGGCGGCCCCTTCCCGCGCTTTCGCTCGTCGCCCATTGGCTGCGCGGCTCACGTGACCTAACCTGTTGCCAACATCACTAGTGTAAATGAGATCAGGAAACTTTACGGATCGTAGTTCTTACTGATCGTATGTTGTACCATCAGTTAAAGGCACAACGATCAGCGAACGTAACGATCAGCGAACGTAACGATCAGTCACGTTACCAATACAAATTCGCGCACCTCTGATCGTATGCATCCTGATGGTACTACCCTGATCGTGTGTATCCTGATCGTATGTATCCTGGTCGTGTGCGCTCCCTGATCGTGTGTATCCTGATGGTGTGCTCCCTGATCGTGTGTATCCTGATGGTGTGCTCCCTCATCGTATGCACCCTGATGGTACCACTCCTGATCATATGTATCCCTCCCTGATAGTCTTTTTTCTCATAAAACAAGGGATCCTGCCGACATGCAAAGCGTCACTTCATGAGCTCAAAATCGAGTTATATCCAAATCCGAGGTCGGTTTGGCGATATCACCTACCATTCTCGAGTTGCCAGAAAAATGGTCTCGGATTTTGGTGAAATTAAAATGGCCCTAGTAAATTCTTGAATTGATGCCAGGTACCAAGGTTCAAGTCAAAATTCCTACTACTCTTTGAGAATTAGCTGTCTGAAAACCCGATCACTTTTTTGTCTGATCGCATATTCTGCTCGTTAATTTTACCGATAGTATCATTCTGATCGTATCTGTGAACGATCAGAAGATCCTGATCGTTTTTGTGAACAATCAGGAAATTTCTGATCGTTTTTGGATACGATCAGGAAATTTCTGATCGTTTTTGGATACGATAAGGAAATTCCTGATCGTTTTCGGATACGATCAGGAAAATACTGATCGTTACTGGATACGATCAGTAAATTTCTGATCGTTATTGGATACGATTAGGATTTCCTGATCGTTTTTGGATGTGATCAGGACATTCCTGATCGTTTTTGTCATGAACGATCAGGATTTCCGGAATACGATAAGTAAATCCTGATCTGATTTACACTAGTGATTGAGTTGAAATACGTACACTAAATGACCCTATCAGGCACAAATACTCGTTTTTCTTACCATGTGTATTGGATATGGGATGGTATGTATGGTAAAGAACGGGTAAAAATGAGTCATGATCACTCTGCTCTGCCTCATCTGATTATCATGTCGGGAAGTTGTGTACCATTAAGTATTGCATTTACTGCCACAGCAACAGCAACCGCAATAGCAACTGCAGCTCGCTAAAGGTTCGGTGCTCGTGTTTACATCTGTAGATGTGTTGATAATGTAATACGTTTCTAATTTGGCTGACGTGATCAAAACGACATTATATTGTGTGCGTAAATTTCAAATCAGAACCGATGAGCGCGGCGCTGCCTGGCGGTGCCAGCAGTGGCGTGAAATGCTACGCGCAACCGTAACGGACTTCCCGTCTCTTCTCAACGGCTGGGAGTTTGTTCGCTCGTCTCGATTTCAGAATGGATTTCACTGAAATGGTACATTGTGCATGATGGTCACGTAAACGTGCAGGGTAAGTGGTGTTAGTCGCGATGGTAAAGTGAAAAGGGGAGAATGCAACGGCTGAGAGCAAGTTCAGGCTTCCTAACCCTTTCGTTGGGACTCTTTGGCGAAAAGTGACTTGACAAACTCGCCTATTGTACTGCCTCCTTCCTTCTACAGTTCCAAGTAAGTTATTCACATATGTTCGGCTGTATTTACTCGCGTTCCGCACAGATATCATAGAAATCGTTGCTAATATTTCTTAACCTTACTTTTGTCATAGCCATTGGCTATGGCATTTTGCAAGTTCAAGTTCAAGTAGGGTGCGCCCGGGTTTTACCCCCAAGCTAACCTCATTTGCTTGTGAATTACATATTTTCTGTGCGATTGCTGTTATTGTACCATTATTATCCATCTTTTCATGCTAACCTTCAGTGCCTTTGGATTCACACCTCTAATTTTATGTCCCAAACTGTCTGCACTTGTGTTACAATGTCAGTTCTGAAAATTCAAATTTCATGTTCGTGTAAGATTTGTAGCAGATTCTTTGTTGCCAAGTGGAAAGCCGAGTAAGAGTCATGGAGGTTGGTTAGGGGACCATTGTTTTTGCAGCCCTGGTACTGAGAGTACCCAATGAAGAGGTATGTAAATCGATTTTCCTGCTCAATTTCTTAACGAAGTTCTTAAAAAACTGTACTGTTATGCTAGATTTCAAATGCTAGGAAACAATGATGTGACTGCGCTCTGATTCGCAGAGTTCTTTTGAGTGAAAAGATGAAGGTCAGTGCTGCCATATGATTTGAAATTATTGACATTAACTGCTATTTTGTTTGATTGAGATTTGCATGCATCCACCAATTTTGCTTCTGCCATGGCAGGTTAACTAGGATCATCATGCCTTTTGGAAACTTATATTATCTGGTAATAGTAAATCGTTATATTGGACTGTGGGTCGTATCTTATCTCTCATTTATTTTTTCTTCTGTTTAGTGCTGATACCTGTTGTCACTGGAGGGAATGTGCGACAGCGAAGAGGATAAGGACATAAAAATGCTGCTCCACTTTTATACTGGCACGTATCTGAATTTGTCATTGATATATTGAAAATTGCATTTCATTTAGTGATCTACAGTTTGTAGCTACATGTATGTTCTAATATTGTAATGTGCAGGGATTCCAGTATAACAAGGCAAAGCAGTGATGAACTTGCCTCCTCATTCATTGGAAGTTCCGCTTTGCAAATTATCACTCATGACTCTTACAGCACTTGAAATATTTGCTAAGCAGGAAATAAGCAAGAGTGCCAGCATTAGGTAAGGTTGGTAATTAATTTTTCAATTGTTTTTTTCTCTGAAGGGTGTTTCTCTGTTTAAAACAATCTCAAAAATGTTTTGCAGGAACAGGCAGACTTTTTCTTTCCAATTTGAGAAAATCAAAGGATACTTTTACCAACACATGAAGAGGAGAGAGCCTGCATGAGTTATTTAAATCCCATCGATTCTGGCATGGTAAACTCAGTCGTACGTAGCATATCGTGTTTTGCCTCCATGTGTTCACTTTTTTTAGTTATTCTCTTTCTAGTTCGATCTAAATAGGACCAAAATGTAAGCAGATGCTGGGGTTTTAAATGACAAGGTTCATCGCTAATGCAACTGAAAAGCTTCAAACGACAACTCTGACTGAGTTAGCAGCAGAGCGAATCTTCCTCTCTCTAGGGAGAAAACAGCAATGCTCCAAGCAGTCTCCCTAAGGGTGAATCTCATTCCTGGTAAGTGTTGCTTTGCTACCCGTGCATGGGCGCTGGGTGCCACACTCAGAACTCTTGCCTTCTCACTCCTGGGGTGCACTCAGGACTCTGCGCTCTCACTCTGGAAATGCACTCTGCATCTAAGTTGATTTACTAGGTGTATCATTGGCCGCGGGCAGTTTCGGTTTTAGGCAGTCCCGCAACGCACTATCTCCGTCTCTTTCTGTCTCACGCCTCTGGCCGAGCCAGAAAGAGACGGAGATACTGCGTTGCGGGACTGCCTAAAACCAAAACTGCCCGGGGCCAATGATACACCTGGTATAATGTATGGAATTGCTCTCTCTGTACAGGCGTTGGATGGACAGCATATCAGAATTATTGGGCTTGAGAATCTCCTCTGCAAAGGGTGGATGTTAGCAAAGGCGAGCATTGAAGGAAGCCGAATGATTTCTGCACAAGGTCTCCGTTCCAGTGCTGGCCAAGATATTGCAGTACAATGATTTGGACTCACTGTGGTAAGATGTATGTCCCTTTTTAGGCACGGAGTGAAACGGAGTTGCCTTATAGTTTCGTAGCGGATTGGACCTTTTTTTTTTTTCTTGGAAGCATAGCCCCATATGGCCCTCTGACAGAAGTTTTTAAAATTCTCCATATTATCGAAGGGTACTCGTACATGACACGCTGACGTGTTTTTACACTTCAAAAATATCACACACCGTTTAAAAACGAGTTTTAAAGTCTGCTTTCTCACTCCTTTCAATGGGGAAAGTAAGAGACAGAGCACCTCGTCAACAGGCACCACTAGTCCAAAATCAAAACGATCTAAAAAATCAAAAATCTGTCTAACAGAATTACGGACAATACTCGTATTAAATAGTCTAGCGTGTTGTTACATTCAAAAAATATAGTGATCAGAAAAACCACTTCAAACTTCAGCTTGCTCTCTCCATCCAATGGGATAGCAAGAGACAGAGCTACTGTTACAACGCCTCTAGACGAGCTATGCTCGACTCGTCAGCAGGCTGCATCAGCAACCTCTGCCTGACTCAGTATCATTCTGTCCTTCTCCAGAGCACAGCCAAATCGGACGTCCTTCTTTTTTGTTGCGTAGCCTGTGCCGGGTACCCATTGTCGATGTGGCGAGCCGAGCCGAGGCACGCCGAGGCCCCGCTAAAAGGGAGGCGACTCAAGAGTCAGGAACGTTTGGGACCGGTAGTGGGGACAACAGTGCGAGAGCCTTGCAGGAGGCTAGCGCTAGGCGGGCCGCGTATGAGAATACACGCAATACACTAGGGAAGTGCCCTTTTGGAATAAATATGTCCATGGTAACGACTTGTCTTTTGTTTTAGTGTTTAGATAAAATAGTGAATAGGGTATTTCCGTGGATCCTGGGCCGGAAGGGAGAAGAACAAAAGTAAGCCTCAGACCGGAACCAGTAAGCGGGAGAGGGGGGTTCGGGCAGGCGTCGCGCGGGCTCGGGCCTGCGGGAGTGGGGGGTTCGGGCAGACGTCGGGCGGGCTCGGGCCGGCTCGGGCCCGGCGACGAGCCGAGCCAGCGCTGCCCGGTCGGCTCGTCGCCGGGCCCGAGCCGGCCCGAGCCCCCCACTCCCGCCTACTGGTTCCGGTCTGGGGCTTACTTTTGTTCTTCTCCCTTCCGGCCCAGGATCCACGGAAATACCCTATTGAGAACCTGGGTGTGACTCTTGTTAAGAAAAAATTGTATTATTCTTAACAGTTGTAGTAATATGAAGGTTCTACAAGGCTCTATCCATCAAGCACTTCAACAATTTGAATATCAAGGGAGACAATGTTGTGCTATTAGTGTTATGTCATGTGCATATGCACTTGTGAAAAATCCAAATTTGTGGAAAAGTTGCGAAATTGACGATTGTGTGAAGGTATGAATAACTATCATTTTCGTTTTGGGAAATGGAAACTTTTTGTGTGGAGTGAACTTTGCAAAATTTTGGTTTCATTTCTTTTCCAGGCTGGAGACACATTATATTCTTTGTCTCATCTCAGAAGTGATCGACAGTTTTCATATTTGAAGCCACATGAAATTCATACCGAAGTATGTGTTCCTAATGGAAAAAAAATTGGTTCTCCTGGCAGATACAGTATCTCTTGTTGACGGTCCAATTCACAACCATGGTCCAAACTGGCCCATTTATCTCAATGACGGATTACATCAGTTTTTTGAGGAACGTAATCTTGGTGTTTTGACATATGCAGAGTATTCAGTAGGGATAATAAAGATAAACAACCAGTTATGGATGTTTGATCCCCATATGAGAAATAAGTTTGGTAAAATTGACGGTACTGGTGCAGCTGTTTTAATTCACTTTTGCTCCATACAGGAAATGGCTACACATTTACAAGATATGAATTCTCCTCAGGTATGTTACAATATAGTACCTATATGTTTTTTGGATAACACAAATGATTTTTTTGGAGGAATGTTACTTCAGCCTCATAATGATATTGATAATTGTGTTAAAAATTTTGATTCAAACCAACCTAATCATCAAACTGGTCACAAAGGAAGCTATCTACTTAGCCGCCCTGACCACACATGTGAAAACTATGATCCTATAGGAAGCTCTTTTTTGAGCCGTCCTGATCAGCAAAGTGGTCCCAAAGGAAGTTGTTTGGTCAACTGGCCTGACCATAAATGTGAAAAATCTGATCCTATAGGAAGCTCTGATTTGAGCCAACCTGATCATGAAACCAATTGTATAGGAAGCTCTGATTTAAGGCAGCCTGATGATGAAAGCAATTCTGAATCTGGTGAAAAAACAGGTTCCAAAAACTGCCTTAATCAACAAAGGTCACAAATTTCAAAAGCAGAAAAAAGAAAGTTGAAAGCTGCTAAAGCTAGAGAGGCAAAACAATCAAAACTTAATAACCCAATGCAGTTATCAAGTAACATGGAAGAAACACTAGGAAATTTATCTGATAATCAGGCACAAAAGAGAAAGTTGAATGCTGCTATAGCAAGAGAAGGAAAGAAAAGAAAACATGATAACTTTCTGTTGTCAACTAATAAGGAAGTTGAATTCTTATATTTACCTGATGAACATTCTATAACAAAGAAAAATACAAGGTCATCATGGAAAAAACATCAGTTAAGCATTGATACTGAATAGAAAAAAAAAATCATGAAAGTGCCAAAAGTTATCAAAAACTAAAACAAATAACTGATCCAGAATACAAAGCAATACATTTGGAAAATGTTAAAAGCAGATTAAAAAATGATGCTACTTGTAAAGCACGAAATTTGCAAAATGTTAAAAATCGATTGGAAAACGATTCAGAATACAAGGCTAGAAATTTGCAAAATGTTAAAAATCGATTGGAAAACGATTCAGAATACAAGGCTAGAAATTTGCAAAATGTTAAAAAGAAATTGGAACTTGATGAAGCGTACTGTTAAGTAGAGGAGGCGGAATAAGGTAGTCGGGGAGTTGGGTTTAGTAGTGTATTGACTCCAAGAGAGCGTCTCACAGAATGGCACTGCTAGGTGAGCGGTGCCTGCTTTTATAGGCCAAGAGAAGATGAAGGAGGAGTGAAAGGTGGTGGGGCGCAGAGCAGTGTTGTGACTAGCCGCTAGATGGCGACACCTTATAATGCTGGTTGGGCTACCAGCCACCAGAGGGCGACACGGTATAAAGATGGTGTCCCAGGGTATAAACAAAGAAAAGGGTTATGATGCCCATGGTATGAAATAGGTGACTTTAATGGTCTGCTCTACGTAACACCACTCCCTTCTTTTTAAGCTCCTTCCTCTCCTTTCAAGACCCTTACAATTTAAAAATCTTACATTTCATCCAATAACCATTTCTTTTCAGTAACGCGTTACAATCAAATTGAAACCGATCTCCATTAAATCAAATTAAATTTTCTAATCATCAACCATGATCCTGAAAGAATCCCATTTCCACTTTGACACGACTACGTGCTGGTTTAGGGTGTCCAATCCCAAACCCCAAAGCTTCCATGTTCAAACAAAAATAAACATAAAGGGTGAATGAATCCTTGACACACTGTGTGCTGAGTTGAAATCTATACGTCGCGCGCATTATGGCCAGTAATACGCTTTTCACATGACTAACTCTCCTACAGTCGAAGGTTGACTATGCTACTTCGACGCAGAAATCACTCTCATAGATTCACTCAAAGCCAAATATTAAATCTTGAAGATCTCCGCTGTTGATTCGAACTCTTGAGGACACGATGTAGTTGTGCTGCGATGTGAGAAAAGTTTGACTGCCATCTCGTGAACTGAAACACAAACATCTCTGCACAGTATTTTTGTTTACCTTTACCTAACCTGATTCTAGGTTATGGTGCCTAGACCCTGGTGCCATGCTGACCTATCACCCACTATTCTGACCTATTTGCTTACAACTAAACTTATACACTAACTTATTCTAAGGCACCTTTGAAAACTAGCTAACAAATTTACGCGAAACTCTCCGATTTTTGACGCTACTTAACTTATATCGCTTTCCTCTCCTCCGAATTGAAAGCTGCGTCCCGTAGAGTCGACTGCTAGTCGTCTGCTGCGCGGCCAGATGTTTGCCGCTCTGCCCTGTCGTTCCGTCGTCCTTGGGTAGACTAGCTGATGCACTTGGTCTTGGACAGCTGTCCACGGAGTAATTGGTCCAGTGTCGGTTTGTGACGACCGGGTCCCTTGGTTCGATTCCCGGTTGGGTCCCGGTGAACTCGGCCTTGGGACCCCCGTGGTGAAAGTCCACAGGTCCCAGGAGTTTGTTGTTACATTGTTGATGCCTTTCAACTATCCAACCGCTCGAATCCCTTGTCGACCGCATCAGGATTGGATGCTCGAAATTCAAGGGCACACGACCACACTGTGTCATAAAGGGACCAATTTCGCTGGTCAAGATGCGACCAAAGTAGACGTTGTCAAGGGTGGCGACGCTACTTATCCCCAACCACCCTTTTGAACTATTGTTTTAAAAACTCATCAATTTTGTTGGCACATGCTTTCGCTGAAAAGCTTCCAACTCCCGTCACTAATTTTATCAAGCTATTTCACCTGAAATTCGAACGCTCCTGTTCGTTAATGCTTGGTTTTTGCATTACCGATTGAAAATCATGGCTGACCCGGCCAAGATCGTTATTCGCAGTGAGCGGTTTGAATTTTTGGCTCCATAGTTGACATCTTCAGTATGAGAAATTCATGTGTACACGAAACTTTACTAACAGACGCTCAACTGACTACTTCAGTCAAATCCTTCCCTGACAGGGGAATACCCTTTTGTCCCATCCGGACTTCCATAAAATATGTTAAAATTTTACTGAACTATTTTACTACAGTTTTTGTAGTCTTTAATTCTTTACAAATCACACTTTGCCATTTCAACGCTATACCTGACCATACTCGTCTCCCTGCCACGTTCTCATTGGTTGTCGCTGTCAATTGTTCGGCCTCTGTCGAGTCGAATTCAAACCGACAACGGCGTCCAGGCGTCAGTCTTCCCAGCTTTGCGTAACGGTCGCTAGTGAAACTCCACCCGTCGTTGGAAGTGTGTGAAGTGTGACTCCTGTCGTTTATTTACCCTGGAAAATGGCGCCCCACCGAAAAATCCTTCAAGACTCGGACGGGCTTACCATCATGCTGCTAGAACGGGACTCTTCCCCTAGCGACAGCTGCATGGAACCCGATTCCAAACCCCAAACCGCCATTGAGCTAATAGACCTTGCCGCTGAAGAGGACGCGGAAGAGGCCGCCGTCGGCCGCCTTGTAACAGAGCTCATGGCCTCGAGCCCCAGTGCCTCGATGGAACTCTGCGCTGAAGCTACCGTTGCAAGCCCGATTTCAAGCTCCTGCTCCGTTGCATCATCCCTGATGCCTCCCCTCACTAACGGACCCCAGCTTGCCTACAAAGTGTGGGTCGACATACTAAAAGTCGCAAACCCCCACACTCCTTCCTTGATATCTAACGTGAGTTTAACCTTCCTTATTACACATCCCCCTTTTTTTTTTTTATATTATTATTATTATTATTACTATTATTGACCACTATATTCCTCTCTGCCTCTCCTTTTTTTTTTTTTTAGATCTGTCTCTTCTGTGTCCTGCCGGACCATTATATTCCCAATTTCCAAGGCCTGGTTCTCCCCGCCACCTTTGCTGTTCGCGGCGTACGGGTCTTTTCTTGGAATTTTCTGTTTGTCGAGCGCCGCCTCCGCTGCAGTGTGTGCAACAAAAATACTACCTTTGTAAGTTCCAGTCCTGTATACCCAATGTTGTATACTTTTTGTTGCTATTGTTTCCCCATATGATTATTATTATTATTTTTTTTTTTTTTTAGGACGTTCTAGATCCTGCTCCACTTGCACTTAGTGAGGACCATCTGTTTAACTAGTCCTACTGCTTTGTTTTAATGTCTTATATATGCTTATCGCTTTTGTTTACAAGCATTTCCTGATGTAATAGTCCGACAGCTATTCCCTTTTTTGCTCTCGTTAGCTTTTGTTTAAAAACTATTTGTGTTTTTGTGTTTTCTTTGTGACGCTGTGATTTCTACTCCCTCAGTGTGCTTTAATGTGTATTCCCGGCAGTGTCCTATTATTCTACTCTATAATGACAAGAATATAGTATCGTTATCTTAGACCTTTTGTTCATTAGCTACTTCCTGATCATGTCATGGCCACACAACTCACTTAGCAGGTGACCTTGTCACTTTTGGAACTTTCATAACTAATGTCAGGGCTGCACAGCATTCTGGCCGGCAACCTTAACATTAACAGCCTTCATTCCCATGCTATGGCCACTCAGCTGGACTGGCAACCTTAGCATGTAACCGCCCCCTTCAATGAGAAAGTCCACAGAATTTTTAATGGTTATATAGATATATATTTGCACAACTTCAACAATGATTTAATATTACAGTAGCTATTTAAACAGCAAGACATTACAATAACGATTAATACATAATATTTGTCAAACCAAACAATAACACATTAAATTTTGCTTAATACTAACTTCAGAATTCAAACTCAGCAGTAAACACAAACATAATGATAGTAATAATAGTAATACTGCTTTACATAATAATAATACAGATTTATAGCACTTGAAACACTTGAAACTATTCTACTGCATACTAGGGTGCTTAGGATCATATCTCTCCACTCCTTTCTCCCTTTGTATACCCCTCACAATGCTTTCTATGTCCGGCCTAAGGGTTTTGGTGAAATCACACCTAATCATCTGACTTTCCTCCTCAGGAGTGAAACTCAGCTCTGTCTCGTTCCCATATCCTCCCAAAAATAATTCCATGCGCCTCACTAGCGCCACACTCAAATTTGTACATTTAATAGCAGTGTGATTTCTTCCTAAACACTTCTTACACCTCTTCTTGATCCTCTTTTCTATCCGGAATGGTACGTACTCCCTTTCCTTGACCACTTCCTGCCCACTGCTTCCAACACTCTCTGCTTCTACCAACTCTTCCGCCTTCCTTAACTTCTCTGAAATCTCTAAACTTTCCTGTACCTTCTCCTCCACCTGAACCAGTAACGCTTCCAAATCTATACTCTCTTCCTCACCACCTAATCCCTGCCACTCCACATTATCCCAGTCCACATTTATATCCTCCATTTCCTTTACTTCCTTTAACTGCTCCACCTTCCTCTTTTCCTCCTCGATCGCCCGCTCTATCTTGTCCAGTTCTCCCTGCATCTCATCGTTCGTCATCGCCTGCAACTCTCTCTCCATATCTCCTACGCTCCACTGATGTTCACCATTCCACAACTCGTCCATTTCCTCGTAACTTCTGTCCAAACTCTCCTGTACCGACCGCATCGCACTCCTGTCTCTCGCTTCCTTGTCCCGCTGCGCTCGCCTCACTATGCTGATGCAATGTAACTTGACCGATTCTCTCTTCTCCTCCGTCTTGCTCTTCACTGCTAGATAACTCCTCTTCTGGCTGGTTTTTGTCACCGGAATATCCTTCCCTCCGAAGACCGCACTGATGTTCCTTGGTGGCCTTCCCATGGTCGCCGGCGTTGATACTCCCGTCGATGTCGTCGCTACCCCACGGCTTAGGTGCTTTTCCTCTGCCCGGAACAGCGCGGCAAGCGGTGACTGGTGAACTTCGCCGGCGTCCCCTCCTGGGTTTATTTTCCTGGGTATTTTGAACTCCTCTGGTTTCCTTGCGATGCGAACTCTCGGTGCCATCTGCGCTGTTTTCTCGATGTTGTCTGGAGGGACGCTATCTCAACAATGAGCTTCAGGTGACGCCTTCCCAACATACCCCGCGTCGATACTCCCAGCATGCGTCCTGCGGCGAACAACATTTGAATCTTCGCGGCGGTTGTCGGTTTGGAGTCGGCGGTGAGCGGCTCGCACTGGCCGTGACTTGGCTCGGCCCGGTAGCCCAGTCTGTTGTTCGACAGCTGTTTACTCCACAAAAGTGAGCCAGGCCGCCGTTACCAAGCCTTCGTCCGACTCCTGTGGCGTGTACGCCGCTAACTTATCAATATGGACAATCATTTGCTTGTGTGGTGGCGCGTCATCCCTGATTTGGGCGTTACAATCGTTTATAATATCTACTATAGTGAAAGGCCCTAACCAAGGTGAGGTTAACTTTCTCATCACTCCCCTTTGAGTGTTCCTTTTATAGTAATACACTCGATCTCCCACTTTAAACGGAGAAAGCATAGCATTTCTGTCGAAATAATCTTTCATCCTTTTTGCAGCCTGGATTTTGGATTCCCTTACTATGTCATGGATCTTTGTCAAAGCCTCCCTGACAAACGAAGGATACTCATCCCTGTGATGGCTCCAATCCGCCTGAGAGGGTGGAGCCCCTCTTTCCATCTGCAAAGGAGTCCTCATAGGTGCTCCAAACATTATCTCATAGGGAGAGCACTTTGTAACCTCATTTGGCAGGCTACGATAGGCTTGTGATATGAATGGTAAGTACTCAGGCCAATTCAAAGGGTTATCTCCTATCAGCATTGCTAACTGTAACTTTAACGTCCTGATCCACCTTTCCACCTTGCCATTAGCCTCAGGATGTTTAACAGATATTTTGAACTTCTTGATTTGATACAAATTTGCAATTTCTCTCATTGTTTCAGATAACATATTTCTGCCCTGGTCTGTCATCATAGAGATGGGTGACCCAAACACGGAGAATACATGAGTTATTAATGCTTTGGCTACCTCTGCTGCCTTTTCACCTCGAAGTGGTACAACCACAGGCCAACCAGAGAAAGCTTCGACTGCAATAAGAATGTGGGTATAACCCTCTGAAGTTTCTTTAAATGGCCCCGCTAAATCTACATGCCATCTACCATGGAGGACCCCATCCTGGAATATTTTCATTGGTGGCTTGACTCTGTATTTTACTCCTTTAAATCTATTGCACACTTTGCAATTATGAAGGCACCCTTGAATGTCATTTTGCATTCCTGGCCACCAAAAGAATCTCTGCAGGTGAGCCACTGTTTTGTGTATTCCAAAATGGTTGATCTCCCCTAGTTGCTCATGGTAATGTTTTACAGTATTTTTAACATGTTTTGATGGCAGAACTAATTGGTATTGGTCCCTTTCAGGATCCCTGGTGATATGCACAAATTTTCGGAACAACAATCCATCCCTTAAAACAAGAGATTTAAACTGATGCCACAACGTTCTAGTCTTGCTGCTATAACCAACAATATCTTGGAAATCAGGGCGTTTGCCCTCCTGCACTGCAATTATTATTGGCATTATATCACGATCAAGCCTTTGGTCTCTCCTCAACTGATCTGGGTCTATGCCCTCAGCTATGATGGTTCCCCAGTTTATCATAACATTTTCTACTGTTACAGGTAAAGTTTTTATGCTATCTATAACAGCGACCCTGCTTGGGGCACAGCTGTTTTTAGGCTCAACTGTGTTTACATTAGTTGGAACCCAGTGATACATATGAATGTTCATGCCTGTGTTTGCAAATATTTCATTTAAGAACTGTATCAGACTCTGATAATTTAGTTGGTCCTTGCCACATGAGAACTCAGGCATGCACCATTCATTTACATTGTTTGCTATAAGCCAATCCCTCAAGTGAATTAAAGCTATTCTGACTTGTTCAGGTGTTGGTTTCTGAAAATATCTCAACTTTGTAATAACATTAACAATTATTCTCTGTCCTCTTCTAACAGGTACAATTCCTGGACAGCTCCTCCTAGTTTGAAGGAATTCTTCTTTAACGTTGAAACAGTACTCCACATCCTTAGCAAGTCCTGCTCCCATTTTACCGTCTAAACTGACAGCATGAATAATGGGTAAGCTTGAACTGCTGTCAAAAATTGAACCGTTCTTATGAATAATCTTGAAGTTATTATTACATTCTATCCATACATTTTCAGTTCTTCCTTCTTCCCTCTTCTCAATTTTTGCACACTTAACTGCTGCCATTTGTTCCCTTTCCTCTATTCTAGTACACTTAACACAATTTTCATTACAGGGTCTTTGAGGTCTGCGACTGAGTGCATCTGCATGCCCTATACTGGTGCCTTTGACATAGACAACTTGGAACTGATAAGGTGCCAACTTTTCGAGCCACCTTGCCAGCATACCAGTAGGGTTTTTGAAACTTCTAAGCCACTGTAATGCAGCGTGATCTGACTTCACCACAAATGGTGCACCTGCCAAGTAATGGTTAAATGCTTTTACTGACTCTACCAAAGCTAGAAGTTCACGGTGAGTTGCACAGTAGTTCCTTTGGGCTGTATTTAGTATTTTTGACCAATAAGCTATAGTTACATCTTTTCCATCTTGCTCTTGGCTTAAAACTGCCCCTAGGCCAGTTAGGCTGGCATCTGATGTTAACGTGAAAGGACCTTTAGTTACATCAGGTGTTCCCAACACCGGAGGTGTTGTGAGCAGCTGTTTGATTTTATCAAAAGACTCTTCACATTGCTGAGTCCAATCAAAATTTATTTTTGATCTCAGTAGTCCATACAAAGGAGCTGCTGTTGTTGCCAAATGTGGCACATACTTGGTATAGTAATTTACTAAACCTAGCCAAGACCTCAATTCTTTTTGGTCAGTTGGTCTTGCCCAATGCAATATTTTATTGATTTTATTGTCATCAGTCTTTATTCCCTGTGCTGACAGTCTATGTCCTAAATATGAAATTTCCTTTTGAAATAACTCACACTTCTTTGCTTTCAACAGGAATCCAGATGCTCTCACTCTGTTAAACAATGCTTCTAAGCGTTGTAACATGACCTCAACGTTGTCCCCTGCAATGCATACATCATCCAGGTAAACTGAAACTGTATCACCCAAATCATTTTCTGGGTTAGGCTCCTTGGCTGGCGTTATGAGTCTGTCAGTGACACATTGGAATGCTCCAGGTGCAGCTGACAACCCAAAACTCAGTCTAGTGAATTCAAACTGTCTACTTGGCAAGCCCAAGTCTTCTGGTAAAATTATAGCCGTTTTTGGCTGGTCATCTGGGTGAATTTCTAAGTTATGATAGCCATGAGCTAAATCAAATGCATGATACAGTTTCTTCCCTCCCATGTGCTGCAACAGGTCCTGTACCCTTGGAATAGGTGTAGCAGGTACTCTGGTGACAGCATTTAAAGCTCTATAATCAATGCAGACTCGGACTTCTCCAGTTTTCTTCATAACACAAAGAATGGGAGAAGCCCAAGCTGACTGGCTTGGCACAATTGCGCCTTGTTGCAAATACTTAAGAATAGTTTCCTTAACAGCTTCCCTATAATGTATAGGAACTGGTCTAGCATTCTGTTTTATTGGAGGATGGTCTCCAGTATCTATTCTAAATTTTAACCATGGACATTTACCAAATGTGGTATTGTCCTTTGCAAATACATCTGAATGCTTCCTGAGAAGACTTTCCAAAACCTTTTTCTGCTCTACATTTAGCTCTTTGCACCTATCTGCTAACTCTTGTAAGTCTTTTGGCAATGGTTGGTCTTCCGGAATAACATTCTTTGGATTAGCATCATACTCAGCGTCTTTAAATGGTTTAGTTTCGTGTTCCACACAAGTAACTAGAGTAGGAATTTCTTCCTCATCTTGCTCATCATCAATTTCACATCCAATTTCATCTTTTGTTACAGAATTGTGATACTCCATGGGATGCATCAAGTATACTTCACCAAGAACTGCATACTTCGGAACCTCTACGCACCTATCTCCCATATTTTGCAAAGTTACATCCATGGGTGCTGTGACACATGGCACAACCCCTGACTCTGTTATTACTGAAATAGGTAATCTTGAAACTTTATTTCCCATTAATGGAGTTGTTGAAAACACTCCCAAATGAACTTTACTTTCTGCTTTAAAATCTTTGTGGACTGATTGCATCACTTTCCTTTCCTCTTTTTCTTTTCCTTCTAATTCCATTTCAACAAATCCATTTCTGTGCACATCTACATCCATTGCATATATATCATTGTCAATTTCCATTTCATTTGTGGTGTCGATGCACCCTGGGGATCCCCTTTCATCACTTTTCCATTCCATATATTCGATATCATCTGGAAACATTGAACTCTCTGCTTGGCTTCCGTTCCTCTGGGTGGATAGAGAGTGAGGCTTGGACATTGCGCCACCCTTGTCTCCGCCCAGTGGACTTGGACTAACAGATGAGTCAAATGTCAACCTGACCCCCACATCCTGAGTCAGATTTTCCATTTTGCAATCAGTAACCAGAGTCGTTGTGACTTTGTTTTCCACAAAAGGTTTTAAAACAGTTCTTTGCCTTGCTATGACTGGGTAAAAGACTTCCCCAACTCTGAATTTACCTTTGGCATTGGCATGCCCAATTCTAAACTGAGTCCTTATGACTTGCCCAGTATCAATTAAAGGAAACTCTAGAATCCGACTTTTGACTCTAATAGTGGCATCAAAATAATCCAAGAAGTCATAACCTAAAAGGTTCTCCTCTATTTCTGCTTCATAGACATTAAACTTGAATTCCCATCCAGCTATTACAATAGATGTTCGTACAGGTCCAAATAATGCAGCTTTATGAGAAGTTGCACTTTTCAGCCTTAATCTGGCTGGTGCTAGTTCTCTGGTTGTTCGTTTAAACACAGTAATCACAGCTCCTGTGTCTATGACTACCTCGGCAGGTTTCCCATCAATAGAGCATTCCAAGACCGGGGCCTTATTTCCCAGTGAGCATACATTACATTTATCCAAAGTTTCTTGAACAGATTTTCCAGCATCAGGCTTGACTTTGTCCCTCAACTCAGGTTTAGTCTTTTCTGTGCTGGTTTCTGTCCTGTTTTCTGTTTGAACTGATGGCCCTGCCTGGCCTTGCTCTGCTGATAGTTCCTGACTGAAATGGACTTTCTTTTCATTTGGTGGTTCTTTACTTTGTACCTCAGGTCCCACCATTATTCTTGAGGTACTGATTAATTTCCCTGGTTTTGGTTTTGATTTTGATTGTTCTGATTGCTAGGGACGAAGGGAACATTTGCGATCGCAGGCACTTGCGCACTTCCTCCAGCCCTTTGGCTTTCCTGGCTACGATACCACAACATTGCAGCCTGCACCATGTCTGGTGGACAGTTCATGTCAGGTAAATACCCCATGTTTGAGTAGTTGTTACCACTACCGTTACTTCTGCTGTTATTCCAACCACCCCTGTTCCCGGTACTACTTCCCCTGTTGCGGTTGTTGTTTGGTGGGCACCAGCAGTCCCGTGCCCTATGCCCTGGCTTGCCACAATTGAAACAAGCTTCCTGAAAACTATTTCCACTGTTATTACTGCCATTTTTACTCCAGCAATCTCTTTCCATGTGCCCTGGTTTCCCACAAAAGTTACATGTGAAGGTGTTGCTACCCGTGTTTCCGGTGTTGCTCGTATTTCCTCCTCTTCCTCCTCTAGTTCCTCCTCTATCTCCTCCCCTACTTCCCCTGGGTCTTCCCCGACCTCGGCCTCTGCCTCGGCCCCTATTTCCCTCTGTATTGGTCCCGGCATTGTTACTGCCCTGTGCATTAGCCTGGTTACCTGAAAACCCCGGGTTACTTCCTGAGGGGAAAACCATATTCACAGCTGCCTCCTGTTCTTCTGAGCTGGCCCCTGCTCCAGATGTGGAGGGCTGATCCTCTACCTTAACTAGCCTGGCCTTTTTGGCTGGTGGCTCTTCCCCCAAGATTGCTTTGGCTTTACTCAAGGTATTAACAGCCTCGTCCAATGTGCTGGACGCCCCAAATGGTAGAGATCTAGCGTACTGTTTATCAGTTATGCCCTTGCAGAACCGTTCCACAAGCGATTCCTGAATGTCCTTCTCTGGTGCATTCCTATAGCACGCCCTCCCCTTTCTTTCCACTAGCCTAGCGAACTCCCTTAACGACTGACCTGGCGCTTGAACCAGACTATCAAACTCCTGCTTACGCTCCCAAAACATGGGTTGTTTACTATACTGCCGTAGCAAAACCTCCTCTAAGTTATCAAATGTGAGTGGTTTACCTTGATGGTGTATTGTGGCAATAACTTCTGTAGCGTGCCCCGATAATGCTTGTAAAAGAGCAGTCTTTCTCTCTTGTTCATTCCAGCCATTTGCTGTGGCTACTTCTTTGAACTGAAGTTGATAAATAGCATAGTCAGTGTCCCCGTCGTATTTATTGAGTTGAAACTTATTTTTGGCTACCACTTTCAACATGTCTTGACTTGTAACTACTTGCCCCAGACCCTGACTTGTACTAGGTTGTGATTGTGATGGTGCTATGCTCTGTGTTACAGCTTGACCCTGTGCTTGGCCCTGTTGCTGAGCTATGGCCTGTCCTTGTTGTGGTGCTTCCACCGGCCTATCCTGTGCTACTGGCCCCTGAACAGCAGGAGTTCCCTGGCTGTGCCCTGCTTCTACTGCTGCCCTTCTAAGCTGCTCCGGAATGATACTCTGGAATATGTTTTGCAAAAACGGTATGATTGGTATCTGCACCTGATCCTGTCTTTCCTCCCTTCTTTCTCCCCTTCTCTCCTCTCTATGTCTTCTCTCTTCTCTACGTCTCCTACCATCCCTGTAGCGTTCATGGCCTTCGTGTTCCTGTCTTTCCTCCTCTCTGTCCCCTCTCTCTCCTTCTCTGTCTCTATCATAGTCATGATCCCCATCTGTTTCGTACGCGGTTTCGGTGCCCTCCGTGTCTGCTTCGGCCTCCGTGTCCGTATCATAATCTCTGGGCCTTCGCTCCCCAAGCCGGACATACCGCCCAACACCCTCATTTTGGGCGTTGGCAGCCCTACGCCGTGCTCCGCGACCCCGTCCACGACCACGGCCCCTGGGCCTTCCCCTGGGTACGCCCCGCTGAGGTACTGCAGGCACCTGAGGTTGCTCTGGTACCTCAACTACGTTTTCTTGCCCTTCCATTTTAAACTCTTTACCACCACAGCTGTGACTTGTTTGGTGTCAGTGTCTTGCGCTTAAAACGCAGCTGAGGGTTGGTGCCCTCTTCCCTAGCCTGCTGATAGGTTCGCCAATGCTCCTTCGGAGCCCCGGGATACGGCACTAGATAGGTCACGTTCGGGTCTAACGTGGGGTCAGGTTCCGGAATCGGAACTCTAACTTCCTGTCGCACGACAGGGAAGTTAGTAATCACTAAGTTGTGATCTGAATCAAATGTCCAGACAGACCTGACGTCAAATGCGGAACTAACTGTCTCTTTCTCTGCACAGGCTTCTGAACTGGCGGAACCGGACTTGTCTGAAATGCCAGAGTCCACGCTCTCAGTGTCCCAGTCCTCCTCACACAGAGGTAACGAAGGCTTGATGTATGGAAACAAAGGATGGGCTAACTGAATCTGCCTTTCCTCGTCCCAGTTTTCCTCAGAAGGAGGCAATACTACCCTTTTGTAAGGATAGAGTGGATGGGCTAAAGGGATTGTCCCTTCGCTATCCATTAAACTTAAGAAACTACTTGAAATTGAACTTACTAAACTAGGGAGTTAATAAACAACAATATAACAAACTATTTGAACTTGAACTTATTGAACTAGGATATAAATGAACAACAAACAAACAAATTATTTAAACTCAACAAAGAACAATGAACTAACAAACTTATTTACTAGAACTAGCGTGAGCAACAGAAAGAACCAGCTTTTCCACGCACTTTGACCAGGTAAACACTAATTTGTACAAGTTGGCTTTAGTGAACCACTTAAGCACAACTTGCCGCTTTATCACTAATTTTCTGAACTATATAACCTCCTTAATCTGGTACCCTTAATTAAACTAATACACAAGGCACTCGAACTCAGCACCCGTTACACACTGTTTCCAGCGGATACGAGCACTTCACCCGGCCGCACTTGTGTAAAAGTGGAAATTATTCTAACTAATCCTATTCTTGCTATACTGACTATCTATAACTAACCAAAACCCTCCCTTAATACCACTAATCTATTCTAATAACGATGGCTCCAGGCCCAAAGTCAGCGACACTATGAATCGAACGGCTCTCGTCCCAAACGATACTGTCGCACAGACTCGCAGTCAAAGGCGTCCGAACTAAAATTCAGCGGCACTTCCAAAATGAAAGGCTACTAAACTCCAGACTCGGTCGCACTTCAAAAGCTCGAAGGCGCCAGACCGCTGAACCGGCAGCACGTCGCGACCACAGGCCAAAGACCCCAAGTCAGTAGCACGTCGTACCTCACGACCCCTAACCTCACTTTCCTTCCCGACCCACTACGCCTATCCTAACCTCAACGTCAACGCGACGCTGCAAGACCGCCTCTCTTCGTCCACGTCTAACCTTCCTCCCTTCCGAATTTAAACCGCTGCCACCAGTGTTAAGTAGAGGAGGCGGAATAAGGTAGTCGGGGAGTTGGGTTTAGTAGTGTATTGACTCCAAGAGAGCGTCTCACAGAATGGCACTGCTAGGTGAGCGGTGCCTGCTTTTATAGGCCAAGAGAAGATGAAGGAGGAGTGAAAGGTGGTGGGGCGCAGAGCAGTGTTGTGACTAGCCGCTAGATGGCGACACCTTATAATGCTGGTTGGGCTACCAGCCACCAGAGGGCGACACGGTATAAAGATGGTGTCCCAGGGTATAAACAAAGAAAAGGGTTATGATGCCCATGGTATGAAATAGGTGACTTTAATGGTCTGCTCTACGTAACAGTACAAACAGAGACAGAAACAAGCAACAATAAACAGAGATCAGAACAGGGAACACACAAAAACACCCTCCTCAAAAACACCCCCCTCTGAATTAAAATGTATTTTTTTATATTCTTGCCATCTTTTTGGGTTATTTAATTTTTCTTTTTTAGAATGTAATTATTATTAATTTTTAATGAGACACATAACTTAAAAAATATTTTTATTGATTTTGAGGTTTATAAAATGATTTCTCGTATTTTAAAAGTTCTTTGGTTGTCTTTTAAACATTTTATTTCAAAATCCTTCTTTTGAATAACATTTCCTACCTATTCACATGAGCGTGGAGGTCCGCCGTGTCCATTCTTATTTTTCATACCAAAAACAGGGCCGGACTTGGCAGGCCACTCTCTAGAGTCTACAAACGCTGTACCTAATAGTGGGGGTACACAATAGTACGTTCGCTATAGGGTGCTCCCACAAACGAGGACCCTCGCCCCGTTAGGTTAGGTTAGTAGAGTTCGCCACCTCTTTTTGTAAGCGAACGGACTATTGGACTATCGGGCACCCGCACCACAAGGGGTAGGGGAAGTGGCCTGTAAAAGTAGTCACCTAACTGTGGATCGTTGTTTTTGGTATGAAAAATAAGAATGTCAGCGGCGGACCACCGAGCTCGTTTAAATAGGTAGAAAATGTTGTTTAAAAGAAGGATTTTGAAATAAAATGTTTAACAGAGAACCACAGACCTTTTAAAAAACGACAAATTATTTTATAACGCTTAAAATCAATAAAAGTATTTTATAAATTATGTGTCTCATTTAAAAACCATTATCATTCATTTATAAAAACGGAAAATGAAATAAGACACAAGAATGTCAAGAAAAAAAGAAAACTACATTTTAATTCAGAGGTGGGTGTTTTTGAGGAGGGTGTTTTTGTATTGACCCTCAGAACAAACCGTTGGAAGCTAAAAGCCGAAAAAGACATTACTATGAGAACTTAAAAGAAATTCCTGAAAAATACAGCAAACAAAGAGAGAATTCACAAAGAAATAAACTTGAGAGCTCTGATCAAACCAAAAAAGACAAACTTATTGAAAATTACATGAAAGAGATCACAGAGGGTCCTACTCATATCTGTTCATGCTGTGGTCAAATGAATTTTTTCAAATCTATTTCATACATGACAGAGTTCTCACATTCATCATCATTTCAACTAAAACCTATTTGTATATACGATTCCAAAAATAATGATAAATACTGTTGTATCGAGCATTAAATTGTAAACAAGACCTTTAACCTGATCTGGTAGCTACCATGCGGGGCGCCATCTTGGATGCATCCATTCCCTACCTAGCAACAATAACCAGTCTACTGGCCCATTCTCTGCTCCTTATACACACTACAATACCCCTTCCATTTCATTCACTTCTTCCTGATGTTCCTCTGCATTTCCTTTATAAACAGCCGCTCGCCCTTGGAGCGGTGCACTCTGACTCAGACCTGCCTGAATAAAGCCACACTGCCCAACTGAGCCTTTGTCATTCCCTGCCCTGCCCAATACAACAGTGGTGACAGCGGTCTACGGTCTGCAAGGGGGAAGGAAGGCAAGAGGAGTTAGACAGGCATACGGTCTCAGAGCGCCGCGAGGACGGGTTAGCCTGTGGTCAAGCGACCACTGCGCTCCGCCGAGCAAGCCTAGTAGCCGCGTGGTCGGAATAGCCTGTGGTCAAGCGACCGCTGCGCTCCGCCAGGCGAAGTTGAGCCGCGTAGTCTGAAAGTTGAAGGGTTAACCTGTGGAAAAGGAACTGAGTCCCGCTTGCCGGATTGACCTGTTCTTTGGAAGCTGCGTTCCGACAACGGAGTAGTTACAGTCACAGTCGAGTCCGTCCACGTACATTGACCTGTCGCAAGACTGCGTCGTATTTGGCGGTTCGGGGTGCATAGCTGCTTAAAGTAAACGTTGACCTGCATTGACCTGTGGGGGTTGCGCTGTCTGTCAGACATTAGCCTGCCCTTGCTGAGTCGCGAATCGACACATAAGCAAACCAGAAAGTCACGTTGACCTATTAGTACTGCGTCGCCTAGGGGCATTGACCTGTGCTAATTGCGTTGTGGGTTTTTGTGTGTAGCGGTAGTTACATACGCGTGTTCGCACGTTGACCTGCTAGTGTTGCGTCGTCTACGGACAGTGACCTGCATTAGTTGCGTTGTACGACTCGTACGTAGAAAATAGCCGAAGGTTGTCAAGGGAAAGGATTTTATTCGGTCATTCCCTACAGATGCCGTTGTACGTGCCGTACGTCGCTCCCGACCTGTCCTGGTATTCCGGGGAGGATTGGTCTGACACCACGACCGTCAGTGAGGCTGCCAGCTCGTCAGGAGTGTCCAGCAGCAGTTCCTGTAACACCATTACAGATTACAGGACCACCATCACGTTTGGCGCTGACGGGAGCACGTCACACACACGTACCCCTGTGCGTTCCTATTCGTCCGGAGCAAGTTCAGCTAGCTCCTGTAGTTCACTTGACTCTGCAGGCCAGCTGAATCAGTGGGCTGCCACCACCTCCCCCACGTACTGCGTGCCTTATCCAGGGGCACCGCCATCCACCTGGAAGACATTTGGAGAGCGAAAACGTGAATTCGAGGAACAGGGCAAGTCCTTTATGACCATACGGTATAAGGCGAAAACTCTCCGGCCCAATCCCAACCACCGTTGGTGGTAAAAGTCATCGTTTCGACTTGCAAAAGGGGGAAGGGGGAGTCAAAAGGGGGCAGCGTCGCAGAGGCACACACGGTATCCAGCGTCGCAGAGGCACACGGTATCCAGCGTCGCAGCGGAACAGGCGTCACATCACATCCAGAAATGGAGCAGCAACAAATCCAGCACGTCGATGTCGGCGTGGGCGAAGCAGTAGTCCGAGGCCGTGGCCGTGGCCGTGGCCGCGGCGCCAGGAGAGCCAGAGGGGCCCGAGGGGGCCGCGGAGGCCGCGCACAACAACAGGCGGCAGCAGCAGGGCCACAACTGCGACGAGTTTTGCGGCCGGTTCGTCGCTATGGCTACGACGACGACGGAGAGGAAGCCGACCACAACGAGGCCATGGACGTCGACGAGCACGTCCAGGACGACGCCATGGACGCCGATGACGGCGCCGATGATGATTTCCGTGGCTTTGCGCCACAGCCACAGCAGCAGCACCAGCACCAGCCAGACCCGCTGAACCATCCACTGAGGGTCCACGTCGTGGAGGGGCCGCCACCAGACCAATGGAACCAGATGGCAGCACTGGCAGTCGCCGCCGCCAACCAAGCTGCACAACAAGCAGCGCAGCAAGTCCAACAGAGACCGAGAGAATCGAGGCATGAGAAACTAGATGCGCCTGAATACGATGGCAAGACCTGCTACGGCATCTACCGGGCGCAGTTCCAGGCCGCAGCAGAGGGCAACAACTGGTCCGAGGAGGCGAAAGGGCGGCAGCTCCTACGCAGTCTTCGCGGGGACGCCACCCACGTCATCGCACTCCTCAGCGACCAAGGCCAGCAGCACACATTCCAGAACTTGGATACGGTCCTGGCGCGCACCTACACGATAGACCAGTCGTTGTGGGAGCGCAGGGCTGCGTTCGAAGAGTTGGTCCAGAAGCCGAACCAGTCTTTCCGGGACTGGGCCAACGAAGTGGAACGAGTGGGGCGGAAGTACCTCGCCAACCACAACGAGCGCCAAATCCAGGAGGAGTTGGTGCGCCGATTCATCCGGGGGCTCCACGATCCTGCCCTGGTGCGCAGGATGGCCTACGCGTCCGTCGACACCATCCAGGATGCGATGCGTCACCTCAGTCGGGGCGCTCGTTGGACATGGGTCCGTCCACCTCCAAGGGGCCTGCCACCAAGGTCCGCCGCGTCAACTACGACGACGACGAGGAGGACGACGACGCAACTGGCGAGGTTGAAGTCCAGGCCCTCGAAGAAGAGGCCGCTGGCCCATCGCACACCTCGAGCACCCAGACTGGAGGCCGAGGCAGCCGAGGAGGCCGTGGAAGCCGTGGGGGCCGTGGAGGCCGAGGGGGACAGTCCAGCTCTGGAACCCCGTTTTGCTCGTTCTGCAAAACCAACACCCACTATACGAATGAGTGCAGAAGCAAACCATACTGCACGTACTGCAAGACGGAAACGCACTACACCAGGGAGTGCAAAAAGAGGCCTCAAGGCAACAACAACAACAACAACAACAATAGCAAGAAAGATGTTGAATGCTATCATTGCCACAAGAAGGGGCACTACAAAAACGAGTGTCGCTCCTTGATGCGTCAAAACAGTGGCAACAACGGCGGAGGCAACAAGGGAAGCAACAAGGGTCAGAATGGTGGCCAAGTTGCTAATTACCAATTGCCGGTATTCCCACCTGAAGCACTGCAGGCCGCCATGGCCATGTACCAGTTTGCCAACGCCGGTCGCCCCAATAACAATAATGGCAACAACGGAAATGCCGGAAATAATGCCGGAAATAATGGCAACAACAACACCAACAATGGTGCCCAGTTGGCTGTTTTGCCATTTGTCCCAAACAACCAGGGAAACTGATAAGTGCCTCACCTAGACCGGAGAAGGAAGAGGTACAACAACATCAGAGTCAAGTTCCTCCGGAAAAACAGAAAACCTTACCTGTCCAAATGGATTCCAGTTCCGCTCCAGTGCTGGGGGCAAGGAACAACGGGAAGGATGAGTCACCACCAGCACCAGAGCCTGAAGAAAGAAATGAAGATAAGGCTTCGTGCAACATGTGCAGCACTATAAAAAGGATGGCACCAATAGTGCAATGCAAAATCGAAGGCCGAGCTGACTCAGCGGTCTGTGATACTGGGGCTGGTATCACCGTGTTCAAACGAACCAGAATGGAGTTGCCAGTGGCAAAGCTAAAAATGAAAAGTGCCACCTCGCACAGGGCTAATCTCTATGGTCCTGTTGCTACTCAAGTTGATCTTGGGGGCAAAATATATGAGTTCCCTGTTTATGAAGCAGACATTGAGGAAAATCTACTGGGGTATGATTTCCTAGACCACTTTGATGCAGTGATACATGTTCGCAGAAAGATTTTACAGTTGGAAAATCACAGTGTACCCATACAACGGGGCATGTCGAAACATAAAGGTGATTTTGACAGTGGTAAAGTGTATTACCTTGTCAGGTCTCGTACCAAATTGCTACTGAGGCCATTTGCAGAAAGACAAGTAGACACGGTTCTTGAAACTGATGTCATGGCTGATGAGCTGGAGGAAACCAGCGCCGTGTCGGTCGAAGCCACGTCTGGGGTGAATTTAAGGAAGTTGGTGCCCGACGAATTGTCCAAAGTTGGGTCATCACTTCTGCATCCACACGGCGGGGCTGGCACCGGCATGGGGAACCTGAAACAAAACGGAAAATCGTTGATATCAACAAAGGCAGGGCCACAGACGTCCAGCGAGGAAATCCAGCCAAGTGGGATAAACAAAAATGGTCTCAGTGTTTTACGACTTGGGTTGTTTGTTTCAAACCCGATCACGTCTAAACCTATTACAAAATTACCCAATTCGGTTGTTTTACAGTCAGGCATTGTGCCGTGTGTCACTGCACCCTTCCAAGTTGCTATCCAAAGCTTGGGAGATAAGTGTGTCGAAATCCAAAAGTACACCATTCTGGGAGAAGTCTATCTCCTGCACCCATTGGAGTATGACGGCTTTTCTCATGAGGAGGAAGAGGTAAGTGACAATAAGGATAATGAAAATGAAGATTTTTCAGTGCTCAGGACTGAGTTAACAGCAGCAGACAAACTCAAAGGGCTGCATGAAGTTAAACCCTTTGATGGGGTGGAAATCAACACAGTGCCTAACAAGCCACCCATTCCAGCAGGGGAAAAACTCCCTGAAGATTTGCAAAGTCTTGTTGACAGAAGCAAACACTTGGATGCAGATCAGAAGAAGCAGCTGGAAGCAGTGCTGAGGGCAAATCATGATGTGTTTGCTCCAGACAACTTCTCGTTTGGCACATGCCCATGGCTCATGTTCAGAATTGATACAGGGGACCACAAACCTATCAAACTGAATGCAAGACCAGTCCCTCTACATTACAGGAAAGATGTACGGGAAACATTCCTGAAATACCTCAGGATGGGAGCCATAAGACCAAGCCAGTCAGCATGGGCTTCGCCAATCCTGTGCGTGCCTAAAAAGACTGGAGAAGTACGGGTGTGTGTGGATTACAGGGCTCTTAATGCAATCACAAGAGTTCCTGCAGCCCCAATCCCACGTACCCAGGAACTTTTACAGCATTTGGGAGGCAAATCTGTCTACCATTCTTTTGATTTGGTCACGGGTACCACAATCTGGTGGTACACCCAGATGACCAACAAAAGACAGCTGTGATCTTGTCAGAGGATCTAGGCTTACCTTGTAGGCAGTACGAGTACACCCGCCTTGGGTTTGGGCTCTCAGCAGCTCCAGGAGCATTCCAGCAGGTAGTAGACAGACTCGTCACCCCTGCACTGGAGCCCACTGCAGACGACGACCTGGGCAACACGGTGGCTGCCTACATCGACGACGTATGCATCGCCGGTGATAACTTCGATCAGATGTTGCAACGCCTGCAAGCACTGTTCAACCGAGTCCGAGCTGGGGGCTTTCTTCTTAAAGCTAAGAAGTGTGAGCTTTTCCAGCCCGAAGTTTCATTCCTGGGGCACCGTCTCTCTGCAACAGGAATAAGGACTGATGAGAAGAAAGTAGAGAAAATCACGCATTGGCCTGAGCCAAAGGACGTCAAAGAAGTCCGGTCTTGGCTAGGATTGGTGCAGTACTACAGCAAGTATGTCCCTCATCTGGCAACCAAAGCAGCACCAATATTCAAACTCTTGAAAAAGGACGTGAATTTCAATTGGTCCAAGGAGTGTAAGGAGGCTTTTGATAGTATTAAAAAGCAACTTACAACAGCTCCAATTTTGGGCACACCGGATGTCACCAAAGGACCATTTACTGTCACCTGTGACGCCAGTTTGACTGGCCTGGGGGCAGTCATTACCCAGGAACAGGATGGTAAAGAGGTAACAATTGCCTACTGGTCAAAAGCACTCACAGCTCCGCAGAGAAATTACTGCACTACTCACAGAGAGCTGTTAGCTTTGGTTGAATCTATCAAAGCATTCAATCATTATTTGGCGGGAGCGCCATTTGTTGTGAAATCAGACCATGCAGCTTTGCAATGGCTAAGAAATTTCAAGAATCCAACTGGCAAGTTAGCCCGATGGCTAGAGAAACTGGCGCCATACAAGTTCCAAGTGGTTTATGAAAAAGGAACCCATATTGGACATGCTGATGCTTTAAGCAGAAGGCCTGCAAGACCTTGCAATGACAAATGCAGAAAATGCAATACCTTGGAGGAGAGGGATGCCGCAGAAGTAGCAGCAGTCAGTCGAGTCCAAGAAGCTGGAAGTTTTCACTTAGTCCACGTAAATGACTCCATCATGAACAGCCCAAGTCATATTCCCTTAATACATGCAGTCAGTCATGACGGCAAAATGGGGAAAGGCTTAGCACGCCAACTGGACCAGGAGTTTGGCATCAAACAAGAGTTCCTGAAACACACAGAGAGAGGATGTCCTGGTTTAATTTGGGTTGAAAGAGGACACAGACTAATTGTGAACGTCATCACAAAAGTCAAGTATCATGAAAAGCCAACACCAGAGGAAGTGGAAGTGGCACTACTCCTGTTAAGGGACTGGCTAGAGGCTAGTAAAATAACAGAGTGGTGTTTGCCACTATTTTCTTGTGGTTTAGACAGGCTACATCAATCGGACCTGATCGAGATGCTTCATAGAGTATTTAAAGACTCTAATATGAAAGCATACATGTACCATTTCACACCATCAGAAGCGGTATATCACTGGAAAACTTGTGCGCCTGGATGTAATTTATGCACTGTGGAAGACAGGCAGTGTATAACACCAAACTTGGAAGAAGTTACCTTGAACTGGACAACAATAATTCCCGATGGAATTCCTTCTTTCCATATGATCAGGGATCAACGCCTTGATGAGGGAATTATGCCCATAGTCATTGCAGTTCAAGAAGGAAAACGGCCACCACTCCAAGATGTGGTAGGTTATGGGCCATGGACCCGAACTCTCTGGCATCAGTTTGACTCACTCAAAATTGAGGGTCAGTTATTGTGGAGGCGTTTTGAACACCCCAGTGGCATAGCTGAGAAGGAGAGACTTCAGTTAATATTGCCAGCCAAACATGTAAAAGCAACAGTGCAGTCATACCACAGTCAGCTGGGATCTGCAAATCATTTTGGAGTCACCAAAACGCTTAATTACCTGAAGCGATTTTTCTGGTGGCCTGGTATGCAGAGTGACGTCGCAGAAGTCATTTCTCAGTGTGAGAGATGCCGACGTGGGAATGGTCCTAATCAGAAGACCAAAGTTCCCTTGAAGCTGTACAGAGAAGGCTTGCTTCATGGCCGCTGGCATGTTGATGTCGCTGGACCCCTGTACAAAACACAAGAAGGTTATCAGTGGGTACTGGTAGCGGTCGAGGCTTTCTCTGGCTGGCCAGTGGTTTCACCAATGAAGACACAAACAGCAGAAGAAATTGCCAAAACACTGGTCAGAGATGTGTTTTCCGTGTTTGGATCTCCATTATCGGTCCTTACGGATAAAGGCAAACCTGTGGAATGCCAGCTGATAAGAGAAATAATGGAACTCTATCATATCCGCAAGTATCGGACAACAGCTCAACACCCATCTGCCAATGGCAAAGCCGAGCGCTGGATTCGGACTTTGAAGGACAAGCTACGAATTCTTATGAAGAATGCCAAAGAAGATTGGCTAGATTACCTGCCTTTCATTGCTCAGGCGTATCGAAACTTACCCAATCCAGTCCATGGTTTCTCGCCATATGAGGTTATGTTCGGCGCTCCGATGCGGACTCCGCTCACTTTGACGAGAGAGTCGCCGCCGAAACTGCCGGACATCAGTGATTTCCCGTACCAATTGCGGAGAAATCTCATGGAAGTCCATGAACAAGTCCGCAAGATGTCTCATGAAGCCGCAAATAAAATGAAACAGCGATATGATCTCACTGCGAGCTTGGCGCCTTTTAGGCCTGGAGACAAGGTTTTCCTGTACGACAGAGCTCGGAAAACAGGAGAAATGGGAAAACTCAGGCGGAAATGGCTAGGTCCATTTACCGTGATTGACATAATAAATGACTGCAATGCCCGGATTCGAGAAGACAGAAATCCGCTAAATCTTCAACTCGTCCATCTCGACCGCCTCACTCCGTTCCCGCTCAGCGCAGATGTGCGCGCAACAGTTGGTGACGTCACAGACGGCGATACCCCGGGCGCTTGGCTTAACTACGTGGGGGTAGTCCCTACTCCGTGACCACTGCTTCGGCAACACCGCTCCAGGTGGCTGGCGCCAGGGGTGCAAGGGAAGGCCCGCTCGCAGGGGGCCGCCACGCGCTGGCGCCTATGCCAAGGGTGCATTGTTGGACCCAAAGGCAGCAAAGGGTTGGAAGGCGGAGAAAATTGGCGTTGGTTGCAGCAGTGAAAGCAGTAAAAACGAGTTTTGTGACGAAGCAAGAAAGTGTGATTGGGAATGAAGCCAGAGGTAAAGAGTGCAGTGAAGAGACAAGCAAGGGCATTGGGCAGCAGCTACAAAATCCCGAGACGGTTGCAGCGAAAGACAGAGAGAACGAAGAAGACTTCCCCACTTGAACAGGGAATTCAGCAAGGGGTTGAAACAGCGCGTCGGGCCATGCAGGCTAGGCGAGCAGAAGTAGACCGAGTGGCAGCAACCTGGAGGGCCAAATTCAAGCCCAGCCAGTCGCTACAGAGGGAGGTTTCGGCACCACCACCGCCTAAACAAGTCCACGACGATTTACGGCGTGCGGAGCAACAAAAAAGGCACCAGCAACATCAGCAACCAGACACAGAGCTGGAGCAAGAGATCCAGGAGCTTGAGGCCACACTGGAAAACACCATGCTGCGGACAGATCGACCCACCTGGTGGGAGCTTGTACAAGAGGAGGAAAGTGGGCAGGACTGGAAGGTGATCCAGGCAGCAGAGAAGCTTGTGGGAGGAAATGAACTGGACTGGAAGACGATCCAGGCAGCAGTGGACAGCCTTGAACCCAGTTTTAAAAGGGGAGCCTTGAGGTGTTCACACTGAACGAAAAGGACCTTGAGGTGTTTGCACTGAACAAAAAGGACCTTGAGGACTGTATGGATTTAGAGATTCCACAGTCCGAGGCAGTGGCCATTGAAAGCGGGATCCTGGAGGATTTTATCCTGAATGATGAGGAAGAGGAGCAGTTGGACGCCCAACAGACTCCAGATGTTCAACAGGCTCCAGACGATCAGCAGACTCCAGATAACCAGCAAACTGCGGATGATCAGCAAACTCAAGACCAGGTTCCAGCTGTTCAGCAGGCTCAAGTCCCAACAACTCGACAACGGACAAGATGCAGCAGGTGTGGGGGCCGAGGACACAACAAAAAGACATGCGATTTCTTAAGTAAAACTGAGAAAAAACGCTTTGCCAAAGAGTTGAACTTGGACTTACGGGTGCTCACTCCCAAGAAACCTCGGGGTACAACAGCAAAGGAGTCCAGCATGGATGTAGAGGCCATTATTAGGGCAATGGCTCCGCCACCTCCTCTTCTAGAACAACTGAAATAGTTAAAAACAATTATCAAGTAGAATTATATAAATTATTGAAATCTTAAGTGTGAAAATCATATCACATTAGTTATTTGTTTATGATCTCTAAGTCTTGATCTCAAGTTCTAGCCTAAGTTTTATAACTTACCGCTTAAGTATCGCGTATAAATTATTCTTGAATTATAATGTTCTTGTTGTGCAGAAACCACTGTGTTATCGTTCCCTAATCATTCTCCATACTCCTATCTTTTAAAATAAATTGAAGTTAATGCTGCTAGAGAGTGTCTCGTTAACCTGTCAGAAATGGCTGTGTTGAGTGCTCTACACAAACCAACATAGGAATCGACCTGTTCAGGGACAAGTCCTGAGCTGTGTCCCATGTTGACACCACACATTACTCTAGGGAGCACCAATTAAATTAAATTTAAAACTTACAATTTTCACTGGTGATTACAAAGCAGCCATGCCGAGCAAAGTAAGCTGGAGTGGAGTGACTAAGTGAGTCAAAAGCCGCGCAGAGACCGGTACCACTTGAGTCAAATGAACGGACGCGGGAGTAAAACAAAATATGAATGGGGAATGATCATACAGTGTAGAGTCCAATGAGCAGTAATGACAATAGAGACACATGAGATCCAAGAGAGAAAGAATGAGTGTGCAAGGGAACAAATGCTTGTAACAGGGAGTTTGACCTCAGTAGGTGACAGAGCAGTAAGCTAGTCAGTTGAACCAGAGTTATCATGGAGAGTTTGACTTTAGGTGCAGTTTTGACATTTTCTGTCTTGGTAGTAACCTATCTATTTTTGAGGAGGAAGAGAGTACAAGTGGTGTATATAGAAGGAAATATTGGAGCTGGAAAATCAACAATTTTGAGAAAACTAAGTGAGCAAAAGAAGTATCAAGTACGAGAGGAGCCTGTGGACAAATGGGTGAATCTAGATGGAATTAATTTGTTGAATCAAGTGAGCAAGCAGCCTGAAAAATGTGCTTTTATGTTTCAAATTTACGCTCTGGTAACAGTATGGGAGCAAAGCATGAGTAAAGTCTCAGGCACATTGATCATGGAAAGGTCAGTCCACAGTGTGGAAAAACTATTCTCTGAAGTACTAATCAAGAACGGCCACTTACAGCAACAGCAGTTAAGGGTACTTCAGGCAGTGTCAAGGATACTAAGGGTTTTCTCAAACGGACAGGAACATTTTATTTACTTAAGGCTCCCAGCACAGGAGGCTTTTAAAAGGGCCTATGGGCGTGGTCGCCAGGAGGAGAATTCACTAAAACAAGAATACTTCGACCAACTACATCACAGAATGGACGAGTGGTTGCTGCAGGAGGAGAGTCTTCCTGTGACCATTGTCAACGCCAACCAGTCCAAGGAGGCCGTCTACAGGGACGTGCTAAGGACACTGGAACAACTTGGACTATGAGTTAAGTATACTGGGTAAAGCCGGAAAACACTGGCTAGGTTTTAGACAAGCAGTTTAGTTTCGGTGCCATTAGTTAGGTTTAGCTAGTCAGACTGGCGCCAAGGCGATCCGTAATCCAGAGTAGACGGATGAGGCATGCCCCTCCTAAGGAGTGGGTGTGGAAGCTGTAGGAGTGGATTTTGTTGTGGTGTTGTTTGTGTGTTACAGGTCAACAGAGCGACGTGGTGACTAACTTGAGATTTCTGGGTTCTACCTTCAGGCGAGAGGGAGTACCCTGGGACGGCACCCACACACCCGTGGAATGTACCCTGGGGGAAGTAACTCGAGGCCTACGTTGGGACGCCCATTCTTTATTTTTCCTTTTTGTTTACGTGTGAGGTCCTAGTCAAGGGATGGACAACCCTGAGGCTAACCACTGTCGGGGGACCTCGCATGTTTTTCAGTACAAGTCAGAAGTATCAGTCAAAGTCAAGTCAGCGCTGGAAGAAAATTTCACAATTTAATGTTAAAAACGAAAACTTTTGCAAGCAGAGGCTAGAATTGTTAACTTAAAGGAAGTTTCCGTTTTTCTTTTAGGAGGGAGTAGTGTTGTATCGAGCATTAAATTGTAAACAAGACCTTTAACCTGATCTGGTAGCTACCATGCGGGGCGCCATCTTGGATGCATCCATTCCCTACCTAGCAACAATAACCAGTCTACTGGCCCATTCTCTGCTCCTTATACACACTACAATACCCCTTCCATTTCATTCACTTCTTCCTGATGTTCCTCTGCATTTCCTTTATAAACAGCCGCTCGCCCTTGGAGCGGTGCACTCTGACTCAGACCTGCCTGAATAAAGCCACACTGCCCAACTGAGCCTTTGTCATTCCCTGCCCTGCCCAATACAACAATACATAGTCTGCAATACTTGTAAACCAAAATTAAAATGCCACACAACACCAACAAATGCACTTGTAAATGGGGGAAATAACTAGAACATACCCCTCCTGGAACTTACCCCCTGTATTTTAAATGCATTTTTCCGATTTTTATCGCATAAATACGATTTATTCCAAAATTCTGTCCTTTCTGATTTAAAACAAAATAAAATAAAAAAAATGCGTGAAAAAATTGTTAAAGCGTAGAATATATTTTTATTTTACTTCTCAATTTAAAATCATTTAAAAAAAAAATACACATGCATTTTTATTTATACTAGAGATAAGGGGAGAAATATAAACCTGCAGTTACAAGTCGCAGTGTTAGCTAGGAGGAGACACTGTTGACGCCCGCGGAATTTTTCATACCGGAAAGTGACCCATCTCCTGGCCTCGCTCCGGGTGTTGCTCTATTTGCAGAGGGATCTCCTCTCCCAGCGGCCACAAACGCTGGACCTTATGGTGGGGGTAGACAAAAGTTCGTTTGTTTTAGGGTGCTCCCACAAACGAGGTCCCTCGCCCCGTTAGGTTAGGTTAATAGAGATCGCCCCCTCCTTTTTTAAAGCGAACGGACTATCGAGCACCTGCACTACAGAGGGCGGAGCAAGTAAAGCAACACCCGGAGCGAGGCTAGGTAATGAATCACCTTCCGGTATGAAAAATTCCGCGGGCGTCAACGGTGTCTCCTCCTAGCTAACACTGCAACTCGTAACTGCAGATTAATATTTTTCTCTTTATCTCTCGTATAAATGAAAGTGCATAGGTAATTTTCTTTGAATGATTTTAAATTGATCAGTAAAATAAAATTAATTTCTACGCTTTAACAATTTTTTGGGAATGGCTCATTTGGTCTACGCACGTAAGTCCGAAATATATTATTTTATTTTAAAAAGATTTTCGATCAAGTGTGCACATTCGAGCAAATAAACTGCCAGTTTGGCACACTTGTTCGAAAAAAAATATTTTATTTTTCGGAGAAGTGTGCGAAAATACTCTGAAAAATCCCCGTTTTGGCACAGGTGTTCGAAAAAATTATTTAATTTAATTTGTATTTTTAACAAATTATCGTAATTGCACGAGTTGGCGCGGGAGCACCGTTTGAATCGGATGGCCAGGGCGCCAGGAAACGACGTCATGCTACATCTTAACTCTCTCGAGTCGTATGAAAATGTTTTGATCTGGTCACGCACCGCCTTCTCAAACGACTGCGTAGAGTACTCGAGAGAAGCCCGAAGAAGCAGAAGAAGAACGCAGAGAATTCGCGCGTTTCCGAACCTCGTTCTAAGCTGAGGAACTAAATGAATTCCAAGTCGGAGAATGTTAAAAACCGCTATGGGAAATACTAGTGAACAATATGTGACATATGATAAATAACATCCAATTTCACTCCAAACTGCCCTCGGGAATGTCCGTTCTGGAAGTGTATAGTAGGGTCACACAGCGCAGCAGCACTCCGCGCGGCCCGAGGATTCAAATCTCCGGGTTGCGCGGAGGAGGCATGCGCTGAGTGATCCTACCAAAGAGTCGTGACATACCGTCAGCGAGAGCTAAGCCTCCAGAAAGTTTGAGTTGGCTCGTGGCTGACGCCGTGGCGGAGATACTCTCGTCTGTGATTACCCTCATACCGATTCCGCTTTTCTTCTTCTTACGCGTCTTCTCCACTTCCGGTTTGAGCTTTCCCGAAATACCCTATAGTGAGATTAACCAAAGGTGGTGGCCGGTTTGATCAGGTTAAGGGCTCCTGTGAACGACCTGCCTGGTGTGCAGCCGACGCAGGCGAAGTACTTGACACCTCTCAACTATACTTATTGTCATTTGTTCATCACTGACCTCTATATCCTTCTCGCGCGTCTGTACAAATCGTACATATGTACTGAGTTCGTCCTTGCAGCCGTTCGACAGTAAAATGGAGGGGTGCTGTCAGTGTCAGTAACAGTGAACTTCACATGTCGTCCTAAATCCCGGTCGAACAAAAGCATCAGAGTCAACTCACTGTGACTTGGCGCGGGGAGCGGTTAGCGGGAAGTGAAACCGAAGAACCGAAAAAGCGGGGGTTTGTTGCAATAGAGGCTTCCAATGAGACTGAGGAAGGGAAGCTGAAGACCAAATACACTTCCAGAACGGACACTCCCGAGGGCAGTTTCTAGTGGGAAAGGATGTTTTTCAGGGGCTGTTCACGTATTAAGTCACACTTACAGGGGAAGGGGGGTCCGTGTCAAGCGTGACAGCACGATCTTAAATGCATGAAAAAGTTAGCCCCGTGACAATAGGGGGGGGGGGGGGGGCGGTAAAGAATTGGTCAAACTAGCGTGACTTAATATGTGAACAGCCCCTTACCACAATTGTCGTACAATCGTTCGAGAAGGCGGTGCGTGACCAGATCAAAATTTTTTCATACGACTCGAGGTAGTTAAGATGTAGCATGACGTCATTTCCTGGCACCCTGGCCATCCGATTCAAACGGTGCTCCCGCGTCAACTTGTGCAATTACAATAATTTGTTAAAAGTACAAATTAAATTAAATAATATTTTTCTAACAACTGTGCCAAAACGGGGATTTTTCAGAGTATTTTCGCACACTTCTCCGAAAAATAAAATATTTTTTTTCGAACAAGTGTGCCAAACTGGCAGTTTATTTGCTCGAATGTGCACACTTGATCGAAAATCTTTTTAAAATAAAATAATATTTTTCGGACTTACGTGCGTAGACCAAATGAACCCATCTCAATTTTTTACCCATTTATTTTTTATTTTATTTTGTTGTAAATCATAAAGGACGGAATTTTGGAATAAATCGTATTAATGCTACAAAAATCGGAAAAATAAATTAAAAATACGGGGGGTAAGTTCCAGGAGGGGTATGTTCTAGTATGTGTCCTTCATCTGCATCACATGGGGCTCAATAACCCTGCAGAGTCAACACTATAAGCCATGCAATAATTATAAATCATTTACCATTAATAAAAGAATAATAACGGAATGGTGGGGATCATTCGGCGCGGGGCTCAATGATGGCGACCCCCTTAGTACATTATCAGTTAATTTTAAATCCATGATAATTTCAATCCACCATGCAGTTTCAGTATTGCTGACTGCTGACATTACCTAATTACCATAAGTGTAACACAGCAATGATGTGAGTCAGTAAATTTAAGAAACTTCAGGAAATGGAAACCATTACTTAAGAGAAATGTTCATGCAATTTAGGCCTACTGTTTCAATTACATTTTAAACAGACTTTGTACGTTTTGGGGCCCAAGAATATTTTCTAATTTTTTAACCCAAATTTTTTTTCAGAAAATAATTTAATATTTTAATGCATAAGTAGAATAAATAATTTAAAAAGTTTCAAGGTTGTAGACACTATACATGTTTATTAAGAAACCTTGGTACCAGCAAACATCGTCGGTACCATATTGTTACAAGTAGATAGAAGAAAACATACCAACATGTCATTACAGATTGTAAAGCAGGGCAAAATACAAACCATATAAGTCTCTTACCAACTGCTGATAACAGAATACATCCAAACTCCAAGGGAATATCAATGTACTTAAGGGTCAATACAAAAACACCCTCCTCGAAAACACCCCCTCCTGAATTAAAATGTAGTTTTCTTTTTTCTTGACATTCTTGTGTTTTATTTCATTTTCTGTTTTTATAAATTAATTATAATGGTTTTTAAATGAGACACATAATTTATAAAATACTTTTATGGATTTTAAGCATTGTAAAATAATTTGTCGCATTTTAAAAGGTCTGTGGTTGTCTGTTAAACATTTTATTTCAAAATCCTTCTTTTGAACAACATTTCCTACCTATTTAAACGAGCTCGGTGGTCCGCCGCTGACATTATTATTTTTCATACCAAAAACAACGATCCACAGGTAGGTGACTACTTTTACAGGCCACTTCCCCTACCCCTTGTGGTGCGGGTGCCCGATAGTCCGTTCGCTTAAAAAAAGAGGTGGCGAACTCTACTAACCTAACCTAACGGGGCGAGGGTCCTCGTTTGTGGGAGCACCCTATAGCGAACGTACTATTGTGTACCCCTTCTGTTAGGTACAGCGTTTGTAGACTCTAGAAAGTGGCCTTCCAAGTCCGGCCCTGTTTTTGGTATGAAAAATAAGAATGAACACAGCGGACCTCCACGCTCATCTGAATAGAAAGGAAATGTTATTCAAAAGAAGGATTTTAAAATAAAATGTTTAATAGACAACCAAAGAACTTTTAAAATACAAGAAATCATTTCATAATGCTCAAAATGAATACAAATATTTTTTAAATTATGTGTCTCATTTAAAATTAATAATAATTGCATTCTCAAAAAAGAAAAATTAAATAACCCACAAAAATAGCAAGAATTTTAAAAAAATACATTTTAATTCAGAGGGGGGTGTTTTTGAGGAGGGTGTTTTTGTGTGTTCCCGTACTTAAATGCAGCACATTCCAAACCCCATCCAGGTATCACCAGACCTGCACAATGAGAAACTTAGTCGAGAGACTTAATAAAAGAAGCACATAATGATAAAATACTGGCATAGTAGCAGGAAAGCAACACTACCTTGACAAGTCTAGAATGCTCACAAGCTGTTTCAGTTCTCAATTCAAGAAAACCTGTATATTCCTTACAGCTGGGTTTGGGGTTAGGTTATCCATAATTTACTGAACATTCATGACATACAGTACCGAGAAACTGAATTCACTATCCGATCATGTAATCCGCTGAGGCAGCAACTTGGTAAACCCGAATTAAAAAATATCGAGAGCGTACGGTGTTTGGCGGGCGTTCGGGCCAAAATGAATATCTTCCATCGCCTACACGGGTGTCTTCAGGGCAGATACGCCTTATTGACCCTCCTAGCTATATGCAGTGACCAGCAGACGATCCGGAAACAAAACAAATGTTGTCATTACATGTGTCAACTGGAATGTTCTCACTGGATCGGAGATTATTGTTAATTTCTGTAGTAAAAGAAAATTGTGACTAGCAATTTATGGATTGCAACTTCAATTTGCTGATCGCCGACGCTGGTCTAATTCTCCGATGGGTATGCCATGGGCCTGTTTATGTGGTTTATGAGGTTTATGTGATAGATGTGAAGTCTGGAAGAAACTGTTGTACTGAGTTGGTTAGGTCCAGCAAGCACAGTCATCATCGACAGGTTGTAGAGGATAGGGAATATGGGAGCCTGTAGTCTACTGGTTCGTTTTTAAAGTACTACTTATCTTCGAAACAATCCTCAGCTGCTATCTAGTGGAGATTATGTGTTGATTAAGAGCTAACAGGGCGACTGGAAGGCAGACAACTCTTATTTCTTGCCACCATTGCCTGTCTGAGGTTCTTCTCATAAACCTTAATTGCTTTTGTCATCAAATACAGCTTTCCATTTAAGACCATCATTCACACCAAGCAGTAGACCTGATGTGTAGTAAAACTACGCATTATAATTTGTCAGATGGCTATGATGTACACGATGTGTTAAAATTAAGCATGACACATCATCGCAAACAGTTTGCGACTACCATTGCAAACAAGTCACAATGGTCATTGCAATCTATTTGCAACTTGTGCCGCTGTGCCCTAGTGATGCCTATCACAGATTTTTGCGATGGTTGAAGTTGCTCAGAATTGCGATGATCATCGCAAACTCAAAAACAGTGAGGACGTTACTTGGTGACGTCATGGGTTTGAGGGACGCAACGCGTCATAAGTTTCCGGGATGTCCGCCTAAAGTGACTAAAAAGAAACACTACAGGGTGACCCCAAAGACCCCCAAACCAAAGGAATTTTTTTTAAAATTCTGTTAGCTTTTGGAAAACAGCCATATTTTGGCATTTTTTTTTTTTTTTTGAAATTCGTAAAAGCCAGGCTAAAACAAAAATCCTACCAGTTAGCTTTATTGCAATGTTTGAAAGCATTTTAGAACCTACTTTTTATCCTGAATCTATTGCTCCATGGTAGAAAAAAATTTGGTCATGGTATCTACCACTTATTTTGGAAAATAGTATAAATTTTCACAACTTTTCCAATTTGCCAAAATACGTGGTCTGAGAAAAATTATGATGAAATTCATGGAAGACCTCTACTAATGTCTGATCATCCAAACCAAATTTTAAATGTAGCGGGCTACATTTGAAATTTGGTGGGGATGATCAGACATTAGTAGAGGTCTTCCATGAATTTCATCATAATTTTTCACTCTAACTATGGATCGGGGCAAAAATTAGTCAACAGAAGTTCACGTAAAAGATCAGAAACCAGATTTAAAAAAATATTATGACACGATCTGAACAGATATGAGTACATGACCATTAAAAAGCAATACTTTTCTTATATTTCTTCATATTTCTATTCTCAGTGACCTCCCGATTCACATTTAGACTACTCCGTTCTACAGAAGGTCAATGAGAATAGAAATATGAAGAAATATAAGAAAAGTATTGCTTTTAATGGTCATGTTGTTATGATATAGATATGGTATGGAATGGGTTAGAAGTGAAAAGGGAAGTGGTTCAGTTTGAAGAGTCTATTTTTGGAGCCGAAGGACAGGTTGAAGGTTAGGCTTGGTCCCGCCTGGACTTACCCCACCGGAGGTTGTGTCGTAGAGTTGGTGTAGCACAGTCGAACGCCCGGACGCATCTGCCCGCCGCGCGGCTCGGCGTAGCATATGAAGACTCGCAAGCGCATCGCGCTGCTCTACTTGTCGCCGGGCCGAGCGGCGAGCAGCCGGGTGCTGACTTTGCTTACCGATGCATCCGCGCGCTCGGGTAGCTGGGCTTGTGGAGGAGGTTAGGGTGTTAACACAAGCCAGGAATGAAAAGGGGCGGCCTCGTCCCTTATTGGAATGTAGAATTTAGAAGTGTGAAAATTTTGAATTTGGAAGTGCGGAGTAGAAGCAAGATGAATGCTAAATGCTAACACAACCCAGCCAGGCCCAGGTCTTGGCCATGCAGGGGTCGGTGTCCTCAAGGGGAGGTTGCGGATTGGTCGGACGAAAGCATCCGGGGTGACGAAGCACGGTCGGGCCCGGACTCTGGTCCGAGGGCGTGGTGGAGCGACTGCGAGGGGCGCGAGGCGCAAAGGCTGGGCCAGCGGTGCAAGCGTAGGCGGCCGAAGGGTGGCCTAGCCTTCCAGGCGCGGGTCTTCAGTGTGCGCCCGGCGTGGCTGGGCGCAGGTGCGACGTTAAGATGGGTATTGTCCGGGAGCGGGCGAAGGTCTTGACGTCTAGCAGCAGCGGCGGTGTCGTCCGGGAGCTGCTGGTCGGAGGATGTCCTGGGGGAGAGTCGATGGCGTCCAGAGAATATTCAGCTGGGAGACGGCTTGGTGTGACAATGGTGTTGGTAGCGGGAGATGTGCTGCTGCGCCGTGGTCACGAAGTTCGTCGGTGCCGAGATGTGCGAGTGCATACCACAGCGTGAAAGCGTTTGGATGTACGATGCTCGGCAGCGGGTGATGGTCACCGTCACCGTCGTTATCGTGCTGCGCCGACGACGTTGTTGACGGGGGTGGTGTCGGCAGGAGGGCAGGCCGCCACGCTGCTGGGGTCGAATGTGCGGACGTCCTGTGGCTCCGAGCAATGGTATCCAATCAGGGCGGCGTCCGGGCGTCCGGACAGCGACAATCGCTTGCAACAATCGCAATGATCAACAGGATGAACTTCATGGTTGCTCTAAGCTGTAACACACCAGTGGGGTTATTGCCAGACGGACCATGGGTGCGAGGAGAGAACGGGAACTGAAAAAAAGGGAGGGGGGGGAGGGGGTAGGGAAGAAGAAGAAGGAAAGGAATTCTTAATTTAAGATTTAAGCTAAGGGAGGAAAGATGATACTGATGATCTAGCCTATTCTACTCTATCAATATAAGATTAAAATTAAAATCAGTACTCTAAAAGGACTAATAGTAGTCTTAATTAGAAGTTAATGCTATGTGCACTTAGCTTAAAGGGGCGCCCTAAAATAATGTCTTGCAAGAAAAAAATAATTCAATCCCTATTTTAATAGGAAGCAGATGATACCAACTCTAAATGTCGGCCAGTTTCTTAAGGATTTAGGAAGGTTTAAAATAAAGTTGAAATGAAAGCAGAACTTATCGTTTGTTGTATTATGAGGGAGAGCCGAAGATATTTGAAAGAGAAGAACATCTCCTGAGGCAAATTTGGTAACCGGATAGTTAATTTTCGGTTTCGGTAGAGGCCCTTGGCCAAGCGAGCGAAGGCGAGGCCATAGCTGAGTGCAGGCGGAGCCGAGTCGGCGGCGTTCTGGACAACAATGCTACCCAAACACTGCGCAACAGCGACGGCAGAACGCCCCCCCCCCCCCCCGTGCAGTATACTTCTGCGTGCTCGCCTCCTGCCTCTGCATGAGAGTACAAGCCGCTGATACATATTATTGTTATTATTATCTTTATATTATTGTTAGTTGATGATAAATGTATCATCTGCTAAAAATTAAATCCCTATTTAAATAGGAAGCAGATGATACCAACTCTAAATGTCGGCCAGTTTCTTAAAGATTTAGGAAGGTTTAAAATAAAAAAGTTGAAATGAAAGCAGAACTTATCGTTTGTTGTAGTATGAATGAGAGCCGAAGATATTTGAAAGAGAAAGAACATCTCCTGAGGCAAATTTGGTAAACGGATAGTTAATTTTCGGTTTCGGTAGAGGCCCTTGGCCAAGCGAGCGAAGGCGAGGCCATAGCTGAGTGCAGGCGGAGCCGAGTCGGCGGCGTTCTGGACAACAATGCTACCCGAGCAGTGCGCGACAATCTCGCGGGGTATGCGCGACACCAACACCAACGGCAGAACGCGGCCCCCCCGTGCGGTATAATACTTCTGCGTGCTCGCCTCCTGCCTCTGCATGAGAGTACAAGCCGCTGATACATTATCTTTATATTATTGTTATTATTATTGTTGATGATAAATGTATCATCTGCTAAAAACCACGGTGGGTGGTGACGTCACGAAAAAAGAGCTTCTGCATTTACGCGCGATTTTTAAGAAGCCTCATGAGTTTTAACCAGATACGTCACCGGGTTCACCTCTTCTGTGATTCGCCCCTTTCTCCATGGCAGGGCGTATTTTTTGGGACAGTTGGGGTTGCTGCGCTGCTCGTAGTACACCCAACCACGCTTGCCAGGTTTGTAGCGTCGGGTTCGTCGATGGCGGTTGTATTCCTGGTCTGACTTCTCCTGCGACGAACGGAGGCTGTTCTGCGCGAGAAGGCGCGCCGACCACAGCTGCTCCAGGTGGTGGGCCACGGACTTGTATTCCTGGAGTAGTCGGTGAAGTTCGGCTTTTTGATGCCCTGGAGGGCACTTGTTGATGTCGAACTGGAGCGGGGCCGGGCCGGAGACGCTGGACACAAGGGGGCGCGGGGGCGCGTCCTTATTGTTGCGAACGGCGATGCGCTGCAGAGGTGCTGGAGAGAGAGATGTCGGAGTCTTCTGGCCGGATGTGACCGAGAACACAGCCGTCTGGGATGGAGAGTGTGATGTCACTCTTGTTGATGACGGGGAAGACGGTGCACTCGTTGTCGATGACGCAGTCCGCTGCAACAAGGCCTTCATCCAGGTGTTGGTTGGGTTCGACGTAGGCAGCTTAAGTTAGCGCGGTGGGGTGAATCCGAAACGGTATCCATTTTGTTTCGCCGGGGCCCAGGTCGGTGTTCTCCGTGGCGAAGAGTGTTCGGTGAGACGAAAATGTCGACGAAAATACTTCCTCGGCGGGGACGTTTTGGAGGTAGTGTAGGTTGTTGACAGTTGGTTGCTGACGAAGCGGCGCTGCTGGTGACTGAAGTAGGACGGCCGCCGAGCCGTGGCGAACGGTGATCCGCTTGTACTTGAAGCAGGCGGGGCCGCCGAACGCGTTGGCCCAGTCGATGCCGAGGATGACGTCGAGGGCGACGGTGGGGGACACGTGGAATGTGTAGGAGGCGGTGATGGGGCCGATCGTGAACTCAGCCCAGACCGCGCCGTCGATCTGCAAGGGTGACCAATCAGCCGTTCCAGGGGACTCGGTCGCCGGCTGCAGGGGAGTGCTGCTGGGTCCGATGAGTGAAGAGTTGAGCAGCGATATTTCACATCCGGGGTCGAAGAGGGCAAGGGCCGGCTGTCTGTCTACGAGGCAGTTGAACATGATGAGTCGGCGGGGGGGTGGGGGGGGGGAGGGGCATTGTCAGAGTCGCGGAGTGGCGCGCAGTCAGCGCGCACTCGCAGGGGTGCTGTGCTTGCAGGTCGGTGACACTGGCCACCGTGTACTCTGTCGCAACTGCTGCTCCGCTTCTTTCTTGCATGTGCGGGGCGAGAAGAGCGCGGCGGAGCGTGTGCTGATGGGACTCTCGCTGCCGTGGTCTCGTCGCGCCGTCCGGCTGGTGTCCTGCTTCCACGAGGAGAATTTTGAACCGCTCGCCGAGTCATGTTGGAGAATTTAAACGGTCTCGCGGTCGCCGCCGATGAAGTGCTGGGTCCGGCCGTCGCTTGTTCTCAGGCGGATGGTGATCCCGAAGATCTCTGCGACGGCTGCCAGGATGAGTTGGAGGGGGCGGTCCGCGTTGTCGCCGCGCGCTGACCCGGCGAGAAGCTGCCCGTATCGCCGCCTGTTGTCGGCGACGAAGCGCTGGTGGACTGCGCGCAGGGTAGCCTCCGCTCGCGCTGAGTGCAGAATGGCAGCTGACAGTGCATGAAAGATGTTGGGTGCAAGCCTTGTGCCAACAGAGAGCGGGGGCGACGTTCGGACGTTGACACCTCCGTCCGAGTCGCCTAGAAAAAATTTGCATGAGTACAGGCAGCCAGGTCATGCCCGGGCGCATTGCAGAAAGAGCAAAAACCACCACAAGATCACCACACCAAATCAGGAAAGACAAAAACACATTTCAATTTCTATTGTTTATTCAGAAGAAAATAGTGTAAGAAAGAACAGAATAACAAAAGAAATAAATTATAATTTTAACACCAATATTACCAGCATGCAAAAAATATAGACACCTCAACAGCATGCAAAAATAGAGAAATTTCACCAAAACATGCAGAACACACAACATTCATAAAGGAAAACAACTCAATAGAATTTCATCAGCATGCAAAAACAAATGACATACCAACAACATGCAAACCTCAACAGCATGCAAAAACAGCATGCAAAAATAGACAAATTTCACCAAAACATGCATAACACACAACATTCATAAAGGAAAACAACTCAATAGAATTTCATCAGCATGCGAAAACTAATGACATACCAACAGCATGCAAAAACAAACAATTACTTCTTATTAAACCATTTCACATCAAACCGAAACTTCCCAATCCGATCGCCAACTTTCCCCTTGTATTAAAAAAAAACGCACGCCTGCCTTTCTTCAAAGCCACATCAAAAAATTTCACCTTCTCATCATTCTACCCTCGAACTAAATTGGTTGGCAAAACGAACACCTGTAACTTGTCATCATCATCCAAAACACATGTCGCAACAACGGCACACTCACTTACAGACGTTTTGGAAGCTTTCATTCCCACTACCTCATACAAACCCACTTTCTCATCATTCATGGAACACGGATCGGGCAACACACTAGCCTCTAACATCTGTAAGAACACAATAAATTTCAGAATTCAAATCCTACAATCAATAACTTCATCATCAAATCAATGTTTTTACACACTTACATCGAACATCTCATCATTATCTTTGGGGCCATTCGTATCATCTTCATCTCTGTCAACTGCAGTATCTACAGCTTTTAACACAGCATCCACGTCCTGAAAAAATTTACATCCCATCAAATAAATTTCACATTTTGCTCACACCAAATCAATTTATTGACATGTCTAACACTTACATGGTCATTCACTTCATCAATACAATCGCCAGCAGCACCAGCACTCTGAACATGGACATCACTGTCCACTTTCAGTCGTTTCGCCTCCCTTCCACCTCCATCCTCACTGGTCATTCCAGTCATTTTCTGCAAAACCAACATAAATATATGAAGGAACAATAGTAATCTCACACATCATCATTAAATCATAAAAATGAACTTCAATGATTTGCATTGAAGATTTCAAACAACTCCATCACACGTTACTTGAAATCTTTTCTCATACTCCATTGATGCTGAATATTGAACACAAAATGAACAAAACTCACCTTGAAAAAACTCATGTAAGACAAATACAGCAACTAACAAATTCGTTACAGTAGATTCAGGCAAGGCACTTATTTAACTCCAACAAGACGCCGTTTCACACACACAAATTCACACACCGGAATCAGCAACAATGGAAACATATGAACAACACACCAACGAAACGCCAACATCTGAAAACAACAAAGACAAAAGGGCAAAACAATCCAAACATCACAATTTTTTTAACAAACTATACTAAGATAATTAAACCTCATTTCAAAAATATTCTTCCACAACACAAATCTTCACAACAACAGTTACGCCAACATTAACAACATTTCTGCAAATAACACAAACTGCAAATAAGCAAAATCGCTCTAATGGACCCGTATACAAAGAGTATATATGTTGCGGTTAATGTCGTCAAACCGGGGAATGTCGTCATTAGCCGGTTAATGTCGTCAATGTCAACATTAGCCTCGGATTTCGGTTGATGTTGTCAAATGGCAACATTAACCGCTCAATTTAGGTTAATGACGTCATTCTCCGAAACGGTCCGGGGAATGTCGTCAATTGATAGGCGAGCGGTCCGGGTAATGTCGTCAATTGATAGGTGAGTGTTGACAGTATGTGTGTGTGGTGGCTAATGTTGGCAGCATGTGGCAATATGAGAAATCTTTGACTTTTGACTATTTATTTACATTATTTAAATTAAAATTATTCTTTACATTATTTACACTGGGGCACTTTACCCCCGACCGGTGGCGGTGTACGTCACGAATGCTGTGGGGCCCTGGTAGACGTTGGGCCCATCCTGGCAGTCCGGGCAGGCCCGGAGCAACCAGGTGTAAAACTGCGGGCGCTGCCCGTTCTTGAGGACGAGCCCCGTCCTGGCTGGCAGCAGTCGTCCCGGGGTCCACAGACACAGCGTAATCTTCGACCGCCGGTCGGGAGACGGCCCCTCGAAGTCGATCTTGACCTCGTAGAGGTCAACTCGGTCAATTCTCGTGACTGCACAGAGGGAACAGGGGAAGGGTAGGATCTAGCCGGCAAGGGAACTGAAGGGGACTCGGTCAATTCTCGTGACTGCACAGAGGGAAGAGGGGAAGGGTAGGATCTAGCCGGCAAGGGAACTGAAGGGGACTGAAGGGGACTCACCACCAGGCAGGGGAAGCCCCCATTCCTGCCACAGCAGCTCCATTGCACTTGACATCTTCAATGCTGCACTGAATGCTGAATGCTCAGGGACACAGTTCAACAGTTCTCGTTGCTACCGGCAACCAGCCCGCGCGGTGGCGGGGCGGGGAAAGTAGGGCACCCAGGGCAGCAACAGGCGGGCATTGTTTCGAACGCTATAAAAGAGACCGCACTCCGCACGCAACCATTTCGGCACTGCAACCCTTTCGGTCAACATGGATCTCCAAATTACCGATAAACAAAAATTTTATGAACATTTGGAACCCATCATACGGAGTAAGAGGGCAGACAACTCTGCCTTCCTATCTTCAGAAAAGTATGACGAAATTCTAGCGAAAGTCAAGCAGGGGAAGACTCCGGGGATGAAGAAGGAAGACTACCGGCGGCTGGCGCGGTACGCCGTGGTCACCATCGAGGGCAAGGAACACCTCATTGCTCCCTTGGCTGATGGTGACGCGCGAATGAGGTTTTTCGTCAAGAATGAAGACCTCTACGACGTGCTCGTCGAGTGCCACCGCGAAACGGGGCACGGGGGCCGGAACAAGATGGTCCCCGCCATGGCCGCGAAGTACGTGAATGTGTCGCAAGAGACCATCACGATGTTCCTTTAGTTGTGCGGCGTCTGTCTCACGAAGCTCCAGGCGAAGAAGCGGGGGGTGACGGTCAAGCCCCTCGTGTTCAGCCAGCTCAACGACCGAGTCCAGATCGACCTCATTGACTTCCAGTCCAAGCCGGACGGCGAGTACAGGTTCATCCTGAACTATCAAGATCACGCCACGAACGCCGGATGTGTCGTCGTTGAGGTCACGCCCGACGGCCTCTACCGGGTCGGCAACAGCGACGGCACCCTCAACCACCTGCTGGCGCGAAACCAGTTCACGACGGCCCCGCTGCGCATTCTCGATCCGGACACGGTGTCCGACATCCCGGCCTCCCTGCGACACCTAGCGGGACTTGGAGGCGTGCTGGGACGACATTAACCGGCTAATGACGACATTCCCCGGTTGACGACATTAACCGCAACATATATATCTGCAGGCAAGGAGTCTCTACACAACACACCTTCAGATCTGCAAATAACTACATACACAAGGGGTATCCAAATACACGTTGTCATAACAACATTTCATGTTTAAACAAACTATCTCCATCATCCACAATGACTTCTTCAAAACAAGATTTCCACACTATCATCAATGGAAAACAAATCCTACAAGAGAATTGGACTGACAATCCTGTAAAGTGCCCTCTTGGCACAGAACTATTCACAAAAACAAAGTGTTTTTCATTCCATGTGCAACATCACATCTCCCAAACACTCGTAAGTAAACAAACTTTCTTCCAACGAACAAAAAAATGTCAAAAACTCATTTCAATTCTTGTTATAGGGACTCCCCATCAATGAAGACTGTAACAGCAGTATTCAAATCTACAAAACAGGATGTGAATTGCTTCATGGGGCAGTGCTTCAGTGTTTCATTTGTGGTGATAAATTTGAGCACCCAAAATTCCTAATGAACTGCATGTTGTCCCACATTGATTAAATGATAACATTATTCCAGATTAAAATATAATTCTTCAGTAACTTTTAAACGTCTCTTTCCCTGACCAAATTTCCCTTCAATTCCACACACCTACTTAACAAAAAAAAAAGGCTTCCCTTTCGAACAGCTAATATTTTTAAAACTTTGATACATTCATTCAATTCAACTCTCATTTTCAAAAAAAAATTACCTCACAACTCACATTTCAATTTCAATGATCAATTGTCAAACGACACTAAACTTTTTTTCAACTACTGAACATGAAGTCAACACTGCATGTTTCAAAATTTATTACAATGCCAGATGCAATTCAATTCAGTTACTAGAACACAGAGTACAATAACTGGAAAAAGAAATGTCTGGAATAGGGATGTAAAAATACCGGTCAGATTCAAAGTGACGTAAATTACGGTAAAATACGGTATTTAACCGCAATTTACGGAAAAATTCGGTAAAATTGAGTTTTTCTCTAATTTGCCTTTAATTGCTGTTTGTTTCTTACATTGGGGTGCATTGAGAATTGTTTATTGAGGAAAACACATAAAACGAACGGGCATTGATCATGAATATGAATATGTTTATTTACCATTGTACCAGAATTGAGTTTAAGAGAAAAATAATTATAAGAATAATGAACTAGCCCCATACAAAATTGGAGTGTACGCTTTTAGTACGCACACAGTACGCGAATGAGTACCCGCGTTTTGCCTGGTGCCGATTCGCTTCCAGGCCGCTTCCGGGGCGAGTATCAGTCTGCTTTCAGGGGAAAAATATGGGTACAAAAGCAACCAGCCTCGCGGCCTAGTACTCGCCTCCTAAGCGTACTGCAATGCATACAGTACTCGCTCAGCTCTCATCCCCGATCATTCAGTAGGTTAGGTATGTGGGTGGTGCGGTCATTTAGATGCGGGAGGAAGGAGAATTCCCTTTCATTACTATTCCGGTAAAATTTTATCCGGATTTGTCCAGGACGTATCATAACAGAATAAAAGAAACAGCAGAGGGAAGTAATAAAAATATTCATGGCTAAAGGTCTTCGCATTCACTCCGTATGTCCCCTAGTGTGGCCGGGATTGGCAAGACACCCAGAAACTCTCTTCCGAATGCCTCTCTTTGCTGGGATTCGAACTCAAGCCTCTTGACGACTAAGATTTCGAGAGCGCGCACGCTACCCCGAAGCTATCAGACCACCTTGAGAAGATGTGGTTGGGTATGCTAGTGCTTCGGGGCGCCTTCTCGGAGCACAAGGGCATCCTTCTGCTCCTGAGGTACTGCTCGGTTACTGGTACGTGTGATTGTGGAAAACACGACCGCAAAAAGTATCAATCCACCGCGCAGCGTACTGAAAGCGTCTTGGTCCAATCGAGGAGGCCTCCAGGGGTATCAGTGCGCTGAGGAGCGTGAATTCTGTAATTCTTAGCTTTGTTCTTACTGCTAATGACCATGTTTTTTTCGTCTCTCAAAATGTTCAATAAATATTGATTCAACTATATGTATGATAAATGTGTTAAAACCCAACCTGTCAGTCGGCTTTTTTAGTGAAGTGACAAGTTACTAATGCCTAATAGAAAGATGTTTGGGGCTTTATTTTCACTCTATATATTGTCATGAAGTTTCTATCATTGATTATAGTTTCATATACCTCAAGTTGGCAAAGGGAAATTTTACCACAAAGGAAAACAACTGTTGATATATGAAAACAGCTGTTTTAATTGACATTCAATAAACACAAATAAAAGGGCAAACATTTATTTGTGCCAGATTTTCTGAACTGTTTGCCCACTTTGCAGAAATTATATTCTCTTGAAAGTAATGAAACCTGAAGCATGAGGAGGACTCTTATTCACCTTCACTGCAGTAAGAAATTAAAAACCTCAGCATGCAGCACTGATGTTGACTGCTTAAAACTTGGTTTGGTAGAAGGTGGTAGAAGGTGGCTCTCAAACAACCATTTCTTCTTCAACATTTTGTTACCTCCCTCAGAAAAATGTATCATCAGTCTAGTGATATCATAAAATTGGTGGAGAGGGCAACAAAAACCAACAATGAGGGTTCAGTTCAAATTATATATACCTTCATGTACAATTTTATTAGGATGTGAAATTGTTACTCAACAAAGTCAAGTTTCTGTGGCTCATACCGCTGACAAATTATGTAAAAAGAGCATTTAATGGAAAAAATGCCAATCAATGATGAGGCTGAACATGGTCCGTGCAGTGTGAAGTGGCCAGAGAGGAAGTTTGAACAACTTCACACAAAATTCACCCACACAGTGTGGTGGGCAAACCTGCTCTAGCACAAAAGGCCTCAAAACTGAAAACATCATTTTGGTCAACCGTTTTCAATAACTTATCAGTTCATGCAGTGTTATGCATGATGTGAGATGCCAATACTGACTTATTCCTGAGTGTTACTGGCAAACAAGTAAGCTCAAAGCTTAGTTTTCAGGAAATGATGCAAACACAAGCCTTCCAATTTTAAAAGTGTATGGGTAAAGTCAGCAACAGTTGGCTTGGTGGTAGAGACTCAATACTCCGAGAAGTGAATACAGGTGATGAATAAGGCATGAATTGAGGTACTCTAAAATATATTTAACGAAAGAACAATTGGCCCAACATAAAAATGTGTAAATATAATTATTCTACACTAATAGAATAAAAACACAAATTCCACATGCACACTTGTTACAATGAATCTAAACATTAAAAACAGTAAAAGGAATATGAAAAGTATCAAAACTATTAAAAAGGAACAGAAATAATGAAAACTTAAAGAAACTTTAAATTAAGAAGCTTGCTTCTGTTATGTGCGTGTGGGAATTGGAATGGAGGAGACGTTCTGAGGATCGTGATTTATTGCGAGTGCACTCTAGCAAGGTTCACAACAGACTGAGGCCAGGAGGCCTCCTTGGTAACCGGCTCGGGAAGTCTCTACAGTGTTTAGAATAAGAGTATGAGAGAGTATGGTCGGAGTGAGTCCTTAGGAAGATGGCGGCTTGCATGCCAGTGACCAGAATGGGTTATGTTTACTTTTTAATTGCATAAGACCATAACATCACTCCCTCCTAAAAAGAAAAGTAAACTTCCCGGCCTTACAATAATTGACTTTTATACTGCATTTTCTTTGAAGTTCTGGAAGTTCTAGAAGTGTAGACCTGTGAAAACCCTAAGTACCAGACTCCCACCGGCTTGTCTAAGGCGTCCAACCCTTGACAGGGAATCCAGTACTATTCTACACCTCAATACTTCAGCGTATTGTCAACAACATTTTCTCTTCGGGCCCACTTCCACCACAGTGTGGGTGTAGCCTTTCGGATACTCTGTCGAGACGTGAGGGGTAGGATCAACTAAGAAAAGGGTTAGTATTCCTGGAATGGAGATGATTTCACCTGAAACACACAACACACATCTCCCACAGCATTTACTTTTACCAGCGCCTACCCAATCCTTGGGTTGGCTTGTCCTCATCCCTCTAACTATTATAGGGAATGCCTCGATGCCATCCTAGTCCAAATTTTAATCTAAGCCTACCTAATGGCATCACTACTAATCTCTTACTGCTAAGGATCCCTAGCACCAGTTTTCATTTAACTTAACTTTTAAAACCGCTCAACTGCTTGTGGACTGCGGTAGTTGGACCTCTGGGACACCATCATCTCAGTAGTCAGTGGTACCGACTTCTGCGTAGTTGCTAAAGTTTTCTAAGAGGGAAGTGTTTGGAAATGGGAGAATGGGGAACTGGGACGTTGGTAAGATTTTGCACTTGATTGCATTCTCTTCGAGTCTGCTGTTGCAGGTTCATTCTCAAAATGAAAGTCGTTACTAGTTTTCAATAACACGAACAATATACTTTTATTTTTATGCACAACTTTAGCTTGCCCAGTAGGTAGTACGGCAAGAGCTCGGTGTCGGGTGGACCGTGTGGTCCTCCCGGCAATCCGGCATCATTCTGAACAACCAGTTGTAAAAACTAGGCCTTTGGTAGTTTTTAACTACAAGGCCGAACCTTTTTGGCGTGACATCTTCGGCCACCCAGATCGTAACACAACATTGAGACCTCCGGAGCGGGGAGGGCCCTTGATCCCCCATCTTCACTTCGAGGATTTCAATGACTTCTATCTCGTAGCATGCGGGAAGCTCCCATTCCCTCTGGTCCCTTTGCATTTCCGTCTCTTGGTTCATTTTAGCTTTATTATATTTTTGGCAAAAATGACTAGCAGTTGTTAGTAAGAGTTGTCAGGAGTTGTTAGTCGTTGTCCTTGACAACCATTTCTCAGGATTAGTTGATCCTTCGTATTCGGTCAGCTTATCCGCGTTCGAGTTCGTAATTCGGTTGTTTTCGCGCCATACGGCAAAAGGGGTTACCACCTTCCGCATTGGAATGGGAGTTGGCGGGGAGCTTTGCTCTAGGTAGGGGTCCGTGGTCTATTGGGAGCTGGGTTCAAACTTCTTTGAAGAAGAGTTCCCAGATGTTAGTCAAACGACTGATTTTATCAAATCAGTCATCACTGGAATAATTGATCCATGACTAACCGGCTACATTCCTCACCCGACGCGACACTCCTACCAACCAGGCCACAGGTGGTTGTGAGGAACGAAGTGACGTCTTTTCCTCTTCAAGCACCGAGGCCTTCTCCAGTATTTATTTTGACTTGATCAGTCTGAGTTGTTCTGACTCCAGTGGTCGTTTAGCTTCTCTCGTTTCCGATTGGTCGGCTATGTTAGCGTCGGTACGCGGAGTGTTAGTGTATCAAAAGTGGTGAGTAATATTTCTCCTTTATCGATTGCTTATCTTTTTCCATAAACAGTCAAGTTCATTTAAATAATAATCGTCTCTCTTCCTTCCCTCTTCCTTCCTTCCTTCCCTTTAGGTTTAACAAGTACTTCAGCACAGAGTGAGGTTGGTCCCCAAACAGGCTTATTGAGAACTGCAGTTAGGTTATCGGAAACCTGGCACAGCCGTCTGATCCAGGTCTGAAAATCCGGTTGAAAGGTGCAAATTTCGCAGAGCGGATCCGGTTTGCTGAGCGGATCCGCTATGAAGAGGATCCACTTTCGTTAGCGGATCCACTTAGCACACCGGATCCGCTCCGCGAAATTTGCACCTTACAACCGGATCCGCTATCGAATCGGATCCACTTTAGAACTGGATCCGCATGCTTAACTTTCATGAAGATTTTTCTGGGTTCATGTGGAGTATCAGCGTGCTTCAAAGTACACCTGGGGTGGTCAAATTGAGTCTGATCCAAATATGTGTTTATTTTTGCTCTATCTGCAGCCGTTCTCGAGATAGCAAAAAAATTAAACGGGATTTCGCTGATATTAAAACCAGCCTAGTGAATTTGGCCGTAGATGCCCCGTCTAAAATTTCAGTTGAAAATTCCTATAACTCTTCATTTTATGGGCTCTTCAATTTGGATAGGATATGGACCTGATCCGCTATCAGTCGGATCCGCTCCGCTTAGTACCGGATCCGGTAGATACAAGCGGATCCGGTGCGGAGCTAACTGGATCCACTATGGGGGAAGTGGATCAGCTCTGCAGTGGATCCGCTCCGAACCGGATCCGATAAGCTCCGTTCCGGATCCGGTAAGGCAAGAGCGGATCCGGTGAGGAGCTTACTGGATCCGCTGTGGTGTAAGTGGATCCGCTGTGAAACTTTCCGGATCCGGTAACATGTAAGCGGATCCGGTTCATGCTAACTGGATTTTCAGACCTGGGGACAGGCCAATTGGTTCAGTGTTTAATATTTCAAAAGAGGATTTCAGGTATCAACAGTAACACAGGTTTGTGGTTAAGGCTTTTATTAATTTTCACTCTTAACCTTAAAAGGAAAAATCATGGCATTAGGCAATGGGGCAATTAGCACTTAACAGTCACCGGTGCTAGTAGTCCTCCAGGAACGTGAACGGCTTCGGGGTTCGGGCAGAAAGGCAGCCGCCTCTCTCGCAGCCTGAAGTTCTAGCGGCAGCTTCTCACCTTTCTTGGGTGTTTTCAGGTAGAGTCGCTGCTGGGCCGCTGTTGCTGCAGCCTTCATCTGCCGTTTGGAGGGCCTCTTGCAGGCCTCGATCGTGTGGCCCCTACTACCGCAGTTCCAGCACCGTAGTTTGGCTGGTGGCTTTGGTGCTGCTGTGACAGTTGTCTCGACTGCCACTGTCGCTGCCTCTGGCGGTGGTTTCTTGGGCGCTCCGTCGAGGTCCAGATCAGCTTCTGAGACTTCTAGCTGCAAGATGTCCTCATCCGGCAAATTACTGGAGGGCTGTTCTGCTTCCACCATATCAACCCACGACATGTTGGTGAGTCTTGACTGCTGGACAAAACTCATCATTTCTAAGGCGTCGTCAATTTCGGCGACCTCGCGATTGATTTCTTCTTTGTCCATTTCTTGATCAATCGGTTTATTCAAGAAATCAAATTGAAGAGTTGGTCGGGCTTCAATTCGCTCTGCAGTCTGCTCACTCATTTGCCTTCTTAGTCGCTGAGCCCTATCGCGTTCCTTTTGGCGTTGATCCGCTTGCCACTTTGCCTTTGCCTTTTCTGCCGATTGCAGAAGTTTCCTTTTCATTTCGTCTTTGCCTGAGTCCATTTTTCTATGTCTCAGTTTCTCTTTTTGTTCCCTGTTGTTGTAGGAATCCAGGGTGACGGCGCTACCCTCAACAGTGCCACTTGTGCACGGGGTAATGGCGGCCGCCAGGCTATACCCCTTGCTTGGGCGCCATCTTGACGCGGGGTAGCCACTTGTCGATCGTCGGGAGTATTGATGGGAGATGGTCTTAATCGATTTCTACCACCTCCACATCGACCCAGTTCAGCCAGGCGCCGACATGGTCCGTTTTTGGACTTGTTGGGTATGGTGCCAAACGGTCCATGTGGACAAACTGGGACTTCTGGGTGTTGTCGTCCTTTATTAAGGCGTTGCAATCGTTAGCAATTGCGGTTACCGTATATGGGCCAGTCCATATTTTCAGTAACGCCTTAGACTGTCCCTTTTTCCGGGCGCCGTTAAAAAGGTAGACTTGATCTCCTGGTTTGAATGGTGCAAGACTGGCAGTTAAGTCATACTGCTTTTTCATTTTTCTTGCAGCTGCTCTATTCATTGTGCGGACTTGGTCATGAATTTCCCGAAGGATGTCACGGACCTGATATGGGTAGGCTTCTATGTCTGGTTGGAAAGGTGGAGCCTCCCTTACTCCGCACAAAGGTGTCCTCATTGGGGCACCAAACAGGATCTCATAGGGTGAAAATCCATGGACAGAGCTCGGCAAATTTCTGTAAGCTTGGGTTATGAAAGGTAGCCATTTAACCCAATCATTGCCAGCTGTATTACATAATCGCTTGAGCTGTGTCTTGAGCGTTCGGACCCACCTTTCTGCTTTGCCATTTGCAGAAGGGTGTCTGGCAGTCGTCCGTCGCTTCTTTACATGGTAAAGGTCCAAGATGGTGTTATAAAGGTCTGAATCGAAAATCTTAGCCCTATCTGTCATGACAGAGATAGAAGAGCCAAACACTGAGAAAACATGTGTTATCAGCTGCTCTGCGATTTCCTCAGCCTTTTGAGTTTTCAAAGGTAGGGCAACAGGCCAACCTGAGAATGCTTCGATGGCGACCAATATAAATTTATACCCTGAATCTGTTACAGGCATTGGTCCGGCTGTGTCAATGTGCCATCTGCCATGAAGAACACCTTTTCGGAACAACTTCAGGGGTACCCTGGTCTTACCCTTTAGAGGACCTTTATGGCGCCTGCAATCCTCGCAGTCGTTAAGGATTTGGGCGACGTCCTCTCTCATTCCAGGCCACCAGAAGAATCGTCGTAAGTACAGGAGTGACTTGGTATGTCCAAAATGGTTGGTAGCTCCCAACTGTTCATGGTACATTTTAACCGTTGCCTCTCTATGTTTCCTGGGAAGGATGAGGCGTAGGGTTTCCTTTTCCAAGTCTCCTGTCTCATGATGAATTCTTTTCCACAGGAGTCCACACTCCATTTTCAGAGATTTGAATAGATGCCACAGCGTTCTGGTGTGATTGCTGTACTCTATTATCTCCTGGAAGTGGGGTCTTTCCCCGTCTTCCACAGCTACAAGGATTGGCATGATGTCCTCATCTAGCCTTTGATCCTTGGCCATTTGGACAGTGGAAACTCCTTCCGGCACGATAGTCACCCAGTTTAAGAAAACTTCCTCGGACCTGGCAGAGATGGTTTTTCTGTTTTCTACCTGGCACGAGTTGCATCTTGCGACACAGCGTTTCCATTTGGCTGGTGCTTCTGCCGGGTGAAAGTGGAACATGGTGACCGTCATGTTGGTGTCTCCGAAAACTTCGTTAAGCAACTTGACTAAGGTTGCTGGCTCCATTTTATCAAGCCCACACGAAAATTCAGGAAGACACCACTCTTTGATCTTATTTTCCAGGAGCCACTCCTTTAGGGTTTGGAGGGCTTCTTGGACTCCTTTGGCTGTTGGCTTATGAAAATGCCTTTCCTTTGTAATGACGTTGACTATGGTTCTATGACCCCTTTCAATCGCCACTATTCCAGGACATGTCCGCTCCTTCCTGCGGAACTCCGCTTGTAGGCCAAAGTGTTGGTCCAAGTGGAGTGCTAAGCCTCTCCCAAACTGACCGTCCCGACTGACTGCGTGGACCAATGGCCAGTTGGTGGGGCTTTGTAGAATGGAAGCGTCCTGGTGTAACAGCTGGAATCCACTAGAAGATCGAATTCTACTGGCCTCTGCACCTCTGCATCTCGTGCCTCCAAGGTGCAACACTTCTTGCAGTCTGGATTGCACGGTCTGTCTGGACGCCGACTCAGAGCGTCCGCATGGCCAATACTGGTTCCTTTTTGGTAGACTACCTGGAACTTGTAAGGTGAGAGTCTTTCTAACCACCTTGCCAGCATGCCCGATGGGTTTTTGAAGTTCTTTAACCATTGCAGGGCGGCGTGATCGGACTTAACTTGGAACGGAGCTCCAGCCAAGTAGAGATGGAGAGCTCTAATTGCTTCTACCAGGGCCAGCAGTTCCCTGTGCGTCACACAGTAGTTCCGTTGGGCTTGGGTCAGGATTTTCGACCAGTATGCGATCGTGACGTCCTTCCCGTCCTGCTCTTGAGAGAGGACTGCCCCTAGTCCGGTCAGACTGGCATCTGTGGTCAGAGTGAAGGGCCCCTTTTCTAGGTTTGGGGTGCCCAGGATGGGTGCAGAGGTGAGTAGCTGTTTGATCTTATGGAATGCTTCGTCACATTCTGTTGACCATTCAAAACTGACTTCATTCCTCAGCAGTCGGAAGATTGGGGTGGCTGTAGTCGCCAGATGTGGTACATATTTGGCATAATATTGTACCAACCCCATCCATGATCTTACTTCAGCCTTATTCTGAGGTTGGGGCCAATGGGTGATTTTGTCAACCTTTTTGCTGTCGGTCTTGACACCAGCGGCCGACAGCTTGTGTCCCAGGAAAGACACTTCAGGTTGGAACAGATCACATTTCTTGGCTTTTAGTAACCAACCTCCGGCTCTGCACCTATTAAACAGTGCCGTTAACCGTTGCAGCATCACCTGGAAGTTCTCTCCGGCAATGCATACGTCATCGATGTAAACGGCCACTGCATCTCCGAGGTCATTTTCTGGGGTAGGCTCCTCTGCTCTGGTGATAAGCCTGTCCGCACATTGCTGGAAGGCTCCAGGGGCCGCAGAGAGCCCAAAACCCAGCCTGGTGTACTCGTACTGTCTGCTTGGCAGACCCAGGTCCTCTGGAAGGATTACTGCCGTTTTCGGCACATCGTCAGGGTGTACTGTTAGGTGGTGGTACCCATGGGCCAGCTGCTTGCTGCGACTGACCAGGTCCTCCAAGTCAAGGGGTAAGTTTTGATTTTGGGGCAAGGGTGGTTTTCGTGGCTTGGGGTCCCATTCTACCCCACAGAAAGGTTTCACGACATGTTCAGTAGTGGAGCTGAATACGTGTCCTTCCTGTTCCTCTTCCCCCTCGGGAAAGTAGCCACAGCCCCTGTTGTCAAAATTCGTGGGGGTCAATCCAGAGTATTCCAGGGGGTGTAGGAGGTATACTTCCCCTATCACCGCACACTTTGGAATTGACTGACAGGTGTCTCCGATGTTAACGAGAGTCACTGTCATAGGTGCATTAATGCATGGCACCACTCCTGATTGGGCGATTACACTGGGAGACAGTTTAGTTATCAGATTTTCTGATATTGGGTTTGAAACAAACAGCCCCAATTGGACTGGTCCAATGTTAAAGCCTCTGGTTGATGTTTGTTGCTGGCTCTGTTTTTCTTCACCAGCTGGCGAGTCCTGTGGCGCATCGAGAGAAACAACCCGTGTGGACAGTACGGGCGCCTCCCCCATTGATGCACCTAGTCCTCCTCCAGACTGCGTGGCGCTAGACACTTCTAGCTCATCAGCATTGACATCTGCATCCAGATTTGTTTTGAGCTCTCGCTCAACATTAGGCGTTAACAAAACCTTGGTATTTGACCTTACCACATAGTAGAGTTTGCCACTATTAAAGTCTCCCAAGTGTTTGGATGGGCCCTGTTGGAAAGGGACCACTAGATCTGCCCCTAACCGCATCTCTCATTTTCGGCAGGAAATGACTGCATCGAAGTAATCAAGGAAATTATATCCCAGTAGATCTTCTTCGATGTCTGCCTCGTAAATCGGGTATTTGAAGGTCATTCCCTGGATAATGACCTCCGTCCAGACAGGACCGTACAGACGTGTCCTGTGCGAAGTGGCACTCTTCAGGCGCAACTTGGCAACTGGTAAGTCCTTCCGACGGTGTTTGAAAACTGTGATGGTGGCTCCTGTGTCCACCACAGCCCGCGTTTGTCCGACCACCTGACACTCAATGACGGGGGCATCGGCTACTCCATCATTTTCCTGACAGGCGCTACAGGGTGCCTCCAGGGCGTCAGGGGTGGACTGGACTTCTTCGTGAAAGCAGCGTTGGGTAGTGGTGTTAACTGCCCGTTTACTGCTTTTAGGTCCGGACTCTGGAGGCGAAACTGCAGATGCACTGTGTACCTTACCAGCCTCCATGGGTAAGATACTTAGGCGTTTCCCTGGTTGGAATTGCCATTCCCAGTGTTCGAGTTTCCTCCATTGTTTGGGACGAAGGGAATTATTGCATTCCCTCTACCAGGTCCGGATCCTCCGGCGTTGTTACTGCTGTTGTTGCCGTTGTTGTTGGCGTTACCCGCAAAGTGGTAGTACGCCAGGGCAGCTTGGAGCGCCTCAGGAGGGAAGTACATCCCCTGCCCGCCGTGGGAGTTGCCACGGCCACCCCGGTTGCCGCCCCTGTTGGCGTTTCCGCCCCCACGAACGCTCTGGAAGATTCCAGCCTGCTCGTCACGGAGTCTGAATCGACAATCGGTAAGGAAATGCCCGATGTGATTGCAGTAATGACACCGCTGCTCCTGTTGTTGCTGACCGCTTTTGTTGCGGCAGTCGGCCACGCGGTGGCCTTGCTTCCCACAGCCGAAGCAGGTGACTCCGGCCTCAGAGCCGCCGCGTCCGCCTCCACGGCCTCCGCGGGCTCCTCTGCTACCGCGACCGCCACGGCTGCCCCTGCCGCCGGTCTGGGTTCCACTGGACTGGGGGTCAGTGGTCGCAACCGTCAGGGTCGGGGCCTCGGCCACAACCGTCTCCGCCGTCGCCTCCGCCACTGCCAACCGTGCCCTCTTAGTGGGGCGCTGCTGGAGGATGTGCCTATTGTAGTGGTTTAAGGCATCATCAAGGGTAGTGGACGCTGACAGATCCACTGTCTGTGTTAACCCTTTGGCGAAAGCTGTCACCAAGGACTCCTGTACGTCCTCCTCGTGGTGATTTGCCATGTACTCTCGGCCGACCCGTTCCACCTCCATGGCAAATTGGCGGGGTGTCTGATTCTCTTGTTGTTGCAGGGCGTCGAACTCCACCCTGCGCTCGGCCAGGACTTCCTGACTATGAACGTCCTGGCCAGAACGTCGTCCAGGTTGACAAAGGTCAACTCCTTATCCTGGCGCACCAAGATTTGGACGACCGTCAACGCGGTGCCCTTCAACGCCTTCAGGAGGCTGTCCCTCTTTTCGTTGTCTGTCCAGGATCCTGACATGACCCTGAACTGCGCGCGATAGAGGGAATAGCACGTCGACCCGTCGTACTGGGGAGCCGTCGTGTTCCTGGGGTGTGAGTTTTGTTGGGCCAGCATTTGTGCAAGAAGTTGCATCTGCTGCTGTTGCCCTGCTGCCATTGCCGCGGTGTGCTCGCGGGTGGCGGCCGCTTGCTCCTGGGCGGCTGCGCGTGCCGCTGCTGCTGCTGCGTGGGCGGCCATCATGGCGACCGCCGGAGGCACGACATTGTCATGTTCCATGTCGACGTCGTCATTGTTGTCGGAGTTGTCGCCGTCGTTGGCGTCCTCCACGAGCCACTGTTGGCCGCGCGCCATCCCACGGCCTCGGCCTCGACGTCCGCCACGGACTCGGACACCTCGGCCTCGGCCACGCCCCCGGCCCCTTATGACAATATCGGGACCTACCCCAGCGTCGACCATGTCGACCACGTTGACCAGGAAGGGCGCTGCTGCTGCTTCCTCTGGTGCTCCCTCAATGTGGAGATCGACCTCCATTTGCCACTGAGCCATTTGAGTTGGGCTTGTTGTGGAGGGGGGTGTTGGGTGTGAGGGAGTGTATTTATTGGCTGTGAAATAAAACCTTGAACCCTTTAAGAATTTAACTCGTCAATTCTAACACAGCTTACAGGCCTACTGGCACAGCAAACAGGTTTATTTAGAATGTGACGCCTTTACAATTTGACTGGGGCACAGCGCAAGCACAGGCCTATTTCCAGAAAATTAGGTTGGGGCACAATGCAAGCACAGGCCTATTTCCAACAATTTAACCTTAACACACCAAACAGCACAGCGAACACAGGCGTATTGTCCGTAGACCGCACAGCGAACACAGGCTTGCGTTTAGCGGAGTCCGAGTGAATTTCCTATTCTACACTCCTTTTTCTCAGTTCACCTTTCGTTCGCAACCTCAATCCTTCTTCCCCTCGCAAAGAAACCTTTGGGCTGCCGGTTAAACCGCTGTCACCAATTGTTATGTGCGTGTGGGAATTGGAATGGAGGAGACGTTCTGAGGATCGTGATTTATTGCGAGTGCACTCTAGCAAGGTTCACAACAGACTGAGGCCAGGAGGCCTCCTTGGTAACCGGCTCGGGAAGTCTCTACAGTGTTTAGAATAAGAGTATGAGAGAGTATGGTCGGAGTGAGTCCTTAGGAAGATGGTGGCTTGCATGCCAGTGACCAGAATGGGTTATGTTTACTTTTTAATTGCATAAGACCATAACACTTCAAACCACTACATCTTCCGAGGAATGAATAAAATTTGAAAGAAACTATTACCAGAGAATCTTATTCATTGTTAAAACTATTTGTTCTTATTCTTTAGTAGCAATTTCTTTAATTTTTCATTTTCTTTTCGTACTTCAGCAATTGTTGGTCCAGAATTTTTTCCACCCGCCTTGCGACCTCGTCTTGATTTCCGCTAAAGGAATTAAAATGAGCACTGTAAGTATAAATAAAGAGCCATGCAGGGCAATCACATATCACCTGACACGAACTTTACCTTGGGCGAATCCTCAAGTTCCTCTTCCTCTTCTCCTTCTTTCTTCTTAGTAGAAAAAGTCCGTCCAAAAATTCCTTCCTAGATGAAAGTGTTGAAAAAGTGTTAAATGAGTCTCTCCTCCAGACCATGAACACAAATTACACTATGCGTTACCAAGAATGTGTCTTACTTCAATGTCCGACAGCGTAGCTGCATCGTTTTCAGATTCGCTATCAGAATCTGCATTAGATTCCTGGAAAACAAACATAATATGTGATTTGCATAAAAATAAAATTGGTACATAATGTGAGTTAAGTACACACAGCGTCCATTCGTAGCGATTTAGAGTTAGAGGTAGTTTTGGAGGTTGATGGTTGAAGTTTCAAAGTGGTTTTGGAGGTTGTACGTTGAAGTTTCGAAGTGGTTTTGGAGGTTGAAGGTTGAAGTTTCAGAGTGTCAACTCTTTCCTCTTTCTTCATTCCATCGATGAGGGTCATCATATTCTCTTTGAAGTCCGTCAGCCTGCTTGTCATGTTTAAGGTCAAAGTGCCCTCTAATTTTTTTTCCAGATCTTTTCTGGACTTTTCAAATTCTGCATGGAGGTCATTCAGGAAGGTTTCGATCTGCTCTTGAAACTGAGACAGAGTTTCACACAACATCTGTTCAATGGTTGACTGCATGTTTCCCTCGAGCTCACTAAATCCAGTTTTTAGTTTCTCATCAATTAATTTGTGTAGCAATTCGAACGCAGGATCATCTGAAAAGAAGGTAAGACAAGATGTAGGGTCAGTATGGAAACAGGACGGAAAGGTCAATGCAAATGAAAAACAGTGCAGCAGTTCAAAACAAAGCCGAGCGTAAGTCAGAAATAGACCCCTCTGAACCCAGAAGCGGGCAGCAGAAACAAACACTTGCACGAAAATCAACTGCTTAATAGAAATTAGGAGTCTTGCACAGAGAACGCCTGGCAATGGATTTAAAGGAATGAGAGAGGTCAAAATAGGGTATTCGCAATAATTAGATTAATACGTTTGAACCGCTATTTTTCATTAAAATCTCCATCACTTTCAAATCAACCAAGCATACGGTCCGCTTTCGTAAATATAATGTACATAAGTAAACATAATAAAAACATAATTTCTATACCTGTGATAGCGTCCATGGCAGCAGATTTAAATAATCACAGAAGAGATAGGCAGTAGCGAGGATGACCGAACTGACTGGGACTACTGGGACTAGGCGTCCGAAACCAAACAGATGACAAAAGGAACTCAGCGCCACACAGTTCCAGGAATACCAACCAAATTTCCTACAATTGCATATGTATACATATATCTAGAAATCGAAACTAAGTTCTTTATAACAAAACTGTTTCGAATGCAACTCTTTTGCCAATATTTTCTATTTTTGGACCAGCTACCTGATTGCCACCACTGGCCAGTACAGAAATCTTTGTTGCTTGCCATGTATTGACTCCCGTAGTACTCGTTATACACAGTCATGTGTTATTAGCCCTCAGCCGAGGTCAATCGTAAACGTGTGAAACGTCTGTCAGTCAGTTGAATTCAATATTATAGCTGCATTCACCCACCTCACGAATGAGGCAAAATGGTGTGCATACGGAGGCTGCAGCGCCAGAAGGGAACGCAGCGTCGTTCCTTTTTTTATCATGTTGGGGACGGGTATAGGTATCATAAAAATGTGACCAAAAGAGGCAAAGTTTATTTTAAATGTGCCCATTATGAAGCGGGCTGCCGAGGGAGGGCTATATATTCCAGAGATCGAGGCTTTCGGCACGCCAATCCACATGATTTTTGTCAAAGGAATCCATACTACCCTTTGATTATGAAGCTTCGGCAGAGAAAACTAATGAGATGCAGACGCTTAGAGTTCACAAGCTTTCGTCAAATTGTTAAGGAAGAAAGCAGAAGGTAGTGTATTTGTGTGTTGACTGATGTGAAAAGCAAATGCAGATCACTGTCTGAACATTTCGTTGTCTTGTGCAGATTTCCTGATGATGTGAAAAAGGAAGTGAGGTTGTCAGTCATTAGGTCAGCAATGCAGAGAGTTAGGTATTCCCGGTATCCTCCACCGCCTCAAACATTACAGGGATTGACTGAAATACTTGAGAATCCCCGCTTTAGAATCATCACAGCTACTGATGATATGCAGGATAATTTATATGCCGCTACTGTAATTGCTGGTGATGGCTCTCGCCATATTATATTCATGTCCAAAAGGATGACTAGAGTTATTTGATCTCTAACCACTTTGTTTGGCGATGGTACGTTCAAAGCATTGCCAGCAATTGCTGAATTAGATGCAGCATCCCAGGTGACGTACCTTCAGAATTAAGTTCTTTAGTCACAAATAGTGCTATACAGTCTCTTTTTGTTAACTCCCTATGTTGCAGGTTCACAGTATTGTAGGCAACTGAGACCACACGGTCATACCCTTGGGATGGGTTCTCATGCAGAGGAGAACTATATCTGCCAATCAAGCAGTGTTCAGGACAGTACGGCTTTTAGCGGGGGGATTACAAAATTTGACTAGATTTATCTCCGATTTTGAAAATGCTGTACGCGCAGCACTCTCAGGCCTGATGCCAGAGCTAACCCTGCAGGGTTGTTTCTTTCGTCTAGTCAGGGTAATGTTTTTGTTTCCTGTACTTTGATTTTTATGTATATTACCTTATGCAACTGCTGGTGCTATGTTGCAGGCATTTGTCAGGTATGCAATAGAGGAACTCCATATGTACAACTTTCTGAGAAGGCAACCATACAATGACCTGGTCATGCTCTGTTGTGCACTGGCACTTCTTCCCCGACGTCACATGTACAGAGCATACCTTTTCATACTTAGAGAAGCAAGGCAGCATGGTCGCCGTGTGTACAGGGCCATGAGACCTTTCTTTGCCTACATTCATCGATGTTGGGTTGGAAATGCCATTCGCAGACGCTGGATGTCGGTGTTTGGGTCATTCCATCGAACAAATAATACTTGTGAAAGCCTTCACAGAATGATGATGAATTGCATTAGAATTCGGCACCCCAATATCTACCACTTTATATGTAAGTTGTCTTCAGTGTTCCCAATTTCCTGCGTAGATTCAACTCATTCAAAATATATAACTGCTTATGTTTGATTGTTTTTTAGCTTGTTTGGTTTCCATGGAGGCAACAGCACATGCTGATATGTTAGCCTTATTAGATGGCATTAAGCCCAATAGAAGAAATCTGAAAGCTATTGCATTGGATCGACGGCTTCGAAACCTGGCCAACGTTTTCAACAACCCTCCTGACAACCTTGACAATGCTCTCATGCGGTACCTGAATGCTGGCAAGTACTGCTTTGCTGATGCTTACAATCGGGCTGTTGAAGAGCTCTGAAGTGTGGACTGTAGGTCTACCAGCCAATTACAGTTGGAGATTGTCAATTTGGGGCACGATGTAATGATATTGAATCATTTGGGAATAGGAATTGCTCGCATCAGAAGAAAGGAGCCTTTACATTGGTGGACTGCGTTAGGTTTGATGTAGTATGGAATCTTAAATAACACAGCTTTATTTCTTTCTTGGCTTTTAATCACAATTCACAAGCCCAGACTTTTATTTGTAACAATAATCATCACTAAAACATCCCAATCACATTTTCTACCCACAACATCCCTTACCATATAAATATCTCAGATTTATCACTTCTTTGTATTAGTTGCAAGCAATTGAGTTAATTGAACATATTCAGTTTGTATTTTCTGGGACCAAAAGCATTCAGATCAATCTCTTGCGTTTTTAATTTTTGATTTTGATAATGGTCCTACCATGATAGACATGTTTTTAGATGGTACATGTTTATATTTTCACTCAGTTGTAACTGGTGCTGTTCTTAACATATAAGACATATTTTTAGGTGGTAAATAATTTTACATCAACAAAGCTCTTTCCCTAACATCCACAATCCCATGATGCTGAGCTCATTTCTATAATCTGAATCAGTAATCTACCAATTTTCACAACATATAAAAAGAAGAGAAACATGCAACAGTACTCTACTAATTAAAATGTTTCTAGCATCTCCGACAGTGAAATTCTTTCTCCACTGATACTTACAAGTTGATCTTTTAATAGCATGATAATTATTACCTCTGCCGAATAGGTTTTTGACATGTCCTGGCAATAAATTACTTAAAATTAATAAATTGCTTTACTACTTTTAATTTAAAATGTGCCATTATTTCATTTGTTACATCCCTCCAATCTGCTATACATTCAAATCACCGCAGATGCTTCATTTCTACAAACTCCATTACAGAACAGTAAAGCAACAATTTCAGTTCTCACACATCACACAACGAACTGCCATGCAAGGCTGCTACAATGTTTTTAAGTTTGCTATCACACACTTGTGCATTTTCTTTTCAGAAAAGTAATGCAAACATGCAACGACAGACAGAATCTCCTGTCTTAGTGGGTGGTCCTCACAGAGGTCATTAGTTATGGCAAAATGGGTACTCAACTGTCTCCTTACATCCTCAAAATTGGCCGGAGCACAGTTGAAACACATCTCTTTGAAGAGTAGGTGCATTTTATGAAGCCAGTTATGAAACACTCTCGAAGCCCAATGTGGGGTCATGCCAAAAGTTATTCGCAGAGTCTTGAAGGAAATGTTCACCCGCAACTTCATGAGAGTTAAAAGAAGCTGATCGTGACTGCTCAAAATACACTCTTTGCATGGATCAGAGTCGTTTCTAATGACAAGTAATGTCCATAACTGGTTGAACTGTTCTCGACTGAAACCTGTTAAATGTACCAACTGCTCTTCCGTCATAAGATCCACACCAAACAGAGGCTTCAGCTGAAGTGACGGGTTGGGCAGGATAATACTAGCATTTGTCTCCACATGAACACTCTTCAAAGTATCTATTTCTCTTCTCATACTTGTCAGGACACCTGGGGGGAAATATCAAAGACGGACATGAATAAATCAAGTGCAAAGAGGAGCGAGGACAAGGGACATATCTGTCTTGGAGGTATGTACCAATGTCAGTCACAGCCCCTACCTGGATGTTGTAAATGTGATGCGCCAGAAACTGAAACTTGACCCTGGAACGTCTCAGGACTTGTCACTGGACGTTGCGAAGTTGGCAAATTCTTCGAAAGGCATGCTCCTTCCTTTAGGAAACGGTGCCTTGTTACACCTGAAGGGGAAAGATTAAGTATAGATTAAAATACAGAGCGATTTATAGGTTAAGAGAATTTGTGTTACCGACGTAATCTGGGGACGTGTCACTAAACTCAACTCGTGAAGGCGATGCCTCTTTTAGACGCTCACCGTTTGATTTCCGTGCTGTTGTGAAATCTGCTTCGTCCTGAAAATGTTAACTGCAGATTTTGGAGAACGCTGTCACGGGTTTCCAGTGACGAAGAGCAGACACCCAATTCTCGCGCAGAGACGCCTTCTTCGGAAAGCCATGGAAGGTAAGACCTCTGTTCCTCTTCGAATTTGTCCCGCAGCCCGAAACACAGCAATAAATGGCCATAATCTGTCAAAAACTGTAACAGTACAGACGAATCTATTTATGTTTAAACTCTTGCCCTCAGCAAGCTTGCTGTGCTTAGTGGCATGGCACTAAAGTTCAACGGGAGAGCACAGCAGCCGGAAATGTATTTGGCAAAGACGCAGCAGTATGCCACTTTTATATCCTGGAGGAGGAAGGCCGCGACGGTCTTCTAGCTTCTTGCGGCTGAAACTTTATAATTTTAAAAAATAACGATAGCAAGGTAAACGTGGAAAATTAGTATTTGAGCAATGGGCATTCATGGGCCTCGGCCGCCTTGTAAAGTGTCTTGCGCCGACGAAACGGCCGGCAAAAAGGAAACATAAACAAACCGTCGCAAGGTTAGGCTGCTGTGCTGAGATCCGCTGAGATCGTCGCAGCAATAAGTGATCGATGGGTCCTACCGAAAACGTGCGATATCCTTACCCCGGACAAAGAAAGTTCGATCTCCACGGCCCGCGAGAAGAAAGTGCGATGTCACAAGGAACGAACTAAAAAAGTTCGAAGCGACATAATTCAGGATTTTGGACTAATAATTGATCACAATAAAGTAAATTATGCTGATTTTTTTGTGTCGAGGCGAAGTTATGCTTATTACAACAGAAATGGTCCTTTTTGTCTAATATATGTGAACGGCTGAGCGGGCGATCGCACTCAGGTCCGTCTGAACGAATGCGATGTGCTTTCGTCTCGTTCGCGACGAGCGGAAAGTTGGCCACGAAAACAACCGTGGCCACGAATTCAGCTTTTTCGGGATGGACTATACACGTGGCTAGACCTGTCGGAGCAAGACAAAAGTAGAAACAACGGCGAAAGAGGATACTGCACGTTCCAAGAAGCGTGACAATAATTCGTAGACCCATCAAAGACTGTGACAATAATTCCTAGACTCTTCTATGAGTGTGACAATAATTCCCCGACTCTTCTAAAACTGTGACAATAATTCCTAGACCCTTCTAAAACTGTGACAATAATTCCTAGACTCTTCTAAGACTGTGACAATAATTCCCCGACTCTTTTAAGAGTGTGACAATAATTCCCCGACTCTTCTAAGAGTGTGACAATAATTCCCCGACTCTTCTAAGAGTGTGACAATAATTCCTAGACCATTCTAAGACTGTGACAATAATTTCTAGATCCTTCTAAAACTGTGACAATAATTCCTAGACCTTTCTGAGAGTGTGACAATAATTCCCCGACCCTTCTAAGACTGTGACAATAGGTCCAAGACTCTTCTACGAGTGTGACAATAATTCCTAGACCCTTCTAAGAGTGTAACAATAATTCCTAGACCCTTCTAAGAGTGTGACAATAATTTCTAGACCCTTCTAAGACTGTGGCAATAATTCCTAGACCCTTCTAAGACTGTGAAAATAATTCTCCGACCCTTCTAAGAGTGTGACAATAATTCCCCGACTCTTCTACGAGTGTGACAATAATTCCTAGACCCTTCTAAAACTGTGACAATAATTCCTAGACACTTCTTAGAGTGTGACAATAATTCCTAGACCCTTCTAAGAGTGTGACAATAATTCCCCGACTCTTCTAAGACTGTGACAATAATTCCTAGACCCTTCTAAAACTGTGACAATAATTCCCCGACACTTCTAAGAGTGTGACAATAATTCCTAGACCCTTCTAAGAGTGTGACAATAATTCCCCGACTCTTCTAAGAGTGTGACAATAATTCCTAGACCCTTCTAAGACTGTGACAATAATTCCTTGACCCTTCTAAAACTGTGACAATAATTCCTAGACACTTCTTAGAGTGTGACAATAATTCCCCGACTCTTCTAAGAGTGCGACAATAATTCCTAGACCCTTCTAAGAGTGTGACAATAATTCCTAGACCCTTCTAAGAGTGTGACAATAATTCCTAGACTCTTCTAAGACTGTGACAATAATTCCCCGACTCTTCTAAGAGTGTGACAATATTTCCCCGACTCTTCTAAGAGTGTGACAATAATTCCCCGACTCTTCTAAGAGTGTGACAATAATTCCCCGACTCTTCTAAGAGTGTGACAATAATTCCTAGACCCTTCTAAGACTGTGACAATAATTTCTAGACACTTCTAAAACTGTGACAATAATTCCTAGACCCTTCTGAGAGTGTGACAATAATTCCCCGACCCTTCTAAGACTGTGACAATAGGTCCTAGACTCTTCTACGAGTGTAACAATAATTCCTCGACCCTTCTAAGGGTGTGACAATAATTTCTAGACCCTTCTAAGACTGTGACAATAATTCCTAGACCCTTCTAAGACTGTGAAAATAATTCTCCGACCCTTCTAAGAGTGTGACAATAATTCCTAGACCCTTCTAAGAGTGTGACAATAATTCCCCGACTCTTCTAAGACTGTGACAATAATTCCTAGACCCTTCTAAAACTGTGACAATAATTCCTAGACACTTTCTAGAGTGTGACAATAATTCCTAGACTTTTCTGAGAGTGTGACAATAATTCCCCGACACTTCTAAGAGTGTGACAATAATTCCTAGACCCTTCTAAGAGTGTGACAATAATTCCTAGACCCTTCTAAAACTGTGACAATAATTCCTAGACACTTCCTAGAGTGTGACAATAATTCCTAGACCCTTCTAAGAGTGTGACAATAATTCCCCGACTCTTCTAAGACTGTGACAATAATTCCTAGACCCTTCTAAAACTGTGACAATAATTCCTAGACACTTTCTAGAGTGTGACAATAATTCCTAGACTTTTCTGAGAGTGTGTCAATAGATCCCCGACACTTCTAAGAGTGTGACAATAATTCCTAGACCCTTCTAAGACTGTGACAATAATTCCCCGACTCTTCTAAGAGTGTGACAATAATTCCTAGACCCTTCTAAGACTGTGACAATAATTCTCCGACCCTTCTTAGAGTGTGACAATAATTCCCCGACTCTTCTACGAGTGTGACAATAATTCCTAGACCCTTCTCAAACTGTGACAATAATTCCTAGACACTTCCTAGAGTGTGACAATAATTCCTAGACCCTTCTAAGAGTGTGACAATAATTCCCCGACTCTTCTAAGACTGTGACAATAATTCCTAGACCCTTCTAAAACTGTGACAATAATTCCTAGACACTTTCTAGAGTGTGACAATAATTCCTAGACTTTTCTGAGAGTGTGACAATAATTCCCCGACACTTCTAAGAGTGTGACAATAATTCCTAGAAACTTCTAAGAGTGTGACAGTAATTCCCTGAGACTGTGACAACAATTCCTAAACACTTCTAAAAGTGTGACAATAATTCCCCGACCCTTCTAAGAGTGTGACAATAATTCCCCGACACTTCTAAAAGTGTGACAATAATTCCTAGACACTTTCTAGAGTGTGACAATAATTCCTAGACTTTTCTGAGAGTGTGACAATAATTCCCCGACACTTCTAAGAGTGTGACAATAATTCCTAGACACTTCTAAGAGTGTGACAGTAATTCCCCGACTCTTCTAAGAGTGTGACAATAATTCCTAGACCCTTCTCAAACTGTGACAATAATTCCTAGACACTTCCTAGAGTGTGACAATAATTCCTAGACCTTTCTGAGAGTGTGACAATAATTCCCCGACCCTTCTAAGACTGTGACAATAGGTCCTAGACTCTTCTACGAGTGTGACAATAATTCCTAGACCCTTCTAAGAGTGTGACAATAATTTCTAGACCCTTCTAAGACTGTGACAATAATTCCTAGACCCTTCTAAGACTGTGAAAATAATTCTCCGACCCTTCTAAGAGTGTGACAATAATTTCCCGACTCTTCTACGAGTCTGACAATAATTCCTAGACTCTTCTAAAACTGTGACAATAATTCCTAGACACTTCCTAGAGTGTGACAATAATTCCTAGACCCTACTAAGAGTGTGACAATAATTCCCCGACTCTTCTAAGAGTGTGACAATAATTCCTAGACCCTTCTAAGATTGTGACAATAATTCCTAGACTCTTTTAAGACTGTGACAATAATTCCCCGACTTTTCTAAGAGTGTGACAATAATTCCCCGACTCTTCTAAGAGTGTGAAAATAATTCCCCGACTCTTCTAAGAGTGTGACAATAATTCCTAGACCCTTCTAAGACTGTGACAATAATTTCTAGACCCTTCTAAAACTGTGACAATAATTCCTAGACCTTTCTGAGAGTGTGACAATAATTCTTCGACTCTTCTAAGAGTGTGACAATAATTCCCCGACTCTTCTAAGAGTGTGACAATAATTCCTAGACCCTTCTAAGAGTGACAATAATTCCCCGACTCTTCTACAAGTGTGACAATAATTCCTAGACCCTTCTAAGACTGTGACAATAATTCTCCGACCCTTCTAAGAGTGTGACAATAGGTCCTAGACTCTTCTACGAGTGTGACAATAATTTCTAGACCCTTCTAAGACTGTGACAATAATTCCTAGACCCTTCTAAGACTGTGAAAATAATTCTCCGACCCTTCTAAGAGTGTGACAATAATTCCCCGACTCTTCTACGAGTGTGACAATAATTCCTAGACCCTTCTAAAACTGTGACAATAATTCCTAGACACTTCCTAGAGTGTGACAATAATTCCTAGACCCTTCTAAGAGTGTGACGAGTGTGACTATAATTCCCCGACTCTTCAAAGACTGTGACAATAATTCCTAGACCCTTCTAAAACTGTGACAATAATTCCTAGACACTGTCTAGAGTGTGACAATAATTCCTAGACTTTTCTGAGAGTGTGACAATAATTCCCCGACACTTCTAAGAGTGTGACAATAATTCCTAGACCCTTCTAAGAGTGTGACAATAATTCCTAGACCCTTCTAAGAGTGTGACAATAATTCCCCGACTCTTCTAAGAGTGTGACAATAATTCCTAGACCCTTCTTAGACTGTGACAATAATTCTCCGACTCTTCTAAGAGTGTGACAATAGGTCCTAGACTCTTCTACGAGTGTGACAATAATTCCTAGACCCTTCTAAGACTGTAACAATAATTCCCCGACTCTTCTGAGAGTGTGACAATAATTCCTAGACTCTTCTAAGACTGTGACAATAATTTCTAAACCCTTCTAAAACTGTGACAATAATTCCTAGACCTTTCGGAGAGTGTGACAATAATTCCCCGACCCTTCTAAGACTGTGACAATAGGTCCTAGACTCTTCTACGAGTGTGACAATAATTCCTCGACCCTTCTAAGAGTGTGACAATAATTTCTAGACCCTTCTAAGACTGTGACAATAATTCCTAGACCCTTCTAAGACTGTGAAAATAATTCTCCGACCCTTCTAAGAGTGTGACAATAATTCCTAGACTCTTTTAAGACTGTGACAATAATTCCCCGACTTTTCTAAGAGTGTGACAATAATTCCCCGACTCTTCTAAGAGTGTGACAATAATTCCTAGACCCTTCTAAGAGTGTGACAATAATTCCCCGACTCTTCTAAGACTGTGACAATAATTCCTAGACCCTTCTAAAACTGTGACAATAATTCCTAGACACTTTCTAGAGTGTGACAATAATTCCTAGACTTTTCTGAGAGTGTGACAATAATTCCCCGACACTTCTAAGAGTGTGACAATAATTCCTAGACCCTTCTTAGAGTGTGACAATAATTCCCCGACTCTTCTAAGAGTGTAATAATAATTCCTAGACCCTTCTAAGACGGTGACAATAATTCCTTGACCCTTCTAAAACTGTGACAATAATTCCTAGAAACTTCTTAGAGTGTGACAATTATTGTCACACTCTAGGAAGTGTCTAGGAATTATTGTCACAGTTTTAGAAGGGTCTAGGAATTATTGTCACACTCGTAGAAGAGTCTAGGAATTATTGTCACACTCGTAGAAGAGTCGGGGAATTATTGTCACACTCTTAGAAGAGTCGGGGAATTATTGTCACACTCTTAGAAGGGTCTAGGAATTATTGTCACACTCTTAGAAGTGTCGGGGAATTATTGTCACACTCTCAGAAAAGTCTAGGAATTATTGTCACACTCTAGAAAGTGTCTAGGAATTATTGTCACAGTTTTAGAAGGGTCTAGGAATTATTGTCACAGTCTTAGAAGAGTCGGGGAATTATTGTCACACTCTTAGAAGGGTCTAGGAATTATTGTCACACTCTAGGAAGTGTCTAGGAATTATTGTCACACTCGTAGAAGAGTCGGGGAATTATTGTCACACTCTTAGAAGAGTCGGGAAATTATTGTCACACTCTTAGAAGGGTCGGAGAATTATTTTCACAGTCTTAGAAGGGTCAAGGAATTATTGTCACAGTCTTAGAAGGGTCTAGGAATTATTGTCACACTCTTAGAAGAGTCGGGGAATTATTGTCACACTCTTAGAAGGGTCTAGGAATTATTGTCACACTCTTAGAAGTGTCGGGGAATTATTGTCACACTCTCAGAAAAGTCTAGGAATTATTGTCACACTCTAGAAAGTGTCTAGGAATTATTGTCACAGTTTTAGAAGGGTCTAGGAATTATTGTCACAGTCTTAGAAGAGTCGGGGAATTATTGTCACACTCTTAGAAGGGTCTAGGAATTATTGTCACACTCTAAGAAGTGTCTAGGAATTATTGTCACAGTTTTAGAAGGGTCTAGGAATTATTGTCACACTCGTAGAAGAGTCGGGGAATTATTGTCACACTCTTAGAAGGGTCGGAGAATTATTTTCACAGTCTTAGAAGGGTCTAGGAATTATTGCCACAGTCTTAGAAGGGTCTAGAAATTATTGTCACACTCTTAGAAGGGTCTAGGAATTATTGTCACACTCTTAGAATGGTCTAGGAATTATTGTCACACTCGTAGAAGAGTCTAGGACCTATTGTCACAGTCTTAGAAGGGTCGGGGAATTATTGTCACACTCTCAGAAAGGTCTAGGAATTATTGTCACAGTTTTAGAAGGATCTAGAAATTATTGTCACAGTCTTAGAAGGGTCTAGGAATTATTGTCACACTCTTAGAAGAGTCGGGGAATTATTGTCACACTCTTAGAAGAGTCGGGGAATTATTGTCACACTCTTAGAAGAGTCGGGGAATTATTGTCACAGTCTTAGAAGAGTCTAGGAATTATTGTCACAGTTTTAGAAGGGTCTAGGAATTATTGTCACAGTCTTAGAAGAGTCGGGGAATTATTGTCACACTCATAGAAGAGTCTAGGAATTATTGTCACAGTCTTTGATGGGTCTAGGAATTATTGTCACGCTTCTTGGAACGTGCAGTATCCTCTTTCGCCGTTGTTTCTACTTTTGTCTTGCTCCGACAGGTCTAGCCACGTGTATAGTCCATCCCGAAAAAGCTGAATTCGTGGCCACGGTTGTTTTCGTGGCCAACTTTCCGCTCGTTCGTTCGCGTCTTTCGCGCCACGATCACGCTCATCCAAGCCCTGGCCGACACTGGCTGCCGCCAAGGCCAACAAAAGGGAGGAAAAAAAGAAAAAAAAGAAAAAAGAAAACACGATCGCGCTCGTACAAGCTCGCGTCAACAAACCGAGGGTCTTCGTAGGGAATGCCATGGTAAGTTGTACCGTCGGTAATGTTTCTTTATTGAGTTAAGTATTTTGTACGAATTCCTCTGACGCATCGACAAGAACCAAACATGCTGCTAGTTCTTTTCGTCTGCACTGATCAAATGGTTTGAAAGTGCGAAAACAACATCCGGATTGTCTAGGCTTCGGGCACTTATAACCTATGCCGGTCTGTAATCTTTTCATTTTCATTTCGTTTCTAGTGTCATTGAGTCATTTGCGAATGTTTAACTTCGAAGGAATTCGTTTGTGTGTTTGGAGTAACAATATATTTCATGTCATTCTTTGGTTAAGCTCCCAAAACTGCTCTCAACTTTCACTCGTTCTAGGTAGTGTTCATTAGTGCCGTACGCATCTTCTTCACCAAACAATATGTTTTGCACGCCTTGATCGTCAATTAATGTGTTGACTTCAATGTTTTAGGTTATGAGCCATCATGAGCAGCCGCAGCAAGCTAATGTTAAAGCTTGCCACAGGAGGAGGTGCTCCAGAAACATGTAAGTGTATTTTATAAGTTCTCTCATGGGGAGTTTGTTGTCTGATGTTACTGAAGAGTTCAACAGGGTGTACCTCTTTATAGTTTTATCTTTTCCCTTTTCCCATGGATTTGCCAGTTTGCTCCAAACTCAAAACACAGAGGTCTCAAAATATTTGAGTAACCATCCTTGTATCATGAGAGGTAACCACCTCTGGCAGGCCTGGCAGGTCCCGCTCGTTCAGACCAAAGTTGGTACATTTAAAAAATTTCTTTCTGTGGCATCACACAGTCTCAGAGGGTGTTTTTTAATGAAGACATACATATTTTACCAAGATTGAAAGAAATTTAGAATTCTCTTTTCCATGAACTAGTTTGAAAATGGCCACTTAATCTGACAGACTTGATGACGTTTTCTTACTTATTTGAAAGATTTTTATGATACAGTTTGCTGTGTCAAACATTATGTTCTCTCTTGGTAGAGCTCACAGAATGAAAATATTCTTAATGTCTGTTGTACATGTAGCAATACTGAGATTTAAATTCAAGAGACCGATTTAATTAATTTGCTTAGTTAAATCCTTTTAAAAGCTATGCAACCCAACTACATTCTTGAAGCTGTGCTGCTCTTGATAGATTTTGTGTTACCAGGTTTTCAATGGACTAAGTTCCCTGGCCTCCGTGGAACATCTAAAGCCGTTGTTGCTGATGCTGTAAGAGAGACAGTCAACAAGAGTAGTGCAGCCAAACCCACCAATGATAGACAGAAAGTCAACAAAAGTGGTGAAACAGCCAAACCCACCAATGATAGAGAGAAAGGCAACAACAGTGGTGTAACAGCGAAACCCGCCAATGATAGAGAAGTTAACAACAATGGTGAAACAGCCAAACGCACCAATGATGCTGAAAAACAGGTTCTTAGCTCTGCCACCAATGAAACTGCTAATGGTAAGTTGTTTTGCAAAAAAAAAAAAAAAAAAAAAAAATTGTCTAATAGGCTGTGCTGTTCTTTGTATCTGTTAATTTTTGACAAACGAAAGTTGTGCCACATGCACCTTATTTTGACAAACTATGTTTATTCTATCTTTATCAGTACTCCCAATTTTGGAAATCATAACTGATATTTTAATTCTGTTTTTCAGGTGATAGTTGTGATTCTGAAATGTCCTTCAGCCAATCTGAAAAGGCTATTCTAAATCCTGATTGGTTAAAACACCATAAGCTTGCATTAGTGGACTATTTGTCATCCCCTACAGAAGAAGAAAGGCCATCACACATTAGTGAGTGAACACTTAATTTTCCATGAAATAATGTGTAATTAGAGTGCGCATTGCTAAGATATGATAAGAGCTGCATTAAACATGACAAGTTTATTTGCTTGATCATTATTTCAGGATCCAAACTACCACAGAAAAGTTAATAATATGTTTAACAGTGTGCAGCGCAGGTGTAACGGCATTTTGGCATCTGTGGAGGTCAGCACCGCTACACCACTGCACTCTGTTAAAAAGATTATCAACTCTTTGTTGTTTGGTTCCCCAAGTAATGACAATGACCTAGCAAATGCACTCTACAGATTTTATACAGCTCCTATCATTTCTTGGCAATGTGGATCCAAAAATACCCATTGATTAAGTATAAAACTTTTGTGTCATAAAGAATGTTATGTTGCAGGTACTCCTTTTCCTCCTTCTGTTGTGCCTATTGGGAATGGTGAGACAGTAAACTTTTAAACACAATGACATTTATTTTATTTTGCCTAAATTGTTCCGTTTCTCTACTTTGTCCTTCTCTTTCAGTTGATAAAGTGAAGCAGTGGCTCTTCAAAGAAGTGCCTGCTGCTGCCCCAACGGAAGGAGACATTGGAGGTGAATTTATTTCCATCCCAGACAAAACAGTGACACAGCAGCAAACTCCTGATTCCATTCACCCAGCAGGACAGTTTAGAAAACCAGGTAAGCAGTTGTTTTATTCACTGTAATTTGAGTTATTAACAGAATGATTTTGTAGGGTTTGATTAGTTTGCATTTTTTCACTTCTTCTGTCATTATTACCTGCATTGAACTCAAAGGATTTTATTACAACTAGGTCCCATTTTAATTTCTGTAGTGTTATTGTCAACCTATTTGTAATTAAGTTCTGCTAATCTAGAAAAATAAAATACTGTACTCTAATTGTTTTGGGATAATCATATAGTTATAATGTATTTTATTTTGCATTTCAGAAAAAAAGAACGTACCACATCAAAGTAACAGGACACCTGAGGAGAATATAAATGAAAGGAAGAAAACTGATGTAACTGCAGCTAGCAGGAAAGAACTTTTCCCTGATGAATCTGATTTGCTCATAATTCCATTGGATTCAGAAACATGTAAGCTTGCCACGTAGTCTTTGGTTGACTTTTTTTAATAGGAGGATGGGCTTGTGTGTTTTTATTATATGAAAACAAACTCTTACATTTACATCTAAAAAAAAATTCTTGTAAATTTTTTTAAAACAAAACCATACTGACTATGGTTTGTGGTACACTATTGTACACTGATAAGTGTTTTTCTGAGTTTGTTTCTTTTTCAAATTTAAAAGCACCAATCCCTGACAGGAATTCCTTTTAGTTTGCCCACCCGTGTGTTGATAAATTTGACTCCTTTATGTTTTTGTTTTAAAGTTTCTTGCTGCCCTGTACTGAGTTGTGTCTTTATGTTTTCAGGTGTTACGGAACCTCAGCCAGCTGTGGCAAATGCAGCACCAGGAATACTTCCTAATTCTGATATCCATCCTCTGGAAACTGTTCAGGAAATTATCATTGAGACTGTTGAGGAATGGGCTGAAGGTGATAATGCTGATGCTGTTGTTGATCCAGTGGCAGTTGAAGAGGTGGTTGAGCAAATTGAAGTGGTTGAGCAAATTGAAGTGGTTGAGGAAACTGAAGCTAATGGAACCGCCAGCAGACATGCAAGGAAACGCAACACTGTAATACCAGAGCACACACCACCAAAAAAGAGAAAGTTGAACCCCACTCAATGGGCGGCAGCTCGATTAAAAAATGCTGTGAATTCTGGACAAGAATATATCAATTCAAAAGGAAAGAAAAGAAATGCAAGAGCACTGAAACCAGGATGTGGACCAAAATGCAGGCGCAAGTGTGAAGAATCTTTTCCAGAAGAAAAGAGACTGGAACTCTTCAATAAGTACTGGAATTTAAAGGATAAAATGTTACAGTGGTTCTTTATCTCCAAACTTGTGTCCAAGGTCCCTGTAAGAAGAAGAAGAGTTCTTATTGACGATGATGAAGATGCCTTCAGGAAGACTAATTATGAGTACAATCTTGCTGATCCGTCCACCAATGAAGTTATAGCTGTGTGCAAGACCATGTTCATAAATACATTCGACATTAGCATCACTGTAGTCAAATCTGCAATGAACAAAAATAGCCCTGACAAGCGAGGGAAGAATAAAAATTCTCGGAAGAGGATGCCACCTGCTCTTGTTGAAAGTGTAAGGGACCACATAAAGAAATTTCCAGTTATGAAGAGCCACTACTGCAGAGTTGACTCGAGAAAGAGATACTTAGACACATATTTGAACGTTGCCAAAATGCATCGTATGTACTTGATTGAAAGAGGAAATGATGTTCCTTTCACCGCAACACTGAGACAATATAGAGATATTTTCAATGGTTCTTTTAACCTAGGTTTTTTCAAACCTAAAAAGGATCGTTGTGCTGACTGCGCTGAGTGGGAGTCTCTACCTGAGAACCAACGGACTGAAGAAAAACTTCAAAGCCATACCACCCACATCCAAGATAAGGAACTAGTTCGACAAATGAGAAGAGATGAAAAAACAGTAAGCCGAGAAAGTGACAAGACTGTGGTGGTGGCCACATTCGACATGCAAAGTGTCTTCTTCTGTCCAAAAACAGAAATAGCAGGCTCTTTTTACAAGAATAAGCTGTCCTGCTATAACTTCACAGTTTTTGATTGTACCGAAAAGGAAGCAATTTGCTATGTTTGGGATCAATCAGTTGGCGCAAAGGGAGCTGATGAAATAGCTAGCTTCATGTTCAATTGGATTGAAACACAAGTTGGCAAAGGCAAAACAGTCTTCAAGTTCTACAGTGATTCGTGTGCTCCTCAAAATAAAAATCAGTTCCTTTATAGCATGTATTATCTTGCTGCTATGAAATTCAAGATAACTATATGTCACCGCTATTTGGTAAAGGGGCATACCCAAATGGAGTGCGATAGTGTGCACGCCAGAATTGAAAAGAAAACAAAAAAGGAGGAAATTTACACGCCTGGCCAATGGTACGGCTACATTAAGACAGCCAAAGTTAAGCAACCAGCCTACAAAGTTGTAGAAGTGAAAAGGAGAATATATTCACATTTAGACCTTTGGCTAAAGAATTTATTTGGTCTGATAAAAGTGTGTCTAAATTGAGGGAAATTACTTTGAGTAGTTCATCTCCAGGTAAAGCCTGTTTGAAGAAAGATCTAAAGATGGACCCACTTGAAGTCAATATATTGGTGCAAAGACCTGGGCGGCCATTTAACTGGTCTACTTACAAGCCTAAACTGGCGTACACTGGGAGGCTAGTCCTCAAGGACAAACTGAAAAAGTCACTGGAGTGGTTTGTGAAAAAACAGAAGATACCCTCAGTTCATCTTCCCTTCTACCAATCACTCCTTGCACCAGCGCCTGAAGTCGATGGACCAGAAAGCAGCGGGGATGAAGAAGCAGAGGTTTTTAGCCCGTCCCGACACGTTTCTTTAGAAACGGAAAGGAGCCGGGCTTATAGTCTTATGCCGGATGTTCGTTCGTTCGCTAGTGTGTACGCAGACTAATCGTTCACAGATAAACTTCAAATTTTCAGGATAAACTCAATTTTTTATCTATATTCACGTACGGTGGCAACAATTTTGATTTTGTGTCGCAATTACGAGTAATTAGCGTAAAACTGTCGCCCTCTGGGTGAGGGGAGGGGAGGGGAGGGGGAGGGGAGAGCTGGCGCGGGGCTCTGATTGGCTGGGCTCGACTCGGCTCGGTGCGGTGTGCGGCGCGCGGCGGAGGAGCGAATCGAAGTTGCTGCGGTGGTTGCTGTAGTGAAAATTGTTTACATTTGGCTAAGAACGTGAAAGATGTATGCGAATCGAGTTCTGTGTCTGTTGATTCACGTTGTCGCTCGAAATTCTACGGCAAGTTTATTTTTAATGCTGCGGACGTCTGCAGATGCCGTGGTGGCTCGAAGTGAAGATAACAACAACAAGTGGTTTCTAGCAATGGCTTGATTTGCGACTGTGTTTGGCCTAAATCATTATATTCGGTTCCAATTACATGCCATGGTATCAACCATCATTGAAAGGAATACCTCAAATTTCGTAAGTATTTGGTGTTTTGAGGTTATGTGTCTGCAATTGTTATTCTTTGCATTGCGTTATGTATTGGTTATGTCAAATTACCTATCTTTCTAGGTTATTTCAGAAGTCATTCTTCGCTTGACTCCGACATTTGTTATTAAATCCAGTATTTCAAATTTAATTGTACGCAAATGTAAGAGATCTCAATTAGGCCTCAAATTCTCAAACAGATCCTGGCTGATGTGATGTGGATTAAGGAGGTATGTCTATTTGAGTCTATTTGATTTTGTCATCTATTTCAGTTAATTCGTATTCGAGATAAGAAATATCTCATCTTTGGCCAACCTTGTTCAGTTTAACTTTCACATGATGATTGATTCCAAATCGATCATCACGACATTAGATTTTGCCATTAAACATTTCATGAGATCGTGAATATCGTGAATACACTGATGAGGGAATTTGGTCCCACAAATCATTATTTGTTAAGGAAATACTTTCTTTTTAGCCTGTTCTAACACATTTCTTTGTTTATTTCTTCATTTATTTATTTACATGTCTAGTCTGGTTGTTAGGTCTATTTAATTAAAAGTTTTAATTGTTTTATGGTGTAACTTAATATATTTTCATATTTCTATTTTACTCAACCTCTTCAATATAATAATTTATTTCTCTTTCTTTGCTGCTTGCAGCTGTTATCCATAGGTTCCCAGCAGTCATCTCGAGTTCCAAGCTTGGTTGAAGGGATTCAGCGCTCGTATTCTTTCTTGAATGGATCTTGGCTTGCTTTCAGACACATTGTGGAACAAAGGAGGTATGTTTTGTGACTCTTCAATCTTCTGTTTATTTGCTATTTTAGGGTGTGCTTTTGCCACTTATAGTCTCATGTGAGCACATAATAAGGAATGAAGGTTTACTGTGTATTTTGACTTGTGTGTCGGCTGTGTTTATATACACTTTGAAAGCAACTGTAATTTGTTTGCTCTGCTTAAAATCCTAAACTGTTTTGATTTAAGTATAAAAAGTTGCATTCTTTGTCAACTTGTCACATCTGACCGAACATGGGGAATAATGTGTCATACTTCAGGTATCAGTCTCTTTGTATATGAGCTGTGTTCATTTATTATTTTAAATGCCTTCGTTATTGTCAGCTTTCTTTAAAGCCAGACTTCATTTTACTTCAAAATGTTGTGTATTTGTGAACATTTATAGAATTTGGCTTACTTTGATCTTGCCACATTTATGCATGGTGTCTCTGCCCTCAATTAAACATGCTCATTTGTACATTTCAGATCATCAAATATGAAGCTGTGGTGTGCACGGGTTCATGTCAATAGCCTGCTGTCAACAGCCCTGCTTTAGCTTCATTAGTCTCTCAGGTTTTTTTTTTGCTCCTGTCTGAAGAGAGCTTGTACACCTATGGTAAGCTGCACAAACAATGTTTTTTCTTCTTTTAGTTGTTCATTCTTCCCTGTCTCTCCATTTTCATATACTTTATTTCATGTGTACAGCGCAGAACTTCAGAATGCTCACGTCCGGGCCCCAATCGAATCAAGACTCATACGCTCTGCCAGATCTCAGATCTCACTGATTGAAGATGTGGAGGAATGTAAGTAGTGTGTTCATAGATTTATGACTTTATGACTTTGCCCTCAACAAAGAGGTGCTGTATTCTGTTGAATTGGATTGTGTTGCTTGGAATGTAATGATCTATTTATCTTCTTTTTCCTCAGATTATTTTGAATGAAGTTTATCATTAAGTGTTGCTGCCAGGATGACCTAAGCATTGAGTTCTCTTAACTGCAATATTAGAGAGAAAAGTACATTTTTAAATTGAACCGTATTCCAACCAATGTGAAACGTTTCTTCTTGATTTTGTTGCTCTTGAGGTGTGTTACTTATCTCCCCCCCCCCCCCCCCCGCATAAATAATCTGAAATTCTGGAAGTTCGCAAAGGTGATTTAATTTTTCATTGTCGTCTCTTTCAGTTTATCTTCAGCTACTTCTCATTTTTTTATTTTTTTTGTTTGTGTTTATTTACAGGTCATCAAATACGTGGCATTGGTGTTCACCATTCAAGTTGATTTCAAGAGACTTGTCAGCTCGCAGTGGTATCCATACTTCGTTTCAACTTTTCTTTCACCTCCAGAATTATTGTACACACATGGTATGGCATAGAATCAATTTTTTTTTCTTTCAGTATATATTATTGTAGTCCCATTTATAATGTGTTCCTTGTTGTTGTTATTGTTAGCATTGTGTAGGGCTGTTAATTTGTTTTAAATTAACTTTTAAAAGTAGCTTTTTTGTGAGCATGTAATGTTTACCCAACTATGACCGAACATTGTGTTGGCTACGAATACTTTTGATTCTGGCTTGTACTGCTGCCTTCTTGGATAAGGGTTGTATTTTGTTTATAGGAAGTCATGCATTTTAGAACTAGAATATATGTAATAATGTTTTCTTAATTGATTTTGTTTGTGTTATTGTAAGTGATACAAGATGTCTGTGCCCCCAACTAAACATTGATTTTTTTTTTTTTACATTTCAGGTCATCAAATGCATTGCTTTGGTGCTCACCAATCAAATTGATGACAGGAGAGTTGTCAACTCGCAATGGTACCCAAACTTCACTGGCAGCTGCTCAAGCCACTTAAGTTTTCCTACCTGAAGAAGGTATCTTATCTTATCTGGAATCTGTTAGTTTGCAGTTATCAATTTGTGTGACATCAGCCCTTACCTAGGCTTTCTTATCTTCTATTTTTTTTTCTTCAAATTATTGTCACACTGTCTTTCATTAACATGCATCTGTTTTATGGTTCAGATCATGCATCGCGTTGGCTTGTGACCCAAGCTGCCCCAGCTGCTCAAGGCTAATCGGCACAGATCAATTAAGTCCTTGGTGCTCCATGTGAACCAGAGGACCTCAATCTGAAGTAAGTTGCAGCTTTTGCCTCATGCATGTCTTCTATTTTAAAATCTTGAAAAAAACTACCAATCCACTCATTTTTCAGATTTGAACATCATTACAGTGGAAGGTTTCTTTTCCCTCTCTTATTTCCATGATATCTTTTTCAATACTGTGTATATCTCCTATGCTCAACCTATGCTCAACCTTCAGTGCTTATGCCATGCATACTCCTATTTTTCAATACTGTGTCATCTCCTATGCTCAACCTATGCTCAACCTTCAGTGCTTATGCCATGCATACTCCTATTTGTAATTTATGCAGCTTCAGTAGCATTGAAAGAGGGTAAAAATGAGAGTATTAATACTCATTTAATTAACGTGGGGCATGCTTCATCATGGCTTCGTGCATGGCAATTAATAATTTTACATGGTAACTTAACATGCATCTGTACATTTCAGGTCATCAAATACGTGGCATTGGTGTTTTACAGTCAAGGTGATGTAAAGTGGCTCATGACATTGCAGTGCAACCTTAACTTCAAAATTTTTATACCTGGAGAGTGATCGTGTACATCTGGTAAGTTATTTTCTCCTGTATCTTGGTTGTTGTTTATTTTTGCTAAAGCATGCTTTCCCTCTCTTTCGCTTTATTTTTTCTTACTTGTGTTTTCTCATATCTCCCATTTTAAAGTACAACTGCTTTTTTGTGTGGTTTATATTTTGTTTATTGGAAGTCATTCATTTATTTTTATTTTTTTATGACATCTATAATATATGTAATGATGTTTTCTGAATTTATTTTGTTTGTATCACTGTAAGTGATATTTTTACAAGGTGTCTGTGCCCCTATTACTATTTAGATAGATGACGATAACTGTCAATTAGAATTCTGTGAGTTGATAACCACACAGAAGTGCACAACTGTTGAGAAACACGAATGACTCAGTGTGAATGTTCTAACACCATTTGGTAACTGTCAGCACTGTCTTTCATTAATGTGCATCTGTTTTTTTGTTTCAGATCATGGATTGCGTGTGCTTTACACTGCACTAATGAACCTTATTGTGAAGGAATATGTGGGCTCCCTGGGTGACGCAAGTTGTCCCAGCTGCTCAGGGGCACCAGAACTGGAGCAAACCAGAGGACCTCACTCTTAAGTAAGTTGCAGCTTTTGCACTTTTGCAGCTTTTAAACTTTAAGTTCATGAAAGGCACCCACTCACTTTATTTTCTTTATTGTTCAGATTTGAACATAAATTACATTTGAAAGGTATCTTGACCTTCTCTTATTTCCATCATATCTTTCAATACTATGTGTATCTCCTGTGCTTGCCAGCCATAAATACTTGGTGTTTAGGGTTTGTTCTCACCCCACATTAATTTCTCCTGGCTTTGTTAGTTGCATTCTTTCTGTTCTTATTGCAGGAAGAACATTACAAGCCTCAAAATGAAATAAAACCAGACTGTCATCTCTCCACTTTTGTTCTCTCGATAGACTGTGGAAAAACTTTGAATAAATAGTTGGTTCATTTCAAATTTTGTCTTTTCCACATCATTACAAGATACCTGATAGCAAGTGTAAAGGATATAAATGAGTAGTATTGCAAATACACTTGTCATATAAACTTTAATCGTTTTTTTGTTTTTTGGTCTTGTTAATGACAAAGTTAAGAAATTAAATTTCCTACATTAAAAGCCAAGATTTAACACATTAGTGGAACAAAAATCAAGTAACAAAACAGAGATAAAGAAAAAAGGAATTAAATTTCATTGTGGAAACTAGGTTTTAGTTCAAAATTTTGAAAGCCTTACAATATTGCTCACTCTACAAATAGTAAGTAATAAGAACAAAGATGGAACAGGAATGAAAAATAAAGAAATACCACAATTTTCTTATCTCGATGAATGAAAGATGAAGAAAAAAACTAAACTGAAACTTCAATTAAGATTTAAAAAAAAAAAAACCACTATAATTGTTCATGCTGAAACTTCAACTCGTCTATGATCTTTGCAAGTCCTTCGGGACTTGCATGCACTTCATTCTGTTTGTTACAGCTGAAACATTAATAATTGTTGAAAATAATAATGAGCACAAGTAGACAACAAAGAGACACTTTTCAACTTAAAGAGAAACATACCATTCATAGAGCTCCGTATCTACATCTCCCTCCTTCATGAACATATCATGGGTTTCAACAAAATTGAAGGCTTCATGATCTGGATAAATAGAAGCAACATTAATCATTGATATGAAAGATATTAGATGTGTTAATAAAAATCCAAGACATTACATGCATATTTACCACTGATACATTTGAGCTTGGAATTCACAAATTTTAAATTGTAGCTCAATTGATTCCCTGTGGGATTTGCAATGGGGAGCAGCTCTATCAGGTAAACTTTTTCTGTTCCCTCTTCAATTAAATTTGCCACTATTGCCTTAAAATTCTCAGCAATGGCATACTTTGAAGCTCCCTGTTGGTTCAAAAATTTTCTCATGACACTTACCTACTTAAATCTTAAATTAACATCACATTATATGGCAATAATAAGCGGTACCTGCAAAATATCATTAATGCCACAAAAAATGGCCACTTTTTCCGGTGCTTCGGTCATGTTTGCCACCAGTTTTTTCATAACTGTGGAAGTTAATCCACCACGGCACAAGGGAGAATCTGGCAAGGAATATTGTTTTGTTTTCTTAAATCCAGAACTTAAGAGGACGTTGAAAAACACCAAAAGAAAAGATCTTTACTTACTTCCAACAGGCACATTTAATGCCTTGCATAGTCTCACCATGTTGGAGTCCCCAATCATGGTGATGCCATCCCACGTTGGCAGCTTCAAAACAAAAAAGAAACACAAACAAGCAATAGAATGTTTTTTTTTTTTTTTAATTATAGAATGAGGCAACAGTTCACATAACAATTTTAAACCTACTTCATCCAGAGGGATTGGTCGGCCCTTCTTTGGCTTGCGTGGCCTCCTCCTGGGGTTCCTTCCTTTACTTTTTTGTTCAGGACTTTCTCTGCGCTTCTTGACTTGCCGTGGACCCAGCCTTTCAAAACCCCCTTCCTTTTTTTCTCCTCCACTTTTAGTTCTTCCTTGCTACCCTTCTCCTTCTCTTGCCTCTCCAACTTGTCAAGTGTTACGAAAAATAATGCCGCCGTCTCGGCGTCATCAAATGACATGACTCGTTTCTGTTATAGAAACAGGAAATTTGAATTAAATCATTAAATTACACCTAGAGAATGAGACAATTTCAATGACATGCGAGCCGAAAAATCTTTTTCTAGGTATGCACTTACTTTTGACATTCTAGCTCGAATCTTAACACAAGAATTGCCGAGAATTGCACTACTTTTGTAGAAGAACGGACGCCGTCGACTGGTGAAGTTCAACGAGTAAATTTGAATCCGGCACGGATGAAGGCGGACTCAGGGGTGTGTTCCTTACGAACGGTATTCCGAAAAGACCGTTTGCCATAACTATTAAAATGTCCAGAGACAACTGCTACACACTTTCTCGGACTGATTCGTGTTTTATTACTATTGTTTAGATTAAATGAGCAATTTAAGCCAGTTGATGCCAGCTAGCTAGCATACTAGTTGGAGGAATGTAAGTGCGTCGCTACGAACGAACCCTCGTCCCCGTGTATGGGTTGAGTGTTTTGTGTATACTTTTGCTGCAAACCGGCATCTGTATTTCGACATTTTTCCTAATATTACGGAAGATATTTTCGACACCGACCGTGCGTGCCAGACCGGGTAAGTCTCATTCATAAAGGAACTCAAAAATCATTGCTTTCAAAGGCTTGTTTTGTATTATTTTTCAAGTTTTTTTATATCGTCTCTTTGCTTGCCGGGCTGGATGGTAGCTGCAAAATGGCGCCAATCGTTCTAATTCTAATATGGGGCTAGTCAGAGTGAAATCGAAATTAGGACGAAGAGAACCTCTTTTATTATTATCATTTTTACTGACAATATTGTTGGTTTTTTTTTTCTTTTCTTTTTTTTCATCAGGATTGTAGTTGTTTCTCACGTCCTAGTGGCTGGTCATGCACAGATAGCTGTTGGTTGCCGTGTCAGTATCTATTATTCGCTTGTATTACATTTTCTTACTAATTGTCTCCCCGCCTTTTTTTTTGTCTTTTTTGCTCGCTCTGCTCCCTGTTGCTCTGTTTCAGGTCACGATGTTCCGGACCGTGGCACAGATCAACAGTCGCGATGAGCGGCCGAGGCCCGCCGCCGTCACCTGTGGCACCATAAGCCAGTTCCACTCGAGCTTCCCTGCGAAGCAGCAGGGGGCACAGTGCACGGCCATCGCCACGGCGGCGTGCTGCAGGCTGCTGGCCTGCGGTAGGGTGCGCACCTCCAGCGGTCTGCCTGCTCGCGGCCCTGGAAACTGGACCGGCGCCGACATCGACGAGTGCGTGGTCGCTGGGGCTGCCGTGTACCCCGACGTCATCGCCGCCCGTCCAGCCAATGTCCCGGTATTCGGGAACGCTGACTACCTGTCCGTGAACGATATGCGTCGTGCCGCCAGCACGGTGCGGGTTCGGTTCCCGGACGAGGAGGTGAGGTCTTGCTGTCGTGTTTGTCTTCAGGGGTGTGTTCAGGCTTTCATATTTTTTTAGTGTGTGTGTGTGTGTGTGGGGGGGGGGGGGGGGGGGGGGTCTAATGCTTTGCTTGTCTTGGGCACGAAAGAAGTACATGACGCATACTAGAATAGGGTACCCCAAAGGCACCTTGAAACGGACGTCAAAGAATACGCTAATCATCGAGCCGGATCTGGTATGAGAGATCGTGGCAACAAACCGATGGGCTTCTGTTTCGGATTGTCCTTGAGGTACTCTGATTTTATCGTATTGACTTCATTATCCCCCCCCCCCTTTTTCAGTTTTCTTTCCACATCGGCATGGAGCAGTACGGGTACCTCCGAAGTACTTCAGCACAGCCGGATCTGTCGACCGCCATGTCCCGCATTTTCGGCGAACAGACACACAAAGCAGCTATCCTCATTGTGAACGGATTCACACTTGCAGTCTTCCAAGAGTCCACATCAGAGGTTTGTGCCGCCATTGGTGAAGTGGTGGCTTAAGTTTGGCTGTGGGTGGTATAGACCGGGGGGTTGGGGGGGATTCAACTTCTGTTATAAACTCTCTGAAATGGAAACTGAAAGAAAGTGGCACAGGCACCGTGTCGCGGAAGCAGACGGGATGCGAGCCCGCGGCCGCTTCCCCTACAAGGGTACAGGGCACTTCTTGCTTAAATCCTCTAGAACCCGGCCAACCCGGCCCTTCCGAGTCCAGTTGACCATGCCTAGTTAATCTACAGTAATACGATTTTAGCTGGTTATGGGTTCGAATACCAGCTCGAGAGGCAGCAAATTTACTGTCTGCGGTATGGTATTTTCGCTCGCAGGAAAGAAAAGGGTGGGGGGGGGTGAATTTGCGGATTTCCCTCTTAACGAATTAGTAAAATAGAAAATGACGGAGTTAAAGAAAGGAAATCACACTCTTTAGACCCAGTATCTGAACCCGGCCAATAGAGTTCAGTTCGTCTTGCCCTCTGAATCGACACCGGTTTTGCTGCGTATTGGGTTCAAATACAGCCTACATGGCGTGATTTTCTTGCTTTCGTAATTTTCTTTGTTATAACTTCAAGTCCTTCCTGACAGAACTGTTGGTTTACAGGTGTGGCTGCTGGATTCTCACGAACGTGGTCCGCACGGTTACCACCAGGAGAATGGCTCTGCTGTGCTGATGAAGTTCTCAGGACTGCAACAGCTGTCTGTGCACATCCAACACCAGTTCCCCTCGGCGAGGGGTCGGCGCGGAGAATTCGAGGCGGCGGCTGTCCTTTTGCTGGAGGATCCCGAACAGGACGACGAGGCCGCCGTCATGGAAACCCGTGACGCCAGCGTCGAGGTAAACACGTCCTGGTCAAGGAGTTCCTGCTCATCGCCTTTCCCGCCCAGCGACGTGCACTGGGGTGATGCAGGCCGTGCCCTGTCCGGGCCCGAGCTCGAGCCGTCGTTGCCCGTGCCCCCGCACATGCTAGAGACGACCTGCCCTGCCAGCGCCAGCCGCCTCTACAGCGACATCGTTCGCCAGGAGCGGAACATCCCTCCTGCCCCGCCCACGCCCAGGATCGTCCTTGCCATGCCTTTGGCGGAGGTGTCCACGCCGCCGCCGCCGCCTTCCCCTAAGGCTGCCCCGGCGTCAGCTGCCCCAGCACCAGCTGCCCCGCCACCACTGCGCCAGCGCGAGGAGTGGCCTGCCCTGCCCACGTCCGAGATCGCCATGTCGTTCGCGCGGACGTTTACACCAGTGTCCTTGCCGCCGTCCTCACCCCCCATGAGCCTCTCTCCATGTCGGGATGACGTGGACAACTGGTGGAGCAGCACGGACATCACGAGAAATCGTGATTTATCCTTCCTCACAGCGGCGCGCCTTAACCTCGCTGACATGGAAGACGTGTCCGTGGAGGTCAAGGCCGAGCCGATCATTGAGGGGAGCCTAAGTTTTCTAGACGACGCTCACCTCACCTGCGCCGACATGGACTCCGAGACCAGCAGCCAGCTGGACTCCAGTACCTTGTCAGTCGGACAGATAAACTTGGACGACACTGCCGAGTCCTCGCTTCTCAATTCAACGGTGGACTCGATCTTGTCCAACAGCTCATGTTCCAGCAGCGGGCGGCGCATGACTGCCAAGGACAAGAAGCGCTTCAAGAAGCAGCAAGGCCGCGACAGGGTGAAACGGGCGCGTCTTGACGAAGACTACAGGAAGCGTGAAGCCGAACTTAACGCAGAACGCATGCGCCATCGGCGTCAAGACGAAGAGTACAGGCACGATGGTCTTCAACGCTGGGCAGAGTGGAAGCGCGCTCACCGCGAGGATGAAGAGTATAGTCTCCGTGATGCCGAAAGCAGTGCCCAACGCATGCGAAGTTTCCGCCAGGACCCGGATTACAGCATTCATGACGCTGACTGCAGTGCAGAACGGATGCGCGCCCTTCGGCAGAACGAGGAGTTCAGACGCCGTGACGCCGACGACAGTGCAGAGCGGATGCGAGAACTGCGGACTAATGAAGAATTCCGCAATCGGGGGCGAGAGCAGCATGCGACTTATCGAGAAGAACGACGACTGTACGAAGCAAAGAGGGAAAGGTACTGGGAAATAATCCAGAAAGGGGCAACCTGGATTTGCTGCTGCTGCGGACAGCTCTGGTACCGGAAGTCTGTTGTCGTTTTTACCGAAGCTACACTCACATCTAAAAACTTGGCCCAGTGGAGATATTTATTTATCCGCAGAGACGAGACATCCGATGAGTACATTCTCTGCCGCACGTGCCTCCGGCACCTGGTGAAGAACAAGAAGGTACCCACCGTGGCTCTCGTCAACGGCTTCCAGTTCCCCGACATCCCCGCCGAGCTGGCAGACCTGTCTGCACTTGAAGAGCGCCTGGTTAGTGCTCGCATCCCCTTCATGATGATTCGCACCCTCGGCGTGGACCGTCAGTACGGCCTTAGGGGCAGTTGCGTGAACGTGCCCGTCGACATCAACACGAGCGTCACGGCCCTGCCACGGATGCCCGATGACTCACATGTCGTCCAGCTCCAGCTCATGCGAAGGATGCAGGACCAGCGCCCGTTCGCGTTCGAAGCGGTGCGGCCCAACGTCGTCCACGCCGCGGCGCGCCACCTGCTGGGGACGCCGCTGTACGAGAAGCACGGCATCGCGCTCAGCGAGGCCTGGCTGGAGAGGTTCGCCGAGCTGCTGGAGCGTGACCGTCAGCTCGCTGCAGAAGCCGACCCGGCCGCGGAGAACGCCGAGGACGACGAGGACGCCGACTGGAACGAGCTGTCGGAAGAGGAGTTACGGGAGGCAGCGCAGCAGGAGACCCTGCTGGACGAGATCTTCGTTCCCGAACAGGACACCGGCATCCGCATCGCCCCTGGCGAGGGGCAGGTACCCATTTCTCTTCTCTTCGACGAGGACGTGGAAGAACTATCGTTCCCCACCGTGTACGCTGGACAAATTCGCAACTTCACGAGTAACCCCAGCATGGTGGAGATTGGCAAGTCGGAGGCCCGCATGTACGACAGGCGCTGTGCGAAAAATATTCCTAAGCTTTTCCTGACCTTCTGTCGTCTTCGCAGGCACAAGTTGGCACGTCATATTTCGACTGTAATTCGCAAGAAGAGGTCCGAACGAGGTGTCACTGTGCGAGACGCCCTCAACCCCGAGGCTCTTGGCAACCTGGTGCAGCACAACGACGGGTACCGCGTGCTCCAGCAGGACAGGTCCAGCCCAGCCTTCTGGCAGAAGGAGAAGAAGAAGCTCATGGCTATGGTACGCCAGTTCGGTACAGCAAATATCTTCTTAACTTGGTCTTGCGCCGAGTACCGATGGTGGGAGCTCCTCGTCGTCCTGAAGCAGACGGTGGATGGCGAGACGGTCACGAGGGAGTTCGTCGAGGCCCTTACCTGGGAGCAAAAAACTCGCCTCGTCCAATCTGACCCAATCACAGTTTCTCGTTACTGTCATGAAAAACTGGAAGAATTGTGGAAATTGCTGGCGACAAAGGGAGGTCCGCTAAAGCAGTACAAGATCACGCACTCGTACACCAGAGTGGAGTTCCAACACCGGGGCTCGGAACACCGTCACTCACTCATCTGGCTTGAAGGAGCTCCTGTTTTCGACCAGGATGACCCTGAGAGCTGGCAGCGGTGCGTGGAATTCATTGACGAATTTATCACGTGCTTCCAGGACCCGGAGCTGGGCGAGCTCATCAATGTCCAGTTCCACAAGCACTCCAGGACATGCCGCAAGGAGGTCCGCGGCAAACCATTCTGCAGGTTTGGCGTGCCGTTCTCGCCTATGAGACAGACTCAGATTTTGTTCCCACTCGAGTCCGACATGGACCTGTTTGAGAAGAAACGACTGATTGATTTGTTCAACGACAACCAGGCCAAGCTTGTCCAGCTCAACAAGGACTCTCCTTCACTGTCCTTTGACGAGCTTCTCAGAGTACTGGACTGCACAGAGGAAGACTACATCCTCTCCGTGCGGTCCCAGCTGAAGCGGCCCAAGGTGTTCCTGCGACGTAACTTGTGTGAAATCAAGTTAAACGCCTACAACAAGGAGCTCTTGGACCTGCTGAACGGCAATATGGACATGCAGATGATATTGGATGCGTACGCGTGCATTGCCTACATCGTCGACTACGTCGCCAAGTCCCAGCGTGGCCTGTCGGACCTCATCATGCAGACAGCTGAGCAGGCACGGGAAGGCAACACGACGGTCATCGAGCAGCTCCGCGCCATCGCCAACGTGTTCATCAACAAGTCGGAAGTCTCGGCGCGGGAGGTTGCGTACCACATCCTCTGCATGCCGTTGTCTATGTGCTCCGAGAAGGACGTCTACATAAGCACGTCCCCGGCAGAGGAGCGTACTCGCATGCTTAAAAGCGCCCGCGAGCTTGGCCGTATTCTGCGGCAGGACCCGGACAGCACTGACATCTTTCTCGCCGGACTCCTGGAGCACTACGTGAAGAGACCGACAACGGAAGCTTTCGAGAACCTTTGTCTTGCGGACTTTGCTGCGTGGTTCGAGTTCACAACCAACAAGAGGCGCAGCCCGCAAGTACGTGACGAAGAGGGGAACCCCGACGACGTGCACGACGACGTCCACATCGACGACGTCCACGCCGACGACGGCCAGGGTGACGATGTCCGTGAAGAGGCCGCAGAAGAAGTTGTCCCCGACTCCTTCGTGCCTCTGACCGACAAATCTGGCTACATCCGCCGACGCACTAAACCCAAAATCATAAGGTATCGTAACTACAGTGCGACGAAGGACCCCGATAACTTCATGCGAGAGCAGCTGATGCTGTTCACAGCATGGCGCAGCGAGGAGGCCATTGCTACCAATGTGCGAGCCCAGTACGACAGCCAGGTGGACACTATCCGGGAGAAACGCGACGTGTACGTCAAGCTCAGCATCGACCTGGATGAAGTACTACAGGAGGTGCTCCGGGAGAGTTACGAAGACGAGGTCAACGACCCCGAGAGTGACGAGCTCCCGGACCCCGACCTCGCCGTGTTCGAGCTGCGGTCCGACGGGCAGGCAGATGTCGCACAGGACGTGTGCCCCGATGTCATGCGGCACTGCGGGCCCTCGGAGCGCTTCCTGCTGCCCAACCATGACCCGCAGGAGGAGTACCTAGCCAACGTCGCCCGTCTCAATGACCGCCAGCGTCGCTACCACGACAACCTAGTGCACATCCTCAAGACGCAGCCCGACACACAAGTTCTGCACTTCGTGAGTGGGGGCGCTGGCGTGGGGAAGAGCATGCTCATCAAGGTGATCACGCAGTCTGTCATCCGCATCCACGTTATGCGGGGCGGCAGCCCTGACGACCTGACGGTGGTCTTGATGGGGCCCACGGGCAGGTGCGCTTTCATAATCAGTGGCGTCACGTTAGCCTCCGGGCTGTTCATCTTCGGCCAGAACGAGGAGAACCAGCTCGGCGCCGACATGCTCAACACACTGAGGGCTGCGCTGCAGCACGCCATCGTTTTTCTCATAGACGAAGTGTCCATGGTTGGTGGGAGAACGCTATCCAAAGTGAACGGCAGGCTGAAGCAAATCTTCGCCAGCCAAGAGCAGTTTGGCGGGAAGTCCATCGTCTTCTTCGGAGATCTCAACCAGCTTCGTCCTATCGGAGACTCGTGGATCTTCGAGGCGCCCAACGACCCCCTCAGCCAGCTGGCGGGGCCGGTCACATGGCGGCTCTTCAAGCACTACCCGCTGACGGAGATCATGAGGCAGAGGGACGACGCGCGCTTGGCAGAGGCCTTCGGCAGGCTGGCCGTCGGAGCCACCACGCCAGAAGACGACGCCCTGTTCACCAGCAGGCAGGTGGACGCACTCCGCCGGCAGGGAGTAGTTCCACCTGAAGACGTGCTGCTGCACCTGTACGAGTGGAACGCGAACGTCGAGAATTACAACTCGGCGTATCTCAACAGCTTGACGAACGCCGAGTTCTGCGAGTCCGAGGCCATCGACAAGTGCGAGGGGGAGGGCACCGCCGCCAACAAACGCAAGCAGCTTGACAAGGCCCGCACTTTGACACTGAGAGAAACGCAAAACTTGCCTTTCTTCCTCTTGGCCAAGGTGGGTGCCCCCTACATGGTCACCGTCAACCTCAACACGCCCGATGGACTCACAAACGGCGCCATCGGCACTTTGCGCAAAATCGTCATGGGGAGGACGGCGGCCGGTGTCCTGGTGCCCCTGCGCCTCTACCTCGAGTTTGAGACTGAGAAGATCGGTCGACAAACCCGGGCGACAGAGAGGGGCGCCATAACCAGGGATGGCGCCGACCCAGCGTGGACGCCCCTCATGAAGGTCAAGAGGTCCTACATTCCGTCCAAGGGCTCCCTCTTCACCATCGTGCGGAAACAGTTTCCGCTGGTCCCCGCCAAGGCCGTCACCGTGTACAAGTCCCAGGGCGGTACGTTCCCAAACGGCGTGATGGTGCACATGATGCCTGGGAGACGGATGTCACGGCGGCCCATGTACGTCTCCTTCACGAGGGTCACGAGTCTGTCCGGGCTCTTCATCGACGGCCGCTACATGCGTCCCAACCCACCCGCCGCCGACGACGTCGGTGTGCTGGAGCAGAAGCGGCTGGCCGAGCCCGAAAACCTTGTGCAGCTGGTCATCAACTTCCCGGACGAGTGTGCCGCCGGCGGGGGATCTGTCGCGCTGTTCCACAACATCAGGTCCCTCAACAAGCACCACAGCAACATCTCCAAGATCAAGAGCTATACGAGCTGTGACGTCATCATGCTGTGCGAGACACGAACTCGCCCAGAGGACGACATCTCCATCGACAGCTTCACACTGTTGCATCGGAGAGACTGTCCGAAAGAAGAGAGGCACGCCTACGGCACTGCTCTGTATGTCCGTAGCGCGCTGGCCAGAAACGTGACCGTCTTGTTCGGACAGGAAACGTTCACCGAATTCCGAGGTTCACATCTGCACCGCTTTGTGGACATCGTGGGATTCGAAATGATGAACGAGGGCTGTTCATCGGGGATCATTTTTCTGCACAAGTCACCAAAGTGCGGCTTTGCGCCACTTGCTGCACGTCTGCAACAGTGCCTGGACTGTCTGCGCGCACACGGAGTAGCGACAGTGACTGTCGTTGGTGACTTTAACATCAACGTGCAAGACGGCCAGGCCGCTCGTGCACTCTCAGAATTCATGGCTACGAACTCTCTGAAGCTGTGTGTTGAACAAAGAGCTGTTTCCACAGACAGTGACACACTGATTGATGTGTGCTACTCCAGCGTCCCTGATCTGAAATGCTACATAACGGAGTCCATGTTCAGTGACCACAAACCCCTCTGGTTTCAAATGTGAAGTTTGAAAAAAAAAAAAACGCATCCAACATGCTCGAATAGTGAGGCGTGCAATCTATACAGTTTTGCTGTAGACTGCATTGTATCACGAAAGTGCAATCGTACAACTGTGTTGTACTGACTGCCCCCGAGACCCAGTAGTTGGCACGGGTAGAACACGATATGTGAGGCGTGCAATCTATACAGTTTTGCTGTAGACTGCATTGTATCACGAAAGTGCAATCGTACAACTGTGTTGTACTGACTGCCCCCGAGACCCAGCAGTGGGGCTCGGGTGGGACTCGAATTGCAGCCACGTCCGCGCCGTGAGTCCTGGGCAGTTCACAGATTCAGTGAATTGGCTAAGAGCTGCATTTGTAAGTTGAAATTGTAAGCCTATCTCAGTGCACAATAAAGAGTGTTCTCTCAAAGGTTGCATCGAGACGGCAGGGATAAACTAATCACACTTTTACGAATCAGTTATTATTTGCATTGATTTTTTTTTGTTGCCTTGAATATGAATAAATAAAAATACTAATTTTCTTTTCACTGAAGTAGTTGTTTATTGATTATTACTATTCCTTTAAAACAATCTTGGAAACTTCGTAAATAGTCTAAAATTTATTCTCATGGCCACAGACTAATGCCATGAGAAAGATAATTACTACTCTCATGATTAATTTTGACTTTTCTGGCCCAGTCCAATTTTTTAAATAATTTTAGTTGTTGAAAATATTTGCAGTGCTGTTACAATACAGCATGAAGACTCCAAAAATCAATATTTTTATAATTATTAAAATAGAATGAAACAAGAAAGTCAGTATGGTGACCAATAGCATTTCAGCATAAGTGCAATTTATTCAGAGTTCCGAGGACTAGTCAAGAAGTGCCACAACCATTATTACACGTAAACGGCTGGAGCATGTGACACTATCCTAGGGAACATTTACACAAGGTGTATCCCTAAACAAATAGTGATACATTTAGGACAAAGCTAGTGACATCTGTTTCAATAAGAAGTTTTGAAACTATTTGACTGAGCTGAAGCACACTAGTACATTTCTTAAGGAGCTCCCAGATCATTCCAATGACTGCTGTAATGGTGATTAAGTTTTTCATGAAGGAGAAAAAATCAACCACAATAAAATTTTAAATCTGCGCAAAAGTTTCAATAAAATAATGTGATGCAGAAGTGGTTGGCACCATGCAAAGTGCAAGGATTTTTTATTGTTGACATGCGTTTCATAGTTTTCCATAGTTATAGCAGCACTGACGTTTGCAAAAGCATCCGGTGGTTGGCCGTGCGCTGGAACGACCCACGGCAGGAACTCTGAAATGCGGTCGAACCTCTTGGAGGTGTTATGTAATTTGTGAACGCCCAGTGTGTAATGTGCGTGTGGCAGGGTAGGCCAGCCCGCATGAGACATCTGCATAAACAAGTCGCGGTTGCCTACCCAACCGGCGCCATTTGAGCCCAACTGAGCTGAGCGCCTGCGAGTGACAGGGTAGGCCAACCCGCACGACACGAGTGCACGCAGACGTCGTCGTTGCCTACCCGGCAGGCGCCCTCTGTTCTCAGCCGGTATTCGAACCCATTTAAGAGAAGAAGCTGAAATGCATGCCTTCTTATCAGTCGGTCTGAAGCCCGCAGTTATATTGGCGTTTGCAGCCAGCCCACAATAGTCATTTACGAATATAACGTGTCGGGACGGGCTCAGGTTAACGATTTTAATCGTCACACCTGTATGCGTCGTCACCCTCTGATCTTTCACTTTCAATCGATGTCGCTTTCATGCAGAAGTATAAGAAATGTTGGTGTTATTAAACTCTGCCTAGGACATGGCCTCAAGAATGCGCAATAACATAATGTCTTCTGACCATCATCACTGACAGTGGCGGATCCAGGAGCGGCTTTTAGGGGGGGGGGGGGGGGGCTAAGTCACGCTTGGGAATTGACCCTTTGCCCCCCCCCCCCCCCCCCCCCCCCCCCCTGGATCCGCGCTTGAACACTGATGGTGCCAAGACATTCTCGCCCCAAATATTAATTTGCGGGGGGCCGCAGGCCCCCGCAAAGGCCGCCGGCAGGCCAAGCTGGCCCAGGCCCCCTGTCGAACCGAGGTGCCGGTGGAGCGCAGCGGAACTGGCACCGAGGTTTGACGGGAGGGACGGGCCAGCTTGTTAGTCTTAATATCTTACCTGTTCCAAACTTAGCATTCCAAATATAGTTTAATCGAAAACCTGTGACTGATTTTATGTTAAGGTGCCTTCATAATTGTTTAATCTCAATGTTAACTGAGGTTTCCTCTAGTGGTATTGTTAGGCCCTGCCATTTTTTTCTAAACCAATGAGTTTACTCAGACTGAAAGTAGGTGCATTTTAGGTCTCAAATAAGAGATGTGGATTTTATTTGATTTACGGAAAAAGTTTGTAATAATTTTTATTTATAATAATAAAATTTATAATAATTTAATCAAAAAGCTTGTTTGGACTGTACCCTCCTTGACATAATGGAACATTACATACATTTAGATTAGATTGTGGTGCTTGTACCAAGGGTCTGATGTGCAATTCTTGTTCATAAAAGTCTGGAGATTACCAAAATCACAAGAAAAATTGACCAAATTAAGAATGCTAATTGTGTACATGTCTTAAACTTTCATCATGCTCTGCCTCGAAAAGACCCGATTGTCGCTTCGAACTTTTTTAGTTCGTTCCTTGTGACATCGCACTTTCTTCTCGCGGGCCGTAGAGATCGAACTTTCTTCGTCCGGGGTAAGGATATCGCACGTTTTCGGTAGGACCCATCGTGATTTATTTTCTTAAAAAGATGCAACTTCCCCACTGTGATTCGTCTAGTGGTCTGGTCTGGTACTTAAATATTGAAGTGACCTTCTTTCTCCCATTTCTTTGCAATATGAGTAGTGATACGTTGTAAGAACGCCAAAATCGGTAACCGAGTCGTTCGAACCGCCCGCCGGTTTTCGCGCGCTGCTGGACTACGCTGATTGGCTGCCTCAACGGCAACGCCGCGCTTTGTGTGTGTGAGTTCCGGCCCCGTCCCGACGCTGCGCCCAGCGCCGGGCGGCGACCGTTACCCGCGGTTGCACCTACAGCCGAGCTCCTACACCCCCTTTTTTTGTTATTTATTATTAGTTATATTATAACATTGAATATACTACAGTGCGATTCTACGACCCGACATCATTGGCGTTTATTTCGGTTGGGGGAGACTCCTGAATTTATTTGCAACAGCTCTGGCCAGCTTGGGATAGTGTAGCATTGCTGGACGACGCCCTGCCACAAGATACGCATCAGGTTAGTACTGAGGTCATGATTTGGGCTGCCTTTTTATGTGTGAGTGGTTTTCGTGTGCTTATTGCGTCTGAGATAGATTGAGGGTTCGGGGCCTAGTGAAAAATTTTGTGATGTCTCATGCGCGGCGTACATAACCTCCCTCCGTGCTAGTCATTTTTCCGCGTGCTGCTTTCATGTCGTTCAACGTTGCATTTTGTGTGCCCGAGATCGATGCCGGTATCTTTTCGTAATAGAAACCTTTCCTTTTTTTTAATCATTAAATGCTTATGTGCACCCGCACCCGACCAATTAATGAATTCGCACCTTATTCGGAAGTCAAACAATAACTACTGGACGGGGGATGTTTCTTCCTTATGTTTCACGTCTATCTAATATCATTCCAAAATGTTTTCAGGTTAAGTTACTTCCACCATGGTTTTTAGACCAGCAGTGAAGTCATGACCTAACGCGTCAAGTCCACTTCCCATCCCATCCTATCCCAGGATGCTGTCTCTGTGATACTACAGCGCAGGTGAGGCTAGGTTAGTCGGTGAGGTCAAAGTGACGTGCTACTCATTGATATCCTTATGTGCAGAATGTTGCAACAGACATTCGTTTTTTCTGGTCATGTACAACCGTGCTTTGAACAGTGTTCGTTGTTTGGAATTTGCGTACCTGTCTGTTGTTAGTTAATTTGGTTTGATGAAGTTGTGTAGGTATGCACACTGACACCAACCTCCATTTGTTTTACAGTTGGCTTTCCCTGTGGAGTGAGTCCAGAACGAGTGATTTTGGCTCCGTGCTGCTGGCCTCTCCGTGCTCACATCCACCCTACATTGGTGTTCGCAGTCGGATGGACTCCACCTATGTGGAAAGATAAGTTGGCCTCTTCACCCTCTGACGCTTTTGTAGATTCACATACATTTTATTTTAGCAAGGCACTTTTCCATTGCATCGGACCTGCAGCCTTAATTTTTGGCAGTTGTAGGAGATTTTCTTCTCTTATGTGTCTCTGATCCAACTTCATATCAATGGTGTTTGTACCCTGTGTTCTTTTGTACCCTGTGTTCTTGTCATGACCCACGGTCCCTAGATGTGAGTGCCTTTAACTTAAAATGTTTATGATCAATCAGTGCCCATGTATTCTTGTTATGCTTGTATTGTTTGTGTTTATGTCTCCTGTGCTTGGTATGCCATTACCGTAGTTCTTGACTGGTTTCCTGTCCTTTCACTGCTCCTTGCATCGCCCTTGCCTGCTAATAAATTGTCTGTTGGTGTTTCTCCAAATGTGTGATATTTCTGTTTTGTCATGTAAATATTTGCCTGCATTGCATTTGGGTAAATGACATTAGTGCTTTTGACTTCTGAGATGTATTTTGTCCAGTCTTGCTTTTTCCGTGCTATTGACTGACTGATTTGGACACCTGCTTATCATCATTGTTGCCTCTTTTTTGTTATGTGCTCCACTGTATGAATTTTGATTTTTGTATTTGAAATGCATTGCTCTTCAAAGTGTAAAATGCAATCTATATTCTTATTTTTATTTTATCTGCCACGCTTTTGTTTTGCATTGACCCATCATCCACTTTTCATCTTTGTTGTAACTTGGGATGCTGTGTTGCTCATATATTTTTGTTTTTGAAACAGGTTTCTGATATGGCCCACCACCTGCTGCTAACAATTACTAAAATTTCATTGAGTCTTTGTTTTCAGTCCATGATTGCCGGCGTGATGTTTTCTTGAATATATGCCATGGTATTAATTCTGTTATGATATTACTATCTCAGGTATGTGAAGCCCTTGAATAAATTTTGTGCTATGAATCCTTGTATGTCTCTTATGTTTACTAAGCAAGTATTTCTTGACTTGAGTGGTTTCCTGTCCTTGTACTGCTTTTTGGATCTCTCTTGCCCTTCTAAATTTTCCGCCTATGTTACTCTAAATGTGATCAAGATGTGAGTTCATTGTTTGCTGCTTTTTAACTTTCATGCACGCTGCATTGTCTTTTTTGCATTTGTATGCACATCTGTTCATTGCCTTGCCCCTGCTTTGGATGCCTGTGTTGTTATGACTTTCTATGTAAAAATTTCCCTGTGTTACATTTGTCCTGTCTTGCTGAATCCTTTGACCATTCTGAGAACTGTTTTGTCCAATGTTTTTCCTATGATATGTGCATATGAATGAATTGTACACCTGCATGTTGACATAATTTTTTTTTTGTTTTGTTTCCTAGCTTGTTTTTATAAATTTTGATTTTGTATTTAAAATGTATTGCTTACTTTCAACTGCCCAATGCTGAGGTTCTTTTGTGTCTTCTTTGGACTGCCATTGGTTTGTTTACTCATTTTCATTGCTATGATTATTCATTGAAGTTTGTGTTGTCAATGCTCATGCCTGTTGCTATTATTAGTCTAATTTCCTTGTTTGCTCTTTTTGAAAGTGATGTTGTGATAGATTTGTTTGGTTGTGAGATGATATTGCAAAGGTGAATTCACTGCTGCTAAAACTTAATTTGCATTCTTAATTGATCAAAATGTATCCTTTAACTGCCAGAAATTACAGTTCTCTCAGTTTTTGTTTGTAATTCAATGATGGATGTTCTTGACGTGACCCACAGTCCTTATGTGACCACTGTGACAGCAGACTAATCTCTTTGTCTAAACTGTACTACTGCCCAACTCTTTTCTCTTGTTTCAGATTTCTCCTGCCTCAGCTCAATTCACTGCCTGGAGCCATAGGAGGGTTGTACTTGCATCTTAGCCTTTCGTACAGGCTTGGGATTCCCTCAAGACTGCAAGAAAAATGCCTGCAACTTCTAGGCAGCTATTGTCAAATGTAAGTTTTGTCATTATTTATCCTGTGAGACTCGAGGCTGATACTATTGTACCGTTTCAATCAGCGTCTGTTTGGTTTCAGGGTCGCTCTATCCTTGGATGAGAAAATAGGCTGCTTTTCAATAGGCAATATTAACTTCTGTAATATTTGATATGTAATAAATGTTTTCTCTTTGTTACATAATTTTTCTATTTGTGTAAAAAATAAATTGTAGAAGTCTTGAAACTTTCGTGTGGTTATTTCCGTCCCTCTGAGGGATAGCTTCTTAGTGTTGTATTAGACACAGCAATGACAATTTCTCAAACTGGCAACTGGATTACGATTCAGTCGCTTCCAAGTGATAATGGGGCACAACTATAGTTGTTTTATATTTTTTATAATTAGGTAATGGTATGAGAAATGTGTAAGGGTGCAAAATTTGAACTTGAGAATGTATGAAGATTACTTCTATACAACAAGTGGGGTGGGAAATGAAGCGCAACTACAAACTAAGATTTTGAAATTTATTAGTGCACAATGTAATGTTCGGATCAGCAAACCATGCCCTGCATACTTAGAACAAATTTTAAGCTTTATATCAGACAGTATCTGGCGCAGCACTACAATTAAAGAATATTTCATTTTCATGCTTGAAAGGGGAATTCTATTTTATCCAAGTTCATTTGGTGATTTCTGATGCTCTAGAACCAGCTTTTCAGATGTATAACACAAATGTACAAAAGCAGGAAAAAAATCAAATCAATAAAAGCAATTCCAGCATGATGGTTGAAGTCTGGAGAGGTCACCAATTCACAAGCTATCACTTAAATGTAGGCAAGACAAAATCACAAAGTCTCAGTAGCAATGAATAAATTACATTTAAGGTAAGTGAGAACAACATTATAATTGCAGTAGAATACACACCAACCAACAACTTGTAGTCTAGACACACATATCAATACATAATATACAGCATCTCCCAAGTTACAACCTTATACGAGAAAGCCCTTGGTTAACAATCGCTTAGCCAATCACTCAACGGCTATGCCAACTTTATCAAAGATTTCTCAATGAACACATGAATCTAACCCAAGGAACAACACTTATTTAAATCCAGTTCATTGCAAATAAGGTTTACAATAAACATACACACCAATTACTTAAAAGCCAAGTCACGACCAAACCCTGACATGGAACGACAACTTGAGCGTAAACCACTCCTGACAGGGAACAGCACAAGTGACAGCTCTAGTCAGTACCTGTAACATATTTGGAAATGGATTCGACTGATTACACCATTACAAAGTGTAACGCAAGTCCAGAGGAAAAGAAAAGAAAGTGTACACTCACCATGTTATGACAATCCAAAATACAGTGGTGTTCATCACAATCCCACATATTTAACTCACAATTTGAATAACAATTCTTAAAAAAAGAAAGGAACTAACAAACACATTGAACACTACTGTTCATGACTTGGAAACTGATACTATGTTAAGGGAGTGGCCTTGACACACTCAGTGACACAGCAGACACTTGGACTTGATGGTGGAGGGGACAGCAGACTTGAGAAACCGCATGGTGGCCGTGAATGCCAGGGCGACCTTCGACCATGAGACAGTGCCCATGATCATGTCGTCATGAGTAGTCCTTAAGCAGCAGAGGTCGGCTCCCATGGGTGGTGGTTGCGCAGAGCAGATGGGAGGCAGGTGGAGGCACAACTCAAGGTGGCGTGAAACTCAAGCCCTCCATGTAGGCGCCAGCCTGAGGCCGCACAAACAACACAAACCGGGTCGATACCATCAAATTTGTCTCTTTTTGGGAAAAGCTTGTCAACCACACGATGAAGCTAACCTTCGCGGACTTGGGTACATTATCCGGGACTTTGTCGTGTTGGGACACACCACAGCAGATGCCATTCGCAGATGTTGCATCTTGTAAGCTCACTCATCGCATCGGATAGGACCCACTTGTCCAACCATCAAACCGCTGCTTTCTGCCCAGAAAATAAGTCTTCTTCAACTTTGTAAACTCGCTCAGCAGTAGCTGTGCTGCGCTGGCGCGCTCTGTCGTCGCCCGCAGCAGGCAGGGGCGGCCGGGTAGGGTGGGTTGCCTACCCACCACGGCGCTTCTGTCGCACACCGCACCCCTCCAGTCCCGCTGGCCTTGGCCGGGTGGAGCTTCGGCTCAGCGGCATGTTTACGGGGAGGTCCCGGCCCGGGTGAGGCAGGAGCAACACAGTCCTTGGAGGCTGAGCGGGGACGCATCGTGACGCACGCACTTGGACGCGAGGACCCTTCGCATGATCCGCTGACGTCGACAGAGGCGCAGTGCGACTGGCAGGGCGGAGTCGGCGGCACATCGCCGGTCCCCGCGAGCAGCTCGCTGATGGGGTTGACGTTCTGCCGGGCGCGGAGACAGCGGGGGGCGGAAACCACGGGTGGACCCGCCGGCCTCCGCCTGCGCGCTGTGGTTGACGGTGCGGGCCAGTGCGGGTGCGTGGACCTCGCGGTGGCTCGCCCTGCAGCCGCCGCACCGCTGTCCGCGCAGTGGTCCTTCCCCTCTGGCCGAGGTCGGCAGCCACGGCGCCGAGCAGGCCAGGCCACTCTCACGGCCACTCCCAGGCCACTGAACCGCATGTACAGGGCGAGCGCGGACGACACCGAGTTCAGGCCCAGCTCGCAGCGGCGGCCGCAGGCAGCTGCCCCTGCCCTGCCCCCGGGCCCCAGGGTGCTCGTCGGCATGGCGTCAGGCGTCAGCGGCAGCCCGGGAAGCGCGCCGCCGGCACTGAGTAGTCTCCTCAACGGATCAAAGGTGGCCGTGGAGACTTGTAGCCACGCCATGCGCCCGGCCCGGACCACCGCCGCCGGTGCCCGCAGAGCAGGCCGTGGAGGCCACTGGGAAGACCGCCACAGCTCGCCCTCTACAACGGTGCCTGTGCGGTTGCTGCGTGTGCTGCTGCACGGAGCTCCACCACGTCAGCAGGTGGCGAGTTCCACAGCAGAAGCATTCACTTGGAGCGGGGACGATTACAGACACCCGCTCGCAGACCTGGAAACAGTCGAATGTCTCTGGATTAGCGTAGAGTAGCGGTTCGGAAACGCAGCGTGAGCGTGCGTTCTGCGCCACGGAGCGGGCAGCAGAAACGAGCGGAAGCAGCCGTTAGTATTTGAACCCTGGCCCATCAACCGACCGAGAAGGTTCCGAAAACGTTTTAAGTTGTTGCGGGTTCAAATGTTTCGAGAGCGGTCGAAGCGTGTCCTCGGCGGACTGACAGGGAGTGCGAAGCGTGGCTTAGCAACAGCGAAGATTGGCACCTACAGACGTGCGCACTCTGTACTCACCGGGCGACTTACCGGCCGACTGGCGGCGCCGTTAGGATCGAGGATAGTCGATGTACAAACGGACGATACGACGGCAGGAACGGTTAGAATAAAATAGTAACCCCTCGGATGGTCATGCAGCCACTACGTCCGGTTCAGTGAGCAAGACGGCAACCGCGATGAAGCAGCCATACTGCTCGACGAAATTACGGCTAGCACTCGTATGTGGAACGTGCAGTGCGCCCTTGCGCCCGTGGTACGCCGCCGTGGTATGTAGGCAAGCCCGCCAGGCACGGCTATCCCGCGGAATTGCCTACCTACCAGGCGGTTCGCACCCGCCCGGAACCGATGCGGTTTTTAACGAACGGTTCGGCCTGATGTGAAATATTACGGACGGCGTGTGTGGAAGAAGGACATCAAGCTTACTGCGGGCCAAGCCTCCGCCTTCCCAAGGCGTACTGATAAAATAAAACGTGCACGTGTCGATTTTCAACTTGATCCGCGCCGCGACTGGATGTCCAGGCCCAGTCGCAGTCGAATCGGTTGCCTCCCTACGCCTCACGGACGAAACAACACCACCAATGTAATGGAGGCCGTAAGGCGCCATGGGCGTAGGAACGGGGGGGGGGGGGGTACAAGACATCGTATGAGAAAGGAGAGGCGCAGGGTCATGAGGGATAGGTTTAGGTTAGGGTTAGGTAAGAGTTTGGTTAGGGTTAGGTTAGAGTTTGGTTAGGGTTAGGTTAGAGTTTGGTTAGGGTTAGGTTAGGGTTAGATTAGGGATAGGCTAAGGATTGAATAAATTTTTTGAATAAATTTTTTGAATAAATTTTTTGAATAAATTTTTTGAATAAATTTTATCAATATATTTATTCAATATATTTTTATACTTATAGTAGAGGCATTTTTCATGTGAGCATTGACAAATAAATTTATTAATATATTTTTAAAATATTGGGTAGAGGCATTTTTGGTAGAGGCAATGAGGCGATCCCCTCAAGAGTACAAGTGATTAAAATTATCTGTGAATTCCGAAATAAATTAAGGACTCAGTACTATTCAATCATTCTATCGCACACATAAAAGAAGAAAACTCAGGTAACATAAAAGCCGCTAACTGACTTCCCAGTAGCTTCAAATACACCTTGAAATCCTTTGAAGAAAGACTGGCACTGCTTCCTTACTTTGTTTAGATTTCCAGTCGACGTTCTGATCGTTTTAAGGGCCGCAGTTAATTTCCTTTGAGTCACGTCCAACCTTTCTTGTGTGTTTTCCAGCTCTGTCTTTGAGCTGACACAGCTGCAAGAACTCTGCTGTCGTCTGAGTCTTTCTTCAACATCTGTTTTCGTGGCCTGTCTTCGCAGTCAAAGAAGGTTGATCTAAATCATGAGAAATGAACAGGTTCATACAAATTACAATTGGGGACACCTAATTTTTCATAGAAATAGCGTGAAATATGACAGAAAATTAAAGGGTTTAGAATGGCAGACATGCTAACCGCAAGTCTTGAAGTCATGGCGTGAAGTCATCGTTGAGCCAACTGAAGTACTAGCCAGCTTCTTCTCCTCCATGTAGCTGACCTTAAATTCTGTCAATAAAAATAATGCAAAACAATATCGTAAACAAAAGTGACCAATGCACGTACAGGTGTCAAGAAGAGGGAGAAATACCTCTGTTGGCGGAGGACCTGCACAATGGTTTTGGGAGATAAGGGTTGAGCACAATCCATAGCAATAGAACTATCCATGTTAAAATCGGATTGATAAAAAATTAAAGTCAAACGAGAAAGCACAAGCAGGAGAATTAAATAACATTAACCTGTGTTGATTAAGAAAGAAATATCTTCATCGTGCAGTGATGAGTTGTCCACTTTGACAGTAGAAGCAGGTGATACCACCTCTAAACACCCACTTGGCTCAATGGTTGCTAAAAGTGACAACATGAAATACAAAGATGCTGGTCCAAACAAGAAACAAGACAAAAGAATGGTTGTCAACATTACCTGCAGTGTCATCATTGTGTTTTACTGGTGTTGTGCTTTTCTTCTGCTTGCCACCATGGGATGCACCGGGAGAGCTATTTCCTTTCGAAGGAGTGTCAGTACCCTCTCTAATGACTTTGCCAGACCTGGAAGCGGCCTTCATTCTTTTCAAAGGTGTTTCATCACCCTCTCTTGTACGCTTCCCAGGTGACTGAGAGGAGGAAGTTATTCCTTTGGACGGTGTTCTAACTCTCTCTCTCTCTCTCTCTCTGATGTACTTGCCAGGTGACTTCGAGGAGGAATTTACTCTTATCGAAGGTGTTCGAACACTCTCACTGATGGACTTGCCAGGTGAGCGAGAGGAGTTCATTCGTTTCCAAGGTATTTCATCATCCTGTCTCATTCTCATAGATGACTTACAAGATGAGTCAATAGTTGTGCTCTCAGCCCCCTTACACCCACCACTCTAAACTTCTGTAACTAAAATAGTTTATAAGTACAGAGTTTTTTTTTATAACTAGTTGGCATACTGATCTAACAATGTATTACTTTGTAAGTTTCCTCTTTAATGGACATTCATAATGCCAGCCATCCTCTTCTTTGTTTCCCTCTCCCTGGCAGCAGGAAACTTCTTCTTAGACTGCGGAAGACGACGCCTAAGATCAGCCAGAATAAGGTTTCAGATCAAGGTTAGTGGGGTTTATGACAAAGCACCAAATCGATTTGATGTGTACTACTTACCCTTGGGCTAAATGAAGCAAATTTTCCCTGCAGCTGCCTATTCTTTTCAATGGCCTTCTGATTGGAAGATTTCAAAGAATCCTTTAAACTGCTCGGCAGCCTTTCATTCGCTAGATATGCCTGACATGAGCGGCCATCGCTTCATTAGATTCTACAAACACATCAGTTCGTTAATGAAATTGAAGCTAACCAATGTAAAAGAACAAAACAAAGTCGCGTTTGGTAACAAATGTTCAAGACCGTGATCGTTAAAAGGTTAGGACTCCACAAGAGCCTCTCCCCTTGAACACAACCAAGAAATAACATCACGCATACATTTCTATAGAAATGATAAAGAAATGAAAAATTAATACCTGCTAAGAGAATAATATGAGCCGGGTAAAGTTCCTCTTTGGCCGTTGGGCTCCAATCCTGCCTTCGCAGTATTTGTCATTTCTGTTGTAAGTGGAGATGTTCACAGATAGGACAACTTGCTTTGAATGAATACTTTATTAACATAATTATTACAACTGCAGTGGGGTGAGGGGGGGTGGCCACTACCGGATCCGGGGGATGGGTGGTACCAACTGTCAATCACAACCTTAGTTGGGCAGAGGAACGTAAGTCCACGATCTGTTTGGGCAGAGGAACGTAAGTCCAAGACCTGTTTGGGCGGAGGGACGTAAGTCGAAGACCTGTCCGGGCAAAGGGACGTAAGTCCACGACCTGTATGGGCAGAGGAACGTAAGTCCAAGTTATGTTTGGGCAGAGTAACTTAAGTCCATAGCCCATGACCTATCTGGGCAACAATAGCAGAAAACTGCTCATGAGATGGCTAGGAGTGAATGAACTTGTGTCTAGAAACCACGCTTCTCAGCAATACATAGCAGTCTCTTGCAACAAAAGGAGGGAATTTCACACAACACCAATGATTGGCTGAGCGATAGCGAAGCCCTTACCCCACTGGCCCAAAAATGTTTTGTCTGTTTGTCTGTCTGTCCGCGCGATTTCTCGAGAACGGTTCATCGTAGAGGGCTCAAATTTGGACCACAATCTCCTTGCATCATACCTGGGTCAACCTCACCTCGGGGGCATCCTACCTCAGGTGCTGCTGCAGGTGCCGGTTGACAAACCAGGGCCTTCTTGTGCAAGAACTGGAACAGGAGGGCTAACTTCTAAAACGTGCCGATTTTCAAACATGAACATGGCGACCGACCCCTTCTAAAATTACCCAAAGACCCAAGTCAAGATGGCGAAATCGACACCAGGTGCTGCTGCAGGTGCTAGTGGTCAAAACAAGGCCTTCTTGGGCAGGAGCAGGAACAAATAGAAAAACTGCTAAACAAGCTGTATTTTGAGCTTAAAGATCGGAACAGACCCCGCTTAAAATACACTCAGAACTTCAATTACAATGCCGAAAAGGACCCCAGGTGCTGCTGCAGGTGCCGGTAAAACAGGGCCTTCTTGAGCACAAACTGGAAGATGTGAGCAAACTTTTAAATCGTGCACAATTTTAAACTTCAACATGGCCACCGCCTCCATCTAAAGTGCTCTGAGATGTTCTGTAATTAGAAGAAAACCGAAGCTTAGGACAGTGCCCTCACATCAGACATGCAAGAATAAGTAAAATTTACTCACTGGCTTTAGTGGCTGGAAATACGTTTTAACGTCTCGCTCCGTGGTCCTACTGCGTCTCCGCTCCCGGGGAGTTGTAGGCTCCTGGTAAAAATGAGAAACAATTACCACACTCTGTTTGCAAAACTGCGAACGAGGATGTCAATATCATGTCAAAAATTCGTTTTGACGTGATTTTGAGGAGCGAGAATGCATAAATTCAGACAGCGAGAACGATTTTTTTTACAGTACCCGATGACGCTCGGAACCGAACCAGACGCGGGGTTTGAAAGACAGAACCTGCGAGCATAACCCCAAATTTAACACCGTTAGTCTACACCATAACAGAGAGCATGCACAGTAAATATGACAATGACAACATAGAACATGTCCTGCAACACACGCGGAAAAAAGATTAAGATTAGACATCCTATCTGTGCTGAAAACACTTGTACATTTTGAGTGGTGTAGTGTCCCGATCCCAGTGCCACATGGGGATATTTTATTTGTTGGTCTTTGTTGAAAGCGTGGCATCTGGGACGGAGTGGAATGAATAGGTGGAAAAGAGAGACAAACATTGCAATGCAAACAAGTTAAAACAGCAGGAACAAACAACCATCACCACGTTAGTAATATTACACTACAGTAACTAACATGCACCGGCGCAACGCGATTTCAATACGACAAAACGAACAGGTAACGAAATCTAACTACGCGCGTGTCGATTCGCGGGAGAACAAGAGGGCATCCTGTTTTTCACGCCTAATAAGGCGTGAACAACAGATGCGGCACTGCGAAACGCGACGGGACGGACAAAATACAGTTCTGTGTTTCACTTACTACTTTGACGGAAGACGGCAGCAGCACTCGCAGCCCCGGTTCCGTCTTTGGCGTCCTTACTTTCCTTATCCGGGCCATTACTGAACACTGAAAGCTGTACACTGAACACAATACACTACACGATACGTACACTTCCGCGTCCGGACACAAACTGGTGACGTACCGCTGGCGCGGTCGTATTTATAAATTCCTGGTGTACCGCTTGCGCGCGGCGGTGGCACACCAGGCCCTCGCATTCCTATTGGTCCAAAATAGACGCGATGTTACCGCATTGGTTATTAATCGAGTGACGCGGCGCTGACGTGTCACAACAAGCCGCCCCATTCGATTCCAATTTGACGGTCGGGGGTGGTTTGAACACGTCCGGGTTTGGAGGACGTGTCGGGCATGGCAGCCGTTTGAAGTCAAACGTCCGCAAACTGCGTACTCGTATAAGGAGGAAAAGTAAAGGGTCAGGCGAGGCGGCTCAGAAGAAGAGCGCACTCAGAACACCAAACTTCTTTAAATGCTGCAAGAAAGCTGATCACAGCATCATTCGTCATGGAGAACAGCTTCGTTATGTGGTGCCGCGAGCCCCACGCGCTTCTTAATTGCCCATTGTGCAACGTGCAAACGCAGCGCCTCGCTGGACACATGGTAATGCACCTGGACCAGGATCCTGCCCTGCTGTTAATGCTTTCGCGCGTGTTCCGCTTCGCGGCGGACGCCGCGAACGCTGAGCAGAGGCGGGATGACCAGCTGAATCTGGACGTAGAGGAGGCACCCGCCCAGGCGGAACGGGTTATTCCTGCTCCTGCTCGACGCGTCCACCGCGTGCGGCCCGTGCAGCCCCGGCCCCCCTATGCTCCGATCCAGACATCAGAAGAGGATGAATAGCCTGTTTTTGTTGTTTTTTGTTGTTTTCTTTCAACTGACAGTGGTTTCGGCTAGCCTGCACCCCAAAGGCCTTTTTAAAGGCCAACTAAATATTTCTCGAATGAGCAGCGGCGTCGGGAGTATTTTAGCTGGGGGGGGGGGGGGGGCAAACTTTCAAAAAGGCCCGCGTTTTCTTTTATTTTAAAGGCCCCTTTCCTTACGACCCCCCCCCCCCCCCAATTTTTTAAAGACAAAAACTTGTTTTAGGTGTGTGTGAGCTGGGGCTGGCTAGGTATTTCAATTAATGTATGTAAGGCAAAAAAAAAAATCTTAAATGAAAAAGTGTTTCTGGCTGTGTGGCTACTGCTCCTGCGTGTCATATCTCTCCCAAAACCGAAAAAGGCCCGCGCTTACCTCACGGTGCAAGCTCTTCGGCTCACAAATCCTGATTCCCATGCAGACCAAGACGAAAAGCAATAGCGGCCGGCTCATCATCAAGCCTTGGAGAAATAACCAAACGCCCGCTTCGCGGGCCTGGGGGAAAAAAAGGCCCGCTTTACGAGCCAGCGAAAAAAGGCCCGCTTCGCGGGCCCAAATTCTGGGGGGGGGGGGGGGGGGGCAGGCTGCCACCCCTGCACCCCACTTCCGACGCTAGAGCCATCGCACCCCTCACTGACGGACGCCCAGGAGCAATTCAAGTGCATCTGGGTTGTCCTCAGTGAGGAAGTCCTTCTGGCCGTCGCCGATGCGACCCTTGTGCAGATGAAGTCTACTTGCAGAAACGTGGTGGTGTTCTTCGGAATAAGGCGCCACCAGGAGGCTGGGACGACATCCTGGGTCGATCTGCTGGTCGATCCAAAAATCTCGTCAGAATTTCTGAAGTCAGTTAGGGAGTTAGGGAAATCTTGGGTGGATTTTTCAAAGACAACGCAGTGTACAAAGAAACCCCGAGCCCAAGAACGGCCGCGGATGGCAAGGAAAATAAAACCGCTTGCAGGGCGGCCGGCAAGGAGCGCAAGACGCTTTTTATACAGCACTGGTGAACCGCGTGCGCAGCCAACGACAGAGCAGCATAGCTGTTCTCCCCCGGGACGCTGTCCCATTGGTAGTTGTCCCGGGCTGTCACGGGGCGGTCCCGCCCTGTACCGTCTGCGCTGCCGTCCGACCGGTTTTATGAAGTCAGACGCCGCACGACCGACGCGCCATCCTGCTTCCATCTCGTGTTTTTACTTCGGTGATTTATTTCGTGTACGATGTCTGGAGCCAAGGGCATAGAGCACGGCTCCTTCACGAGCAAAGAGTATTACAGCAAGCCAGTGGTGGTGTATCGGTGTCCGTTTTGCCCGACGCTAACGTTCTTTGAAAACTTCAATGAACACGCAAGCCAGTGCCACCCGCACCTCACGGAAAATGAGGTGCTTCAGGCTATACCACTCAAAAGCTACACGCTAAAAGCAAGGACATAAGTCTCCTTTGAATCTGACAGCGGTTTAACCCGGCCTGCACCCCTCCGGCCCTTATAAGGGCCAAAAGATGTTTCCCGAAAGGATAACGACCAACAAAGACTATTTTGCTTACCTGTCTTTATAGTTTCGGGGAGAGAATTAAAAGGACCGCTGTCCCTTACGTTATAAAAAGACTAAATTCGCGCGTCTTAGTGTCCCGAGTGCGAGCCAATTGTATTCCAGCATCGGTCCGAACCCTAGCGGTGCGTTTCCATTCGTCAGCGCGTAGGGCGGGAAAATCATTTTTGAATGTTTTCAAAAGTACCCCAAACCAAGACGGAGAAATATGACGTCAAACGCATACTCAAACCATCGTAACTCAAGTTACACGTCCTCTGTTTGCAGGACGCTGCTTTTTGACGTCATAGGTTTCAGGGACGCGAGGCGTCTACGTTTCCGGGACGTCCGCCTAAAGTGACTAAGAAGAAACACTACAGTACGGACATGATGATGAAGCTGTCAATGTATGCGAATGTATGCGCTTTGATACAGGATCTTCCATTTTTGATTTTACATCTGGCATGGATTCCGCCTTCTGTAGTGATGAAGATGCTGCAACACCATCACTTGTACGAGATCTCTCAAACATTCAGGTATGTTTTGGAATTTGTTTATGCTACTGGGCATTATATCAATTTCAGCACTAACTGTAATCTTTCTTTTTTTTTTTTTTTTTTTGGGAGTGTGGAAACACTGCAGCTTCCGTTTAGCCATGGTTGTTATTTTCTGTTTACAAAGGTATGCATTTAACTGTGCAGTCCACAGGAGTTGGCATATTGGTTGTGGATTTATTTTTTGTAGGCCAACTGTCAGCAGAATGGACAACTCCAAGGACATTCCTCCAGAGTTGGTGCTCTTGCCAACATTGGTTGGGCACCACCAAGAGGTTTGTACCCTTTGTGTTATTATGAATGTAATTTTTATAGATCCTATTGATTTTTTTTTTTAATTCTTATCTTTATTTGTTTGCAGGTGTGTGGCTTGACGTGATTGTTAGTGGTCTATAATTCACAATCTTTGCTGCACCTCCCCCGCTTTAGGCACGGAGTGACCTTATAGTTTCACTGAAGATTGGACTTTTTTTTAATTTCCCATGGTGCCCCTTACGCCAAAACCGAAAGTCTCTGTGAGAAGTTTTTCAGACCTTCCAAACTTTTGCATAGTACCCGAACGAGAGCGTCGGACATCATTTTACACTCCAGAAATGCAGCAGACAGTCTCAAAACCGAGTTGAAATTCAGCTTTCTCACTCCATCCAATGCCAAAAGAAAAAGACAGCGTTAACGTGCTCGGCTCGTCAACTGGCTGCGTCAGTATCATCCATCCTTCTCCTGCCCCGCTAAAAATCGGACCTCTCCCTTTCTTGTGGAACAGCCCTTATTGTTGATGTGCCGAGCCGAGTCGAGCCCTGGTTAAAAGGGAGGCAACTCAAGAGTCGGGACCGCTTAGGACCCTACCCTAGAATATGCACAGGAGGCACAACCCTTCAGAGTGGACCATTGTCGATGTGCCGACCGGTCGGTGCCAGTGAGAACTAGGGGGCTGCGGGCCGCGCCGCGACCAGCCAACCTATCGACAATGAAGTCTCGCCACGATTCCCCTCACATTTCTCGTTTAGATAATGTGCTCGGTCGCTGTAGACTACGACAATTCGGCATTTCCCATATAACACGGGTCGGCCAACGCGCCACTCGTCTATTCTCACCTGCATTCTAAGTAAAAACTTGTTTTTTAAAGAAAACTTTGAAACTTCAAATCACCTACGTTTCCTCCGTAATTGAAAATTAACTAAGAGCTAACCAAATAAAATTCCGAATTACAAAAATAAAGAAATCCAAAAGTTGCACCAAACCCAATTTTGTGACACTCCAGGCCTACCAGTATTTCACGAAGTGTAATAGTATTTTTTTTTTATAGAGGGTAGTTACTTAACTTATCTTGAACATATCTGGGAATTTTCCAGTTTAAAAGGAGGAATATGTAGCATATGGGCCAATGGAACTGCAGTTTCCTCAACAATTTGTTTTTTGAGATTATTATATATGTCATCCGGATCTTACAATCTGCTTATAGAGTTTAGCATGTTGAAAATTTTAGTTACTTTTATTGCGGTTGACTGTTCGTGACTTTAGACATGTGTTCAGACTGATAAATTTTTTGAGTAACTTGTTACACTTTCACTTTGTTGTTATATCCCAAATAAGTACTGTAATAATAAATAATGAGACATCAAAAAGTTTGCAAATATCTTGTCTTACTTTTTTTACTCACCATAGAGAACGAATAGAAGTAAATATCAGACTTGTTGGAGATCATTTTAGAGACACCTGAATGGGAACATTTGCGGAGGGGAGGGGGTGGCAAGGAGAAGGGAGAAGTTGGGAAGGGGGGGGGGAGAGGGGGAGAGAGAGAGTGAGAGTTGCAGCCAGCGTCCACCCCCTGGGAGACGGGGCGGGGAGAGATAGAGTGAGTTAGAACTTGACTTTGTCGGTGTTGTTTTCACCAACCGACCGCATCCCCCCCCCCCCCCCCCCCCAGCCCCTTCGCGTTGCTGAACTGCATCTCATATGACAACTAAGACACCCCGCCGCCCCCCTTCCCCCCCTGCCTTGGCTCTCTTTACTTGACACTTCGGTGTTTCGTCTCCTTCGAATCCTTGGTGAAGTCCTCCAAGCCCCCAAGCCCTGCAAAATTGAAGACAGGGGAAAATAAATCCACTAGCCGAGCAGGCGCGTACGCAGGATTTCGGTTTACCGCTTTATGCCAATTTACAGGCAGAATGCCGTGTGGGCTGACTACCTTCCGGGTGGCACCCTTAGGGCATCGCGGGCTCTTAGAGAGGATCACGACCCCTTTAGAGACTTTAGGTTGGCAGGAGAAGCGCAAGTTCCCGCTTCTCTCGCATCCCCCTTATTCCCCCGTTCCCACGCTCCACCCTGCTGCTACCGCTGCTACCGCTGCTCCTACCGCTGCCCCGTGTATACGTATGGTCTCATGGTCCTGTCCTGTCCTGTCCTGTCTTAGAAGAAAATGGAGAAAATTGTTGAGTAAGTTAGTGAAACCTATGCAAGTAGCGTATTTGCAAGACGTATTGCATTATGTCAACAGGTGCGAGGCAGGGTATGCTCCGATCTGTGGTGTGTTCCCACCCCAACCTACCCCACCTTCAGCCTATCAATGGTCGTGTTTATATTCGTACGTCTATACAGCTTTGTCAGCGTTTGCTAATATCAGTATCCCTTTTCGGTAACGACATAGTCATTTTATCCATACCGGTTCGCGTATCTTATGAGGCCCAAGCCAAACAGGCCTTACTGCTTGGTCCGCCTTGGAGACCGAAGACACCTTTTCCCCATCCGTGTGCGCGAGCTATAGGGCGGTTCCTCCGAAAAGCGACATCGATTTCTTTAAGTACTGACAAAGCTCTATGGACTGATGTATTACGAACATTTTGAGAGACCAAGGTGAAGTTATACGTAGCTGGGATAGGGCTCTCGAAAAATTTCACAACAGCTTTGAAATTAGTTTTTAAAACTACTTGATGTGGCAGAGAGTAATTGGGGCCTCAAATTAAAATGAATAAATTCCAATTATATTTTATTAGAAGTAAGGGTAATTTTGTGTTGACTCAGACGCCTTTGGTTGATGTCTCTAAGATACCAATAAAATTCTGATACTTTTAAACTTTAAATTGTCATTTAACTTGTGACATACAACTAGAGCAGAATAGACATTATGACACAGCAGAAGAGAGATTTCAGCATTGTCCAATGACCCCTGGGTTTTGTGAGAGAAAAAAATAAAGACATTTCTAATATAAATGAACTAAAGTAGTACATACTGAAGGTCTCGGATATTACGTGTCTCCCCATTTAGTATGCAAATCTCATAATATCAGGTCTGAACTTAAAAACTACTAATGAGAAAGCAGAGTCAATCTTGAACAAAATTGTTAACTTCTTAAAATATCTAAATCTTATTGTCAATACGTTTAACACTTATTCCATGCTATTCTCGGGTAAAGGCAATGATAAAAAATTGAATATACAAATCGATAACCAATTGATAGAACAGACAAATAATGCAAAATTTTTAGGCTTACATTTGGAGAGTAATTTATTTATCTTGGCAACAACATATAGAAGAAATCTTAAACAAAATTAGAAAAGGTATCTTTCTGCTCAAACAATTATCTCTAGAGGCATGGTATGCCATGGTATGCCCTGGTATTGACAATAAGATTGAGTCTTCTGAACCTCAATCAAAAATTAATTGCAGTATCACAGATTGTCTATGAATTAATGAAGGAAGCTTTTCTGAATAAGGATCAATTGCATTACATCAAGAACGTTATGTCAATTATATTTAGCAAAAGAGAATCTGTGTCTCACTGTGAAGAAGCCAGCCGTTATTCGGCCAGCTCCATAATTCCTGCGACTCATTAGCCATACATACCTTCTTCGTTGTGTGTCCTCCAGATTGATGATCAACGTATCGGTGTGCATAAGTAAATGCTTTCAGGAAGTTGCAGAAATATGTAGTCAAATTATTGGCTCCGTAAGAAACGGTAGGATTATTTTAGTCTGTGACATTACATTCAACAAATCAGTCATTGCTTAAGGTAACCTATTTTCATTCATTTCACAGCCGAAGAAGTAATGGATTTTGAAGAAGAGGAGGAAAGAATGGAGGTGGATGACGAGGTGGAGGAAGAGATGGAGGTGGATGTAGATGAAATGGAGGAAATTGCTGATAATATTAAAAAAATGAAGATTTAAGTGACATACCAAAATTATAATTTAAAAGATTGATTGTGAGAGTGTGAGAGTGTGAGAGTGTGAGAGTGTGAGATGAATGAAAGGACAATTTAGCATGAGATGTGTTCTGTTCTTTAACCCCAATAACCAGTGAGATTCACCAATTTGATTTTAGGTAACTTACTGCCATGGCAAACGCCGTTCCGTGCCCCGCGCCGCGCCCGCGTAGCTTCGGTTTCTTGGTGCACTGAATATTACTGCATTCTGTAAACTAACCACACGTCACTGCTAACAGTACTACACATAACCTATGCGCATAGCGCCCAATGTAACCGGAAGACCCCGGTCCATAGACGCAGCGTACGAGAGTAGATAGGACAACCTTTTCAGCATGGGTTGGATTTTACGATTGTCAATTTCGTATGTTTTGACCCTTTTGACGATGGCTACTAGACAAGGCAGGTGACAGGTGACAGCAGACGACCAAGGGACGGGCAGACCGAGCAGACGACCGGAAAAGCTGGAGGCGGGAGGGGGGAGGGGACGAGGGGAAAGCGGCACTGTCGTGTGACGTCACTCGTGTACAATCTATTTAAAAGACAGGACAACCGAATCCAAGGTTTTGCGGGTATTTTTCAGGAAACCAACTATAATTTTGGGATTAAAATGTTTCAATGATTTGTACTAGACATAAGTGCGAAATTGACATCGGGAAATGAGCAGTTTGCCCCGTAAGAAGATCAGAAGGAAAACGGAGGCGGAGCGCAGCGCCGACCCAAAGCGAAGCAGACGACGCCAACATCGTGAAGATTTCGGTCTTTATTTCGTAGCATCAGAAAACCGACCTTAGTATTGACTTCGAGAGCGACATTCTTGATATTTTGGTGTATTTTCGATAAAACGTTGTTGTGGGTTGGTTTTGGTGTTGGTTAGAGGTCATGTTGTGTTGAAGAGTAGTCACAACTCGCCCCTTTTCTTGTGTGCTATTCGCTGTTAAACTGTTTCCTTGGTTCAAAACAGAGCTAAGGTTAAAATGGATCTGTATGAGAAGGGTGATTCTAATTATTTTGTGAGTCAGTCACCTTTTTGGGATCGATTTCAAGCCTCTGAATAGAATATGGATAACAGATCTTCAATTTTCCCGCCAGGCTACCCAGGAGTCATTAAGATTGGAGTTTGCAGATACTACGTTGGATGCCAGCAATATTGGAGCTTGTAGTCATGCAATCTTTGGTCTTGGTAATATTGAATTAATATGAGTATTGTTTCATGAATGTGGTTTTATTTAAACTTACACTGACTTCTGTTTTGCCATAGATGAGCCTTGGAGGGCAGGAGTACCATCACAAGTGCCATATAATGGCAGGTTTTTCCCATGGAATGAAGTGGAGCATCAATTAGATCCCATTCTAGACCTAATGGATGGAACCAAACTTCCTGTGAGTCTTCGGCTCAAAAGAAAGCGTGCTCTTGTTCAAGTTGTGCACATATGCGGGAATTATATGATTAATGTACTCAAGGATTTCAGAAGGAGCACTGCTAGAGAACTCGCAGACATGGTTGTCAAAGGCCGTGTCAGAAGCTATGAAACCTTGTTCAATACAGAAGTCATGAGTAGAACGGGAGGCAATAGCTTGAAGAAGTTTAGCCAAGCAATATATGCCTTTGTAAATAGCAACAAGGGAGATGAAAATAAGAGAAAAAATAGGAAAAAGGGTTCATACCCAGCTCCATCATGAGAAGAATGCATTTGGATTTGAGACTTTGAGAAGGCTGCAAGACCAGTTCACAGTTCATCTATATACAAACTCCAAGTGTGCTGTGTACATTTTCATTGCTCTTAAGATATGGTTCGGCATTGATGCTGGATAAAATAGAGCGGTCTTGGTAGATCATACCCTTGCTGAGAAAATGTCGGTCATTAGATATTTATAATGTATTTGTCAATGTTAATGTTGGGTTTGGGGTAGTGCTGACTTTCCCTGGATAATTTCAAAGGTACCCAAAAGTCCTTGGTAATGTCTGAATTTTTTTTTTTTTTTTTTTTTTAGAAAAAGAAGAATATTTCGGACTATTTGGATAATGTTGAGATTATCCACAGTCCTCTGAGGAACATTTAAATAACAAAATGTCCTTTGGGTTAAGTCCATCCTGCTGCTGTTCCTGCGTGACGTGGACTTTATCTAGCACAACTAGGTAAGATCTGTTATGCTGCTGTGGTATGTAGTAAGATACCACAATACTGTGGATACTTTTTAAATTTTGAACTGTTATTTGACTGGTAAAGGTCTTATGAATTTCAATCACCCAACATTAACTCTTACATATACATTTTGATTTGAGGTTCTGAGTAGGCTTTATGACCAGTTAACCCTTGATTTATATTTGGACTCCACGTTTGCTGCTACAATTTTATTACACCAAAGATACATTTGAGCAATAGTGCTTGCGGCTGAGTAAGATAGTATGGTCTTGGGAATGGACACATACTAGAACATACCCCTCCTGGAACTTACCCCCCGTATTTTTAATCTATTTTTCCGATTTTTGTCGCATTAATACGATTTATTCCAAAATTCCGTCCTTTATGATTTAAAACAAAATAAAATAAAAAATAAATGGGTAAAAAATTGTTAAAGCGTAGAAATTAATTTTATTTTCCTGATCAATTTAAAATCATTCAAAGGAAATTACCTATGCACTTTTATTTATACGAGAGATAAAGAGAAAAATATTAATCTGCAGTTACGAGTTGCAGTGTTAGCTAGGAGGAGACACCGTTGACGCCCGCGGAATTTTTCATACCGGAAAGTGACCCATCTCCTGGCCTCGCTCCGGGTGTTGCTCTATTTGCAGAGGGATCTCCTCTCCCAGCGGCCACAAACGCTGGACCTCATGGTGGGGGTAGACAAAAGTTCGTTTGTTGTAGGGTGCTCCCACAAACGAGGTCCCTCGCCCCGTTAGGTTATGTAATTAGAGATCGCCCCCTCCTTTTTTAAAGCGAACGGACTATCGGGCACCTGCACTACAAAGGGTGGTGCAAGTAAAGCAACACCCGGAGCGAGGCTAGGTAATGAATCACCTTCCGGTATGAAAAATTCCGCGGGCGTCAACGGTGTCTCCTCCTAGCTAGCACTGCGACTTGTAACTGCAGGTTTATATTTCTCCCCTTATCTCTAGTATAAATAAAAATGCATGGTTATTTTTGGGAGCGGCCTGTTTCTTCCACATTTTTTTCCTCCACACATTTATTATTATTTAATATTTAATAAATATTAATTAATTAATATTAATTAATTAATATTAATTAATATTAATTAATTAATATTTATTAATATGGGAGCGGCCCGTATAGTAGAACCAGAAGACACTCCGCCGAAAACGCAAATTCACACGGATGGAAACATGTGAATGCCCATTCACTGACCGCGTTCGTTGCCGATACAATGCTAACTCAAGTTTGATAGTCCACCATAGGTGTCGTCCATTAATTACGCCCGAGTTTCCTTGTAGTGTAAGCCGCGAACGTCAAGGCCGAGTGCCTGCGACTGTTAGGTAGGCCAACCCGCACGACACACGTGCATGCAGAAGCCGTGGTTGCCTACCAAGCAGGCGCCTTTTTGCACTTACACTGGCCAAATTAGGTGTCGCGCTTGCGACACTATCATCCCAACTTACGTTTAGGTTACACGGGTCATAGCCGAAGTCAACTTTACGCTTCGACCGTTTGTACGTGGCGGCCCCAACGGAAGCGTTTGAAGGCAACTTCGGTGCGTACCATCTGTCTTTGACAAAATCAAGACCGGACCACGAAAATCTGTTCATCTTCTGTACATTGGGGTCGCTTCGTGCAAGCTTTGGATTCGTTGCCTGGGGCGCTTTAAACGAGCTAGTTTTGGGCTACCGGGGAAGGCGAAATGAAGGCCTGCTGAAGGCGAAGATATCACGGACTTGTATTGACCGTATATTTTGCGTGCCCGGAGTTCCGTAGTCAAAATATTTCCGGGGCATGCTTCCAGAACTAAGAACTACTACACAACCACACTTCGGAAAAAGAATACCAGCGCCACCACCGCTGAGTGTTCCTTCGGACTCATTGTTTGGAAGCGGGTCAAACCATCATTGTAATGTTCAATGCAAGTCATTAACATTTTATTTAAAGGTAGAAAAAAAAAATACTATTACACTTCGTGAAATACTGCTAGGCCCGAAGTATCACTTGTGTTTAAATTTTGAATTACCATGACGTTCATTTTGCTCAAGTTTTCTTGCGGTTACACATCTGATAAGTACCATTATACTCCGTGAAATACTGCTAGGAACAAAGTATCAGTTGCTTCGAATTTCTTAATTTTGGTCGTATCGGCACAATTTTGTACCGCTTCACTCGTTATGCGATGCTTGTTTCGATGATGAAGTAAATTTTCTTTTATTCAAATTGGCAAATTTGATTTCGCAAGATATTTGAGGAGCAGGTCTGGTGTACTGCGTGCGCGCGCAAGGGCTGCCGCGGTCCCTGCGACAATGCGTTGGGCGCGGCGCGAAAGGCTTGGTGTGATTCCTTTCTCTGTCACGAGATGGCAGGACTAAGAGGAGTTGCGTTTTAAAAAAGGAGTGCTTCCGTTTCTTCGCTTTGGAGGAAAAGGGATAAAATGATATCGAAAATGGCGTATGAATTGTTCACACATTTTCATTGTGTTCTCTGTCGTTTTACACGAGAAAGAAAGATAAGCAAATTGTTGGCGCCGTGTCACGGTGAGAGAGAAAGAGCCCTAGACAGAGAGAGAGAGAGAAGCTAGGGCTAAAGCGCAGCGCAAAGAGGAACCCGCGATGTGCTGGAATCAGCACCCCCTGGCTGCCATAGGCCGCGCCTATGGCAGCCCGGAGACACGACGGCAGACGTGTGTGCACCCTCGAAGCGGCAGCACCGGTAAGTACTCGGCGGCAACAAGTGTGAAAATCTACCTCTTGTTCTTCCCTTCCTCTACTTCTGACTACACCCAGCCTCGAAGGGTTAGACGTAACACTACAACTACCCACATCGGGACACGCCGTGTTAGAGCAAAAATCTATCGCGTTCTCTCTCTCCTATTCTTGACCACGGGAAAGAGAGAGAAGACAGGTGGTGACAGCCCCGACACGAGTCGAGTCTCCGTAAATTTAACTTCTTAATATCACAGAATTCTCCATACAGATTTTAATGAGACTTCAGAAATATCATGTAAGGATTACTACGGACTCCTCTGTAAATTTTAAACAAAATTTAACAGAAACAACGCTCGTTTTCTTCTGTAATGTGAGCTCTCGTAAGGGGCCATGCTAACCAAATTCTGGGTCCTACTATAAGGCTACTTCGTGCCTAAAAAGAAAAGCTTTGGTATTGGAACCGGCGACCCGCCATTTGGTGACCTTGGTCGATCAAAACCGCGAGGCCACACCAACATTGTTACGATGCTTCGCGTGGCCGACCATCTGAAGCGACTACTGCCGCGGCCGCGGGGTGGATTAAAATCGACGAATGTAATTACTTCCCAATGAGGTAGGAGCTAAAATGACAACCAGATAGTTCAGAATTCCGTCAGGACGAAGTGAAATGAAGTGTAACGTATAGCCTACTTTAGCCGTCGCTTTTGCAAGTTGGGGGTCTTTTCGGGGGGGGGGGGGGGGGGGGGGGCACGCCCAGAGGGGGTGATCTCAAATGAGCGCGGCCAGTCGGTGTGCGAGAGAGAAGGATGTGCTCCCGTGATGCTGTAGTGCCAACCTTTGAGTCCAAAACGCGTCACAACTCGCCCAGCTGCATCAAGAGACAGTCCGGCCCGTCCGGCTACGCGTCAGCGCAGTGCGGGCTGAGGCGTTGGCATGAGGGAAGCCAGTGCTTCGGAGCAGGTCGGGTTCGAGTCTCGGCCGATCCGTTTTGCCTTTCCATTCTTTCGGCGCTTGTTGTAGTTGAATGTTGTTGTTCATTTGCGGGAGCAGCTTAGGCAACCAGCACTACACTCGCCGTCCAGTTTCAATGCACTAAGATACCACCCACTGTGCACGCCTCTGTAGCGGCAACCCAGGATGACTTAATACAGTCGCTCTCAGCCTATACTCCTTTGCCGCATTGCCCTCTCGCCCCAGCACGCCCCCAGCCCGTCATCTCTCCCGGTTCGGTGAATCCGGTGCAGCCGCACTCTAGTTGCTACCGGGTGTCCCATAAATCACGCATCATCGCTTTTGGCTGCCATTCAGCCAGTTTTGGTCGCACAGACCCCAGCGGGGTACCAGTCGATGCACAAATGCCCCTGGATTCAGAATTTCTTTTCCGCATCTCGCTACGACGCCTAGTATGGATTCTAGGCTAGGCAAACGAAGGACGTTTTTTTGCCTTATGGGGATCCCTGCAGTATGCGGACAGGGATCGCCAGGGATGAGGTAAATCTCGAGTTCGGACGGAGTTACGAAATTTTCCCCGGGAACTGACCCGGACTAAAATGAGTCGAGAAGTCCAAGCCAATAGTTTGAATGTTCCCAAGGTGTTGCTGCAGGTGTCGGTGGGCAAAAACAGGGCCGTCTTGGGCTGAAAGTGGTTTTTCGCGACAACTCGCCAACACAGCGTCCTGGGATCATGCGGTTTTCGCCAACGGACTGTGAATTAGACTGGCGATATCACCGCAGTGTACATGACAGCCGTTCTGGAGACCCGGTATCCCGTCCTCGAGACCCGATGCACCGTTCTCGAGCGCCAACTTCGAAACGGTTCGTCCTAGAAAGGTGCTGTTTTCGGGGATGGGCCTCATATTGGCTTAGGGCCGGCCGAGATCGAAGCCCAAATGCGTTCATATTGTGCGGGAAATGAGTCCAAAACGTTTAAAAAGTGTCGAAATACTGTCAAATTGAGTCCAAATTGAGTCCGAATCCCGTCGGAACAGTGCGAGATACGAACTTTTTCATGAGAATCGACCGGAGGAGTTGTGCACACCAGTACCTCCGAGAAAGTACATCTAAAGTATCTTCCCCTACTACCTATGAAAACATTACCTCTAGTGTCACACGATATCACATCAACTGACGTTTAGCAACATGTCCCGTGTCATGTGTAATACACTCGTACGTGTTTTTTCAGTGGTAACTCGGGGAAATCACGACCGGGAAAACATATCACACTTTATCTGTCCGGAGCAAAACATCTCATGTTTTCTTTTCAAAGGAAAACATGACACGTGTTCTTTAAGTGTCTAGAGCCAAAGAATGGCTCTGGCTACCGTGGCGTCGCAGGCTGCCGTAGGCCGTAGCGGACACCGATGCCATTCATTCACTACACACTGAATGTATAAATTTGTACAGAATTATTTACAGAATTGCGCATACATATTTAATGTACACATTTGTGCACCATTACGTACAAAAGTGTACATTTGCTGTACGAATTTGTACATAACTCATTTTACCTCAAAAGTCTAACGAAGACCGATGAGTCATGAGTTAAGAAGGAGTAGGAGGGGTGTAGAAAAGCCGTAGTTAATCTTCCATCAACCGCGAACGGCGGCGCCGAGCGCCTGCGGGTGCTAGGATAGGCCAACCGCCACGACACGCGTGCATGTAGAAATCGTGGTTGCCTACCCAGCAGGCGCCATTTGTACCGGGTGACAGCCGTGTCGTGGGGGAGCGCCTACCCCCTCTCTACCGCGGCGGAGTGCCGTTGCTGCGTTCCAAACAGCATTCCAGTTACCATGAGCTGAATCTTTCACCGGTACATCATATCGATGTTTTTAGGGACCAAACCGTTAGGCAAAACAAGACAGTGACAACAGGTATTAATACATTGTTTCCTCTCGCCGATCCACGATCGTAACTCACGCATCTGCGTGCATCCTCCGCTCCGCGTGATATGTGTAATTTGACGTGGTCAATATTCGTTACCGTTCGCTCAAACAATGGTTCGGATGTCATGTGCGACCTGCTCTGCTACCGTACACTGGCAGTGCTGCTCATAATGAAATACATGAATGTCGGTGAGTTCGTTGGGTGAGTATGTAGGCTACCTATGGTTGCCTTGACGCTTATCTTCGCTGTCCCCGCACACCTCTTTCAATTCCTCGTTTACGCGTGCATGCAGAAGACAGTATCGTGGAGGTACTTGTGGGGCGATCCCTTGTAAACCAGTTTAATTTGAAGGAGGTTCTGCGTATTTAAACCCGAGATTTCAAGCCAGGCGCGCGTCGGGGAGGGGGTCATTAGGGTCATGCCCGAAATAATCGTCAGTTTTGACCAAGAAAATCGTCAGAAACTCGTTTTCGTGAGTTGCATTCGTCAAAGTGTCAAACGTTTATACACAAGCCACTAGCCCCTTTCGCGAAACCGCGCGGAAAAATTCGAAGAGTACTCTGATATACGGTACAATCATGTCATGCGGAGAGTAGCGTCAAGCGCCGTGCTGGGTAGGCAGCCCCGGCACCTCCTCTGTGCGCAATTGCCTATCCTACAGCTCCCAGGTGTTTCATAGAACTCAAGTACAGAGGCAACGAATGGCACCTGCCCATGATAACATGCTATCCGACCAAACACCTGCCAGTCCCCGGCCGAGGGGGTAACCACCCCGAAAATAGGCGTACAGGGCAATCCCTAATACGATTATTACGCGTTAATACGCGAAAATACGAGATAATACGCCTACGCGTTATTACGCAGGTAATACGCGGTAACACGGTTATTTCGCAGTAATACGCTCAATTGAATTGACTACGCGGCTTGAAAAAATGTTAAGAGAATGCCGCACAATGTCACTTTTTATTTTGAGCTTCGATTGGATATCGATAGGATGGGGAAAGCCGGAGGTACCGAACATTTTGGCACACTTTGCCGACTACCACTTCAGAGGAGGGGCGAGTGACGGTGGAGGGGAAGCTTCAGCAGGTCACCAGACACTGTGCGTTCGTCGTGCAGTGGGAACGGGAACTGTCCGGTAAAGGTGTTGTTGCGTGGCACGCACGTTAGACGAATTTTCTCGCGCCTTAAACTGCGAACGGCGACGGCGAGCGCCTGCGAATGCTGGGGTAGGCCAGCCCGCACGACAGGCGTGCATGCAGAAGTCGTGGTTGCCTACCCAGTAGGCGCCATACGCGCTCAAACTGGATAAATTAAGGTTTGCGCTTGCGGCAATATCGTGGACGTTGGCGGGCGCACGTATGATAGATGATCACAAATCATCCTACGAGTTTTGTCCAGTAATTCCCTTGCCGTGAATACGCGTATTGCGCGTTAATACGCGTTTTATCACGCGTTAATACGCGGTAATACGCGATAATACGCGGTAATACGCAGTAATACGCGATAATAAGGTTATTACGCACTATTACGACCAGAGTGTACAGGGCAATACGCGAGTGGTTACCCCCTCGTCCCCGGCCAGCCTCCGGCCAGCCCCCGGCCAACCCCCGGCCAAGCCCGGCCAACTCCCGGCCAAACCCCGGCCAACCCCCGGCCAAATACGGCCAAGTCCCGGCCGAACGCTTGGCCGGGAGTTGGCCGGGCTTGGCCGGGGACTGGCAGGTGTTTGGTCGATAGCATGTTATCATGGGTGCTGGGTAAGCAACGACGACTTGCAACGCGTGTCGAGCTACCCTAGGCGCTTGGAGTCGCAGGTCGTATAATTCGGACACGCTTATGGACAACGTCATGCTGCTGGTCTGGTATTTAATATTTTCTGGTCGGTCCGCATTTGAATTTTAGCGCCTCGATGACGGTGGTGGACGCAGTGGAATAATCGAGATCGAGTTCGAGACACTCCGTTCGATGGGAGACATGTATTGAAGTTGGTGTTGCTGTTGTTGTTGACGTTCTAGCAGAGTTGAGCTTGTGTACAAGAAATCGTTCACATAACTATTAGTATAATTTGTATGCCGTGAAAATCTTTGCACTTAAGACGTTTCGTGAATAAATACGTGATTTCTTCCTCATCAAGGTTAGTTTTGCTCGTACTAGAAATCTGTTCGTGTTTATTTAGCCTTTGTGAGGTTAGGTTTTCCTATTTTCCATTTTCTTTTGGTCGACCATACAGTTTACTTAAAAATTTCCGTTGGTCCTCTGTTATGTAAGTATTGGCCTAAAGCCTGGGTTTAAAAGGTGTGCTTGTGGTGACAAATTGACTTGTTCAATACTTTTTCACGATCTATTTTGCTATGTGTATCCTGACAATGACACCTTCACTTTAATTCACTTTATGTTCGCTTTTTTACTTGGAATATGTGCTTGAAGGATTTCACTCAACTTATTTCTTATCACTTATTACTACATTGATAGCTCCCTAGCTCCAAATTTGGCGTCTGAGATCACACATCGACTGTAAATCCATTCCATACATAGATCTGAGTCTGTTTCAACCCTTGAACACTCCCTGAACACTACAAATAAATATTGAGACCCGGAAAACTATATTAACAGCTGCTAATGGTGCAATGGGGCGCAGTGGTCTTGCTATTTTAACTATTCCAGCAACAATGTTACAGATGCCATTGGCTCCATGGTTCAAAGGTATTGTTCAGTCAGCCGTGGATGCAAAGCATTCATTTCAACTTGTGAAATACTTCTTGTATAATGTATTTGGGTCTCGTAGTTTTGCTCATGTGAGAGCGTACATTAACATCTCACCTTTCCTTGAGCAACTCAAACCAAGTCAGCATCCGTGATATCTTTACAAATCTCTTTTGGTGATAAAAGAGACGCCGTCTCACTTTCAATACCACCTAGATGTAAGTTGCCCTTGGTTCAAACAACTATATAAACCAAATTATATTTCTTGTGATTAATACTTTGTTTTTGTCTCTTTCTATCTTAAGTCTTTTCCTGGTGTGACGGTCAAGTGGAGCCAGTCAACAGCAGCAGTTAAGTTTGAAAATGAGCTTCAATACGTCAGTTGAAGGAGTTTGTGAACTGGGACAGTCAACGCAGAAGGAGTTGAATTTGATCATGAGCTAAATTACATCAGTCTGGAGGTACTGTATATCTGAGGTGCTGAGTTGACATAGTGCATTTTTAAGAGGTTTGAAATACATGTTTTAAAATGAAATACTTACTGTAATACTACTTGTTAAATACTTCCGCAGACATTATCTTGAATAGCCGTATATTCAATGTATATGTCAACATTAACTACTTTTTCAGGTGGGTAAGAATGTTGTGCCAATTTAGGGAAGGAAGTGAGTTTTTTTCTGAACAATGGAAAGTGGAAGTGTCTGTGATGTTGTACATTTCAGGACCCCGCAGTCATCATTATTTTGTCTGCAAACATGCACTACGTTACAGCTGTTACATTATAACAGAGCAATGCATATTCATGCAGCGTTTAAATTATTCCTCATTTCTACCTCTCTCAACTTGGGGACAGGTATTTTGCTGCAGCTGCAAAGTGGATCCTCTCACAATCGGTTAGATATGTGAATTTCTGGTGCGCTATACAATTGTTCAAGATGTGTCTCTTCCATGTTGTTCTAAGTAACTCCTTGTTTGCTATTTTTATTACAGAGGAACCCTTCCTTCAAAGCACAGAAGGGAATCATTTCTGGATGTACAACATTTACAGTTTATTGCCTTATGAATCGCATTCCCTTCATGAAGGCCAAACCATCAGAAGTAATGCATCAAATGTTCTTTACCTTTGCGTGTGATTCTATTTTGTTTCCAAAAGATTGCTTACATGTAAGTATGTCCCTGTTTTAATAGCTTTTACTGTAATAACATTTTAATTAAAACTGTCTTTTCCTTTTATCAGAACACACTTAAGGCATGCCTGGTTAAAAACAAAAAAAATTATTAATGCAGTTACTGACATATTGTAACTGGATATTTTTACTGGTGTAAGAGTCAAATGCACACATAACTGAAATCAAATGTACATGTCTGGAGCTTCTGTGTTGCCTTAGGGGAAAGCTTTGCATTTGGTAAAGTTCCCAATTTCAATATCAATGATTAAGAAGTTGCAGAGCAAGTGTTGATTCATTACGTAACTTCTCCTTTCAATAAGACTCAGTTCCTAACATGCAAGCAGCTGTATCCTGACAGTTTGTGCAATCTTATTTCCTCATTTGACTGGATCATTTCTCTCCCAGGTGCCTTACGGCGAAAATACACTAAGGACACTTGGGAGGAAATTTGTTTCTTCTGTCATCAATTTCTGCTTGAAAGCATGGCAACTTGCAGAAAATAAGAGGTGAGATCTAGATTTACTGCGAGTCAAGCCCTTATAATGGCATGGTATGTTGTACTGATGTAAGTGGTTTTTTTTCCCCTTCTCTCTTTTGTTAAATTGTTTTTCTTCATTTTTAGACCATCATTCAAGAATCTGATTTTGTGTTTTGGCTTGAAGGTAGTAACACAAGTACAGAGAAAAATATCTGCCTTATTCTCATCACATTTGTAGCAGTTTGAGTTGATTGTTACCTGCAAGATGTTGAGACACACTCAGTTATTTTATCAAGCTTGATTTAAAACTCTCTGTACAGATGCATTTAAGGTGAGACTTATTTTAAAGTAATATGTCATCAGTGACTCTGCACTAACTGTGCTCCTCTTCTCTGTTCAAAATGTCCCTCATATTTGTTCTCTTTTCAGTGGGAAACTGTTTTAGACGTTCCTGTTTGTTACATTTAACAGGGAGAAATACAGGCTTTGTGTAGAGAACAGATTCAAGAAACAATGAGAAAACTTTTCAAGTCTCTATGTGGCAGTAAACTCTGCAGATCATTACAATATTATTCAAATGAGTGACTGTTCTTTGGCAACTAGGAAATTCACATATGCTTCAGGTACAGTTCATGTCTGGCATGTTCTGCCCTGGCCATTTCCTTTTCATTTTACTATTAAAAAAAAATTAATTATGGAATGGTTTACAGGTTTGTTAGCAGTGTAGTTTGGTTTCCTCCTTACAAGCACATGTTTCTACCCGGTTCTTCATGGTGTGCTCCTTGCAAGCACATGTTTCTACCTGGTTCTTGAAGAGTCATGTTAGCCAAGACATAGTTTGCATTCAAGTTCTGCATTGCATTCTGGTCACAAATATGGTACTAACTCAACAGATTTATCATTCATAAAGTTGATTGGACTGGTCATTTCTCATCAGGAGAGAGAAATTTGCTGCCACCAAATGCTGGGAGGTAAAATATTACCATTAAATTTTCATTTCATCCGTGATGGTATATCTGAATTACTCACAGAAGAATTGATTTCCTTGTTTCCAGAGTCCAGTACTGGAATGACTTCTGCCCATCCCCCATGCTAATGCTATGCATATGAATAAGTCCTTGAGCTACTTTCATCCATAAGTAGTTTGTTTTTGACACTTTGTTTAATTTTTTTCTGAAAGTAACTATTTTAGTTACAAATTGTAGTAACAAATCATTCTTTTCACAGGTGCTTGTGGTGCGTCTGTATCATCTGTGCTGTGCTGCCCTCTACGTAGGCCTCGTCAGTTAAGTTTGTCCAGATGTCTCCTAACTGAAACCTCCATTGTGTTTATTATGTGGCCTTTCTCTTCTTTGAGTATATGGCATGATTTTCCATGAATTGAAGCATAGTAAACAGCGTTGATTCTATATTTTTACCTTTCATGAAACCAGTATTATGTTCCTAGTTCCTGAATGAACTGCATCCTATGTTTTTAACTAAAAGTTTTGTCACATGACAATTTTTTTGCAACTTGAAGGATTTGTGATGAGATACTCATCATGAATTATTTGGCACAACTTACGTAATGAAGACTGTCGAAGGCTTGATGAAAATGTCGTCATTTGACAAAGACTTGACAAAATCTCTTTTGACCACTTTGACGAGAATCTCTTGTGAAAACTTTGCCATAGTTTTCTCGGCAACAAGACAAATAAAAGTTTAGTGATGGTTTAGTTATCCAATGCTTTGATTCATATTGATTTATATTTTCAATGTTTAAATATGTGCTAATTAATATTGTGGAGTGATCCGGGGTGGAACCAACTTCATTTCTGATTCGCCATGGTGTCCTTAAAAGCTCAATTATTTTCATTTCTTGGGGCTCAGTGGAATGTGCACCTTGCTTTAGGCATAACTTCAAGAAATGTCAAGCTACTCTCATATTTGTGGCTCAAATTGTGTTTGTGCTGTTACTATGACAGTATTTAAAAGTAAACTACTTTTAATAAATTTGCGATAAAGTGTGTAGGTATTGATGTGCCTTCAGATGTGAAAAATCACCATCGTGGTTTTAGCTTATGTCTTCTACTATACTTAATGAAGAATTAAAAGAATCTGTTCTTATTTACTCTTGATGGTGTACAGTGTTTTTTCTTGCTCCTTAACTCCTGCACTAAATGTAATGTCATGTTCCTAAAATTGACTCATTTTTTTCCCCCAATTCAGTTGGGTAAACAAAGCATACTTAAATAGAGGCAGTTTCTATGGATAATTTAGGGTACTGCCATAACTTCCCAACTTATCTACCTGCTTCTATGCAGTTTTAATTATGATGTCTAGAGAGCTTGTTTGCTCAAAATTGGACCTGTCACATTTTATATTGACTCACACCATGCATAGAAGTAAGATGTAGGAACGAGGAAAAACGTAAACACAGAGACTACTAAAAAATATTTTGAATTGTAACAACTGCTAATGGTGAACCTCTGCGCCTAATTTAGCTGTTTTAGCATTACTTTAAAACATGACATCGGACTAACTGTATTTTCCTGGCACCCTTAAATGGTGCACAAGAATCATACCAAAATTTTATGTGATTAACCAGCTGAGTGACGATTTCTGCAGTATTTTCATTGTGTAGGGCAAGGCAAGGCTGAAGTATGGTACAGTGTTGGAAAACGGCAATATTTTGTGGTGCAATGTATGCTATTTTAATTAAACACTAACATATTGAAAGTATGTTGAAAAGTGACCCTATAAGCAACTGATATTATGAAGTGCCACAGAAAAGGTTTTCTTAAAAATAATTTTCAATAGAGTTTACGCTAAGTTAGATATCATCACCCAGGTAGCTAAGCAAGCGTTCTCCTGCCTCTGAGTAGAAGGGAGGTAATGGTTCAAATCCATTAGGAAGAAGTACCCCCGCCGCTTCCAGTTCCCTGGCCTCCTTCCATCCATCATTGCTTCGTGCCTCCTTATATGCCCTGGCGAGAGTTCTACTAACGGAAAGTGAAACGATCTGAAGGAAACCAAAGCAAAGAATTATGGTAAACAATTTTTGTGCAAACAACAATAATAATTAGCTGAGATCAATTACCTCGTCATTTAAGGGCACAGGCTGCAGGCTCCTGAAGCAAAATGAGAAAAGGAATTAAGTCCATGTACAAGGTGAAATAAAAACATAACTTCATCCTGCACTGTTTGAAAATGATGAATGAGAAATCCTGCCTAATCCTACACCAGTAGTGCTCTCCAATGCTCAGGGTACACTGATTTGTGGGCAGAAAAATGGGCTCAAAAGTTGTCGGATCAAGTAGCAACTTGAACAAAAAGTGTGCAAACACTGTTTTCTAAGTGACTCTGAAGCCATTGCGTCAAAGAAAAGTTTCTCATTCAGGTATAATCATATGCCCCCCCCCCCAAAGTAATGATAGTGATTTTTGAAGCTGGGGTACATAATTAATTGGTGAAGATTGAAACAATATAGATGAATCTAGTCCTAGGGTACTTCCACAACATGACCTTGACTTCACTTCACTCCACTTTTGGTGACAGTTTCCTAGCTGCGAATTTGACCTCTCAGAATACATATGAGCTCTAAATTTGTGCCATGCATAGAACGGAACGTACTTTAACTAATCCGCACCCCTCTTACAGAAAGGAACTAAAGGGTTCATATAATGAGGCATCTATCTTTCTAATTTAAGCATTTTAAGCAAAAATTAATTTTGAAAATGAATTTAAATCATCTCTATTCAGTTGTCTTATTCAGTATGCATGCAAATAAATTGTTTTGGCATGTGGAATACTCCAAGTAGAATAAATCAGTGTCCAGAAGTGAAGAGACCTTTTTCCCCTGAGAATTGAGGTTAAAAATTTCCAGACAGTCTGAACAGAAATTTAGGACCGCATTTTGTCACCTAAGTTCAGAATTTTTTTTAGCAGTGCATGAAGTTCACACTATTCCCTACATGTATGACATAGTAAAGTATTTTCCAATATTGGGGCCCTGATATGGAGATACAGTGCAACAGCAAGGATAGCAGTAAAGTGACTTGGGTAGAAAAATGGACTGAGCAGTGCCCACATATCACTGGTAGTTCTTCTGTAATGCGAAACTCTTTGGAAGCTTCTCATTCACAAATCTTTATTGATTAGATATACATATGAAATTAATAAGTATTACCCAGAAGTGGTCGAGTCTGCGGATGACTCACTGCTGCTGCTGCTGTCATCGGAAGAGACCTTTGCTGAAATAGACAACAAAAGAAAAGCATAAATTATTAGAATTTAGAAAAGAGTATAATTCTTTCCAGTGTAACTCAGTAGCAAGACTTAAAAATTTTCAAATAAATTGGTAACATTATATTTTGATAAGGTATGCATGGAGACTTCCCTCACCCAGTCTGGAGTCCACATGTGCCACAGGAGAAAAAAAGAATTTCCATAACTTACATATTTGTAATGAAATACCAAAATGCTCAATTTCAATCGAACTGCTGTGATTGAAAGTTGCCTGATAGAGCATTAAAAACCGAATCTGCTATGAAACCCTCTAAAAGCTTAACTTTTCAAAACGTTGGCAACAAAAAAAATTGACACTGACAAATTGTAAAAAAATTGAGAGCACATAGTCGCCCACACAGTCACCCTAAATTCGAGCAGAAATCTGAACAGAGATGCTAGTGATCAATGGCAGTGCCTTAGTGCTTCAATATACTATGGAATGAGAGCATCTAGCAATAGGTTTGTTCAAGGTAACGTATGATTAGATCAGCATAGTTTAGAAATTCGTTATTTTCCTATGGTACTTATGGACTTCAGACTGGGTGAGGGAAGTCTCTATGCATACCTTAATGAAATTTAATGTTGCAATTTTTTTTTAATTTGTTTTTTAATTACTAAGTCTTACCACTGGTTTAGTTGGGAAAGAATTAGTCGAAAGAGTGCAGGAAGTGAAGTGTTACATCTCATGTTATACCTTTCAATTTTTGGGGAAACATCTTCCGTTTCTTGGCCTCCTTCTTTTCTTTCTTTTCTTTTTCAATCATCTGCTCAGCCAGCTTGCGAATTTCCTCCATCTTCTTTTTCCCGAAGGTCCCCTTCGGCCTCCCCCTTGGTCTGGCCTTCCCCTGAAAAATGGAAGAGTAGACGAAAGACATATAGTATTAACACTATTCTGAAGATGATAAAAAGAACATGATAGGGGAAAATTTACACATAAAACCTCAATAGGGTAAGTGCATGTGATTAAATCATGCGGAGAAAACAATAAAATGCAGGTGAAAGACAATTACACCCTTCTCAAAATGACTTGCTTGTTTCAACTTAATTTTTTTTCACCTGCTCTCACCCTATAACAAGAATACAAGAAGAAAACACTCACCTCAGCAACTTTCTTATGGCTTTTATTTCTTTTAGCATCTTCATCCTAAGGACAGCATGACAAAGCAAGTTGATAATAACCAATGTACAATTAAAAATGTGAAGCTGAAAATTTTATAAAGTAGCAAAAGCAAATGAAGACATACCGAGCTGCTGCTTGAGTCAGAGTCTGAGTCCTGTTTCTTTTTCTTTTTTGATTTCTTATGAGCCTGAAATCAAAGATCAATGCATCAATGTGTTTTCAGCAAGACCCAGGGATTAAATAAGTAATGTGACAGCACACCTCACGACGGGGCAAGTTGAAAATAACTTCTGCATTCTTCCCACCCGTTTCCTTGTCATTGTCTTCCTAAAAAAATTATTACAAAATAATTACTGATAGTACCATAAAAACAAAGTATTTGATAAGAGTGTCATAAAAAATTGCACAACATACTTTGCTGGTACCCAAATCTTTAACTTTCTTCTTTTTAAGTACTGGTTTGTCTCCATCCTACAAAGAAAGAGAACTCAAAGTGCAAAAATACCATACACAATAAATAAAACCTAAGACCACAAAACACCCAAATCAAGACATACCGAGCTGCTGCTTGAGTCAACGTCTGAGTCTGAGTCCGAGTCCTGTTTCTTTTTCTTTTTTGATTTCTTATGAGTCTGAAATTAAAGATCAATGCATCAATGTTTTTTGAGCAAGTCCCAGGGATTAAATAAGTAATGTGGCAGCACACCTCACGACGGGGCAAGTGGAAAATAACTTCTTCATCCTTCCCACCCGTTTCCTTGTGATTGTCTTCCTAAAAAAAAAACATTAAAAAATAATTATGATAGTACCACAAGAACCAAATATTTGATAAGAGTGCCATAAAAAATTGCAGAACATACTTTGCTGGTACCCAAATCTTTAACTTTCTTCTTTTCATGTACTGGTTTGTCTTCATCCTACACAGAAAGACAACTCAAAGTGCAAAAATACCATACACAAATAAATCAAGAGCTGTAACCTAAGACTGCGAAACATACCGAAAAGTCCGCCTTTGAGATTTTTTCTCTCTTTTGTTTGCTTTTAGAGTTTTTCTCACCATTTCTCTTGTGCTCTAGTTTTACATCCTAAACACATAGTCATGAGCATTCATTACTAAAAGGGCCATAACAGTTAACAACTCTTTAGCTGTAATAAAAAACTTGTGAACTTACTGCACAACTCACTGACTGATAGGTTGACACTTCTTGTACATTTCCCCCACTTATTTCAGTCACATCCATAATTGCATTCCATTCCATTCCATTAGTATCAGTGTCTTCTATTATTTCAGCTATGTCTGTTGTTTCATCCTAGGAGGGACAATCACATCAATTACTGAAAGGGTCTTACCAAGAATTCGTTTAACAGTCATTACAAAAATGGCCAACATACTTTGCTGCTGCTCCGTTCTTCTTCTTTCTCCAAATCACATGTTTCTTGCCTTGCAACACATACTGATTCCTCAGCATTCTCTTCATCCTAAAAATTACAAACCCTATCAATACAATGTTACAACCAAGTATAACAAATGGTAAGGTGTTCTTCCTGTGATGGCCACTGTCACATTTCCCCACTTGAACGAAGTTTAAATCATATAAAAGTTTAAAGTTAAGTACGGAAACAGTTAAATCAGACAGTTGTGCACCTCCAAGAAAGTGAGAGCTAGAAATGGCCAAATCAAGGAGGTTCTTGAGAGTGGCTATCATAGGGCACCTTACTCTGATAACTGAAAATTACCAAGGATTCCAAGAAGTCCGGTGTCGACACCTTCCTTTGAGGATGCTGGGGAAGAGGAGGATGCTGGGGAAGAGAAGGATGCTCATGCACAGGAGGATGCTCATGCACAGGAGGATGCTCAGAATGCTGAGGAAGAGGAGGATGCTGAGGAAGAGGAGGATAATCAGGGGGAAGATACTGAGGAGGGGGAGGAGGAGGGGGAGGAGGAGGGGGAGGAGCAGGGTAGTGAGCAGGGTACTGAGGCGGTGGAATGCCATATCGATGTTGATAGAGGTGTGGGTGAGGGTTGCTGGTGCTTGGACGGGGTAAAGGATGATACTCATGGGATGAATATGGTTTAACTTTTCTCTTTCGAGGCATCTTACCAAATCTGTAAACAATAAATCAAAATGTGACACTGCTTCAGAAGAGTTGCAGAATGATATGCACACATTTCTAGGAACCAAAAGGACACTTGAGAAAAACCAACCAACAAAATGTAATGCAAAACTTCTGAACATACTGGGGAGGGACAACATTCATTTCTGTTCCAGTTGCAAAGTTGAGGAATTAAAATAATGCAAGCATTTTGGTGGCAGGTATGAACTATATCGCATGTTAAGGGTTAGCAAAGGTGACTTTGTTTGAAGAGGTGGCACTTACTCCTTTGGTTTGAGCTCCTATGAAAACTTGACAGAAGGGGACAAAGAAGCAAACTGAATCAACCAAATTGGTTGTTAATCAAGCCACAGAAGACTGAAATTGAAGTTCAGAGAAACAAATACACTTACTGGGCGGCGTGCAACCAAATGTGGAAGTGCAGGGAAGAGGCAGGAGGAGACATGGTACTACCTGCATCATTTTATTGGAATCAATTTTTTCTAACTGCATAGAGACAGAATTTAAGGATTCTGTAAGTGTCCAAAAAAAAGGGGGGTTATTAAATACATGCACTCAGCTGCATCAAGTCACATATTACCGTGTTGTCAGAGTAGGTTGCTTGCAGTTAGTAGTAGTTAATTATGCCGTCGCCGTTTGGCGGGAAGAAGTCCTGCGCTGAGCCCTCGACGTGGTCGTCTCGCTATTGACTGTTCAAAATGGGAATTGCAGTGAATTTCCAACTCCTGGCCTTCCTGGTGCTGTTGTAAGTTTCAATTTTGTCAATATTGTTAAGGAAACACCCATAATTTTTTTAAAAAAATGTTGGTAAGGGTTCACTTTACTGTACACTATCACTGCTAATTGTCACCAACTGACCTCTGTTCCAGTGTCCTTGCCTTTCTGACCGCTGTTGCTGATTGCATACCTCTCATAAGAGAAGATGGATACCGTTCAGGGTCCTACTTTTATCACAATGGTGACAATGGATTCGCCTACCATTTTAGTTCTAACAGAAGGCTGTCTATCTATTTCAAATGTGTACTTTACGATGAGGGTTGTCGAGATAGAGGGATCCTACGCTTAGGACAAGGATTCAGGCATGCCAGCCCTCACAACCATGCCCCAAATCCTGATCTTGTACAGGAAAGAGAGTTAAGACGAAATGTGCTAGATAGATGCAGGACCCAGCGCTGGGTGTCCTACAAGGACATTCTGGATGACGAGCGTGGTGATGCCAGGTAAAGTTTTGACGTAATTTTACTTTTATGAAATTTCTGTAACAAATTTGTAAAATGGCAAGAACAATGCTACAGTTACCTTTTTCTTTCAGGTATTCTGCTCGTGTAAGATGCAGAATGACAATGAACAAGTTACGGACATCAATGCGAGAATCCAGAATGAAAACGTACCCTGACATTCCTAAGACGCTACGTGAACTGACAAGGACCCTGCAAAAGAAGAAATACAGACACATATCAGCGACTGTGGACATGAAGGACAATATGTACGCTGGATCGGTTACAGCATCTGATGGCACTCACCATGTGGTTTTCATCTCCAAAAGGATTAGGAAAGTGATGGCTGATGTCCAAATTATACATGCCGATGGGACTTTCAGAGCGCGCCCAGCTGTTCCCCCTAGCTCACAGCTGTTTGTTCTTGTTACAACCTGGCATCACTCGGTTCGTACCATATTATCATGTGGATTAATGAAATGACTTACAAATAATTCTATTATAGGAGGGTAAATGTGGTGCTGAAGTATTCATGCAGTCTAAGCTCCCTCTAATCTTGGCCCTGCATTACAGACTTTGTGAACCATAAAGCTTGCATTATTTTTCAATGACACTTTTCATTGCAGGTCATTCCACTTTGTTGGGTACTCATGGAGAGAAGAACGAAACCAGGTTACCAGGCTGTCATGAAATTCCTGAAACATCTTGTCCCTGACTTTGTTCCAATGAGGATCACCACTGACTTTGAGTGGGCTCAGCAGGCAGCGTGGGAGGAGGAGTTTCCACGTAAGTATGCAATAAATATTTAAAGAGGTGATGCTTCACATGTAAGAAATATTGCAGAAGGAAATATTTCCCATTTTTCAGATGCAAGAGTACAGGGTTGTCTGTGGCACCTGTGCAAAGCTTTCGTTGAGAAGTGCAAGAAAATGAATCTGAAGCGTTATTTTAGACATCTACCAGAGATGGTGCCCAGTATCAGACGTTTGTGTGCCATCTCATTGTTGCCTCCACAGTTTTTTCACATGGGTCTGGAAGTAGAAAAAAGAACATCCGCAAGAAGGACATTGTCTCCTGGTATCTACTGCAGCCATTCTTCAATTATGTGCAAACGAAATGGCTGAATAACCGCTTCAGGAACAAGTGGATGACCTTCTACAAATCACAGCACCGCACAAATAATGCCTGTGAAAGCCACCATCGAATCCTACGCCATGCTGTTGGAGCACACCGCCCTAACGCTTATGCATTTATAGAGGCCTTAGCGAGACTGGAAAATAATGCACACCTGGACGTCTTGTGCAGCCACCGGTTCGGGACACCTTCCAGGTCTAGGAGGTGGACTGCTGTGGCGGCTGACAAGGCTCTAAAAAGGCTCGGCAAGAACCTTAATATGAGATACCAACTGAGCCGTCAAAGAGCAGTGAGACACTACCTGAATAAGGCTGCCAACATCATGCATAGGGCCGTAGGTAAATTCACATCTTAGGTACACTAATTTGGCATTCACTCTGATGATAGAAGGAAATTATGCTCTTGACTTTTATTACTTTATTAATGACTTTATTCATGACCTTAGCGTAATACACCTTTTTGGGGGGGAAAAGTAAAAAATGAACTTTACTGGTTATGAATAACACTCACATACCCTACAGCGCATTTAACTTCTTAAAGTGAGATGGTTATACAACACTTTCACCACTTAACCACAACAACATGCAAGCAGAAACCACATAAAGGAATATAAATTAGGACTGACCAAAATGCAAGAGCAATTCATTAATAACTGTTTTCTAACAGATCTCTACACCACACCACATGCAATGCATACAACAGAGGCCTTCATGTCCCAACACTCCACCACACAACAGAATATGTGACAAAACAATTGTTTCCTAGGCAAATATTTACTTGACTTAGTAGCACTAGTTCCACATGTACAGAAATTATTCACGTTCTCAAGTCATTCCAGGGCCACCACAGGGATTAAATATTGACACATACACATTTCTTTCAGCTCCCTTATATAAATATTGTTGGTATTTGAAGTTTTCAACTGAATGAACACACAATAGCACGCAAACAACTTGGTGGGTGACACAATTTAACAGAGACCACACCAAACTGAACTACATTTTACTGCAAAATGATCTTTCAGAACTAGGAGATGTAATCTTAGAAGCTTTATCACCACACCTGACACGCTTAGCCAAATATTTGTCATTAGAAAACGAATGAAGAGTCTCCAACTTCTCCCGGCTTAGAACCTTCAGCAAAGTTTATAAATGTCAGTTCGTTCACAGGAGCAGTCTGAAAGGAAAGAAAAAGACACCTCTATGTAGCAAAACTTGTGAAGGTCACAAAATGAAGTCCAAAATTTTGAAGTTGTTATAATTATATGGCTTTTTACTTCTGGAGTATTTAAACTGTTGTTACTTTATCATTACTTGGTTGTGGTGCTTGGTAATTGTTAAAATTGTGGAGGATAATGCCATGGTAGTTTTGAATTTTGCTGACTGGATTTCAACAGTTATGACAAGAAGCTGAATATACTCATTACTGTGGTTTGATGTTTTTTGGTTTATTTTATTGCAAAGCAACACCAGAATCAAGTTAAGTTTTAGCTTGACATATGCACTTACCAGTGGATACGATGTGGATCATGCACAAATATTTTGTTACGCATAATTGTGCTCAGATCCATGTGCTCCAAAATCATCCTGTAAAGTTAAGCAAAAATATAAGTCCTGATCAAAACCACACACAAGAGTCTGCATAATCATTTTGTTAGATATGAAATGAAAATATTGAAATTAAGTAGTATTCATTTAGTTTGATTTTAAAGCAACATTTAAATGATAATATGATAATAATGAAAATATTGTGGCTACTCACAATTTAAATCGGTGTGCACTCAACAGTGAACGGATTAGTCACAAAATATAAGTCCTACAACGGCAATCAGCACTCAATAAACACGAGTCCTGAAACAGAAATATTGAAACAAGTCTGTGAGTGGGGTTGTGGCAGACATATTTAGGTCTTGACCAGTACTCGTTTACAAGAAACAGAAGTGTGACTCCCACCAGCTAATTTTATGTTGTATACTCTTAAAGCTCAAATAAACATGTACCTGATCAGTTTGTAGCATGACTACTCATTTACAACTTGTCATTAAGTGTCACCTGAAACAAGAATGAAATAATAATTATAACAACCAAGATCTAAAATCAGAATACAGATAGAATCTTTCATTGAGAGCTTACCTTGTGGATGTTGAGAAGGTTGAGTAGTCTTATACAACCCAGCCAAAGATGCAGCAAAACAGATTTACTACGGTAGTTGTTTCCACAGATATGCGTGCACATGACACTGCAACACATCAGACTGTCATCAGTAACAAATTTCTTATCAATGACACTGGTTTTCACAATATTTTAAGTGACATAGTATCCAATCCAAGTTGAACTGTACGTGATGTTTTAAACCTAATGTTCACTTTGGCAAAAGTACATGACAGCTCCCAATATTTATGTCCACACAGTCAATTTGTTTCCAATTGCTGGTCAGCGGAAGCCTCAGATCGGAGACACCATCCTAAAGAAAGCAAAGAAACAAGAAAACATATTACTAACATTTATAGTTTCAACACTACCCATTCAGAAGTAGCTGAAACATATCACACCTCGAATCTCATTGGTGGCCAACAATGTTCGTTGGTTTAGTCCACCAATAGAAAACATTCATAATTAGTTTTAAGATCAGAGGTTACATTTGTCTGGGGACTTCATGATAATACCTTGCTTTGCAATACAAAGAGAAGGGAGGACACAGCAAGGGTTCGCAACTGAGAGGCAACAACTTACTCAGGCCTGGCAGAAGCATGCAAAACATGGTTGAACATAGAAAAGAATGTTACAGAGGAAAGACCTGCCAATGACTGACATTCTTTCCAGATACAACTTTCAAAATGTAAAAATAAATGTAAGAAATTATGGTATGGAAAGGCACACTGATCACAAAATTTGATTTACTCTAGCAGCACTGAGGCTGAAGGAAGTCTTGCCAATCTGCAGCAGAATGAGAAGAGATTGCAGGCCATTGGAAGAGTCGCTTTGGAAACCAGATCACAACCCAATGCGAAACGGCATTGCAATGTTAAGAAATGCTTTTGAAACTTTTAAAACAACCACTGAACCAATCTGGGCAGCCGCAGCAATTACTGAAGCAAAGTACATACGCCAAATCACGGTTTCGTTACATAAATTACATAGAGAAGAGGACTCGGGACTCAAAAAACTACAAAAAACGTCCCAAAACAATTTACGTTTGTAGGTTAGAGGCCAAGCTCTGGCAGCAATAGTGTGAAGCAAGTTTTAAATGTTGAACGTACCATTGAACCAAAACCAAGCTGACACTCATGACCTTCAATTCGCCATCTGAAAACAACTTTCTACGATTACGATTCATAAAACTTAATGCGATTATAAGACGCAAATGTCAGTGTACATCGACAGTCTATGTTGCCGATTACTACTTATACGCAGCGCGTAATTTTTCATACCACGCGGAGCTGAGCTGTGACTTCAAATAGTCTCCGCCAGGGCGCCGGTGGCTTCGGTTGGCGGTTGGCGGTTGCAACACGCCGGTAGGAAAAGGCGGTGGCGGGCGGCAGGCAGAGGCAGGCAAGGCTTGTGTCGGTGTCGGTTTGAAATAACGGTCAGTGTTTCCCCTGTTTTGTTATGTATGACCCATTTTGAAAGCAATATCCTTGCTCGTACGTATCTGAAGTTTTATTTCCTTCAGTGGAAATATTTCGGAATAAGTCTTGAGGTGTTGTTATTTGTGGCCTAGGCGGAGGTACCATTTCGTCGTTGGCGTCTTCAACGGCAAGTTTGAACTGTATCCGAGTGACTTGTCATTTTCAACCGATTTCCAGTGACTGCGTAAGTACTGTGACTAACGAGACAAATGGACCGGGAATATTCTTCATTAAAGTGCGAATTTTAGATTTTGGTTATCAACGAACTTGTCTTATCGAGTTAACGGTTTCTGAAATCTGTTTCAGTGTTGTGGGACGTGCCAACGACCGATCTTTGGCGTGATTAGTGTCGGAAGGCACGCTGTGACCATTTTCATTGCATTTCAAACGAAATCGACGCAATAATCAACGTCCCAAGCCTGGCCTGACCTGTCTTCTTACGTGTAATGGATGTTTTGTTCCAGAATTGCTCATATATTAGCATACTACTGTACACCTGCTATCGCGTCCATTTGTAGTGCTTATCGTGGGGGCTTTGTTTGGCAGTTGAAACTATAACCCTTCCTCCAAGCAATGTGGTGAGTTTTATGTTTTGGCATGATATTCGAATATATTTTTTCAGTGCAAGTGCAATCAAGGAGGACTTTTAAAGGTTATGTTGCTGTCTCCATGTACCGGTAATCGTAGCCTAGTGAGGTATTTGAATTTTTAATTGTTTTCTTATTTTGTCTGTTTCAGTGTAATGGATTGCACACAGTGAAATACCGTTGTGCAACCTAGGAACGCTTTCGCCAGTGCTTTGGAAACGATTTAAAGGTTGACTGTTAAATATTCCATGCAATGGCTGCATAGATTTTAGGTGAGTGTTCAAGCATCGAAACATCATCTTGTCTTTTTCTTTCACTTCTTAAGTACTTTCTCTTACCTCTGATGTCATCATTTTTGCCAGGCAGGGGTAACGTGATTATGATTAACCATGTTTTCATGTCAAGGTCCACATCTGCGCTCTTGCTTTGTGAGCATCACCCATTTCACTCTGCATTGACAATGCATTGTTTCTTGCAAATATTATCCGCACTTCAATATCTGGTGAGTGTTCTCATGCACCTTGGGTCATAAGTTCTTAATTTATACAAAGTCGAGGTACCCACTTAGCTCTGGCTGTGGCTAGCCTGCTCCACTCTGGAAGTAGTGACTTCATTATCATCATCATGGCCATAATGAAATTATGTTATTCAGATTTTACTTCGGTCTTAAACATTGCCTTCCACATTATTTTTATGGAAAGTCAGGGCAACTTGAATGAATTGTTAGTGTTTTTGTGACAACATCTAATGTTATGATTCTCATTTCACAGATGGCTCTAAACCTGAAGAGTACATCATGCAATATTTACCTCAACAGAAGCCGTTGCTGCAATAAGCCTGCCACATTCTAGTTCCGTGTTTCGAAGACAACAGTTGGACATCGCAGCCAATCTGGCAAGGGTGCTGCTTCGCAATTGCATCATGCTGGTTCCAACTTCACACAAATTAAGGGTGAGTTTCCCAACTCAAATATTTTCAGCTGCTGCATTGGGGACCGATTCCCAAATTTTTAGTGCTGCTCTGCTGGGGTGCTCCTGATTAGAGTTCAGTTTGAAAGTGTGTATGAGACTAAGCTTCAGTTGTTATTAGGGAGGACATTGCTATTGTTCCACATGCTATTATTTATAAAGTCACTAAGATATCTTTCCGTAATGTAAGATAGTGTGTCATGAAATCTTCTGTGGGCTCCAAACATGTATGAACTATTGTGATTTAAGTCATACCTTGTAGAAGATAGTTACAGATTTGTAACTTTTATACCGTACTCTGAAGGATTGCTATCATTTCAATAAGAAAAAGTTGCCATCAGACCATAATTTGTTTTTTTCAAGAGGCTCAATGAAATAAGTGTCTTAATTGTGTTGACAATGATAAAAAGTAGGCAGGTAATTGGATGTCCCCAACCGAGCTGCAAGCCAGTGGAGTTGATGAGCAGCCCTGGGCCAGCAAGCAGGAAAAGTGAATTATATTTTATTTCTAGTATGTATGTTAGTAAATTAGGGAACTTGAGTGTTGTTGTAGTGTAAGCATTTCTCAGCTGAACTGCTCCGCCAGTGCACTTGTTTTTTACAGCAGAAGATGTATGGTATGGAATTATGTAGATTTTTCCCAACCGAGCTGGTAGCCAGCAGAGTTGGTGATAAGCAGTCCTGGACCAGAAGCATTAAAAGTGCTTGATTCTTAAATTCTAGTATGTATGTTAATATGTTGACGGGTTTGCATCGTCAATTTTCTGGTGTTGTAATGTCACAGCCGAACTGCACTGTGTGTGAATTTGTTGATAGGTCAGCAGACTGTGATATATATGATATGGATTTTTGTTCATTTTCCTTACCAAGCTGACTTCTCAGCAGAGTTGGTGGACAACGATAGTGCCTCAGCTGGATGAAATGTTTTGTGATATTATCTCTATTTTTGTGCTTGTGATTTAGGGAATTTTCATCATCAACGCTATGTAATAAGATAGTTTAAGGATTTCCTAACTGATCTGATCTGTCAATGAAGTTTTTGTTCTATTCACAATCACAATGAATAGGCAGGTAAAACAGGCTTCATTGTCTGCTTAGTATGTGTGCGTTTCACCCTTCTCTCGTATCCCTCCCTTTTCTCTTCTTCTCACTATTGCCCTTGTCTCTCCATGGTGGACGGGTCCATCCTGGACCTGGGAATCGGGCACAAACCCCCGCTGTCAGGTCCACCACTGTGCCATTTGTGTGATGCTCATTGAACGGCAGACATACTAATAAGCCTTATTTTAATGATTGCTGTCAGGGTATTTTTAGGTAATTTTCAGCGTGGACGTTGTAAAATACGATAGTTTATTGATTTCCCAACCAGACTGACTTGTCAGTGGAGTTGTTGAACACAGGCCAGAGAATTATGATATAAATATTAGAGGGATTTTTGTACATTTTCCCTACCGAGCTGACTTTTCAGTAGAGCTGGTAGATAACAAGGCATCAGCTGGATAAAATTTTGTGAAATATTGGCTCTGTGTTATAATTAAATTCCAATTTGTGAATGGTGTTAAAAGATGGTGATGCCAGCGGCCAGAATATGAATGTATGTAATCTAGGGACTTTTCAGGTCATCAGTGGGAAAGCACAAGTCGTATTCTATGAGATTTATGTGCATGTTCTGCACAATTCAAGAATTGATATTGCATAAGTTTAATTACATTCTAAGAATATTGTTGATGTACAGAGCTAGTCTGTGTTGCCCTGGGTGGCCAAAAGGCTTCCAGCGCATTCTTGAGCACAGAAAGATGGTGATGTATGAATGTATGTAATCTAGGGTCTTTGCAGGTCAACAGTGGGAAAGCACAAAGCGTATTTTATGAGATTTATGTGCTGCATTATTCTAGATTTGATATTGCATAGTTTTGATTGTATTGTAATAATTTTGTTGATGTGCAGAGTTACTGTTTGTGTTGCCCTGGCTCGCCAAAAGGCTTCCAGCGCATTCTTGAGCACGGAAAGATGGTGAAGGATATTAATGTATGTAAATTAGGGACTTTGTAAGTTAGACTTAAATTGTTACTGAGTAGTCATTGTGTTCCACACACACATATGACAATTGTTGTGTGTAAAATGAGAGAGATTTTGTTTAGTGCGATAGTGTGTTTTAAAATTTTATGTAAGGACTGAAAAAATATCATAAGCTAATGTGATTCATTATTTCCGTTGTATTTCATTGTATATCCTGTAAGATAGTTATAGACTTGCAAATTTTGTATCTTTTTGTATAGGATTAATACTATCAGTTTAGTGAGCACAAGTTGCCATCAGGCCATGAGATGCATCTTCATAGGCTTTAAGAAATTTGTGTGGAAAGTGACTTGAAACATTTTGACAGCTACCTCAAATAGGAAGGCAATCAGATAAAGTTCTAACAGGTTTCAATGTCTGCTTAGTATGTGTGGGTTGCACCCTTACCACCATTACCCTCCCTTTCACTTCGTCTCTCTCTTGCCTTTTTCTTTCCATGGTGGGCGGGTCCATTTCTTGGCCTGGGCATTTGGCACAAACCCCACTGCAAGGCCCACTTCTGTGCCAAATGTGCGATACACACTGAACAGCAGACATGCAAATGTGCAAAGCCTGAGTCTACATATTGGCCGCTGCCAGCCAGAAGTCTCCCAGTCACTTTCTGAGTAGGGAATGGAAGTCAAATGTGTAAAGTTAGTGTAAGTTAGAGCATTTGCAGGTATTTGATTGTCTTATGATTACTTTGGCTGACAGAGGCACCCAGTGGATTCTTTAGTGAGAAATGTAGGAAGAATGTAGCAAACTATGGATAACAAGAAATCGACTCATGTTTTAGAACCCAATGTAAGGCCTCACCACTGTGCCCATACCAATGTAAGTGCAATGTACTCCAAAGAGCACACATGCAGATAGCCTTTTATGTGCACAGACAGTTCATGTAATCACTACATAGTACAATGAACCAGTGAGTCATTTGGCATGGAGAAATGATGATAGAATTTGAGTGTTTGTAATTTAGGGACACTTTTCAAGATTGACGAGATGGTGATACAATATGAATGTATGTATTCTAGGGACGTCAGGTCAACAGTTTGAAAGCATAAAGCTTATTTTATGAGATTTGTGTGCTTGCTCTGCACCATTCAAGACTTGATATACCATAATTTTAAGTACATTGTAAGAGTTTTGAGGATGTACAGTGTTACTTGTGTGCGTAGCATTGACTAGCCAGCAGGCTTCCAGCGCATTCTTGAGCACTGAGGGATGGTGAGATGATGAGAACGTATGTAATCTAGGGTCTTTTCAGGTCAACAGTTTGATAGCATAAGGCTTATTTTATGAGATTTATGTGCCTGCTCACCACTATTTAAGATTATATACTACATAAGTTTAATAACATTTTCGGAATTTTGTGGATTTACAGTGTCCCATGTGTGTTGCCCTGGCTGACCTTAAGGCCTCCAGTGTGTTATGAGCAGAAACAATGTTAAGAAATTGTACTTGTTTGTATCATACAGTTAATACACGGGTGGGCTTTGCCTTAAGTAAAACGGGTGTACTATAAGAATTTTCTGCTTGCTTCTACTAATTTGAAAAACCGTGAATACCACTTCTAAATAATGTTGTCAGCGGCAGAGGTGCCTTAGCATAAGGAAATAGAAATATGTGTATAGTAGGGAAATTTCTGCAGCAGAGCTGCTTGTGTAGAACTGGCTGGCCAGCAGGCCTCCAGCTGCTGCTGAGCACGAAGGATAGATAAGGAAATGGAAATGTGTGTTTGTTAGGGAATTTACAGGTCGACCTTGCCTTAAGTAAATTTTGTGTTCTTTAAGAATTTTCTGCTTGCTTCTGCTGATTTGAAAAACCTTTAATTAAGTTACATTTTGTGAATGGTGTTGTTAACGGCAGAGCTGCTTGTGTAGAACTGGCTGGCCAGCAGGCCTCCAGCTGCTGCTGAGCACGAAGGATAGATAAGGAAATGGAAATGTGTGTATGTTAGGGAATTTACAGGTCGACCTTGCTTTAAGTAAATTTTGTGTTGTATGAGAATTTTCTGCGTGCTCTGCTTGCTTCTGCTGATTTGAAAAACCTTTACTTAAGTTACATTTTGTGAATGGTGTTGTCAACGGCAGAGCTGCTTGTGTAGAACTGGCTGGCCAGCAGGCCTCCAGCTGCTGCTGAGCACGTAGGATAGATGAGGAAAAGGAAATGTGTGTATGTTAGGAAATTTACAGGTCAACCTTGCTTTAAGTAAATTTTGTGTTGTATGAGAATTTTCTGCGTGCTCTGCTTGCTTCTGCTGATTTGAAAAACCTTTAATTAAGTTACATTTTGTGAATGGTGTTGTCAACGGCAGAGCTGCTTGTGTAGAACTGGCTGGCCAGCAGGCCTCCAGCTGCTGCTGAGCACGTAGGATAGATGAGGAAAAGGAAATGTGTGTATGTTAGGAAATTTACAGGTCAACCTTGCTTTAAGTAAATTTTGTGTTGTATGAGAATTTTCTGCGTGCTCTGCTTGCTTCTGCTGATTTGAAAAACCTTTAATTAAGTTACATTTTGTGAATGGTGTTGTCAACGGCAGAGCTGCTTGTGTAGAACTGGCTGGCCAGCAGGCCTCCAGCTGCTGCTGAGCACGAAGGATAGATAGGAAATGTAAATGTGTGTTTGTTAGGGAATTTACTGGTCGACCTTGCTTTAAGTAAATTTTGTGTTGTATGAGAATTTTCTGCGTGCTCTGCTTGCTTCTGCTGATTTGAAAAACCTTTACTTAAGTTACATTTTGTGAATGGTGTTGTCAACGGCAGAGCTGCTTGTGTAGAACTGGCTGGCCAGCAGGCCTCCAGCTGCTGCTGAGCACGTAGGATAGATGAGGAAAAGGAAATGTGTGTATGTTAGGAAATTTACAGGTCAACCTTGCTTTAAGTAAATTTTGTGTTGTATGAGAATTTTCTGCGTGCTCTGCTTGCTTCTGCTGATTTGAAAAACCTTTAATTAAGTTACATTTTGTGAATGGTGTTGTCAACGGCAGAGCTGCTTGTGTAGAACTGGCTGGCCAGCAGGCCTCCAGCTGCTGCTGAGCACGAAGGATAGATAGGAAATGTAAATGTGTGTTTGTTAGGGAATTTACTGGTCGACCTTGCTTTAAGTAAATTTTGTGTTGTATGAGAATTTTCTGCGTGCTCTGCTTGCTTCTGCTGATTTGAAAAACCTTTACTTAAGTTACATTTTGTGAATGGTGTTGTCAACGGCAGAGCTGCTTGTGTAGAACTGGCTGGCCAGCAGGCCTCCAGCTGCTGCTGAGCACGTAGGATAGATGAGGAAAAGGAAATGTGTGTATGTTAGGAAATTTACAGGTCAACCTTGCTTTAAGTAAATTTTGTGTTGTATGAGAATTTTCTGCGTGCTCTGCTTGCTTCTGCTGATTTGAAAAACCTTTAATTAAGTTACATTTTGTGAATGGTGTTGTCAACGGCAGAGCTGCTTGTGTAGAACTGGCTGGCCAGCAGGCCTCCAGCTGCTGCTGAGCACGAAGGATAGATAAGGAAATGTAAATGTGCGTATGTTAGGGAATTTACAGGTTGACCTTGCCTTAAGTAAATTTTGTGTTTTTTAAGAATTTTCTGCTTGCTTCTGCTGATTTGAAAAACCTTTAATTAAGTTACATTTTGTGAATGGTGTTGTTAACAGCAGAGCTGCTTGGGTAGAACTGGCTGGCCAGCAGGCCTCCAGCTGCTGCTGAGCACGAAGGATAGATAAGGAAATGGAAATGTGTGTATGTTAGGGAATTTACAGGTTGACCTTGCTTTAAGTAAATTTTGTGTTGTATGAGAATTTTCTGCGTGCTCTGCTTGCTTCTGCTGATTTGAAAAACCTTTAATTAAGTTACATTTTGTGAATGGTGTTGTCAACGGCAGAGGTGCTTGTGTAGAACTGGCTGGCCAGCAGGCCTCCAGCTGCTGCTGAGCACGAAGGATAGATAAGGAAATGGAAATGTGTGTATGTTAGGGAATTTACAGGTCGACCTTGCTTTAAGTAAATTTTGTGTTGTATGAGAATTTTTTGCGTGCTCTGCTTGCTTCTGCTGATTTGAAAAACCTTTAATTAAGTTACATTTTGTGAATGGTGTTGTCAACGGCAGAGCTGCTTGTGTAGAACTGGCTGGCCAGCAGGCCTCCAGCTGGTGTTGAGCACTAAGGAAAGATAAGGAAATGTAAATGTGCGTATGTTAGGGAATTTACAGGTCGACCTTGCCTTAAGTAAATTTTGTGTTCTATAAGAATTTTCTGCTTGCTTCTGCTGATTTGAAAAACCTTTAATTAAGTTACATTTGGTGAATGGTGTTGTCAACGGCAGAGCTGCTTGTGTAGAACTGGCTGGCCAGCAGGCCTCCAGCTGCTGCTGAGCACGAAGGATAGATAGGAAATGTAAATGTGTGTAGATTAGGTAAATTACAGGTGGGCCTTAAACAGTGTAAAGTGTGTGCTCTGCTCCTGCTATTATTCATAAAATTATGATTATATTTTATTATATTTTCCATTTTGTGAATTGTGGTTCAGTGTGGTGTGTGCAGCTGAGCTGCTCTGCGGCAGAGATGTCTGTCTAGAACTGGCTGGCCAGCAGGCCTCCAGCTGGTGTTGAGCACGAAGGAAAGATAAGGAAATGTAAATGTGTGTATGTAAGGGAATTTACAGGTCGACCTTGCCTTAAGTAAATTTTGTGTTCTATGAGAATTTTTTGCTTGCTTCTGCTGATTTGAAAAACCTTTAATTAAGTTACATTTTGTGAATGGTGTTGTCAACGGCAGAGCTGCTTGTGTAGAACTGGTTGGCCAGCAGGCCTCCAGCGCACACTTAAGCACAGAAAGGTGGTGTTATAATATGAATGTGTGTAATCTAGGGACTTTTCAGGTCAACATTTGGAAACATCGAGGTGCATTCCATGAGATTTAAGTGCTTGTTCTGCATCATTCTAGATTTGATATTGCACATTTTTTGTATATTTTAAGAATAATAGGGAGAGGGGGGGGGGCGTAGGGATTCCTTAAGTAAGTTTTATAGTGAATCTTTGCTTCCTGAAAACAAACGTGTTCGTTGTGGAACAGTTGCTTTTGTCATGAGCTGGGCTCTATTAGACCATGGCCGGCCAGGCGTTAGGAGGCTGTGAGCTCCCTGAGGGCCGGCCGCCTGTGCTGTGTGCTGTGCTCTAAGAGCATGGCCGGCCGGGTGTTAGGAGGCTGTGAGCTCCCTGAGGGCCGGCCGCCTGTGCTGTGTGCTGTGCTCTAAGAGCATGGCCGGCCGGGTGTTAGGAGGCTGTGAGCTCGTTGAGGGCCGGCCGCCTGTGCTGTGTGCTGTGCTCTAAGAGCATGGCCGGCCGGGTGTTAGGAGGCTGTGAGCTCCCTGAGGGCCGGCCGCCTGTGCTGTGTGCTGTGCTCTAAGAGCATGGCCGGCCGGGTGTTAGGAGGCTGTGAGCTCCCTGAGGGCCGGCCGCCTGTGCTGTGTGCTGTGCTCTAAGAGCATGGCCGGCTGGGTCTAGTTTTCCGAGTGGCTGTGCGCTCTCAGCGGGGCCGACCTGCCTGTGCTGTGTGCTAGGCTTTTTGTATGCCTGGTCGGCTGGGTGTAAATAGATACAATTTCAGAAGAATAGGACGCACTCCGAGGGTGGCTTCAATGTATTGTATTTTGGGACTTGCCCGTGCAGGAGTGAGGTATTAAGATAGAGCCTATCCCTGGGCCGAGCTTTTTAATTTCAAGTAGTGGTGGCTTTTATAGATGGATGTGTACTTATTTTGTGGTTTGTTACTGCCTCATGCTTCATATAATTTTCATATTTATGCCTTTTTCTCCTTGTAAAGGACTTACTACTTTGCGTTCAAATGGGAGGTTGTGTAGAATTCGTAGTGTTAAGGCTAGGTGTGTGCTTTGGGGACCTTTTTGGACCAACGCGTGAACGCTGTACTCCCAGTATTGTGTTTGTTGATGGTAGCTGTATTTGGAGCCGAAAGAGCATAGTAACGGCCGATCGTGTAGTTATCAGTCAGAAAACTGAGCGTTAGAGCTAGCGACGGATGGAAGAGAGACGTTTATACATTTGTTCATCTGTTTTTGTTTGTGGATACTGTTCGTTTTGTTTTGTTGCAGGAAACATTATGGTGTTCATCCAGCAAGCTGAAACTGTGCAGTGCATCACACTGCCTCGCGCCCAGCCAGTCCCTGCCACCCAGTGGACAGCAAAATTTGTGTCTATAGGTGAGTTGTTTCTCAAAGTTTCAGTACTATATTAATTTTTTGCTGTTTCTCAGGGAGGTGTAAGCACCAAACATTGACTTCATCATTGCCTTTCTTTCTTTTGCAGTACACCCCAGCTTAGGAGCGACTACATTGCTTTGTGATGAGCAGCAAGTGTTGTCCCACTTCACGTATGAGTCACCACAGTACCTCGAGAGGACTGGTCAGTGGCTGCCTCTGTTGGGAAGTGAAACTGCAGGCATTGATTGTCTTTTGATTTTGTGTCGTGCGACATTCATTTCCATCCTATGTACTTGAGTCATACTTTTTCCTGCAAACTTATCTCAGATAAAAATGTTAAATGTATTTGGAAGCTGCTGTTTGCTTCTTAAGTGATAACTTATAATTTATTGCTGACCAGTCACAGGCATTGCTTATTCAGCTGTCCAAGCAGCTGTTAATATTATTTCTACATCAACAATTTTGTCTGATATTGTTTGGTCTTCAAAGAAAGCTCCAGCCACATTCGTGTCTTAACTTGCTCATATATTTACTTACGATGCAATGCCAGTTAATAAAGAGCTATCTTCCATGAATCTTTTTAGTGTTCAAGTTTTATTTACATCTCCTGATTCTGTATCATAAGTACGATTTTAAATGTGTTGTCTAACAGTGCTTAGCTGCGTAACACCATTTACACCATTCCATAAACTCGAACACTAGACCTTGGCTAATTGGTGACACAAGGTATTCGTTACAATCATGGGTACACATGGGTACACTTTTTCTACTCGGCGAAGACAAGTTCTCTGCACATTCACTCCTGAAGGTAACAAGTGCAGAAAGCACAAACAAGTGCTAAGACAAGCCTGAGACTGATCTCGAGGTCTTAACAATTGCAGTGACAAATCTGAACAAATGAAAAGGCACACGACTTGGGAGTAGGCTAGATGACCAATGATGCACATAAAAGGGTGGAAAATGGCGCAAATCTTAACGCCATACACCCCCCCCCCCCACACACACCCACACACTGAAAGTAAAATTACCTACCCACTCTAAAGGCTTGTGTATCACACCTGTCTCCTACACGCTACAGGTGGAGCAACCATCTGCATTCAGAGCCATTATGGAAGACACTCAATTTAATTTTCGCATTTAATATTTTTCTTGAAATAATAATTTTTTAAAATTAAATATTTTTAATTAAATAAAATTTTATTTTCATTTTTAAAATGATAATTCTGTGGAAGAAAAAAATGTGGAGGAAACAGAACCTACTCTTATTTTTTAAAAAAATGATTTTAAATTGACAAGTAAAATAAAAATATATTCTACGCTTTAACAATTTTTTCACGCAGTTTTTTTTATTTTATTTTGTTTTAAATCAGAAAGGACAGAATTTTGGAATAAATCGTATTAATGCGATAAAAATCGGAAAAATGCATTTAAAATACAGGGGGGTAAGTTCCAGGAGGGGTATGTTCTAGTTATCTCCCTTGGGAATCATACCCTTACTGAGAAAATGTTGGTCATTTAATATTTATTATGTATTGATGTTGAAATATGAAATTTGAGCACTCAACTCTGTATCATGCATATTCTGATTGTTGGGATAAAGACTGCCTTGAGGATGTGTGAGTCTAGCTGTACATGACCTCACATGTATTATACAGTGTATATTTTGCAAACCCTAATGTGTTCAGCAGATTGTGCGAATAATTGTATATTTTCTTTCACTTTGTTAACACATTATCTGAAGTAGCATCCACATTGGTATGTAAACACCAGTTCTGTGTCATTTCTTTTCATCGCTGTATACACATATTGTTGAGTTGATGTACTGCGGAGGTGGGCTCGATTGGTCTAATGATAGTTGACCTAAAAAGTTTCTTGATTACTCCTTGGTATTTTTAAATATATAGAAAATTATTGGCTTGAGTTCACCTAGTTATTCTGAATTATTTAAAATTATTCTAAATTATTTATAGTTATTTATAATTAATTGGAATTATGATAGAAAAACCTAACCCAAGCTAACCTTACCTTGCCAAACGTAACCTAACCTTGCCAATATTTTCTTTAATTCCAAATAATTATAAATTACTATAAATAATTATAATAAAAAAAAATACCTTGGATTAATTAGAAAACTTTTTAGGTTAACTATCATTAGACCAATCGAGCCATCCCCGTACTTCGTGACACACTGTAGTAAATTACATTGAAAATTCATATTGATGAGGTATGAAAGGGAGTCTGAAAAGGAAATTTTATCCTACAGAGTAGTTGGTAATCAGTACTAGCAACATTATGATCCACATTATAAGACTGACTTCCCTACAGATATTTTTCGTCCTCTGCAAGGAACATCTTTCTACGTATCATATGCTGTTGTGCTTTTCTATTTGTACTTTTCCTTGTGCCGAAGATGTACCTGTCATCTGTTTAATAATTTACAATTTAAAAGAATGTATACATGCAGATATTCGCTAAGGATAAGGAAAAATTGTATTTTAACAATAGTACTGCCTTTGTGCTTTTTGTAGATTGCTCTGAAATAAATCAAATCACAGAACAATATAGTATTCGGATTTGCTTTATGAAATGTGCTGTTTTCACAGTTCAATTATCCTACCCCAATTTCTCTTCAGTCTCATTCTGCATATCTTGTTTCAGTTTGTGAAATTAAGAATGTCGTAAATTTACAGAATTTGACATTGATAAAATATCAAAGGAATGAAGTATACTATGATGGCGTAATAAAACGCATAAATATTCCAGGCACAACACATAGAACTCAAAAATGACTGAAACACACATACAGTGAAGTAAGTGTTAGTACGTGCAACTTCCTGAAGGATTGTTAATGTTTCATAATGGACATGAAGCAAGCTTGTAACTTTAATGTTAGGATTGTGTTTGATATTCAATTCCTGGTCTGTCTGACTAAATACAAACAGACCCTTGCTCCCAGTTTTGACAGTCTTTTCTACTTTTTCCCAGTTGAATTTTAACATAATCTTGGTAAGATCCCAGTCTATGCACTGTCTATTCTAATTTAATATTTAATTTAAGAGAGACAAATAGTTTCTTCATATTTATGAGGGCTGGTGCATGGTACCGGTAGTCACGATTTCTTGAATAGATACAAAAAGTGAAATGCTTTGATTAGGTCTAAGAATGTGACTAAGGTATTTCTGCTATTGTTATTGGATTTAGAAATTATATATCTGCTAGACGATGGCATTTACAATAAAAAAATTTGGTCTGTGACGAAATTGATTTTCTACGATAAGTCTTTTGATCAGTGAAGTAGTTAATTTTTGAGAGAAGAACGCTCTCAGAAAAATTATTCGCAACAGTGCAGGTAGTTAGACTATATAAGGATTCAGATTGCCATTTGAGGTGGGTCAATACAAAAACACCCTCCTCAAAAACACCCCCTCTGAATTAAAATGTAGTTTTCTTTTTTTCTTGACATTCTTGTGTTTTATTTCATTTTCCGTTTTTATAAATGAATGATAATGGTTTTTAAATGAGACACATAATTTATAAAATACTTTTATTGATTTTAAGCGTTATAAAATAATTTGTCGTATTTTAAAAGGTCTGTGGTTCTCTGTTAAACATTTTATTTCAAAATCCTTCTTTAAAACAACATTTCCTACCTATTTAAATGAGCTCGGTGGTCCGCCGCTGACATTCTTATTTTTCATACCAAAAACAACGATCCACAGTTAGGTGACTACTTTTACAGGCCACTTCCCCTACCCCTTGTGGTGCGGGTGCCCGATAGTCCAATAGTCCGTCCGCTTATTGTGAAAAAAAGAGGTGGCGAACTCTACTAACCTAACCTAACGGGGCGAGGGTCCTCGTTTGTGGGAGCACCCTAAAGCGAACGTACTATTGTGTACCCCCACTATTAGGTACAGCGTTTGTAGACTCTAGAAAGTGGCCTTCAAAGTCCGGCCCTGTTTTTGGTATGAAAAATAAGAATGAACACGGCGGACCTCCACGCTCATGTGAATAGGTAGGAAATGTTATTCAAAAGAAGGATTTTGAAATAAAATGTTTAAAAGACAACCAAAGAACTTTTAAAATACGAGAAATCAATTTATAAAGCTCAAAATCAATAAAAATATTTTTTAAGTTATGTGTCTCATTTAAAATTAATAATAATTACATTTTAAAAAAGAAAAATTGAATAACCCCCAAAAATGGCAATAATATAAAAAAAATACATTTTAATTCAGAGGGGGGTGTTTTTGAGGGGGTGATGTACTCTCTCCTACCAAAAACTCTCCTACCAGAAAAATCATTTCTCTCTTTCAAAATTATAATTTAAAAATAAAATAAAATGGAAAAATGCTTTTCCTCTTATTTATTTATTTATTCGGAAGGTTTTACAAAAGTAAAAATTGGCATTTAAATAAAAAAAATTACAAAAATGTAAACTGTAAATCTTGAAAAGGGGCGTCGGCATTTAAGGAAAGTGCGGTTTTGAATTTTCGAGATGCTGCACAATATACCGGGAAAATTATTCCCTTTTATTTTACTTTTAAATGTTGTGAAATTAATTTTAAGCATTTTCAATTTAGCGTCTGGCAACGAAAATAAACATTTTAAAAAAGGAATTCTGCTATATTCAATTATATTTCGTGGCACCACTACGCAGCGTTTGATTTCTCATCACGCACAACCGAGGCACTCTAAAGAGAACGGGAGAGCCGGTGCGAGGCTAGGCAAGCACGAATACGAATACGTCAACCGACAAGTGACTGCGAAACGGCTCGACGCCACACGCGGGCGCGTTTGTTTCGTGAAGGGTTATGAAGGGACAGCCTCAGGTAACTGCCCAGCTTTAATGTATTGTGGTACGATTTTGCTGCTCTGTCGCTCTTCCACCGAGGAAGCGTATCGTTACTTTTCGTGCAGGTTTCGAGAGTTTCATTCTCCGTGATTATCTTGCTGTTCGCCTCTTAGCCCCTTATGGGCTTTCTTTGCCGAATAGCGAAATAGGATTGCAGTAAGTCATCGGTTCCTATCGTCCGCTTGATCGTTGTTACTTGTGAAGTGGTGTTGGAACGTTTTAATTCGTGCAGGTTTGTATGAAATGGCAGGAGCGCTGCCTCTCCTGTGCTTCCTTTGTAACGACAAGTATATGGTTTATGACTCCTGTAAGAATGTGTCTTCATTAGGTTAGGTTGTGGTTTCCTAGCTCGTATGCCGTAATGCTCAAAACTCGCTGTCGTTGCGTGCAAAAGCAAATGCAATGGCATGAAATCGCAGTTAAAGAGGCCTGGAATGCCCTACTCATCGCAGTCGTTTGGAACCAGAAAGTCTGTCCCAATGTAACCGTGGGCCTGTCTCAAGGTAACCTTGCGGATCTGTCGAAGGCTCCCTTTGAAAACAGGAGTTTGTGTATTCATCTGTTATTTTGACTGCCGTCCTCTAGGATGAACTTGCTGGCATTCCTTTAAGAGAATCCCTTATGTAATAATCATTATCCTTATTACATGTGCCAAACCAGAGACTAGCAACATGATTACAGGTTCCCAACAGCACTGCATGCATGTAATCAATTTGAAATCCCACACACACATCAAAGAATGGAAGATAGCACATTGGACTTATTCCCTTCACTCCCATGTAGCCATCAAATCCTGGTTGCACTGGCCTCCGTTGTTCTGCTATTCTCATCTGATTCTCATCTGATTTAAACTGCTGCAACATCAATGTTGTGCTCTGGTCTTCTTACAGTGCTCTCATGCCGCATCTGAAAAGCAGCCTTGTGCTGCTGCTGCTACTGGTGTGGCAGAAGATAATATGCTTAGTCGTATGGCAGCTTTGGAGGCAGCGCTGGCATCCGCTCACAGAGAACAGGGCGGAGAATCTGCAACGCATTGGCAGGCCAAGCATGACCTCAAAGAGAAATACAGTGCTCTCCAGGACAAGTACAATAATCTCCAGGCCCTGCAAGACAAGACCAACACATTCAAGAAGCTCCTGTTGCAGTCCTCATCTAAGATGGTAAACACAGATTATCCATAGCATAAATTTGTATTTAGATTCGGCAGTGAATCAATTTCTCCTAAGTTGTAAAAGAGTTTGAAATGGTAGTGCTTACACATTCTAATTTGCTTCCAAGCCTCCGTCTGCATTGTGCAGCTGTTAAAGAGAAATATAAGTTGCTTACTCTCACTATGTTTCTTTTTTCTTCCAGAAATGTACTCCTTTCCCAAGCAGACGTGGTGGAGTAAAAAGATTATATTTTGATGTAAGTCTCTTTTCAATAGCATAAGAACTATACTTCTTGCTTCCTACATGTATTTTTACTTTACTTTTCAGGAATCCTCTGGTGTACAACCATTGACTGTACTTGACTGTACTGAGTGCTGCAGCAGCAAAGGTATTTTATTATTTAGTTGTGACAATACACTGCTCCCCCTCTTTCCTACATTGGCTCAATTTTTTTCTTCTCTATTTTGCAGGAAATCACAGGTCGCACAATTCACTGTGCTGGCTGCTGTACCAGCTGAAGAGGTATTTCATTCTATAGTTGTTACAGGTACGCTGTTTTTGCCTAAGGTTTATGGTTAATTAATAGGGTATTTATTTTTCCAAAATTCATCCAAGAGGAATAACACTCTGGAATTGGATTTTGACAGTGTGGACAGTATGGATGTACTCAGCACTAACTTCACTTTGGATCAGGTCTGTCACTCCCTACACAGCTCAATTTTTTTTTCTATTTTGCAACCCTTGAATTTTTTTGCTTTGTTAACATTTTATCATGGACAGTAGAACTGTTCATACCTTCTTTTAAACCTCCATTTTTTTCATTCTAGGTTTTTGACACAACAAATATGACTGGGCCCACAGAGGATGGTGCAGCAGGAAGAAGTAATTATAACAAGACCTCCAGTACGACGTTTTGCTCTACTGTTGCTTGGTGACAAAGAATGCATCGAAAGGAACAGTCTAGATGCAGGATATGATGAGGTGTGTTAACATTATTCATACCTAAGCACTTACTTGTACTTGTAGCATGGACTTGCTCTTGGTCTAAATTATCTAAATTAATCCTTAGCAGGTGCCTGGTAAAATTTTCTTCATAGCACAGTATTTTTCACAACTTCATTGCTCTGAAATGTATTATAACAAGTTGTGCAACATTTTTGCATTTAAAAATTATACTGTTCAGTCCTAAAATATTTCACATAGTGGTGATAATTTTTCCTGCTCTTCGATTTTGTGTACTTAGCATGCCACAAGGTTGAATCTCCATTCTACCACATCACAAACTATCATTTCTTTTTCCGTTCATTTACTGAAATAGAGTAGCTGCGACCCATCCTTAATTTCTTCTACAGATCAAACAAATTTATGTTTTTATGTGTTTCAATTTTTTGCAGAAAACAATCCCAGAAGGGGAGGTCCAAAAACTCATGGCGAAGTGCAAGGCTGGCCAAGCTGGTGACTCCGTATTCATTCGAAGCCTGGCAGACCACTTGTGGGATAGGAGCACATTGGCCTGTAGGTCTGTAACGGGAATGCCAGACCCTAAGAACCCAGAAGCCCCGGCATGGCAGAAATGCACTCCTTACTAAAGGAAAATTCTGGAGGGTAAGTTAAATTTTTTGTGCCTCACCCAAGATTGAATTTATACCAAGTTTAGTTTTAGTTCCACCTCATATCTTCATTATCAGAAGAAACGAAAGTGAGATGCCTAAAAACGGAAGGTTTTCTCATCAGCCCTTTTGTATAGCTGCAATGCCCTATTTGTTATTGTGTTGTAGTCATACCATTTCCTATTTTCTCGCGCTCTCAAATATCTTGCTGAAAATTTTTTACACGTAGTATTCTTTTACTGTATGTCATATGAGTCTCTAAATTTCATATGTTGCAGATTGTATGCAGCAGCGCCTGCAGTTTGAGCAGGAGAACGAGCAGGCCATTCCATAGGAGGGAAAGGTCATTCCACCAGAAAAATAGAAGAAAATTAATTAAAATATTGAGTAGGATTTAACTGAATTTTGTTTATGATTGTTGTTCTCTTGATCATCGTATGCACATGCTTGTGTATTTGGCAGGACCCTGTGGGATATTGGAGTGAAATGTGAGGATGGGCTGTAGAATGTATTTAATTAAAAAATATTTGTATTCTAACCCCTTTTCGCATTGCCTGCAAAGTTACATGCGTTCCTCAGGTTCCCATGGGCACGTACCCCTATGGGGCTACAGGTTCCTTAAGGCACCTGAGGAACAAAAGTACCTTTGGGGTCTCAGATGTCCCTTAGGGACCTCCCTTTCCTTCAGTACCTATGGGATCTTTTCGGGTAGGGGGCTCCTGAAGTTACCTACTAAGTGTCTGTTTATTCTATTATCCAGAACACACTTGTGTGAAATTCCCCTCCAGCAGGTAGACACAAACATAACTTCATACTATGAAGCTATTGTCAAATAGAGTGAATAAAAACTCACTCATTTTTCTGTTGTTTTTTTTTAATGTTTGCCAAAGTACTAAAGCACACAAAATTGCTTTTGCATGATACATTAATTTGTATAAGCTCTTATTGCGTGCCACTATACTTCTATATAATGATCTTTAACTTTACCACATTTCTGTTATTTGTTAACAATTTATTATTTGTTTTGTAAGCATACAATTTGGTGTAACCATGATACGTTGTCCTCCCCTTAACTCACAGCAAATGAGATTAAACATAAATTAAAAGGAAATGCAACAGCTTTCTTTCCCATGACATCTTGAAAACAAATACACGCCCCCTGCATTGATGAAACTCTATTTTTTCCCCTTTTGGTATATCTGAAGTCTGGCAGTACATAATTGGTGTCACATACTGGAAGGGTACTCATTCTTTAAATGTTGCAAGATATCAACCACAACATCAACAGACCAGGCTTTTCCTAACACACGCCTTCTCTCTGACAGGGTAAGACCTGCATCCGTGTAAGACCGTGGAAGGCCAAACAAGGCCTCTTGCTCACTTGGGAGCAAACCGGTCTCCCTGCCATCCTCTGAAACAGGAAGTTTCTTGGTTCTCCCTGGAACAATGAAAAGATGTTAACGTACTTAATAAATTATTTGAAAACATGTCAGCTCATGTGCAAAATTGTACCAGAGCGTTGAGAATGGAAACTTGTAGTTATTGTTGGCAAAACTTTAACAGTTGCTGTGCGGTAGGGCATTACAAACTCCTGCAGATCTTGATGTTCACTGGGTAAAGCCTGAGATTCATGCAAATGAGGTATATTACCCCACCAGTACCTCTTACGCACCATGGGTACATGACTGGAAGAACATCGTTTGGCAGGGCCACTACCAAGACACCTGGGATGTAACAAAGTCATAAGAAATTCACTCAGTCAAAATTAATAATTTCAGTGCAACACTACCCATACCTCGATATCTCACGGACTGAGTCTCTTTCCATTGCCGATGTATTTTCAAACAACCAGTAAAATTTATTGCCATTTAGCGAGGCTGATGTGCTGAGATACTCTTTAATACGTACAAACTCAAAGAAGAGATCTGCTGAAGACCCTTCACCTTATTTAAGAAGCGGATCTTTCATTAGTGATGTTATTAGAATTTGCAATACTTACATTATGCTAAATTACAACTACACTTGCCATGCAAACGTCTTCTGCGAGGATTGACAAGAGACAAATCTGAACATGGACTCCCGCCCAGCAGAAGGTCAATTTTCCCCAGGGAACCTACTTTCTCATTTGTTAATGACTTGACACAGCCCAACATAGTTATTCGATCATAATGGTTGAATTTCAATACACTGATTGCCTTTTCATCAATTTCACTTGAAAAGTATTTCTTTACAGGTACACCTATACGATCAAGGGCAACCAGGCCCGTTCCAATGCCATCGAATAATGCTAGAACTGTTATACCCTGTTGAAAATTTACATACAAAAGATTCAAAATAGGCAATGGATGATGAACATCACATTTTTTTTTCAGAACATACCTCATTTGCAGTAGCAGAAGTTAAGGGTGGCACATTAAAACCATGGAAGCCAAGTGGCCCTTCCTCATGAGAATTCACAGCGGGAGACTCATCAATGTCTGTGCTTGTTGCATTCATGGAGCTCTGTATGACATGATCAAGAAGAATTGAAAAATGAAACTTCCTCATATTTTTAAAAACTTCCTCCAGTATTAAATTACAGCTTATTAACAGTTTGGCCCTACCGTTCCTTTGTACCGAGGGCAACCCTTTTGGGAGGGCACAAGCGTCTCCTATATCCTCTCTTTCTTTGTTTGTATTTGCTGTTCTTTCGTGGCATTGTAGGTTAAGGTACCAGCCACTGAATGTGCAGACACTCCCTACAAAGAGTGTGTAAACCCGTCAAATAACTACCCAACCTCAAGAAAATCACTGAGCTAAGTGGAAGCTATATATAACTTGCTTTTTACGCAAAGTGCAAAAACAATTAATTGGTCAATTCTTACATCCCCACTCACATCATCACTTTAATCTCTTACTAATCAGAATAGAGAGCCCGGCAAGAATTATTTTTGGCTCACTCCCGAACGCAAACCTCACTACAACACTATGCCCTGAAATTCCACAGGTTTCTAGCGCAGTCAAAGGGAGTGAGCGCACATTTTCTTGTGTCATTAGGTTGACGTCTTTGAAAATTCACAACAGTTTAAAAGCCGCGCCCATCACATCGTTTACTTAGCCAGTGCGGTCATGTGCATTGTCACACTTGTCAGACTGCCTCCTCGTAACTTAAAAAAATAGACAATGGAAGTAAAAATAGCAAAGTTGTTGCAGCAATCTTGCCATAAGTTCTTATATAGGAACAAGTATTGTGAAAGGTGAAGATCAAAGCTTCATCGAGAAAGTACTGAAACTTTCCTTTCACCAAAGTTGGCACAGCTTTGTCTTCTGCTTGTAAAATAAGCACAAGGAGGGCATGAGCGTTTCAGTGATGTGTGCAGGAACTTTTTTACTTTGGACCTTCGGATATTGAAGATTGACCATCAGACCTAGCTCTTTGCTCACAACTAGTTTCATCTAATCATGATTTTACTGCCAATACACTGCCAGTATATTGACAATTAATTGACCCAGTAAAATATTGGTTACATCCGAGTTAAGTTCGGGTTTTCTTGAAGGAATATGGACATATTACGATGGAGCCAAATAAATTTGTCACCGTCACACAGCAGGTGATGTATGTTGATTAAATACCCTGCGTATTGTGTAGCTGTCAATGAATGCAAATTAATTAAATATCATTTAATTTAAAATGTTCATCTATAAACAAGCCACAAATAAAATAAATGCACATTACACATTTACATAGTACATTTGCACCCAACATAAAACAATTCCATAACAGAGACAAGACAACTATGGTACTATCATACTGCTGACAATGGAGGACTTTAGATGGGTGGTTATTATACCACAGAGTTTCCACATGCCACACTATGTCAATTTTAAGAGTTGGGAGCCACCACCGCGCGCACATACCGCGCGCACATACCGCGCGCACATACCGCGCGCACATACCGCGCGCACATACCGCGCGCACATACCGCGCGCACATACCGCGCGCACATACCACGCGCACATACCGCGCGCATCTACCGCTCTGCTGTCCAAAAACATTAGCAGCCAATCAGAATATTATCGTTTTTATTCAGCTACCAGTGCCAGGGAAAAAATGTACGCCCTTCACGAAGGGTTTGAATGAGTTCCCAACTACATTAAAATTTAAAAAAGTATTTTCTTTTGAAAACGGAATACATTTAACAAGCAAATAAATTATGTTCTTTGATACAATACACCTAAAAAAATTAAAGTACAACACTTTCATTAATAAACAAACATGAAGAAAAAAAGTAACTGCACTATTGAACATGGTTTGGAAAGGGGGTTGATTAATCACCAGGAATCTGTTCGAGCTTTACCATCCATGTGCGGCGTGCTAGCTCATCAAAACCTACTACTGTCAGTGTGGGCTACTTTACCTACCTCTAATTGAAAGGCACCAATCCCATTAGAAGAGCAAGGTGTACTCCAGATATCACAAATGAGCCTGAATAATGCATTATTTCAAAACAAAATGTGTTCACATTAATAGAAGACTCTGTTGAAGACATTTTGCATGCGCCGAGATGCCCTGTGCAGAAATTCCAGAGCGGAAATGTCTTCATTCTCATAATCCATTGTCAGGTTTCTGATATGGGTATCATTTCTGATAGCTGACACTTTTCTGCGCCTGCCAGGAGATGCACCAGATGCAAGGATGAGCAAGTCCAAGGTGGCTCTATCATTGCAGACTACAAATGCACCTGTAAGAAGAAAGTAACAGCTAGTGGCAACATGCACACTCTAAATGGCAAAATGTTAACAACATCTTGACCAGCAAGATGACAGTAGACTGTTGTATGTGAGAAACCCAAACACAGTACAAGCAGTACTGATCTCACAGCTAACTACCTGTATTATGCAAGGCTCCTACAGCGAAATACTCACGAATAACATGGAAGCAGTTAGGCCGAGAAACCTTAATCTGCTTGTTGAAGCTCCGGTTCACAGATTCCGAAACATTGTTTGTGCGATGGACTGAGCCCTTGACGCTAAGAATGGGAATCAATGGAACCCACTCCCCTTCCATGTAACGGAAAAATAACCTTAGTTCAGGCATCCAGCCTTTATTTCTTGCTTCCCATCCCAGATCATACAGGGCAACCTCTATGTCGTCAGTTGGCAGCAGAGGCAGAGCAGATGCTGATCTGATAATTGATGCCACTTCAGGCTCTGTCCGGATCAGCTCAGTAAGCCCCAACTTCCTTGCCTTCATGAACACAGCCTACAAAGAGATGCCAGTTTAATGGTAAATGTTTTTATACAGCACACGTAAGCCAATGAAATGATTAAGGAAAATCAATCTTACTACTGCATAATGCCACAGGCAGCCCTCCACTGTGGCACGGGGATACACTCTGCGCCACGCAATCATTTGGGCGTCTTCAAAGTCACATTTTATTGTCCGTGGTTTTAAGTTAGGCATCATTCTCTTCAGGAATCGGAACAAAGTCACATATGCGTCAGTTGTTCTACGCTGCATTAGTGCTCGCATCATTGGAATGACCTGCAAATTATACAAAGGCGATATTAATCAGGAAAAGTACTTATTGATAGGCAAGCAAATTTCGGATAGGAAGTTTTAACTTACATGAAAACGCCACACGCCATTTATGGAGAACACCTGAGAACACTTAGGCTTTGAAAACTTTTTCCTCTCGGTACCATCAGCAAATAGCTGAAACACAAGGCAAGGTCCTGCAGTGACCTTAATAAGCTCTCAAACATTTTACTCACAAATATCCAATGTTAAGTCTTACCTGAATTCTGCTTTGCATGAAAGTCCTCATTTGAGGTGAAATAAAAACTAGGCTCAGTGTTTGCTCAGCCATGCTCCCACACATACCCGCATACATGCTCTCGTCAACATTTAGACATCGAGTCATATATTGGTACTGTGGCAGCAATAGTGCTGCGCCAAGCATTCCAAGCGATCGTGGGGTGGGAGGGAGCAAGGATGCCCTCAATTGTTGCAGACGACATTCAAAACTGCCCAGTGGCACCAACTCACGAACCTCTAATGTGTACCTACAATTAATGTAACAGAATAAGGACTGTGATGTGATGACAGAACACACAAACGGTAAAGGTGACAAATGAGAAACACCAACCCTTGACCTTCCTGCTGTAATATCTCATGAAATGCAACTTGGTCGCCATTGCGCACCCTCTGCACAACACTTTCTCTCAACCTCAAAGCAGCGGGATGCCATATATTTCTATCATGATTGTGCGGTTGCAGATGATAAAGCACATTCCTTCCCAACAGCGCTTTGGCTGTCCCGTAGCATGGATTACGGAATCTTTCATAATGCATGCAGCGCATGTACGCGAATTGTCTGTTTGCGCGCCGATTTGTGAGATGGTAGAACAATCCGTCCCCACCATGGTACAGGACACTGCCCTGCCTTTGGCCCCGGCAGGAGAGCAGTGGCAGCGCGGCCATTTTCACTTAACGTGCAAAATTTCAACCATCCGAGGCAATGTGACACACAACTATACTTCGCAGGAACATGCAGTTCTCTTGATAACTATGCCATCCAAGCATAATGCCATCACTATACTTCTAGTGAGCGATCAATTAGGTATTTCAATAGTAACAAGATATAAAGAATACAGGTATTCCGGTTGGGTTCAGCCGGTTTCGATTTTATTATTTCCTTTTTTCGCCCCAAAGTAATGTTTCAGTTGGAAGTTATTACTCAAAGAAGTGCTAGAGGCGTGGAATAAAGTTTAAAGGCAATGTACCCAACCGGGCCCTCAACCTAAAATGTATTAAAAAAACGTTTCAGGAAATTTCAGAACAAGCGAAAAGTAGAGAAGACTTGGTTACCTGCAAACTTAGTAGTAGTGCAAAGCAAGTACAAGTGCAAAGCTACAGCGTCTTCAAAACATTCATTCTAACATTTGTGATGGTTATCCGTCCGTTCCCTCCCTTTGCCTCCCGTGTAGTCAACTGTCGGTTAATCGTTTTGCGTATTCATGTTCTGCTAGCCTCACAACGACCGTTCTCATCTCTGTAGGGTGCGCATCGGTTCAGTACCACACACGCGGACTGTCTCGGACCCTCTACGACGCGTGCAGAGCCAATGGAGAATGAAATTGGCTAAAACTCAATTTTTTACGATTTTACTAACAGTAGCAACGCTGCCTACCACCCGCAGAGCGATGCGCAGCAGAGAGACTTCGGATGCAGTCAGGTTCAGCTGTGGCCGCATTCGACCCAGTACGGCAAGGAGAGCTGCCGTGGCACAGCGTGGCGCAGACATGCCGACAAGGTCCGCTGAGAGGGTAGGCAAACCGCTGGACGGGTGAACACGATGGGCTGCCTACCCTCCAGGCGCCTGAGTAAAACGTTAGAAGGGGTGTAACGGCGTAACGGTGCGTTTCCGACCCTAAGTGTCCTATCTCAAATTACTCCTATTTCGACCCCCTATCACCCCCTAACCGCTGTACAAATTAAGAGGGGACACCCTGTATTTTCCGTCCGGAAACGGCAAAACTACGGCAAATTTATCAGTCTCGGTTCCACACGGCTGTGGTGGCCCCCGGTACAGCGATTGTTGCAGCTGCACCACCGCCTCGCAGACGCCGTACCTGCGGAGGACCTCCCACGTGAAGTCGTGGCGCACGTTATTGAACGCCCCCGCGATGTCGACTGAGACGATGCAGGCCGCGGCCCCGGAGTCCTCCACCGTGCTGATCGCGTCCCGGAAGTCCGCCAGTGCGCCGTGTACGTTCCGCGCCGCCCCGGGCTGCACCTGCATCGGATGCAGCACGGCCTGCTGCTCCGCCGCGAGCCTCCAGGTCCTTGGGCTGAATGAACCCGGGTATACGTTCGTCGGTGGGTTTCGCGCTGCTCGCCTCTGGACAGCCGAGGTCAGGTGCCGGCAGTGGAGGCGGATATCACCCTGCCGCGGGCTGCTGGCGGGGGGTTGCGCGGGCTTTAACAGCCAGCGGGAACTTGCCGGTGATCGAGATGGTGCCTGGAGTGGCCGGAATGCACCGCAGCGCATATGTGGCTGAAGTGCTCTAGATGGCCGGGCAGGCTGCCGCTTTCTGCCTACCTTCAGGCGGATTGTTACGCGAATTGACTACCTTTCACCGCCATCGCCTAGACTACCGGACTGCTCTGCTGGACGACTCGGCCTGACTGGCTGAGTCCCAGCTGGACCAAAGGGTGCAAGTGCCGGTGAGTCCAACTTCGCTATCGGCTGCGTGCTCTCCCAGATGCAGAAGGGAGGGCCAAGCGCTGAACCGGGCCGAGCGCAACTACTGCGTCACACGGCGTGAGCTGTTCGCCGTGGTCCAGGTCATCCGGCACTTCCACCCGTACCTGTTCGACCGGTCCTTCACCGTGCGGTCGGACTGCGCTGCACTGCAGTGGATTCGCACTCGCCGGGACACTGCGGAAGGTCAGCTCGCCCGGTGGCTGGAGCGTCTGTCCTCCTACGATTTTATTGTACAGCACAGACCAGCCCGAGACCATGCCAACGCGGACGCCCTGTCGCGCCGCCCCTGCCCGGCCGACTGCCGGCACTGTGCGCGCCGAGACCTCCCGGATGACCAGGACGTCCGAGTGCAGCGGACGCGCGCGTCCGATGCAGAGACGCCGACGCTGGACGAGGTCCGTGCGGCGCAGGCCGCGGACCTGGACATCGTGCCCCTGCTGCCTGGCCTCCGCCGGCACGAGAGACCTCCGGCCGAGGACATCAGCGACCGCAGTGCCCGCACCAAGGCCCTGCGGCTGCACTGGTGGTCCTTGGAGATGGTCGACGGCCTGCTGTACCGGCGCTTCATCGACCCCCAAGGCGCGGCCACCCTCCAGCTGATGGTCCCGCAGTCGCTGATGGCGAGAGTCTGCTTCGTGTTCCGCGACGCGCTGGGGTCCAGTGGACACCTGAGCGCCAATAAGACCCTCGCCATGATCCGGGCTCATTTCTACTGGCCCGGATGTGTCAGAAGGTAAAGCTGTGGTGCCTCTCCTGTGAGACTTGCCGCAGGAAGCTGGGCACGCAGCGCCGCCAGCGGGCGCCCCCTGCACTAGGCCTGTGCGATTATTAAAATTAATCGTAATTGATCAATGCCGAGAAAAATCGAAATCCAACCCAATTCGATGATCAGCAATCGAGAAGGAGTCAATTAATTGGTACAGCTCGATTAATTGTTTTTTCGCTCGATTAATCGAGGGCGCTCAATTAATGGATTAAAGTCGATTAATCGAGCACTATGAATTAATCACTTATGGTCGATTAATCGAGTACTGTCAATTGTCACGATACAATTAATTGATTTTTTTTGTCATAAGCGTGTATGTAATGCTAAATAGTCGTTAAACGCACACAACGATTCCGAAACTGAATTGAAATGAAGAAACGAGTGTTACATGGTATAATTACACCAAACGCTGTAGAAATTACAAAATACTAGTACCATAAGATGGGTAGAACATTACATTGCAATGTGTACAATACAATATGTACAATATTACTAAGAGTGCAATATAACAATGAAAAACAATGAATGACAAACATTTACTGTACATTTCGGTGTAAAAACTTGGCACTAGCGTTTCTTTAAGAACTGCTTATTGCAGCTCAAGAAGAATAATGTTATAATTATATAAAAATTGCCTCTTAATCGACAATCGAACTACAATTGATAATTGCCTCTTAATCGACAATCGAACTACAATTGATAATCGAGTTTTAATCGGTTCATTGAAAACGCTATCGATTAATTGGTTTGTAATCGATTGCTAATCATTGAATTGGGTAGGTGGAATTCATTGACAATTAATAAAATAATTGACAATTATTGTCAATTATTCGATTAATCGCACAGGCCTACCCTGCACACCCACAACGTCGGTGTGCGGGCGCCCCCTGCACACCCACAACGTCGGTGTGCCCTTCGAGCGCGTGGGCGTGGACCTCGCGGGACCCTTCCCGGAGACGGACCGGGGACACCGGTACCTGCTCGTGCTCGTGGACTATTTCACGCGGTGGCCAGAGGCCATCCCCATCCCGAGCAGCCGGTCCCATGTCGTGGCCCGCGCCCTGGTGGAGCAGGTCTTCTCCCGCTTCGGCGTGCCGTGCGAGCTGCACTCGGACCAGGGGACCACCTTCGAGTCCGAGGTGTTCCGGCACGCGATGGAGCTGCTGGGTGTACGCAAGACGCGCACCGCCCCTCAGCGAGCGCAGTCCAACGGCGCGGCCGAGCGGCTCATCCGGACGACCACCGAGCACCTCGCCATGCTGGCCGGGAGCTCGCAGCGCGAGTGGGACCAGCAGGTGCCCCTCGTGATGCTGAGCCTGCGTGTGGCGCCGCACGCCACGACCGGGATCTCCCCGGCCATGGCGATGTTCGGTCGGCAGCTGAGTCTCCCGCCAGCCCTGGCCCGCGGGCTGCCGCCGGGGACTGAGGCCCTCCCGCCCCGGCTGGGCTACCCCGCCTGGCTGCAGGACCGGCTGCACTACATCCACCACGAGGACCGGGACCGCGCCGCCGCCGTGGCGTTCTCCCAGAGGGAGCGCTTAGATGTCCGGGCAAAGCGGCCAGACTACCGGGTCGGGCAGCGCGTCTGGGTGTTCCAGCCCAGGCGCCAAAAGGGGCGCTGCGTGAAACTGCAGTCCTGGTGGTCCGGGCCGTACGAGGTCCTGGAGGTCATCAACAGCGTGACGGTCCGGGTCCGCCTGCCGGGCCGCCCCAGAGCCCGTGTCCGGTCCTTCCACGCGGACAAGCTGGTCCCCGTCATCTCACGGCCCAAGCACCTGGCGGCCGATACATTTCCGAAGGGGGGGATGGTGTAAAGAAGCGCGACCCCTACCCCGCGCCTACGGCGGTACCCCACGCCCGGGCACTTGCCGCAGGAAGTGCCATTGCCCAGGCCGCCACCGCCGTCGCCTAGACTACCGGACTGCTCTGCTAGACGACTCGGCCTGACTAGCTCTCCTGTGTACTGCCCTGTCGATTCTGTGAATACACGCCTTGATCCACCTCCGTGTGTCCTTCCCCTTGCGCCCCGGTTCCCCTAACATTACTGTGTTGTTTCTTAATAAAGTACAATGTTCTTGTGACTTCGAGTTTTTTTTAGCCTTTTTATGAATGGTATTGAAAAAAATGGTCCATTGAGGATCCGAAGAGGGGGAGTCTATTAAATTTTATAGATGACGTTTGAACTAAAGAGGGAAAGAGCCAACTTCCACACACTTTTGTCATACATTTGATAACAGTATGCTCCTTAAGGGTTCTTCAAGCCTGGGCTAAGATGTGTGAACGTCATAATCTCATGTCTCCAATATTCCAGTCACATTCTACAAATTTAGTTCCAAGCCATGCACATTATGAAAGGAGAATTAATGTCGATACCTTGCAATAATCTGAAAAAAACCAAGCATATGGGTTTGTGCGTACAATGTGGCTGCAACCACATCCTCTACTTCTTCGTTAAACTATAAATTTTAAAAGAGATTGACACTACAAAACTTGTCCATTCACGTTTTGCTTGTCAGCACAAACTTTATCAGTACGCAGCATTCACTCTACAGCAATTGTATGTTACCTTCAGTAAAGATCATGCCAGGAACCTAACTCTGCTTCTGAATTGTGTTCTAAAGGAGCATGTAACAGTAGTGGATGGTACACAGGAATAATGACGAATAAGAATGCAAACGCAAGTAAAAAGTTATATTCAAAAAACTGTTTCAGGAACAAAGCACTTCACAGTAATATGCTAAAACATATGAAATTATGTTAAGAAACATTACACATTACGAAAAAAATAAACCAATGCCGGTCTGGGCAAAACAATTAAAAACTTTGAACCCACAATTTTAATTAAACTGATCACGGGGCTGTCACATGAAAACAATTACTGAAATCCAGATCGTTGATTAAAACTTGTAACTGGGGACAATTACAATGAAACGACTAAAATCTGATCGAGGGGGATAAACACATGGAACAAACATGACAAATAAAAGCACTGCTGAACAGCATTAGGAACCCTCCTTGTTAATAACTAGTACTTCCGAACAATCACAATGGAATTAATAAAAATAAAAATAAAAATTACACATTGACATGAAACATTTGTACCCAAGTTGTAACCAACTCAAAGCAAGAATCATTGGGACATTGAAAAGGGCGCCCCTTCCTCACAGCAATTTCCTTCAGCTTCTCGATGCAACGGAAGCAGTACTTGATATGCCCACAGGGGACAAGCGCAACTTGCCCCTTGTATATGTTGCACTTTGTGCACTCATCAATAGCATTAAGCGCTATACAGACCTCACCTCTGTAAGGGGGCGGGTACTTTGCAACAATGTCAGATGCACTTCCAGCAGATTGACCATTCCCTGTAGAAGCGCGGGGGGTTGCATCACCTGATGAAACAGATGGAGCGAGACTGGCAGCAGCAGATGAGGCTGCCTTGGCCGCAAGTTCCGCTTTAGAGGGCCTTCCCCGCTTCTTCTTACCTCCTGCAGAACCTGCTGCTGGGGCGGGACGCTTCTTGCCTGGAGAAAAATGCACGTGCGGTTCAGTCAAACACATCTAGTAATGTGGGTAATACTATGTACTTCAAGTGCAGCTCAGGATAAACTGACCCACACAACCAACATGGAAAAAAAAAAATTGTCCTTACCTCTCTTGGGCTGGAAGTCATCTTCATCTTCACCGTCACTTGAGGATGATGAGGAATCCCAAGGTTTCTTTTTTCCTGAAAATAAAACAAATTCTAAGGGCACAAAAACTGGAACTGCGAAGGGAAATAAAAATAAAAAGGTGGCAAGGTAAATTAAGGATTTCGAACCACAACACTTTATTGAAACTTCTATTTGCTTATTTTTTAGCCATGGCTTGACATAGGAAGCCCTTTCAAGTTCTCCTTGAAATCAAGAACTTCAAACTTCTTACGTCAAACCTTGGTTGAAAAGTCACATGGTGGCTCCAATCCATAGCAAGAGTTAAGTTTCTACAGAGGTTTTGAAAGTGTGCCTCCTCATCTAATAACAATTCTTTTCACAGCTCATTTACTGTCCAAACCATGATACATCAGAAACTTGATAAGGTTGAAGCTCAAACCATGCCAGTTGCCAGAAAACAATTCAAAGCTTACCGCATTCTTGCTGAGCTGTGGAAGGAGAGCTGTACGCAGCGTACGGGTTCCACCATCCGGGAGGAGGCACCATGTGCGGCTGCATCATTCCGGGAAACATGGGCCACTGCGTTGAGGAACCCTGTTGAAAATAAGGTTGCAATAACAGGGACGTCTGCAAGTTAAACCAGCCCAAGGCGATTCTCCAACTAGTGCGACTCAATATTTCTGGCTATGATCAAAATACTACTAGTGTGGACAAAAGAAGTAGATTCAAATCAAATTGAACACATTTATAACAAAACAGATGCAACAGCAAGGTAGAACACTGGACGGCAGTGGGTGATGAAATACGAAGATTTCATTTTGAACAAAGTTCTGTTAGAATTACCATTCATCTTCATTTCTTGCCATCTATCCAAACCCTTGATTTCTCCTTTGTGGCATTAAGTACCGTTCATGAGAAAGACTTTAAAAAAACCTGCTTGAGGGAAACGATAACTTGCAAGAGATTGCCGGCCTTTAAATGGCCGATTTGGTGAATGAATCAACTTAATGAACTGCCTGAAGTCATATGCGGACTTCGGTGCACGCGGTCTACCGAGGTGTGGCGCCGTCATTCTCCAAAGAAATAGAAGATAACGTCGAGGGGGGCAATTCTGAGACAGCGTGGCTGATTTTACACCAGACGCGTTAGAATCAATGCTGAACAATCGCCAAGCACGACTAACCTACCTACATTTGGCCGCTCGCCATACTTATAGCACACTGTCCAAAATAGCCCCGAATGTCCCAAAATACCCTCGTTGACGGTACTAGTTCAAGAACCCGACCAAACAAATTATTGCGTCAAAGTACGTTCCCACTCTGGAACTTTCCCCGTGCGTCTAAGTTAAAACAGAGGACTTCAGTTCTCAGTCCCTTTAAGCGAAAATGCCCCACAACAGAACTCACCGATGCTCCGCACTGAGACTGAGGCTCCTTGCCTTTGCTGCCCTTGTTCGGAGCCATTCCTAAGCTGAGCGTTGATGCAGAGGAAAAACACGTGCGGACGGGTCAGCGACAGCAGCACAAAGAGACCGTGCCGAAGGTCGAGGAGGAGGAGGAGGAAGTCAAGAACAATGAAAGGCTCGAGAGGGGTGGTGCCAACCTGGACAATCGAAAAACTCCGTTGAATTGCATACATCCGAAATGAGACATTCTATCATTAAAAAAAAACACCTACTATTACGAAAAAAAGGAGTTACAGGTTTTCAACGTGCCCACGGCTTTGGTGTGCAGAGATCGCGTTTAAGAAAGGGGTTATTTCAGGCACAAAGGGGGCGAATAGGGCGAGTACGTATGGGATGTGTACTTGACGCAGCAGTGTCAGTACTGGAGGCTGGGTCCCACTGGATCCTCACTCACTACCTTCTCCCTCTCCTCACGTCCTCACCGACTGCCGTTGTTTCTGTTTTCGCTTCTGATAACTCTGTCTGTCTTTTTGGCGCGTGTGTGGCTTAACCCCTATCTCGTGGTTGTTTTGCAATATGGTAATGTATATTAAGCTGCTAGGCATTGATTTTGTGTTCGTCTTGACGTTTCTTTGAAATGGTGGGCGAGGCCAAGCGGCAGGTTTTGTGAAGTTTGTCATGTTCCCTGTGGGCGGAAGGGGAAAATATCTGACAGAAGTCCACTTGTCGCTCATGTCCTACAGACTCTCACACCTGCTCGCGCCCCTGGTTCATTTGACACCTTTTCCGGTTACAGGACAATCGTGACGTAGCCCAGAGACGGCTGCAGTGGCTTGCTACGGCCTCTGTGCCTGGCGGTGGGAACCCTCCATCTGTTGCCCCAGGTGTCCCAGCACCCTCTGGTGCCCCAGCTGTCCCAGCAACCTCTGGTGCCCCAGGTGTCCCAGCACCCTCTGGTGCCCCAGCACCCTCTGGTGTCCCAGCACCCTCTGGTGCCCCAGCTGTCCCAGCACCCTCTGGTGCCCAACAAGACCAAGTGCCAGGCAGCTCCAACTCCGAAGGTGCTGCAGCATTGTCCTTACTGCAAGGTACGAGTTAAATGGAACTGTGATGATTTCAGTGCATAATCAGTACGGTCGATAGTTATAGATAATCTGTGCCATTCAATACGTTTTTTCTTTATCAGAAATTAAGGGTGTCCTGCAAGACATGGTGCAGCTGCTGCGAGACGGGCAGCAACCATGGCCATGGCAGCCACAGCCACCCGTTAGGCAGCCCAGGGCACAGAGCGTGCATGACGAGCAGCACATCTCTCGCTCCCCTGCTGCTGGACCCATTCAAATAGGTTTGTTCAATTTGCAGTGTGTGTATTTTTTCCCTTTAATGTGTGAATTCTGAACTGTGCTAATTTAACTATTTGTTACCAGATGGTGAAGATCGGGAGAACATGTGTGGGGTGTGTAGGGAACCGTGTGGCGAGCAGTATCTGTTGCGTGACTGTGGGCACTACCCCTACTGCCAGGCCTGCATTGCCCAGCTCGCAGATGGCGACATGTCAAGTTTCAGATGCCCGCATTGCATGTCTTTGGTGAACAATGTTCTTAAATTGAATATAGCAGAACTGTAAATGGGTTGTTGCTACTAATCTCCTCAATATAAATTGTTGCTTTCTGCAAGCTGCTGCATCCCCATTTCTATGACTTCCTTAATACCTGTGGACCATTCTGAAGTCAATTGATACAGACTCATAAAATGAGTAATTTTTTCATGTATGATTTAGCACTAAAACAATAACTGAACTTGTGATAAGTTCCAGGAACTAGGCTCCAACCTTTTAACTTGCCTAACACATGTGCAGTTACAACTATGCTCGTACAGCAGCTTTTGCTAACGTTAGCTCTGTGGGTCTCCAGACTTTGGTAGTGGGCAGAACTTATCATGTGAGAAAATTTGTAGATGGTGATAAGAAGCTTGGCGTTAATTGTAATATACAGTTATAGCAGCCATAAAAGTAATGGTCTTATTTGCAAATTGTCACACTTCGGTACATAATTTCAGCTGGCTTTAATATCAGCTGGCTTTAATACTTGGCCAATAAACATAGGCTGTGACCAGAGAGGGTGTGCAGAAGATAAACCAAGACAAAAGAGGATTGAACTAAGCATTTTATTCCACATCCCAATCACAAACAAATATGAAAAAAGTAATGTTCCCGAAGATGATCAGTACTTTACAAGTTATTTGAGAATCTTATTTTTGAAAAACAACTAACACAATTAGTCAGTGTTTAAAATTAAAAATAATAATACAACCACAGGAGACTGATATACGATGTAAATAAAAACACACAATTCAGATCTTAGAATACAAAGGAGGGAAGCACTTGACATTCTGAACAGTCCTTCTGACGAATCTACACCAAGGCCTAATTGATAAGTACCTCAGTCAGTCAGTAACAAAAAAATTAGAAAGACACATAAGAAGTGATAACTTGGATGAACTTTTACAGTAAAAGACCTTTAAAATGAGGAAAGTCATAACAAATTAAACACCATTATATTCCCCCACTTCCACAAGAACTGTTGAGTTCTGTTGAGTTCAAACAAGTGACATTTTTTAGTTGTGTGCTGTGTTGCTGTGACACCAAAGGAGTGCTAGTTAATTTCTTAATTATGTTTTATAATGTATGTTGTACGTTAGTATTCCTGCAACACATTTGATTGTTCGTATAATACTCTTAGGAATAAAACTCCTCTTTTTCTGTGAGCTGCTGCATCGTTAATGACATCACATCCTTAATTCATGTTTACCTTTCACGACTCACAATTGCTAGAGGCTTATTTAGAGGTGACCATTTAATAGACAAGTGTCATTGTCAAACCTATGACACCTTCAGGGAACAGCTGTGTTGGCAGTTATTTACACCTGTTGGGTTCTGAAGCGGATGTGATCCTATTTCTTGTTTGTGTTAATCTTTTCTTTTGCTCAAAGTTCTTAACGCTGGCTTGCTTGGTCCCCATTTCTTCTGACTGTAGGGGAATAAGGCAAGCCCCTCTTAGTTCACTCCATCATACTTCATTGTTTAGGCATTTCTGGAACACTTGTATGAAGTTTCCTTCCACGTAGCCACAAATATTTCCTTGATTTTTTTTTCATGTATTTTTCTTATATGTGCAATCAGTGGCTATCTTCCCTTTGTTTGCCTCTTCTGGTAGGTGCGCGCGGTAGGGTGACCCTTGCCGCACAGTGTGACAGATGCAGTAAAAACGATCATAATTGAAATTATCAGTTTGCACCTCTCACACAAAAACGAATTCTTATGGCAAACCAATTTGCATAAGTCGAAAATATTCTTGATATAGGGACAAGAACATTTGACTTTACGGAAGTAGAAAATATGCTTGGTGAAAATGTTTAACAGAAGCAGATTTTATCTTAGCACTAAGGTAAATGGATTGTCTGCAGTAATATCATATTCTATTTCTGAGAATAACTATTCATTGAGATAATTTTGGAATGCATTACTCTCAGATTCCCTGCTTTCTTACTACCAGTGTACTGTATATGAACCCACAAGCGGCTGAGTGAAATGGGTGCGCACTGCAAGGTCCTTCCAGAGTTTTCATAGTGATAGAAAAAAACTCAAACATAAGTGTTCAAAAAACCTGTTTTAATGTCCTTCACAACACAAATTTGCCTCAACACAAAAAAAAATTTACAAAAGCACACACTGTAAATCAACCGTCTCCAGCATTTAAAAATTCTCGAACATAACAATATTTAGTAACAAATATATTCGCACTGCAAAAAATTTTCAGGATTTGGTACAAAGTCTTGATGTGTAAATCAGAAATCTGATTTTAACAGTGTTTCACAGAAAAACGGTAGGGGACATATAAACTACATACTAGCCTTTAAAAATCTCAAATCAGTGGCACCATAAGAATGCAACTCATTCAAGAAAACATACTCAATCAAAAGAGAATTCCACTTCATACACATTAACGTGCTCATTGAATAGAATTGTCTAAGCACTGCAATACAAGTGATACATTGTCACCATTGACTGTTATCACATGAATCCTACCAAACACAGGAACATCTTCATGAACAGCTATGAGAACAACACAATTTTCTCCTCATTTCATACCATTGCTTTTAACCCACTTCACAGTGTTCAGAGGGAACAATAAATATAAAGAGAACACAGATTGAGCAGTTATCTCACCGTGTTCAAAATTGGCCTTAAGCCATTGTCCTGACAGACAACAGACAGCCAACATCAGCTGATGATGATGGGCAACTGTGTGGCAGGTTCATACGGCTGTTCGATTTTCCTGCCACATCAGATCCCTCCTTGTGCTTAGCTTTAGTTCTAATACAAGACAAGGGCTCGAGGGGATTTCTGTCCCTTAGGAAAATAGGCTCCAGTAACTGGAGAAATAATTGAAGACATAACTGAAGATCGAACTGTTCAGTTATTGAAGGAATTTGTTCGATTCTGCCTTTGATTATTTGGAACATAGTTGTTCGATAACTGAAGAGGGAACTGAAGAGGGAACTGGAAAGGCTACTGGATCGATAACTGGAGGGCTCCTCTGAAATTCATGCAGTAATTGGACATGAAATTCATACAGTAACTGAACATTGAATTTCTTCAAAAAAGCAAAACTAGTAAAAAACTCATATAAAAAATTAATGTAAAAAAATGCAGTTCCCTCATAAAAACACCTCAATTGCAGGATATTCACAAAAGTGTGTATAAAAGCATCATTTACAAAACTACAGCGCTATACTTCGCACAGATTTTGGAGGAAATTAGAGAAATAAGAAAGAAACAAAAGACATAATAGTATAAGTTGTCATCTATTCACAAATGTACATTTATAGATAGGCAATGAAAGGGTTAATAATTTTATAAATCTAAGACGTTAATTCTTCTTTCTTTTTTTCCCTCTTCTGCCCGCACTCCTCTTGGATCTGCCTGGCTTTCGGTGTCTTGCAAAAGTTGTTAATTTTAATGCTGATGGCCTTTCTCACTTCCGATGACACATAGTCAGGATCTTCCTTCAGGAACTTCACCATGTAATCTGCAAGAAGGCAATAATATTTATTTCCACAAAGAAATAAGAAAATCTCGTAACTACAGGTCACCGAGGGTACCTCACACCTCTACAGGCTGTACACTCATTGATGACTAGGGATGGCTGGAAGTGATTAGTAATGACTGGGAGACTAGAATTGACTGAGGTGACTGAAAATGACTAGAATTCTCAGTACCATCAAAATTCACTTCTCAGGTGAAACAAGAAAATCTATTTTTTCCAAACAAATCTGCTAGACGAAAATATATTATAATACGAGTATTTCACTAGCAAAGATAATTTCTTTGGATGTATGCTGATTAAGACTGACCGAAGTTAACAATGAGGCCAGTGCCATGTATAAAATTGTTACTGGAAAAATTAAATTAAGAACTAAATTGAGGAAAGATACATCATTTACTACTTTAACTAGTACTTTCATGACCTCTATATTTCTTTTCTAGTATTGCGGGGTCTGGTTCAGTTAGAGCACAGACAGTTCTTTGCATGACAAAAATTTAGAGACAATATGTATTCTCCGAGGTCAAATTTTTGGTCTAGAAACTCAATGCTTTGCCATTGTGGGAATGCCAAACCTCTGTTCAGTCTAAACTGAGATTTTGTAGCTAATAAATTTGATATCAAATTTTAATGGAGACCATACACTGACTGGATGGAGTGAGGTACCCCTCGCAGGTCACCCTTTCCCAGAGAAACCATAGTAATGCCTCAGGGCTTTGAGAATAATTTATACCTATTATGGCTTGCAGCCGAACGGAATCCAACTTCTCCTTTGCCAGAAAAGTGCTGTGTCCATTTGGAGCTGATCCTGTCAGACTGCTGAGGGCCAGTTCCTTGTCTGTGTACAGCAGTGTGCACAAATCATTTGCCAGAGAGGACAACCTCCCAGTGTGGTTACATTTCATTAACTGCCTTCCTGTCAAAGTAACTGAGCCAAACTGGAATACTTCCTGTAACAAATATACAAGAGACTTTTCATATAGAGAATACATTTAAGTACAGATACACATTGTGGTAGTGATCATACCTCTTCTTTGTAGACTGGAGCAGCTCTCTGATGCTTGCTTTCTTTGCCAGTTTTAGGAGTCTTCGGTGTCCTGGACATTTTGCTTGTCTTCTGGCTTGGTGCAGGTGATGGCTGCAGGAAAAAAAAAAAAAGGATTTTAAATTTTAAACCAAAGGTACCACACCGTTACACCTGAACAAAGGAATTTTAAATAATACCTTGGCTAAAACAGAAGACTGTGGAGATTCCATGTTGGAAGAACCTGAAGGTGGAGGGCTCCGGGGAAAAGGAATGCTAGCTGAAGAAGGGGATGAAATAGATAAGGAATAGGAAGGAGGCTGAGAACAAGGATCAGAGGAGTTTGAAATTGGAGTAGGAAAAGACTTCATGGGAAAACTTGAAGCAGAAGTTTTAGAAATTATGCTAGTGCTGACAGGAGCACAGGAATTATTTGAAGGGTGGGAAGATGACGAAAAGTTTGAAGAATTTGTGCTAACAGGAGACGCACGTCCAGAGTCTGCGAAGGTCTGCTGTAATTATGAATAGAGCACACCATTAGAGAGTTAGCAATTTAGTTCGATAATATACTTTGTTAGAAATACAGCATTCCATACTTACGTTGTTAGACCAGGATGAGGGAAATACCTCATCAGCAGGATCAGCCTAGAAAAAAAAAAAAAAAAGATAAATGCCTTTGCTGTGTGAAAGAATGTGGAAAAGAAGTGCTCAAACCGTAACACTTCAGATGCATTTATAAACTTGTTCACAAAACCACTAAAAATTGATACTAACATTGATGATGGTCTCAATGGAAGACACTGGTTGGACAGGTGGTCTCTTCTTCTCTTTAGTAGAGTGGTCAACCTGTAGACAGAAAAGCCATAATTTTATTTGTAGTACAATAACATTTCATTTAAACATTGGATTAGCTTTAGTTTAATTGTATACTAAAGCAGTTTAAATTTAAATCTGAACTCTTACAGCATTCTGAAAGACTCTGCTGAGAGTTCAAATATAAACTGAAACAGCTTTCATAAAACTGAACTAACGCTAATCCAATTCTGGAATGTTAATTTGAAGTTAATAAATAAAATACTCTTTTTTCACGGGAGGTTAATTGAATATTAGACAAAAGAGAAAAGCATTTAAGGTATGTGCCTTACAAGCACACTTACCTCCATCATGTCAGGGGCATTGTGCTTGCAACTACAAGATGACATGCGCAACAGCTTCCACTGTTCCATTATTTCACTAAAACCATCAAGAGCACTTGGTATCAAAACCAACTTCTTACTGACCTCACCACACACTGCAAGAAAAGAATTACCATCATGGATTGCAACTGGCAGCATGTGGAAGAATGTTTATAAGTTTACAAGTTTACCATCTGCCAGTGATTTTAATACCAGTGCTTCTCTTAGCTTTGCTTTCAACTTTTTTTTTTTTTTGCAAGCTTCATCTCTTTAATCTTTTCAATTGCAGCAGTCTTTGACATTTTTAAGGGATCTTCAGAATCAGAATCTGTTTCTGAATCCATGAAATCACCGTGCTCCTGAGAATAAAAAACACAGCCTCAGGGACGCAAACAAAATTTTAAGATCACGTTAAACTTGTCTGAAATACATTCCAACAAGAAAGGGGCGCGTCCTGAAAGAATGTTACATACCTGAACGGTCTTCTGGTAGAGCCTTTTCCTTTTCCCTGTTGGCACTTGCTTGACCAAGAAATTGTCCTCTCCGTCATCAGTTTCATCCTGGTTCAAGAGATGAAATGGAATGAAAAACAGTGACCAAGAGAAACAGCTAAGACCAACAAACCGAAGAAATAATGTAAGAGTACCAGTTGAAGTGTGGAAAGAGAAGGATCTAGAATACAGTCCTCAGAAACATTCTTCGTGGATTCTTTGACTATCAGCTCATGTTCCATATCCTCTGCTTCACTGCTGTTCTGCCTTGATAAAGGGGCCGGGCTACTGGACCGTTTCCTTTTCTTGTTTGGGTCCTGAAAATAAAACCAATTCCAGCAAAGCACAAGAAAATAAGCAACACCAAGTAATGAGCAGGAGATTAGCACTTACAGTGGTTTTCACTTCACTAGTATTGACTTTTGTCTTTCCGTCTTTCTGCTTTTGAGAATGGTTAGGTTGGGTCTCACCAGACCTTCTTGCAACAGCTTTTCTCAATTGCTTATCAATGCGGAGATGGCCAGTCGACAGCAAACAATGCATTCTGACATTCAGCTCCACCCAATCTGCAACATAAAAAGGAGAAAATGGTCAGAAAATTAACTGGAAGAAACAGGGCAAAGAAAACTTGTTAGTATGTCAACATTAAATGTGTGCTTGAATTCACTTAAAGTCTGATGTCTGGAAACGATAGTTACATCCTATGAGTCAAAACTGAAATTAAGCTAAGAGAAAATAACGGATTTAGTGGCAGGTGCATACCACGGTAGCCCTCACTAACCTGTGTCCACGTCGAGGATGATGGCCACACTCTTGGTTAGGACTAAAGTTTTATCTTTCTTCCTGTTGAAGTCCGGCCTTGGTACAACTCTGTCGTTGTAATGCGCCGGTAATTTCACTTTATTTTGAATACAATATTCGATGCTAAGGCCCCGTGTATCCACCCACTCTGACCACAAAATTTTCACTGGCTTGGATTCGTCACCGGAATCATCACATTTGGTCTCGTTTTGGAATTCGCACAGCAGGTACGAAAGTTCATCTTGAGAGGCCATTTATTACAATGGCAATACACAATTAGGACGAAAAGAAGGAAGATAAATGCACAGGTTCACTACAGGTTCACTCCGCCGGCTGAGGACGCGCCAAATTGAAAGGGTTGAAGGTGCGGCGGTGCATCATGGGACGCGTGCACCACGAGCCGGGCGGCATTTGTTTGTCTGCGCCCGCGCAAGTCCGCGCGTTTGAAATGCCTTAATTAAACGATCTGAATTTCGCGCCCAAGCATTTTGAAACTTTGTTCAGAAATCTTTTCCTCAGAGTTACAATGGTGTAAGTGTTTCACAAGTAAGTAGCTCGATGTAATTTACAGCAGTTATCACTCATTAAAATTGAATTGATCTGATGTCATTCAAAGCTGCATGTACTGGCGCTGTATGAGAAATCATAAGGCAGTAGTCGCAATTTCTCATAATACAAGACAACAGTCGAAGTACGTCGTCTTGCGTGCCTGTCTTTGTTTGCTGCTCGACCAGAGTGACAGAAGGGGCCGGTTTGTAAATAATAATTGCATTAGTAATTGTAACGGCTTCGATACATCTTGTTGCTATTGCGTATGCGATACGTTAAAATTGCATGTGGTCAGTCTTGTGCTGTTTCCTGCTCAAACTCGTTACTTGTCAGTGGTTGCACTCTAGGCCACTTAGCCGTATTTATAACGCCCCAAAATTGCTTTCGCCTCCTGAAACTATGTGATATCGTGCCTTTTTCTCGTAATCTAACTCTGAAAACTTTTCATCTGCTAATCTCGGCAAACAGACTGAAGTTATCGCGTTAGCATCAGTGTTTGTTTACATCGTGCCATAACCTCACAACTTAAGGTAAATTGGTTTTGTATTCCTCTCCAGGGTCCCACTCTTTTTCAAATGCCACCAGAAAGAGCTCGAGGTCCCTACAGGAGATACCTTCGAGAAGCCAATGCTCCAATTCCACGCACTACTGCTTACAATCGGAGGGTTCAGGCTGCAGCTCTTGGAAACAATGTAGGTGTTTCTGACATCAATCCTCTTCAACTCTATTGGCTCACTTGAATTTATGAATCAATTTATGCAGGAACATCAGAACAGTGATGAGGACCGTGCACCGTCCCCCAACAATTCAAATGTAAGTCTCATTTTGTTTCACGTCTGCTATTAATGACAGGTTCGTAAAGTCATGTTTAATAATACAGGTTTCCTCTGACACTGCAAGAGAAAGTTTATCTGACTCGTCCTCTGATGGCAGTGAGATGGAAGGTGTAGACCAACCAGAAGCTGATGTGAGTATGTTCTCGAACCATCAAGATCTTAGCGAAAGTGATTGTGAGTAAATGTCCGCTCATATTCTTTTAAATTTCTCAGGGTGCACAATCGTCCTCTGAGAGCAGTGAGTCTGAACACGAAGGAGAGGATAACAGTGACGGGGATAATGAGAATGATCGTGAGGAAGAAAATGAGAATCGTGATGAGGAAGGAATTGAAGATCATGAACAGGATGAAAATGGATATCGTGAAGAGGAAGAGAATGATCATAACATCTTCCAAGATAATCATGAAGAACATGCTGTGTTTGTTGCAGAGGGTGGTGAAAATGATGAGGTAAAATCATTTGCATTTTGGAAATGGAGTTTAGTCTTGTTCGGTCTTTGTTCTTGTTATGGTGACTTAATTGTTCTTTATTCTTTTGCCCAGGATATCAGAGGTCCCGCATTGTATGAAGGTTGTCCCCTCACCCTGGTGGAAAGTGATCTTCTCATCATGAGTTTCATAGTAAGGTGGGGTCTGGAAGACAAAAGTATAGAAGAGCTATTGCAACTTATAGATTGTCATCTGCCAGTGTCCGTTATGAGGTCACAATATTTATTTTTAAATAGGTTCCCAGTGCCAGACCTTACTAAAGTTTGGTATACATGTTCTGAGTGCTCCTACCTCTTACCTAGAAATTTTGAGCAAGGGCAGTGTGAACGCTGTCAAGAGGAGTTAGAAAAAGACAAGTTAAAAGATGAAGGCAATTTCTTTATAGAGCTCTCTCTTACAGAGCAGCTACGAGCACTAGTAGAAAATGAATCAACATATCGTTTGTTGAGAAAGCAGTGTCCAGAAAAAGATGTTGTCAGTGGTGCTTTTTACAGTACTTTGCGAAATAATGGTATGTGTGGTGACAATGATTTGACTTTACAGTGGAATACTGATGGAGTGTCTCCATTCAAATCTTCAAAACTGCAGGCATGGCCAATCCAAGTCTGTGTCAATGAACTTCCCTTTCATGCAAGGAGGGAGAATATGATATTATGTGGATTGTACTTTGGTAAAGGTAAACCGCATTTCAATTCCTTTTTGAAACCATTTGTTGAAGAGCTGCAGTCTCTTCAGCAAGTTGGGTTCCAGTGCAGGTTCCCTGGTCAAGAAGTTGAAAGCACTGTCAAGGTACACACTATTTTGGCATCAGTTGATTCTGTGGCTAGGCCTTTACTGCAAGGTATCAAGCAATTTAATGGGTCATATGGCTGTTCCTTCTGCCTTCATAGGGGAATGAAAATTGATAGAGGGAATGGCAGAGCACGAATTTATGCTGGACAATTAGGTGAGCCCCGTACCTTAATCCAGCACATTGGTGCTTTAAATGAGCTGAGAGACTATAATCGTGTCCACGTAAGGAAAAAAAAGCATGTGCAGGGTGTTAAGAGTGCATCAGTTTTAATGCGTCTGAGGGTGTTTAATATAACCTGCTGTTTTGTTCCTGATTATATGCACTCAATTTTAGAAGGTGTTGTCAAACAGTTTATAGTTCACTGGTCTGATGGCACATACAAAGATTCACCATGGTATCTTGGGAAACAGAAACGGAAACAAATATCAGAAAAGCTAGAAGCTATAAAGCCACCAGTGGAGATCACACGTGCACCCAGGGGCTTGGATGATCTGAAGCTCATGACTGCCTCAGAGTTGCGTCATTTTCTTCTGTATTATTCCATTCCTTGCTTACGTGGAATTCTTCCAGCCAGGTATTTGCAGCATTGGTTTCTTCTGGTCTATGGAATGACCATTTATTTGAGAGAGAATTTTACTAGAAATGAAGCATCGCTGGCAAAATATGCATTGCAAAAATTCTTTGAGGAGACAATAACTATTTATCCTGATTGCATGCACTTATACACATTCAACATGCATCTTATTCTTCATATTCCTGATGCTGTTATGGCATATGGAGGTTTGTGGGGATCCAGTACGTTTCCGTACGAACATTTCAATGGAGTTCTTTCTAGATTAATTACAGGTACCAGGCATGTCCCAGAACATATTTGTTCTTCTTACATCAGGCTGAGACAAACTTTCAACCTTGGGTCTAGAGTGTTTACACATCCACATTGTTCTGTGAAGGCAAAAAAGTTATTTCAGTCTCTTACATCTAAGTATCGTACAAGCCAGTTTTCAAGGAATTTGGAACCAAATCTTCGTTTATTTGGGAGTGGAGATATTTACCATTTGTCTTTGATTGAGAGAGTAGCAGCTGAGCAACTCATCAATCATGAAGTTCTGGCAAATGCCCATTCATTCAGAAGGATGATATATCGGGGGACTGTTTATCATGCAAGTTCATATGGAGCACTCAAAGTTCGCAATAACAGTGTAATTAAACTAGATAACGGCAGAATAATGGAAATAAACTATATTGTCACTGTAATTAAAAGAAACTATGTTCAATTGTGTATTCTCATAGGCTTAGAACTAGAGGATCTGAATGAGACACTGTGTCATGACAGAGAAATAAATATAAATTCAAGATATCTGTTCCATGTATGCCGTAGGACTGACCGAATCATGTGTGCTCTTCCAGCCAACATATCAAGAAAATGCGTTGCCATTCCCCATGGCAATGCGGTTCATGTGTGTCCTCTTGTGAATATGTTAGAAAGAGACTGATATTTTCCTATGTTCACTGTTACAAATTTATTGTTGAAAATTCAGTATGCATGTGCTGCAGTCAACTTACAGACAATATAGTGTTTTAACAGTGTTGTTTTGTGCATTATGGTTTTAGGAATGAGCTCTCTTGTCTCCCTTTCAGATTTAATGTTTGTCTGAAACTTCTAGGGTATTGTCCTTGTTAAATAGAATAGTATGGCGATGCACATAGCTAGATAACAAAATTAGACAATTTATGCACTTCTTTCATGTTTGCTGTAGAAAAAATTCCATTCCATATCTGTGATCTATGTGTATTGTGGCATCTGAATTTAATGAGCCCATTATTATTTATTTTATTTACTTTTTTTTGCTCGGCCTACATAGTTAATATTATCGAACCCGAACGTTGCCATGGACCATAGATAATAGCTCACCCTTGCCCAGTGCAAGAAATCGAGCAGTTAATATTATCGAACCCGAACGTTTCCATGGACCATAGATAATACACCTGTTGTCATATTTAGCGCCGCACTTTTTTCAGAGCCTGTCATTTCGTTCCAAGTTGACCTAGTGCGTTCAAATTTTGAGGAGGCATGTCTCAAGGGTCCTTCTCGAAGTCCCCAAAACCGCAACTTTGTTGATTAATTCTAAGGGGTTGAACCACCCCCTTAAATGGGACATTGTCGAAAATCGCCGTGAAAAGGCTCATTAAAACCCATTTGTAGGGCGAAAGTTGGGAAAATTACAGTCAGTGTGGCATTATGGGTGCCTACAACTGCCAAATCTCGAATTTCAACCCCCTCCGCTAAATATGACGCCAGGTGTAGCTCACCCTTGCCCAGTGCAATAAATCGAGCGCCTTTCACACACTGCCTTGTATCAACATGGTGGCTAGCTCCATACTTGTTCTTGATTTATTCTTGCGACTCCAGCTTACTGTACTTGGACCAATAAATACTCATTTGGATTCCAGCAGCTGTATTGTGTGTTTTTTTTCTCACCTTGCTTCTCGCATAAAGTTGTTTGAGTACTAGACTCTGATGAATTCATTCTTTAAATTACAAAATGTACAACATAAATTGGTAGTAGGGGCTTCCATGCAACACCGAGTGTTGTCATCTCATAATATTTTCATTTGTCTGCGATCTGCAGAAATACGCTTGTCCCAAGCCTACTTAGCTGTCACTGTTCCGACACTGACTGATATTTTTGAAGTCCATCTTCCGATATTGTTCCTCACCACATGCAATGTCGTTTATACTTGTCTTTAGAAACACATATTTTTGGAGAAGTAATAGACTTCAAAAAATGTCATATCTCTATCTGGTGAAGACCAAGTCCAGTAAAATTTCTAAGTTTTTGGAAAAAAATTGTACTACAAAATATAGGTTCAAAATGCGTTTTAAGTGATGGAGAATAACATATCAAAAGATGGCAGTGACAAATTTTGGGTCGTAACTGGACTTAAAAATTGATCTGCTAACTCCTACAGAGTTGAAATTTTCCAAGTCCAGTTCCGACTCAAATTTTGTCACTGCCATCTTTTGATATGTTCTTCTCCATCACTTAAAACGTATTTTGAACCTATATTTTGTAGTACAAATTTTTGTCCAAAAACTTAGAAATTTTTCTGGACTTGGAAAATTTCAACTGTTAAGAGACTAAGTCCAGAAAAATTTCTAAGTTTTTGGACAAAAATTTGTACCTACAAAATATAAGTTCAAAAGACGTTTTAAGTTATGGAGAAGAACATATCAAAAGATGGCAGTGAAAAATTTTGGGTCCGAACTGGACTTAGAAAATATCAGTCACTTGTGGAACTGAAGAAGGGGTCTCCAGTATTGAAGGGTTACTGGACACAATATACTGGAGCGGTGTCGTCACTGAACAAGAAACTGGACAAATCTTCAGTAACTGGAGAAAACGTTCAGTTACTGAAGACGTTGTTCAGTACGTTTTCCTAATTGGAAGTTGAATAAATTGTGGTTCAATAATCGGAAAATTTCTCTTATTTTTGAACACTCCCATACACATTTATTATTGGTTAACCAAGGGCTTGTGCGGAACGACTGTACTGTGCGTCCCTGATCGGGTATCTCACTCACTCACTCTGTACAGTGGTATCCATCGTCCAGTCAGTACCAGCACGCCAATGTTGAACAGCCCCTTTTGGGTAGGCGCCTGGGAGGTAGGCAACCACTTTCACCGGCATGCTCAGCGGGCTTGCCTATCCCGCGCATGGCAGGCGCGTATGTCGTCTGGTATCTTTGCAGCCAATTTTAATCTAATTTGTACACGCTCATTATTTATCTAAGCCGCGATCGCGGTGTGAACTCCGATACGCGTCCGAGTGGCCGGGCAGCATTCAGGCAGCCCGACTAGACTCGGGCAGCGTACGGACAGTCCGACGAGTCTTGGACTCCTCCCGGCCGCCGAGTGGATGCCAGACGGAGTAGTCCGAAGAGATTTGGGCAAATCTCGGCACTGCCCGCTGGGCTGCTGGCTGAGCCGTATCGGAGCAAATCGTTTTCAAGCGGGGCCCTGCACCTCGCGGACGCCGCGTGGCACATCTTTATCGGCGGGGACTAGAACTGCGTCATCCGCCAAGAGGACACGGACAAGACCCGTGTGGCCAAACCCAGGTGTTCAGCAAAAGGGGGCAGGGAAAGAGCACGTCCTGAAGGAGCAAATTATGAAGGACATGACATCCAAGACCCTGTCCATCGTGACGCTAAGGGAGGCCAGCCCCATGGTCACGAGAGTTGCTATCGTAGCCCGGAAAGTCGTTTATAAGGAAAATCCTTATAAAGACAAATTCCAGCAGTTCTTATAAGGACCTGCGCTTATAAGGAAGCGTCCTTGTAGATTTTGTAAGGACGCTTCCTTATAAAGACTCTCTGCTGGCTCGTTAACCGCGCGTCTGCAGCTATGCTGTGCCATCTTGCGTCCTCTTCCTTATAAATATTTTCCTTGTTAGTGTAAATCTTGTTAATGGCGCGTCCTTATAAGTCAAAGTCTTTAGAAGCGCTGTTTTCTATGAGTAAGACGCAATTAGATCCTAATAGCTGTAGTTATAAAGAGGAGTGCTCTGAAGCTATTGTGTTCTCAGGGAATCGTGGGTTTGAGGAAGCGAGCGTTAAGGATAGGCGCAATCGTAACCGGGATTGGGTCAACCATCCCGATCGTGACCGGGTTCCGAAGCGGAACTGACTTCGGAACCGTAACCGGAACTTGTTCCAAATTACGAACGTATTCGGGATTCAACTTAGATTGCGATGTCCTAATCAGAGTTCGGAATCGTAACCGGACATCGTAACCGGCCAAGCCCGGCCATGCCCGCCCGATGCAGAACACTACCCGGTACCCTTCCACCAGTTGTGAGGAGTAACAGCATAAGGCAGTGAAGGCAGGGAAGCGTCACTAGTGTCAGACATGGGATTTAATACCAGGTGCCCCGCGTCAGCCGTGCCAAGGTAAAGGTAGGCAAGCCCGCAACACACTAACCGGCTCTTCCTGTCTCGACCAGACAAGTGAGAGAGAAAGAGATGGCGCTAGTGCTTTGCGGGCTTGCCTACCTTTACTCAAACATGTGACTATGGGATCAATTATGAGGTATGTCCACGATGTTGTCGAAGCGCAAACGTAATTTGGCATCTCTGAGCAGAAATGGCGCCTGTTGGGTAGGCAGGCAACTACGGCTTCTGCATGCACGTGTGTCGTGCGGGTTGGCCTACCCTGACACCCGTAGGCGCTCCGCTTTGCCGTTTGCGGTCTTGGGGCAGAGGGAAACTCGGACATACTTAATGGGCAACGCCTATGCACTCCTAACCAAAATATGTGAATACCATACGCCTACCAGACAGAAAGAGACGGAGATAGTGTGTTGCGGCCTGCCAAAAGCATTCGTTTCCAGGCGTATCAATGACATCCATGCGCTCCCAAGCATACGGTATTCACACACTTTGATTAGCACTATGGTGTCGGTGTCCGAAACCTGATTTACCAGCGTACCGACACATGCAGGAGCGACATTGAGCCTTCCGTGTTACGTTAGGTTTGGATGCCCAGCATTTTGTTATGTTTCCCTCTTGATTCCAGAGGGAGTTTCGTAAACTTTTCCAGTCTTACTAGCTCAGCAAAATTATCGGGAAGATTCTATAAATATTTCGAATATTGCCGAAAGTATTTCCGGGTTTTGAATGTCCTCCTTAGCAAGGCTTGGTCGTACTTTCCCGACTGAGAGCCGTCAGCCTGAATGAGTAGGCAACCCAACGTACCGCCGAGAGTTCACCTTTACAGTGACGGTGACATATAAGGAACTCAACCGGGAATGTGTGGAAAGCATTGTACTTGCAAATGAATTTCATTTAAAGGAACTGTCTGTATTATCTCTTGTCCTTGTAAACTTCCGAATTCCATCTCCGTGTAAAGAATTCTTTTATGTGCTGTTATAAGGAATCCAGAGTGTGATCTGAATTCTTTAAAACACACTTTTGTGTGAACCGAACGTCGTTTCCTCATAAGGATCAAAGTCGGCATCGTTTATTTTTAATCCTGTTAGGAAGGAACGGTCTTAGAAGCACACATTCCTTATAATGACAAAAATAACAACTTTTCTTTCTAACTGGAGATACTTATAAGAAATATTCCAGGCTATGATGCAAGCCCGGTCACGACAAGGTGGACGGTGAGCGTGCACCACGTCGCCGCGGCCATGCGGTAGCGATCCCAGAACAGAGTGGATCAGAAGGACGACGACGGCATCACCATGCAGGGCCCGACGTAGGTCGCCGACCACGTCCACTTCAAGGCCATCTTTCGCCGACCCATATTTGATGCGCGTTAGGGAGGCAAACGAGGAGACACCGGGGAGTGGGTTGCCTACGGCCCAGGCGCAGAATCCTCCGCCGACAACGTTGCTCTTCTACGAGGTGGTGCCAGACGCGGTCGTCGGCGACCACGATGCCAGGGCGAACCTGCGCCCCATCACAGTGGAGTAGCTCCTGGACGCAGCGTGACGAGCAAAGCCACTGACAGATCATGGTGGACAGACGCGGGGGCAGCGACAGGCGCGTATTTAGGGGAGGGGGAAGGGTCTAGGCCCCCCGCACCGTAGGTAGGCAACACACACGGCATTCAGTCTGTAAATACGCTAAAAGCGCGACATGACCCCCCTAAACCGAAATCCTGCGTACGCGCGTGGGCAGCGATAGACAGACGGCAAAGCACAGTCTGGGAGCAAGTTCACACCCTCGGCACGGCCAAGCGGGGTACTGGGCCATGCGGGTCCTTTTCCGGCGCCTCGGGGCAACGGACCACAAGCACGAGCACCGGGGCGGTCGGTGGTGGTGGGGCAGGGGGGGGGGGGGGGAATAGACCTGATCGCGGATACGGCCGAAGCGAGGACAAGGAGGGCGTTACAGGGGAGGACCGGGGCGACGGCGGCATGGTACCGGACAACGACGGCCGACGGCCGACGGTGGGCCTTGCAGGTGGCGGGAGGGGGGGGGGGGGGGCTACCGCCACCGGGCACCTGGTTGACGACGGCACCATGGTCGCGAGGATGAGGTCCGCCACCAGGTCGACGGCGGCCCTCCTCTCCCCACCAGGACGGCGTGGCCGATTTTCAATTTTCGTGTGAAGGTCGTCTAACTGGTGCGTGGAGTTTCGTGGACGCCTTTTACAATCACAAAAAAGGGTACGCATGCGCATAAGACCCGGCAGGGAATGACGGAAAAGGCTGCTGGGAGGCCATCACAAAGATGCCAATTTAAATATTATTCCACTGGTGGGCGTGGAAAGGTCTTGTGTTCCGTGCCGATCCCCACCTAGAAATATAGTTTCCGATGGGTACGCAAATCACTTTTAAGGATGCGCCCCCGAAACTTCGAAGCACTCCCGTTTGGCTTCCCCCGTGTCCGATTGTGCTACAATTCGGTAGGCGAGCTCCCCTCGACCCCCTTAAAGGTCTCCTACAATTTCAGCCCCGTCCGATGAGCCGTTTAGAAGGACGGGCATAAGGGGTCGTTCAATAATTACCTAATCAAGAATTCAGGCTAGAAGACCCCCCTCCCCCCCCCCCCCCCACATGTAATTCATGCGTAATTTCGAGCCCCCCCCCCCCCCTTTCCCCTGAGATTACGTAATCTTGGATCAAACCACAAAAAATCGCTATAAAGTCAGTTTCTGCTCCATTTATGAAATGAAGTGCCTTATTATTGATTTTGGCTTGAAGTTAAATGAATTATGTTTACGAACGGAAGATGATTGATTTTTTGAAGGTAAACGTATTCGACGGCTTAGTGTTCGGTTTTCGTTAAAGCATGTGGTTTTCCGTTGAATGTTTGCGCTCGCATGAGTTGCATTTTGGATTACGTAATCCAAGTGATAATCCCACCCCTCCCCCCCGTAATTCGACCGTAATTTTGACCCTCGGACCCCCCCTCCCCCCTTTTTGGATTACGTAATTATTGAATGATCCCAAAGTGACGTTTCGGATTTGGACGCTGATTGTGGCGCCCGAAAGGTAGGCAATTCGCGTTATAATCCGCCTGAAAAGAGGCGGAAAGCGGTACATCGCCCCCCCTGTGAGCCGCTCCTGGATCCGCGCCTGACTGTAGCGCGTACCTGTACTAGTATTGTTTCGAACACTCGTTTTCATCTATCAGGGACATCTGTAAATATCCTTTGGTCATAAAAATCAAGCGAAATTGAAAAAAGAAAAAAAAGAAAAAAAAGGATCTTACGTAGGGGAAAGAGCGTTACGCCCCGTTACATGCCGGGGGAGTGGGTCTGAAATGGTCCAAAATAGCGTTACGTACATACTTGCCCATGCCCAGCTATGAACGGATAGGTGAAGTGGGGAATTCCCTATGATGTGACTCTTTCTGCACAGCAAACGAATCAGCGCGGTGATACTTCAGCCAGTGGCCAAACCAGGGCGTTGCGATCAATCACACGGCCTGTTTTCAAGTAACGCCATTTTTCAAATTCTTTCTTTGGGTGGGATCTGCATCCAGATTAAAACAGGGCGCGTCTCGTAATTTGGGACAAACTTTGAGGGTAGGTAGAGGGCCCTATGGGAATGAAATTGAGATAGGCCACTTGGGGTCGCAAACGTCTCCTGAAGGATTTACAATCACTTTTCTATTGCGCCTCGACGGTAGGCGATCGAGTGTCCCGCATGACACCACCGCACCGTGGGTTGCCTGCAGCACAGGGGCTTGTGCATCGGCGGTACTGCCGTTGGGGTTCTCTACGGACGGCAGCCAACGATTCGGACACAGATGCGAACGCAAGGTGGCGCTCCAGCGGCGCTCGCTTCTGAATGTTGTCAAACGCTGTCTCGTGTTGTCAACTTGTGGTCATGAACTTAGCTTTCTGGCACATCGGTCACCAAGTGGCGTTCGGTGATTTCCCAATCGGGTTCGTTTTCCAGTGGCGGCTAAAGGAGCGGCTTCAGGGGGAGAGGGGGGGGCAATGTCCTGCTTTTTGCCTACTTACAGGCGGAAAAGTTACTCCGGTTGCCTACATTTCCGGCGCCCTTCTGAGGCCCATCACCCCCCCACCCCCGCACCCCCACCCTCCAAGGATCCGCGCGCCTGTCGTTTTCAGCCGGACCGTCGGCGGTTGTCCAGGTTGCACCAGACACGTCGGTAAACAGGCAATTTAGTCGTGAGTACATCTCAGGTCATTGTTTGTTGCCGCGCAACTTGTTATTGGCGCTGTAGAAGTTTTAATTTCGTCGCACAGGCCCAACAACACCGCAAGAATGCTCGACCACTGCGTGATGCAGTGCAGGACGCCGTTTTGGCGCATCTGACAGACATAACACGCGCACCAGTTCTCGCTTTGTCGCTGCTCAAGTCTGTTCCCCGATGCACAAGCCCCTGTGCCGTTGGCAACCGACGGTGCGGCGGTGCCATGCGGGACCCTCCATTGCCTACCGTCCAGGCGCAACATAATTAAGGACACGTTTGCGACTCCAAGTAAACTATCTCAAATTGATCCCCTCCCGAGGCAAAATGGACTGAATTGGTAATGGATTGATTTTGTATTGATGCGTATTGAAGTATTGGATATGGGAGACTATTGCTGTACGAGGCCTGTATTGCAGTGAAGCATCGTTGGCTCTTGCAATCCAAAAGCGCCGTGTCGGCAGCTGGTCGGCAGCGCCCACCAATACTGTAAATAATATTTGGTAGCATTACGGACTTAGAAGAAAATCGACTCATCTCGGCCGCCTGGTAGGTAGGCAATCCCGGATTCTGCATGCACACGTGTCGAGCGGGCTGGCCTATCGTAGCATTCGCAGGCGCTCGTTCCCCGCTCCCCTCCCCCTTGTGCTACAAGTGGGTGGAAGGGGGAGGGGGTAGGGCATAAGGAAGAGGGGGGGAGTAGGTAGGGTCTACAGGAGGGAGACTCATTACACATCCCTACTCCCCTCCCCCTTTGTGCTATTACAAGAGGGTAGCAGGTGGGGGGGGGGGGGGTCATAGGGTAGGGGATAGGGAGGGCAGGGAGGGAGACTTTTTTTACCTCCCCCCTTCACTTCCCTATCTCCATAACTGGAGGTTTATTTTAAACCCAGCTACCATTTTGTGTACCTATTAAGCACTGCTATATGAAAGCACTGACTTGTAATTTCCTCCACTCTCACTGCTTCTGTTACATAAGTACATGAGTAACGACACAAGAGTAAATAAATGGAAGAACAAAATGTGGGGCCCTAGTTGAAAATTGATTTCCTGAATCATAAAGAGATATTTTGGCATAGCATGCAGCTGGGCACTAGCACAAAATTTGACATTCACAGTTTGGCACCCTCACATCACAAACTCATGTACCAAACCCATGCAAAGGCTGCCTTCATGTCGAAATTTAACACAATAAGAAATTGTTTTCTGGGCTCTAGTGTATGACTGTGCCACTAGCAGGCGTTTTTTGAAAAACACTTTCTGGCATGAATGCAAAAAGCAAATTGCCACATCTATTTGTGCGAAGACATGTCTCACATAAGCAGGTACATTACTCATGAATTTTAATTTGTGAGCAGCTGACACGCTCTCTGAAATAGACATAAGATTTAGTCTTTTTTGTCGTTTGGCCAGCCTCTCACAGAATTCTAGCACAGGTCCCTCTGCTCTCAAATCTCTGTCTTTGAACACTGCCATACCCATGAACAAAAACGCTGCTGTACATACCTGCAAATCAGCATATCGTGTACCATGCACATACTTTTTTAAAACCCCACTCATCGTCTCAAAAGGTGCACAGTTCACCCCAAATCATAGACCAAGTAATTTTACAAATGCTCCCACGTGAAGCAGCTGATAAATTAACATTGCAACTCATATTTTCAATTCCATCTAGATCTTCAAACTGAGCAACATATTCCCTCAAGAGTGCAGACCCCAATGCAAGCATTTCAGGGGAAGTGCTGGACTGATTCAACAAAAATAGCCCACCAACTAAGAGGCGAAAGTGATTGAAAAATTGTTGAGACATAATATCATGAAGACATGGAATTCCATATGCCATCAAAAATGCTTTCAGCTCTGAGATTTTGTAATATTTCAAATGTTTCAGGGAACGAGGGAGACGTTCTATGAAATTTGGTGGTTTCATTCTACGGATCCTATGATCAACCAAAACAACGTGTACATAAATAGAGACGGGGTGGTCATGGAATTCTGAACTGAACCATATCAGGAGTATTTTCCTCACAATCCCAGAGTATTTGTGCGTGGGATCAATGGCAGTATTGAGAACATGATTAGGTACCATTCTGGACAACACAGAAACTCCCTTCACTCCAAATACAGCATCTCCTAGCTGATCTGCTAGATTAGCATTGTGTTCGGTTTCTTGCTTTGTGCATAGAGCCTCATTGTGACGATAACTGTCGCCCTGTCTGTTGTCAGGCAGTGTTTCATCTCTTTGCATGCAAGCAGTGCAACCATAGTGATCGCCAATGTCAGCTGTTGAAGTTTAAGAAGAGGGACTTGGCTGGCATATCACAGGTACCACAAACTATTATAGCCTTCACATTCAACAAATTTTGTACGCCAGGAATTTCAACCTGAATGCCAAGTGGAGCTATGGCAAAAGAGGCAAGATATATATGTTAATGATTGGCTTTTAATTTTAAACCAGAGGCTAGCTAAAATTGTATTTTCTTTCTTCACTCTTTCCTGATAAAGAAGCTCATTGATGCGCAAAAAAAAAAAGCCAAATACTGCACTTAGAGGATTTAAAAATAGGCACCATCAATTAAGAGACTGTAATCACACTTCAGCAACCATCTGAACTGACACATTTAAAAGTCACATACCGTATGAACATTTTCCACATAATGTCAGTACATGGCATCGCAGGAACGTGCAATCTTGAGGTGCAGACACCCCTTACACAGAGCATTGTTGCACTTAATCTGTTTGCCCACACTCAAGAGTACTGCTTCCCTTAAAGGATGCTGAGTGTAAGTTGTTCTCGCCAGCAATCAAACTCAGAAATAAAGTCATAAAGGTCTGCAGTAAAGACATCAAATAGTCATTAATAAAGCCACAATATCACCATCTTTATAGAATATTATGTATTATTGGCACAGGCCCGATCATAATACCTCAGTCAAAAATATATGCTCACAGTGCAACTGATTCTGCCTTGGAGAAAGGGGAAGAGTGCACATTTGCTTTTCATTGAATGCGTAGAAGTAAGAACTTCTCATCTTTCTTAAAAAAATTCCTTACAAATCTTGAACCGTATAACACCAATGAATATCTCTCATATAACTGTACTATTGTTCTGTTATTTGTACTGTGATTATCCACCTGTACCTAATATCTTTATTAAGTCTATTTCTTCACCATTACTATGCTGTATGCTCTTACCCTTGTGTTTTTGTATCCCTCCAAATGTGACTATGCCACTCTGTTTGAAGATGTGAGAGTTATTGAATAAATAAACAATAAACGGCAGCACCAAGCATTCAGTCCTGGCCGGTTGTGTTCTTATCCCACCACAATGTGATGGAACTGCAAGTGTGCCCTATCATTATGTTTATTGCTTGAAAATGTTTGAGACATGGTTTCACTCATTTTTTAAATTTGAAAATGAAGGATGGACAGTGACATTTTTCGTAACTTACTAGCTGCAAATTTCACCTCTCAGAATATGTAGACCCACTAAATTTTTATCATGCACACAACAGACTGTGCTTAATGCACGCTCCTTGTACAAGAAAAGGAATTACAGGGTTCATAAAAATAGTAGAAACATATACTAATGAGATATCTGTCTTTCTGATTTAAGCATTCAAGCAACTATTAATTTTGAGCATGACATTACAAAATAGTAGAAACATATACTAATGAGGGATCTGTCTTTCTGATTTAAGCATTCAAGCAACTATTAATTTTGAGCATGACATTATATCACCCCTATTCAGTCAAGTATGCATTCAAAATAAATTATTTTGAAATGCGAAGCACTCCTAGTAAAATATATGCAGTGTCCACTGCCAAGAAGTGCACAGGACTTGCACACCATCCACAGCAGACCAGCTCGAACCAGCGACCATACTACCGCGCGCATCTACCGCAGGTAGGTATGGGCCTGCAAATAACGTTATCTGTGGTGTCTGGTGTCTTGACTGATCTTATTCGCAGTTAGGTTCAGCTGAATTCCGGACCATATAAGAAGTGAAATTGTGTTTCGCGCTGGCGTTTTGTACATTTCAAAATGGATTTTGACGTGAAAACAGTGACAGTGGTGGAGCATCAGCTTTTCGACATCCCGTCGCTTGTAGAGGAGGTGACGAAAGACCCTGTCATACAACAGGACGGTGTTTTCAAGGTAACCTAACCTGTGTATTCTTTATTGTTCATTATATTGTTTCTGTGTGAGAGACAAGTTTTTTTTTTTTTCTTTTTTGCATTATCACTGTTATCTTTGCCTAGGTTCTTCTGGAAGATTCTATTAAAAAACAAGGCAGTAGCCTTAAAAGTTTCACTGACCTCGATGACAGCCGACTAAATGATGTTCAGAAGCAGTTCCCAATTTCATTCAGTCACTGCCCCAACATCTTTGGGTACCGGTCTTATCAGCAAATTTCAGTTGAGGATGAAGATGAAGAAAACGATCCAAGTAGTAATTATGATGTCCCAACACCTCCCTGCACCTCAGTCGATGTAGAGAAGTTCAAAGCTGCAGTCAAGGTTCCAAGTAACTACATCGTCTCCAGCTGCTGGTTTGTAAACATGCCATCACACATCAAGTGCTTGTTTAATTTTTTGAAATTTTCACTCCAATGGAATTGCATGTTTCAGTTGTAATATGGAAGGTGATCCACATCCTGAGGAGACTGTTCGGCATTTCTTCAGAGATGTACTGCCATCGATTGCAGTGAGACACTCGAACAGCACCCAGCCTTCCCTTGAGAAAGTCAAGAAGCAAGGAAAAAAAGATGCCGCTGCGCTTAACAAGTTTTTCAAAGGCTTTGCTCCATTATCTCTCCAACAGAAGCAAGAGCTCATCGACAGAGCCTTGGAAGGGGATGTGAGAGAAAAATGTGTAGACTGCAACTGCCCTGGCTGTGTCATTGATAATGTCAATGCTGATATCTCTGGAGGTGTGATGTATGGGAGTGGGATTGAAGTGACTGCGAAGGACAAAATCAGGATGACTCGGCATTTTGGACTTTACTGTTTGGCTACTGTGTCCCTGCTCCGTATGTTGCCAAAACATTACCCAGGAATCACACTTCCATTCCTGTATTATGGTGGTCCACACTCCTTCTTCGCTGCCCATATTGAAGACTATTCCTTGTATTCCTGGAATTATCTTCACTTTGGGGCTTGGAAAATTTCGTAAGTCTAATTCAATTTTACAACGCTGATTATGCAAGAAAAATCTTTACAATTTCGTGACTGTAATAATGATAGAGATGGCTATATATATTGAATGTAAAATAATCTGAATTTTGTATACGTTTCTTTTTCAAGGATAGTTATCCCACCCAAATACGTGAGAAAATTTAGGAACTGTGTGGCAATGTCTTGCCCTAATGTCAACCATTCCACTTGTGAGAATCTGCTAGGTCACAAGTACTTTATTGTTACGCCGGAATGGCTGGAGGAACATGAGATTCCTTTCAAAGTGGTTTGTGATTCAATGATCCTATTTATTTCCATGTATGGAAGAACCATTCTTATGCACATCTGACTGGATTACAATCTCTCATAGGTTGTACAAAGACCAGGGGAAAGTGTGGTGTTCTGCCCCAACGCCATTCATTTTGGTTTCAATACGGGATACAATATTGCAGAGGCATGCAATTTCATAACAAAATCATGGATACCCTATGGAGTGGTTGCTCTGAAATGCAGCTGCTTGTGAGAATTGCAGTTTCACTTCCAAATTTTTTCATCTTAACTACTTGAAATGGTTGAATGATTTATGTTCTTGTTTTCTGTAGTGGTGGAGAAGCCCACCTGGATATTGAACCGATAGTTGCAGCAATACGTCCTGATTTATTGGAGGCCTACCGTAATCAAGATATACCAATTATATCAAAAGAAGAAGACCCAGAATTCTACAATTGCATACTAAAGATAAAGGAACCTGCTTCTATTGAATCTTCTGCAAAAAACCGTGCTACACCTGAGGTGAGTTTTTTCAGTCTGCCTGTTACCTACTACTCCCTGTAAAATGAACAAGTCAGAGTAGTGAAAACATTGTTTGTTGCTCTGTGCAGAGTACAACTGAAGAGAATCAGGATGATTCTGAGGACACAGATGACCCCATGTCAAAGGATTTGTTTCCTGCATTACCTACCAAACCCAAAGGCAGGAAGCTGTTAACATGCCCAAAGCCCTCATGCACAAAACAGTACTTGTCTGGTAGGAAGCAAAGCCTGATCAAACATGTGGAAAAGTGCCATAAAAATGAATCCGATTTTTCTGAATTCCAAAACAAGCTTGTGGACCTCTTCCCTCCGAGAAACAAGACTAAGCGGCAAACTTGTGTTTTGTGTGGTAAGGATATAGCTGGGAGGGCCTCACAATTAAGACAGCACCAGCAAAGTTCCAACTGTAAGACACAAAACATTCCTGTAAGCCCTTAACTTGAGGCTAAAATGCCAAGTTGCTTATTTATTGTCATATCTGTAGTGTTCTGTTGCCATAGGTGTATGCCAATTTTTATGGTACACCAAGTTATCTTATTATGTTGTTTTAGAAGTGTCATGTTTTAATCAAAGAACCTCTTACATTTTGTTGAAAAAAAACTTGTGATTTTAGCATTACTTAATACTGTATTGCTATTGTTATATTTAAAACTGTGTTGCCATTGCTATACTTTTATCAATTCCAATACTACTTAGTACGACCCAAAGTGAGTGTGTTGCCTCAGTGGTAAGCCAACTTGGCCTGTGAGTTCTACTTTGGTGTGTTCATGTAAGTGCACTGTGAATCGTACAAGATGTCTTTTGGTGTGCTTTTACAGCCATTATATTTAAAACTTGAAATATATTGCAAACAGAAAAAGATTGAAGATTTCAGTTTCATTGCACGTACAATAAGTCAGTCACTTTCTGACTACTCAAAAGCAAGTTCACAGAATTAGAGAAAATTTTATTGCTGTGGTAAACACCTACATAAACCTTCCTGTGCTGTCCCCAAATTTCTATGTTTGTAGAGGATTTCTAAGGATAAAGTGAAGTGAAAGAAATACTTGTCATTTTACTATAGAAGATGACACGAGCGTGAGGTTTTTTATTATTCTTTGCAGGGTTTAAACAGGGTACAGAACATTCGTCATACAGTGCTTCTCATTCTCGTTTCTCCTTTGTTTACAGTGAAGGAAGTTCTTAAACCACTAAGTGTAATCATATAATTTAAGTTGTATTTAATGCTAAACACCATAAAACCATTACTTTAACTCACATGAATAGCAATTTCCCATTTAAAGCAGGGAAGTTGTTTACACCAGAACTCTGTAGAAAGGTATTATGAGATTTTTTTTCACACACATGACTTCTTTTAGTGCATTATTACAGATTATGACAAAAGTCCAAATGTTGCATACATACTCTTCAACCTGTTCAGCATTTAAAGTCTAAATACCAATGAAACCACCTTCTGAAAGGTGATTCTGTGCTATCCTATGTCTGTGAGAAATAGAAAGGCACACTTTCGTGTCACCCAGAAAACTCAAGTTGTAATTTTTTCCCCCAGCTCCTAACATGCGGTACTAAATATCTACCACCAACCCAGATTATTTACACTGACCTAATTCACAGCAAAGGAACACAATCAAGAGACAAAAGGAAGTAACGATGACTCACATATGAAATAAAAATCATAGGGCACAGAACAATTGCTTTCCTAATTATACTTTGCATATGCTAGGGTAAGATTTACAATACAGCAGTAGTGGGTATGAATAAATCACAATTCCAAAATTGAAACAATATATAACTTCATTCAGCACTGATGTGCGACAGAACAATTGCATTGAGACCATACTACACTTACATATATGACCACACAATCCTATTTACACTAACAATATATCATTCATCCTCTTTATACTCCAATGTAAGTTTTGGAAAATGAAATGTTCTATCCATCTCATTTAACCATATAGACAAGTTGCTGCAACACACTTGGTTCACTATTTGTATATAATTAATCACAGGAAAATCAGCCAAAACAATAAAGAGTGTTGCTGCAATTTCTGATTTCTATTGGGGCAGTTTACAATACACGTATCTAATTGGTAACTCTGAAACAAAACTAAAGCATTCCAATCAAAGACAATTAGGCTATTCACCTATCTTCATCGAGCAGGAGAAGGTTACAGGTGTCATTTGACAAACAGACAACTGTGGACATTTTTGGTACATGGTTCCTAGTTATCCTTTCTGTGTTAGCGAAGGGAACGTCTCCTAAAGCTTGGTAAGCGTCCTTTTCGACTCCTCTGATTATAGAGCAGCAAAGCAGCATAACTATCATGGACCAAAATATCTTACATCTTCATCGGTACCAATCCTCCCAGGGCCTGATATTCAAAATATTGATATTTCATTTTAGAGAAGAATAAGAAATCCTTATTTCATCTTAGGCAGACGTAGTCAGGTGTTCCATGGCACTGCATACAGCTCAGCATACACCATCCATGGAAAAGGTGCTTACAAGCGCACAAGCAGAGACACAATAAAGATACAATAAGGGACCGTACCAATATTACGTGACACATTTTAGGCCACTTTTTGCCCCCCCCCCCCCCCCCTCCTCGTGACGTGGATAACCTAACCTTTCCATGTATTTAAGATAGGGCGTAGTATTTGGCTTCACCCCCCCCCCCCAAATTAGGTCACGTAATATGGGTACGACCCCAAAATACAATAAAGAAACAGTATGGGCATGAAAAACCAAAAGATACCATCAAAGATACAAGCCTCAAATACCAAGAAGTAAAATGTGCACAAGGCAATAGACATGACACCTAACTTGAGCTGTTTTTACAAATGGACCTCACCATCCGCAGATGCTTGGGAAACATGCCAATCCAAGCGCACAAGGATTTGTTTTATATCTATGATAGAAACATGACATATGCTTCAGTTTCAGAACTTAGACTTATGACATCTTTCCAAGCGTCTTTTGACCAATTCTACCAAAGGTCTGTACCGCTTTTCCAACTGATTTGTGTACTGCTTAACAAGCCTGATATCATGATAGCTTTTCATGTGATCAATGAGGCGCAACATTCCGTTTGAGAGACCCCTGTACTCCAAGAAACAACCTGGACATTGAACAATCAACATTGGTTCCGATTGTAAAACATGACACCCCTTCTTGAGAACCATGGAATACTTCACAAAAAGATTTCTTAAACGGTCCAACTTCTCACAACTAGCTGACTTGGTTAACTTAGAACACCTTGATTCTTCATCACAAACATTACAGTCTTCGTCATCTTTCACATTATGTTTGAAATCCATCTCATGAATCTGGAAAGAAGGCATAGTTTCAATACCACTTCTACAGATGCTACTGTAATGAGAGCTACCAAATTTATTGGCAGCAGGTGAAATACTCAAGAAGTGGTTAATCAGCTTGTAAAATTACAATAAATTTTATGTTTCAAGAAGACAAATCCAGGAGAGAAAAGAAAGCGATTCACGACCATTAATTATTGCTCTTACCTCAAGGTAGTCTGAACTTGCGTTGTTTTCATAACATTCACTCTCCGTTTCCACAAAATGCCTTTCCTGCTTCACATAAGGCATACTTGACCTAATGACAAGGGAGTTATCCCTTAGAGTCAAAAGGCATAATTATTTGAATGTTAGGAGCAAAAGACACATATTTAAATCTTGGGACTCACCTCAAATTATTGTCACTGAAATCCATTGTATGTTCCACATTTGTGACATACTTTATAACGGCCTCCTCAGTCCACATGGCGTCCGAACTCATGTTTGTGAATAACAAGAGAACACTATTTTCATCCAGCACCTGCAATAGTGAAACAAAGTGATCTTGTGGTCTGCATTCCACTCATGGACTTTGAAAAGCATGCACAAAGCAGTGTTCCGTGCAGAGAAAACAGCTTTCAGAAAAGAGAGAGCACTTTCAGCAGATGTTATTACTTACCATATAGGTTTCCCTAAGTTTGAATTCCCCATCGATTCCTTTGACTGGCTCTTGGCAAAGCTGAATTCCAGAAAATAGTTTCAGCTTTTCTGAAGCAAGCCAATCAAACTGTCTTTTGATTTTCTTCTGAATCCAAAACCTGTTTCAAAATGGGAAAGTTCATGCGATAGCTCACAGTGTCTAGATTAATGCATTCAATTTCTTACTGAGTTTTAATTGCAGGGTTTTTACCAGATAAATCTTCTGCATCGTTTGACTTCATGCATCTTTTCTGGCGACATTGTTTCCAAGTGCCAAACAAAAGATTTTGAAGTTTGTTTGGTAAACATGCCCAAGTATGCACTACCAAACACAGCATAACAATCAACAGACATCAACTGAACCAATGTTCGCAAACGCATCCAGGTTGTATAGTTGCACAGGTAAAGACATGTTTCACCACTGGGCACATCACATCCACAATATGATACAGCAGGGATGTTAGTATCATTGCCAATGACAGGTTCTTGTAAAGTCAAAGGTAGCTCGATTGGCAATAGATGGCTGACAACATGCTGAGACAAGAAGGCAGCATTACAAGACACAAATGCCATTGCACACATCTTGGCTAGACTGGAAGAAACAAAATATATACTTCATGAAAAGTGCTAAATAACAACATGAATCCTTTCCAACCATTTCTTTCAGAAAAGCACTCCACAGCATTCCTGATATAATTCACAATATTTCCGGTTCAATACACATTTCTACAACCTGTCAATTTCGTTGTGAGATGTGACATCATGCAATCTGAGTACTACACCACATCGGTTTGGTACAGACGCAATACTTCCGTTCTTCTTTTCACATCCCGCATGGATTGCTACAGACTTGGAGATATCCATTTTGTTATCCGAAGTTTCACCTGAGAATAATATAAGCAACAGAAGAAAAGGTTAGGGGCATTAGAACGATATTTTAACATAAGACCAAACGTCTACTAACCTGTTGTTTTCGCCTGTCTCGGTAACTTCAAGCATTGAGGATTGTACGGCTCAGCTGGAAACATACTCGTACGCACACACACGCAATTTGAGGCGAAAACATAACTCAAGAAAGCTACTTAATAGAACGCATTAAAGATCATTAATTTGATGACAGAGTTTGAAATGAACAAAATCGACATGAACAGAGTTTTGCGTGACCCCGTCGCCTTCTGCTACAATCACATTCACATTCACATAGCCTCGCACCGTTCCTATCAGTAACCTTTTTCCCTGCCGAGTGTCTTACGCGGAAGCCACTATGAAAAACAGCGCAGCACAAATTTTATTCTCTCCCGCTACAGCGGTTAAAACAAAATATACAAAAAGAGAGGAATAAACTTACGAAATGATGAAATCATTTGTATTTCTCCAAACAGCTCCGTTTAAAATATACATTTTCTCGATTTTTTATTATTTTACCAAAAGAATTTCTTCTTTTATTTCCTTCTTCCAGAATTAAAGCTGCAAATATCTTGAATTATATCAGGACAAATATTGCAAAATCATAGATATATAAATAAAAATAAAAATAAAGTTAAAAATAAAATTAAAAATCAAAATAGAAGAAATAGAAAATCGTGAATAAATTGGTAGGAGGGAATATTTTATTTTCATTTTATATTAAATCCTAAATTAAACGAAAGAAAAGAATTTAGTTGGTAGGAGAGTTTTGGGTAGGAGAGAATATGGCCCCCGTTTTTGAGGAGGGTGTTTTTGTGTGTTCCCTTTGAGGTCTGTAAGCATACAATCTTTTTTTTTTCTTCTCTTAAATATTTTGAAGATCATTGTTCAAGCTAAAGCAAGAAACCTCGGGGATGTGCTTTACTGCTTGATTTCGGTGGCGTTTAATGATTTCTCAACCGGAGTTCATAACATTTCAGTTTTCATTCAATGTATTTATTTTCATTGGTCAGTCACTGATCTGTCCTTGCCATCCATAACAACTTCCCAACTTCCTAGAAAATGAAATGTTTTCTGAACATCTATTAATTGCGTGAGTTTTGTCTGCTAGTAGTGATTGCATATTTCCTTTCTCTCTCATTTGTAGAATCAAAGATAACAGTGAAGCAATTACATACACTCGACGAGCGGCCACTGTACTCCACGCCTAACCACCAACCCCTGTCACCTCTGACCTTGTAGTCCAGCCACTGGATGGAGCTGTTTGAGCAACGTCCTAGGACACCCGATCTTCTCCGTCTTCGACTATCATCAGTATACTAGTGCTAGCGGTACACAAAAACAAACGGCAAATTGTGATACCAAGGTCCCACTTGGCACAGTCGTTCCTAAAACCCATTTGGTCGATTTGATCCATGTAACACCCAACTTTTCCCCTGGGGGTAGATTTTACAGGGGGGGTGGGGGAAATTTAACGTTAAAATTTTGAACAGACCAAATTTGTCCTACACATCTAAACTGGGTGTCGATTCCAAATGATTTTGACTTAAGGATTCCAAATATGACCTCGGAAATGCGCTCCGACAACCGGAAGGCGTACAAAACTGCCATTTTTTTTTAAATGGCCGACTGGTTGCTGTTTTAAGTTTCGAACGAAAACAGAGCCATGCGAGGTTTCGTTACATATGTTTTCGAGGTCGGCGAGATCAGTCGTGGTGCCGGAAGTGACCTCCGGCAACCGGAAGTCGATTTTAGGCACCGGAAGTCACTCTAATCGACGTTCACTAACGCGCCCGCAGCTGTACGAGGTGTCGATACCTATAATTTCGAGGGCTGCAGGTCCACCCGTGGCACCGAAAGTGACCTGTGGCACCCGGAAGTGGACTCCAGGCATCGAAAGTCACTCTAACAGACGTTTACTAACGCGCACACGGCTGTACGAGCTGTCGATACCTATGTTTTCGAGGGTCCACTCGTGGCACTGGTGACCAGATAGGTATCGACAGCTCGTACAGCCGTGTGCGCGTTAGTAAACGTCGGTTAGAGTGACTTCCGGTGCCTGGAGTCCACTTCCGGGCGCCACAGGTCACTTCCGGTGCCACGGGTGGACGTGCCGCCCTCGATATTATAGGTATCGACACCTCGTAGAGCTGTGGGCGCGTTAGTGAACGTCGATTAGAGTGACTTCCGGTGCCTGGAGTCCACTTCCGGTTGCCGGAAGTAACTTCCGGCACCACGACTGATCCCGCCGACCTCGAAAACATATGTAACGAAACCTCGCATGGCTGCTTTCGTTCGAAACGTAAAACAGCAACCAGTCGGCCATTTAAAAAAAAAAAAAATTGCGGTTTTGAACGACTTCCGGTAGTCGGAGCGCATTTCCGAGGTCTTATTTAGAATCCTTAAGTCAAAATCATTTGGAATCGACACCCAGTTTAGATGTGTAGGATAAATTTGGTCTGTTCAAAATTTTAACGTTAAATTACCCCCACCCCCCTGTAAAATCTACCCCCAAGGGAAAAGTTATGTGTTACGTGGATCAAATCGACCAAATAGGTCTTAGGAACGACTGTGCCAAGTGGGACCTTGGTATCACAATTTGCCGTTTATTTTACGAATCGACGATGTGCTCCTAGCACTAATGGGCCTGCGCCCAGAAATGCTCACCATGGAGGCCCAACTCACAATGAAGTATGTATGCTTGCAGGGAAGATAGTGAAGGTCAGTGATTTCCTCTGGTTGCTTTCTGATGTTCCTCCCACATATTTCTCAGGAGGCTCTTAAACAAGAAGATTAGATCTCCAAGGAAAAGGGCTCACAATTCCGGAGCATCATCACGCAACAGTGGACGACAAAGTCCCATCATCATTGAAGAGGTCGTAGAAGACTGACCCTGAGACAGCAGCTCCACAATCAACATCTCGTCCATTGCGCCAGGATGTTTTCAAGGTCCCTCCCATGGCCACTAAACCTGCTCCATCTTCAGGCATGCAGCAGCAAAATAAAAAGAGCCGATACATCACCGTAAAGAGAGCAAGCCAAACTCCAGACCATGAAGAGACAGACAAGTACTTCCCTGGACCACAGAAAGACCATGTTGCGATAACAGAAGTCTTTGAAGGCAACCACGGTTTAGATCAAGGCAGCTTGGTGCTGGAGGTTAACAGCAACGGCAGTGATGAGGAACTTGATTGTTTGATGAGTGCCAGTCAGCCTGGATCAGGGATGCTCAACCTGCTCGAGGTTGAGGGAGTGCATGAGTTGGATGGTGCTCTCTCTTAAGAAGAAATGGCTGCAGTCAGTCGAAGGACCGGCGAGTGGGTCGACAAAATTTCCTGGCCACCGCAGCAGAAGTTGACGACCAAGCCATTGAGAGAGAGGACACCTCAGTGGCCAGACAACGTGTCAGTTACAAGCGGTGTGTCGATGAACTCCTCCATGTCACAAGGTGGTATAGCCACCTTGGACCAATGGTGTGAGTTACCCTGTGAAGTAAGTGTTTATTTTAACTGTTACGATACTTTGGAAGATGATCTGTTTAAATACTTTCCTGACTGTATCTCTCTCATGCTCTCTCCCTCACTTATTTTCAGCGACAATAGCCAACTGAGGTCCAGACCACTAGTCACCTTCTCAGCTGGTCTGCTTCTCATGCTGTGCAAGAGAGTCAGGTAGGTCCTATTTAAATCTGACCTGCACATCAAAGGTGGACAAATTGTTTGTGGCTGGATGTCACCATTTTACTGTGAGGTTCCGTTGAAAAAACTCAATCTCTGAACCTATTTATGTCTTTAGGGTGCCTCTCGTCAATCTGTCAGTCAATCATCTGCCACACCTTCCAAGAGGAAACTGGGCAGGGGCGCTGTCTCGACTGGAAATCCCAGTCGCCAATCGACGTCCAACGTGGTCGTCGAAACGTCGCAGTCAGCTCCCTAACTGTGCGTCATATGGACGTCTCCCATTGGCATCCCCCACGACGCCCTGCCGATGTGCGCAATGACACCTCCTCCTGACACGTTGTCGGCACGTTCCAACGACGCTCTCGCGACGTGCCCGGGGGATGTCGTTTTGGCTTGTTTTCGGCACGTTCCAACGACGCCCTCGCGACGTGCCCGGGGGATGTCGTTTTGGCTTGTTTTCGGCACGTTCCAACGACGCCCTCGCGACGTGCCCGGGGGATGTCGTTTTGGCACGTTGTCGGCACGTCCCAACGACGCACTGACGACGTGCCTGGGGGACGTCGTTTTGGCACGTAGTGGGCTCGTTCACACGACGTGCTGCGGACGTGCCCTCGGAACGCCCTTTTGCCACGTTGCTGGCGCGTCGCCACGACGTGCTCCCGACGTGCCCTCGGGACTCCTTTTTGGCACCAAGGGCGGATTTAGAGGGGGGGGGGCTTGCCGCTTCCAGATCCGCCCGTTTGGGACGATCACATTGGAAAATGCGGTTCAGCAGGATACTACGCTATACAGGATTTGCCCTGTATCCCCTGTACCCACGCCAGTACCCGCAGTATCGGCTGTACCCATGATACAGAGCCTCAGTATCGGCTGTACTCGTGATACCAAGCCTTAGGCTGGAGTGCCAGAGGGGACATAGCCGTCCGGAGGGAAAGTGTATTCACCTGAAGGACCGAAAAATAATTGTGGTGTGCTTGACACATGCAGCAATATTGCATAATACTTGTTAGACTGCACCAAAGAAAGAACGTAAACATTACCAAAAAAATGTTCTCAAATGGTTCTCAGAACTGATTTATTGTTAGAAAAATGGTAAAAATCAAGCAAGACCGACCATGCCATGACCAAAGAAGTGCGTGCTACCTTTTGATATGTTGTTTTCATAGAGCTTGAAACTTCTTTTAAACCTACATAGTTCGCACAAGGACGAAAGGGAGTATTTTGATGCGTGTATCTGGTCACCAGTGCCACGAGTGGACCCTCGAAAACATAGGTATCGACAGCTCGTACAGCCGTGTGCGCGTTAGTAAACGTCTGTTAGAGTGACTTTCGATGCCTGGAGTCCACTTCCGGGTGCCACAGGTCACTTTCGGTGCCACGGGTGGACCTGCAGCCCTCGAAATTATAGGTATCGACACCTCGTGCAGCTGCGGGCGCGTTAGTGAACGTCGATTAGAGTGACTTCCGGTGCCTAAAATCGACTTCCGGTTGCCGGAGGTCACTTCCGGCACCACGACTGATCTCGCCGACCTCGAAAACATATGTAACGAAACCTCGCATGGCTCTGTTTTCGTTCGAAACTTAAAACAGCAACCAGTCGGCCATTTAAAAAAAAATGGCGGTTTTGAACGCCTTCCGGTTGTCGGAGCGCATTTCCGAGGTCATATTTGGAATCCTTAAGTCAAAATCATTTGGAATCGACACCCAGTTTAGATGTGTAGGACAAATTTGGTCTGTTCAAAATTTTAACGTTAAATTTCCCCCACCCCCCCTGTAAAATCTACCCCCAGGGGAAAAGTTGGGTGTTACATGGATCAAATCGACCAAATGGGTTTTAGGAACGACTGTGCCAAGTGGGACCTTGGTATCACAATTTGCCGTTTGTTTTTGTGTACCGCTAGCACTAATAGTGTGCGGACAGTGAGTTGGATAATAATAGGCCGGAGCGAATGGACATTTTTTCGAAATCCTTAGTGCCCCATCGCTTTCAAGTTGTGGTTATGGATGTACATGACACTGTTAAAATTTCAAAATTTTCGGACAATATCCTAGGACCGCGAAACGAGTCCAAAGAGATTTTGGTAAAATTGCGACAAATTTGACTTTGGCTTGGAAATGTCTTTTGACGCTTCCAAGTGGCATAGGATGATAATTCGGTATGGCAGAGCTCCGTTTAAGGGTCCTATGCCATGAGGAAGCGGTCAAGTAGGTTCCTGGAAGTTTAGGTTAGGCCCCAAAGTGGATGAAAAACAGCCAATTGTCGTCAAAACGCAGGTTTTCGTGATCGGGCGGGCCTACCGGCCAATAACCCATGCGGCAGTTCCCCTTGCACCCCCACTTTTCCAGCTACCCCCCCCCCCCCCCCCCCCCCCCCCCCGCTCCCGCCAGACAAGCCACCTGCAGCTCAGCGCTGCGCTCCCTCCACCCGACCCGACCCGCAAGGAACCGGTCGCGTTAGAACCTGTCGCGTCCCTTGGAGCTTTGTGCTTGACGTTCTTTTCTGACGTTCTTCTTTGTGTCCTAGACTATCACCTAACATTCTCATCCAACATGCCGCTTTCTCGTGGAAAGATGCTAAGCAATGTTGATGAGATTATTGGGCAAGGGGCTGAACTGCCTCAAACCATGCTCCCAACGTCGTTAAACGTGTTGAAGTGTTTTCAACTCAAACAACACGAAGACTACGTTCTGGGCGATGGGTTGAAGCCGTCAGCACGTGATATTGCAATGCGTGTTGCCCAAAACGTAAAGGGAATATGGACAAAGGCGAGTCTACCTTCTCTTCAGGTTCACAAATTACAAGAAAAGGTTTTACGCCTACACAAATCAAAGCTTGACCTTAACAAATCATATGGGAAACAACAAGAGAAGAAAAGTTTTAAAAAACGACTTGGACCTGAATCAGAAATGTCAAAATTTTAATTGTTATTCGACAGATGCACTTGCAAATGTACAGATTACTCCAAATGTAAATATAGAACTTGAGCAGGGGGTAGCAAGCACATGAGAGGGCCTGGTTCCATGCGGTAGCGCTTTAATATATTCAAATTATCTTCAAAACTAATTTTCCGATTCGCTCCGGGTTGGTTTCATTTGATAGAGGAGTACGTTTTACATCCGGTGGGATACTTATATTTCTAGTTAACTCATATTTACTGCGTAATGTGGTCGATACTTCGTCCCAAATAGCAAATCTCTGTGAAAATGCAGAATCGTAGACAAGATTTGCGACCCTTATAACCCAGAAAGGTCTCGTTAGAACTCATATATCTTTGCAAATTAGCAACTTCCAAGGCATAACCTGTGCTAATATCTTCATTGCAGATCTAAAGCACACCTGGCCTCATTGTTATAATGCGAACTATTTGCGACAGATTTCAGCTCGCTACCGCAAAGAACCAGGCGCTTTGACGCTGTTGCCACCCCCTGACTAAAGTCGACGTTCTCGAAAGAGAATTTCTGACAGACCAGAGGGCAGAAAGACTCATGTTTGTGGAGGGCATTGACGCTAACACTACACGGGCAAACACGAGGCGTATTGCTCGTGCTGACAGTGATGCACTCAGTCTTGAGAAAAGGATCAAGCAAGAGCTTAGTGAAGCGTCTCTCTCGCCCAATGTTTCCTCTGCCGTTGAAGATCCGGTCTGCAGAGTGGGGTGCTCTTGGAGGGCTATGAACGTAGCCATGTACATTATATTGTTCCGGTTCTGTCCAGAGCAGCAGTCCGAGAACATGGTCAGATGTTTCACCCCCTCAGGAACTTTCTCTCTGATGTGACGCAGGACATATGAGGCGATTTCATTGGCTCCTCTTTTGCCCTCTACTTCGTCCCACATGTAGCACGATGTCTCCTTGGAAACGTTATCATAAACAGTTAAATTGTAAACATATAGCTGCCTGGAGTAAAATTTTTTCTTGTTCTTGAGGTATGGGGTGGGCAAACACAGCTGCAAATCAAACACAAGGACTCGCTTGGTAGCATCTTCTAAGGCAATACTTATGGCCAACCGTTTGAGTTCATATCCCTTCTCTGCACTTCTCAGATGGAACTCTTTTTCTGACTAGAACTTTTTCTTTGCTTCATCATCAACAGCCTCTTGTATTGAAATACCCAATCTATCACAAGTATCACATCCATCAGTCTTCGGAGGGTGAAACTTTTTGCCAATGTTGTTAAATTCCTTTTAAGATATGTGTTATCACATACCGCTGGTTCATGAATTTGGGTATACAAGGTCCACATCTTACTGACATTCAAATCCGAATTCAATTACAAGGACTGGGTTTTGGCTCGACAATAATGAGATACATATGCCAGAAGTGATGCAATATGCTGTTTCACGCCTTCTTAAGTAGTAGCGCTGAGAGCATGTACATCCCATGTACATCCCGTGCTAAAACACACTAGGTTTTTAGCGGTTTCCGGTTTCCGCGCATAATGAGAGATTTTTTGAACATGGCAAGCTACATATCCATGTTTTGACTGTCGCCGAATCGCATGGAATGACTTTGAAAGCCTCTGAGTGCCTCCTTGGTTCTAAAGCCATAAAATCGACTGCCGGCGAAAACTTTTGTTCCGAGTAACTGTGTGAACTATCCTTAATACCTCCCCAAAGCACCCGCTTCGTCCAAGCGCATTTCGTACTGCGCCCGCTGCCACCTCGCAGCTGGCCGACTCGCCAAGGCTCAGCCCCCTGGAGCCATTCTCGCGCTTTGTCACTGACGAGTGAAACTGGAAAGTTCGGTACAACTATTGAACTTCAGCCCAATGGACTTCAACTTAAGGTTGTCAGACCGTGCTCAAATGCTTCGTTGCACTACAGAAGTGAATTGCCCCTCGGTCGTTCCTGACCATTCACTTTTCAAATAAACACCCGTCGGCGAAATCCCAGATTTTTGGCGGACCTTAAATGCCGTTTTTGCCTTACTGGAATGCGTTTTGCGCCATCACTGGCAAAACAAAGGCGGTAGTACTACGCCCCATTGCGGCATAGCATGGGATAACGCTCTATCAAGGCGTAAAACTATGTCATGTACGGCCTTTTTTTTTTTTACGCCTCAATGGGGCATAGTGCTATTAACGCCTTTAGGGGCGTAGCTTAAGGCATAGTATACGCTTAGTATTACCACTGATTAAAGGCGTAGCAAGGACTTAGTTTTACCAGTAAAAACGCTTGTGTTACGCTAACATTTCAATGTGATCTTCTTCGTTCGTTAATAAAGTTGTCCCGTTATTCTTGCAGCTTATGAAGTGGACCCCATTAAGAGGCGGCAAATGTATGCTGCACTTGTGATAGGGCAGCCTGTTTCTGGCTTTGCAGCACAGCCAAGAAAACGAGGCCAAAGAGTTGGGAGGCAGAGGAGAGAAAGTAGAAGAGGGGGCATGATAATCCTTCTGGGGAAAGGTAATATTTAGTTATGCTACCCTCTTCCTTCATCTTAAGCGTGAGTAGCCTGAGACAAAAACCATGCGTATTTTTGTTACGAATATCAGGCACAGGCACCGATACAACGCCTTTTTTCTGTATGGAAAAAGGGGGAAGGGAATCAAATCGATATGAAGTTATTTGAAACCGGACTGTCATCGAGATACCGCGATGCCAGATGTATTTCGCTTTGTTGAGTCAATGTGGGGTTTCGGCTTTCTCTATAGCTTGACCGGTCGGAGGCACTATGCCAAGACCTAATGGTAAACCGAAAAGCCTCTGAGCATTTTTACACTTTTGCATCCGTGGCCAGTCTGTTACAGGGTATCTATAGTGGATTTTGTTGTGGTTGGTACCACATACTGAATACCTAACTAGGTTAGGTTCCGTAAAGGCATGTGATTGGTCGACTGTCTTTTGTCACTACACCGGAATCCCGCCTATGAAATAAAGATCTCTCTCTCCTAGTATTCCCCTGGTGTTGTGAGTTATTACTGCCCTTGTGCTACTGGTATCCATTGCAAATATAAACTATTACGGAGCAGTAATGGAACATGGCGCAGTCGTAATCGAACCGTTAAGTAACTGTTTTTAATTTGGTGTTTAAATTTTAGTGTTCTGATATTCAGAAATTTGAAAATAAGTGGAAAACTGAAGGGTGTGGTCGGTGTCCAGTTACCGGCTTTGTTACAAGTGGCTGCACCACAGTTTTCGAAAATGAGCGACGGTGTCACTCATCCCAAGCACGTGAATTTGAAGTCGGGCAATATGGCTAAAGCTTGGTCTAACTTCAAGCAAACGTTTGGGTAATATTTGGTGGCTATTGGGAAAACCAAAGCCTCTGCTGATGTGCGAGGAGCATTGCTCATGGGTGAGGCCGGCCCTGATGCTCTGGAGGTCTGGAATTCATTCAAAAACAAGCTGATCACTAAAACAACAAATGATCAGGGTAAAGAAGTGAATGAAAATGACCTGTCCACTAACTTTGAGGCAATTGTGGAACAATTTGATCTATCTGTGGCTGAAAGAAAATGTGTGACTGGTTGTAGAGAGCTGTGCAATGCTAGGGATTAAAAGCAAAATGAGCCCTTTACAAACTGGTTGACTGACCTCCGAAACTTAGTGAAGGACTGTGAGTATTGTCCTATTGAGGACAGCATGCTCAAAGACCGAATCATTTGGGGAAATCACAATAAAAAAGTTAAGGAGTCCCTGAGAGCTAAGTCTAATCAGACTTTGAATGAAATAATTGATGCAAGTAAAGCAGTAGGTGCAACAGCCCGGTATAACAACAAACCCAGTGAAGACTGTGAGGTTGATGCCATAAGCACACAGCAATCTAAAAAGAAAAGGTGGTGGTAAAAATAAATTTGTAAAGCGCCTTAATCAGAACAAACCCTTCGAAAATCACAGTAAGTTTAAATTCAATAAAAGTTTTAAAAATAATAATGGATTCAGGAGCCAGGAAGGAATTCAGCACCAGCGGAGGAAAAACTCACAGCAACTGATCAATCAGTTGAGGTACCTGTGTAAAAAATGTGCTAAAGCACATGGACCAGGAAATTGCCCGGCATGGGGTAAGCAGAAGCAGTGCCATTTGTGCAATGGGTTTAATCACTTTGCACCGGTCTGCAAGGTAAATAAGTATGGTCAACAAAGTCAGCAGCCAAAAAAGGTTGATAGCCTGGCACAGGTTACCAGCCAGCTGAATGAAGTTCTGCTCGATAATTGGAAAGATTCTCAGGTTAGCAGTGTTGATGTGATTACTGTAAATAATCAGGTCATTGTCAGTGGAGAAGGTTCACGCCCTAGAAAAGAGCACTCCGAAGTTTTGCGGCTTAATGGGAAACATTTCATGAAGTTTAAATAAGATAATGGGTCAGAATTAAATATTTTGCCAATTGAAGTGTTCAACATGATCAATAAAAATAATCAATACACAGTGTATAAGACCAACCACTGAAATTAAGGCTTTTGGGAAAGTCTTGAGCAAACCTATTGGTTTGGCTAAGTTCATGGTTGAGACGCATTTTGGTATCAAAATAATGTGTGATTTTATCATCACTGATGAATGCTGGAGAGACTGTGGCGACGATGAAATTACAAAGAAATTGAAGATTTTCGGCGTTTTATCAGGTCAGTTTGCGTCGAGCAGTCATAAGTGAAAAATATTTTAGTTTCTGTATTACGTAGACGAAAGTAACGTTTATCTCTCCGTAGCATTTTAGATCTAGCCGGATGCCGAGATGCCAATTCCATGTGTTGCCCTCCACTGCAATAACAGTCACCGTAAAGGTTTTAGCCTCGTTGGATTTCCCAAACAGCCGCTTCTGCGCAAAGCGTGGCGGGCAGCGTCAAGGATTAAGGAGGTTCGTCAAAACGATAGATTATGTGAGGTGAGGAAGTGAGTTGCGAGTGCTAAGCCGGCGCGATCTCTGCGAACATAACCTCCAATATCTTACACTGTTTGTGCTATTGGCGTGTAACTTGAATGTTTTTCCTCTCCTAGGTCCACTTCAAACGCCAGGACTGGCTGCGCTTCGGGCTGAGGCTAAAGCCGGATGCAGTACCATCCCTATTTTGTACCTGCACGGAGTGCAGACCGACGGAACTCCCATCCAAGTCGAAAACTGATCATCCGTACGCTACTCCCGCACCCCCCGCCCCGCCATCCTCTAGCACCCTGCGAAATGTCATGAACGATCACACATACTTCACCTTGAACAGCGCCGCAGGCCACTTTCCGACATGCCTTCTGAAGGCTGTAGAGAAAAATGCCAAGGATCATCAGGAGCAATAAATTCAACTGAGAAGGCATGTCTTGGTCTTGCAGCTGGAACAAAAATTGGCCCATGCTCACGTGTTTTACAGGAGGCAGGGGAGAGTGCTTGAAGAACTCACGGAGAGAAACAACCAGACTGAGTGGCTACAATCTCAATTCGGGCAGGACCAGCTGAACGCTGCTCAAACTGGCAACAGTCGGGGTGGGCAGTGGGTAATAGAGTCAGTGAAGAAGGCCCTCAGCATCCAGTGCGCAGGAGGTAAAGGTGGGTTGAGGACAGCAAGTGAAGAGATCATGCCCCTCCCTGGCACTAGGACAATACAACGCCGTTTGCAATGCATTAAATTTGAACCTGGCCTTCTATTTGAAGTTTTAGAACCGTTTAAAATCAAAGTTGGCACCTTCAGTGAAACGGATAAGGATTGTGGCTTGTTCCTTGACGAAATGTCCATGAAGACTCGTATTGATTTTGATAAACCAAATGGAAAATACATAGGCACGGTCTCTTTCCCTGGTTTCCCCGCCAAACCCCTTGCCAGTAAAATGGAAGTTTGGATGTTACCCGGCATTCGGTCTCGGTGGAAGCTAAATGCTGCCGATCACTTCACCCCCAGTGCTGGATGTGCGGAGTCTGTCAGCAGTGTCATTTTAGATCTTTTAAAATATGCTGCTGACAGTCAGCTAAATGTGATTTCTAGTACCTGTGACATGGGTAACCGTGGTGCCCTTTCCAAGTTGGGGTTCTTGACTACTAAGAATGAAATGAAGTTTTGGATTCCAAACCCAATGGCTCCTGCTAAGAAGCTCTACCTTGTCCCTGACATTGTTCACCTTCTGAAGTCCATCAAAGAAATATTGGCGAACAATTCTGAATTGCAACTGTCAGAGGACATCGTGAGAAGATTTATGCTGCCCTCTCCCACGGTGACAGTCAGCCACATTGAGTGGCTGGTGGCGTATCAAGAGGACATGGACCGTGAGGGCAAGCTCGAATGGTACTTCAAACGGCCCCAGATCGCCGAGCTCGACGCCTGCAAATACGCGGAGTTCTACGAGAACTACATGTCCTTCAAAGTCCGCTTTCAACAATCTCCCCCCGCCTTTCCGCCCCCCCCCCCCCTTTCCGCCCGGACGTACTTTTTGGACGGCCCGTTACTAAGTCAAGCTGAATAAAAAAACTACCTATTTCCTTTACACATGAGTAGTGAAAATTGAGGTTTAATGTTCCCTCTACAGTTTTAAATGACACATATAGTACATGCAAATCTACCAGGGAAATGGCACTATACATGTTTAAGCCACCTGTTAAGTGTGGTTTTAAAGGTTTTGTGTAAGTTCTGGGTAAAGAGATCATATTTTTCCAACTTTTCCAACCTTTGTGAGAATTTCCGAAAATTTCCGGAAATTTTCCGCAAATTTCTTGGACGGCCTCGTATATTGCCTGTTCGGCGTGGTCTCACTTGGCTAAATTACGATCGGGGGCCGTCCGTGAATTTGATATGACACCCAGATGAGGGTTCGAGTTGTCTGTTCTCTGCGCCACTAATTAGTGCTTGACTTTTCCCAGGTTCTCTTCAGGTGCACAGTCCTTATGGACTCCATCCTGGGACATAGCCGAGGGGGCAACCACTCATCTAAACTATGTTCACAGGTTTCAGGATTTCGTCGAATTACACCCCGTGGTTTTCGTTAATTTTAAAATTTTATTGCTTTTCTGGCCATTTCAGCCTATGTAGGTGCTATCTTTCGGCATGAAGTCCAAGTCCAACTTTGAATTCGCATTTGTTTCCTATTTGACTTTAAAAACTTCTAGAATTTTGTACACATGATTACGCGAGTGATTCGCCCCTCGGACATAGCTGTGGTGGTCCTCGATGCGTGGCTTGTGCCCTCCGACGGGACTGGGTCTTGTTCACATCCTCTTCAAGGCCGTTTGTGCCAACAAAAATATTTTGGCTCTGCTGAGTTGTAAGTCCTCGTACTGGCAGCACGCGCCTAACCAATGCCTTGCAGTCCCTTTAACACACCTCTTTTCTCCTTGCAGATTTGATGCCACATTATGAAGGCGGCCGGCAGGAGGACTCCTCGGAGTTCCTCCAAACCCTGCTGGTCGGTCTTCTCGACGCCCTGCCGGGCTTCACCATGGGAGAGGAGACAGTCACCAGTAAGTAAAGGGAGTCTGAAGTAGTGCTCTGCATCGGGCGGGCATAGCCGGGCTTGGCTCGGTCATGGCCCATAACCGTAAGAACCTAGTGGGTGCGAGAGAGATAGACGACCCTCGGTCATAGCCTTGCCGTGCCATGTCCGCCCGAAGCAGAACACTAATCTGAAGGGAAAGGAATCGGTCTTAAACAGGAGTTAATTGCTATTGTTTGTGCCCACTGCAGAAACCTGTTCCTGGTGCATGACGGAAAGCAGTTCCATTACCGCATCCTGGGGAACTCTCAATGCCATCACATTGGAGGACGCCCTCGCCCCCAGCGAGTCGGCAGGCTTTTGCCAGACATGCGGAGGTCTAACACCGCAGGTGACACAATCAAGCTTCACTGCACCGTCGATCTTTGTGGCACATTTCAAACGGTAAGAACCGACACATTACCCGAACGTGGTCGGAAAATATGTCGTGGGTCGGGGCTATGTCTCGTGTTCCCTGTTGGCACCTCTTAGCCGTACGCTTAAGTCTGGTGTTGTTCAGGCCGTGCTACTACTGCCGCTTAGACTTGTCCCCATATTTTCCACGCGAGCGCTTTTCCTGCCATTCCCGCACCTAATGCTGACAATTGATCTGCTTCTTTCCAGGTTCATTGATGTGCGCACAAGATCCAAAGACCCAATTCTACCGGAGGCCTCACTCCAAATGGGTGGAGGACAGTATCTACTGCGGGGTGTTCTGCTTCACTCCGGGCAGACACCATCTACTGGACACTACAGGGCGGCCGTGCCGACATCGGGCGGTTGGGTGTTGCTGGACCATGAAAAGGTAGGCAGGCGGCCGGAGGCGGCCGGAGGCGGCCGGGTTCGTTCGCCGGTGGATATCTCTAAGCGGCATGCTTTGTTCTAGGTGACCCTCTGCGGCCGGATCCAACCTGATCCACACGCTACATTATTGGCCATCTACACCCCGATCACCACCACCAGGACCACAACCCCGGTCACCACCACCAGCACCACCACTGCTACCAGCACCACCACTGCTACCAGCACCACCACTGCTACCATCACCGCCACTGCCACCGCCCCCGCCACTGCCACCGCCACTGCCACCGCCACCGCCACACCAACCACTTTGGCTTAGCTTGAAAATAGTCCTCCAAGTGAACGAGGTGAGTTGAACTTCAAGCATTTCAATTCTGGGTGGTTCATGGGAGGTTGAAGTAACTCAGTTGGAAGAACACACGGCCTTACCACAGGAATCTGTCGTTGCCTGCCCTCAGTTGGTTTAATTCATTACATTAAAGGGGGGGGGGGGGGGGGGGGAATTTTCAATGACAAGACTTTTTAGCAGATGATGCTTTAGCTAGCCTTAACTCTGGCTAGGTAAGCAGTTAGCAGGATAGGTTAGCAGCGCAGCAGACTCCACGCAGCGGCAGTCGGCCGCAACCCAATGATAGCGGAGCGGCAGCGCCAGTTTGGGCTCCCTTTCGTCCCGTTAGCGATTTTTCGCTTGTTGTGGCCACACCATGCGTTTCCGCCTCGCAGAACCTTATTTTGATCGTACCGACCGTACCTGCCCGGGGCGCTGATCAGATTTTCCAAAGTCCAGTTTCAAAAATTGGTCGCTGAATGCAGTTAGACAATCGTTCTTTCTCGGGTTCCCTGTTCCTGACAATCATGCCTCGATACCTTGCACACATTTCAATGCTGAGCGTGCGTCAGGCCAGGTAAAGGGTCTTTTTGCGCTATGAAGCCCCGGGTTCGTCATACTTGAACTTGCTGCACTCATCCCGTGAAGTGGGTGTGCAAGTGAGACCTTATCATCGCGTGGTTCCCGTTTCGTTTGGAATGTTTTGTCGCGGGCTGTATGCCACACGCGGTCGTCGGGCATATCGTCGGCATCCCCCCCCCCCTTCCTCATCCTTTTTCTCGCCCGTTTGTGACCGCGTCGGAAATTCTGAGCTTTTCTCCTACACCCCCCCCCCCCCCCCTTTTCTCTGCTGACCCCCTCCCTCTTGGCCGCGGGGGACCTAGCGGTTGTGACCCGCCGGGCACATCGAGGCAGGCTGCCTAATCTATGACTGTTATTTGACGAAAACTGTTTTTATGTTGCAGCACCCGCGCACAGCGGCCGAACCTACTGAAGGCTGCAATTAATAGCACAACAGGATGGACGTGGGCTGCGCAACCACCAATTGACAGTGAGTTTCTGTCTCATTCCCCTTTGCATCACCGAGCCCTGCTCTTACGACAGGGTGCTTCGGGTCCGAATCCCTCCCGACCGGACGGTCCGCGCGTTCGGGTCCTGTCGGGCTGCCCCTTTCAGGCTGATATGCTTCGCATCTTGGCATGATGGATACTTTAGGCCCGGAAAGATATTAGAAAGTAGCTCAAATTGGCCACTTGGACCACCATGCCTGTTCCAAAATTGGTGATTTCGCAGCACTTGCAGTTAAATTTGACAAGGGATGGATTTAAGATGCAACCCGTTTTCCCGGCTGTTTTGTGTGTTCCGTTTTTTTCCGCTTCAAGGGCCGACCGTTACTGACGCTCCCTTGCTAACTACAGCAGTCCTCGGCATTTTCGTTTCGGCTTGAATTCTCATCAGCGAGCTGTCTGCCACATGGTTGCCAACGTGTTTAACCTTTGTCTCCTGTGATTTCAGATGCTCCGCTGACAACTCCCGCTCCGCCGCCACCACCAACGCGGAAGCGCGCGAGGCCGGATCAAGTGCCGGATCAAGAGCCGGATCAAGTGCCGGCTAAACGGCGCCGCACTCATCTGCCACCTGAAGGTAAGTTTCACCATGTTTATTGTGAAGATGTTTCCTGAGAAAATTGCTCGTCCTCAACGTTGCTGGAGGGAGCTAGGGGAGGGAAGTCGGAGTCCTGCACTGCAGGGCGGCGATGTCCCGCTTGCCACAGCGCGCTGCAGGCGCTGCAGGCGCTGCCATTTCAGCCGATACCACTAATATAATCGTCCCAGCGAAAGAACGATACGAGTTTCTCTCTCGCATTCAAGTGATTCCCATACCCCCACCACTTTCGACTGTGCTGTTCTTTCGTTTGGAGGAGCCCGTGGCAGGACCCGGACTAGGCAGTAGGCAGGGGAGAGAATACCAGCGCCTGCCTGGAGAGACGGCTGGGTTTTGTCGCAGATAATGCCTCCAACACTAGCGCAGTGTGGCTAAAGAGAGGTGTCAGCTAGCTTCAGTGTAGGGGGAGCCTATGTCCGTCCCCGTCTGCCAGACCTGTATCGTCTGCTGCCACAGCAACTGTTGTTGGCATTTTCCTTATTACGATTCGATGTCGGTCGAGTTTATCGGGCGGTATAAGTTATCGTGCTCGTTGTTTGGCGACAAATAGATGTCGTATCCCGATGGGAAATTCAAATTTATCCACCAGGCCTAGCTTAACCCTGCGAACCACCCCCACAACCGGGTGGAAGAAGGTCGGGATGAGTCCGGCGCTGGCCGGACTTTTATCAGGCGTGAACCTCATGCTGGTAAGTCTACTGTGTGAATTTTTCTGTTAACATTCCGTGCCTTCCATGGAATAGTTCTCTCACAATTCTGTGTTACTGAGCAGTTACAATGATATTGACGTGTTTGTAACCTTTGTCCTTCGTGATTTCTGGTTCGCGACCGTCTCGCGACTCTCTCGCGGCCCTTCTCAAAAATCCTATGAACTTGAAATTGGTAAATAGAGATTAAGATAGATCCGTGACTTTTAACCTTGATTTTGGATGTATATTAATATGCTTTCATTTACTTATCAGATCCCCTGGGTTGCACAGGAGAGGTGGATACGCACTGCTCATTAGACCAGCAAATGGATCTGAGATACTGGGGATTGAATCTCTTCTTGCGGTATGCCAATAGTGGCTAAGCTATAGAAATCTCCTGAGAGCTTGTCAATGGTAAGTAAACTGCGACTTGGCATTCATTGAAATCAATCTATCAATCAATCTATCAACCTGCTTTTTGAATGTACATTAATGTGCTTTCATTTGGATTTCAGATCCCCTGCGTTGTACGGGAGAGCTGGATACGCACTGCCCGAAAGACTGCTGGTTTTGGAGGTTGCTGCCACTGCAACACTTGCGGTCAAATGTGCTATCCTAATTTTCCACAATGTGGTATTCTCTACCACTAATGTGCTGGAGAGATTGCAAGATGTGGAAATGTTCAAATGAGTGAAGGTCCAATTTTCTTTAAACAAGCAGGAGAATTTTTTTTTTTTTAAAGTTGTGATAAGAAAAAACTAAAAAAAGAAATGAAGGTTGGTACTGGGTCTTTATGTCTAGTGTGTTGTTTTTGATTGTTCGTGCTCTTCATTTAATTTTTTTTTTCTATTTGCAGGCGTCTAGTGACCTTCTTGGAAGATAGCCGAGTTTGGAGGTAGAGCCAGTACATACATGAAAATAACGTTCAACACTGCCTCAGCTGACCTTCCAATGTGATCTACAAGTCTGTGTCGTTCATGGCAACCAGGTTTGCTTGTGTGCTTGACGACTGGAATCCTAAACTTTAAATTCACAACCATGATGTGGGTCAAGACGAATTTGTCTATCTTATGTAGTGACTTAGTAACAAGTTGTTTCGGAGATTAGTTGTTAGTGGAAGTACTAAAATTGTAATTTAAAGAATGATTTAAAGAACTTAAATTTAAAAATAAAGAAATTTGTAAAAAAAAATAGACAAAAAAAAATTCAAGAAAATAATTTTAAAAAAGGAGGAAAAGAAAAGAAGAGAAAATATATTACAAAAAAAAAAAATAAGAAATCCAAAAAATTCGAAAAAAATAGAGGAAAATCAAGAATTCGAACTTAAAGAATTGTGTTTAATGAGTGAAAGAAAGTAGGATTTTTGCGATGACTTTGGTTTGTCCACTACATTTGCCTGTAAGCAATGTTTAAAGGGCTAGGAAGTTGATATGAGGTATTGCAATTCACCTCAATTAGATTGATCATGTCTTCTCCAGCTTGTTGGGTTTCAGTATTATTGTTAAACTCGTGTTTTTGAGAATGCCAAAGAAAAATGTCACGGGATGTATGGATGGCTCGGCATGTGTTCAAAGTAGATGCAAAGTTGGAGGAGAGCCGCAAGTGTTCACTTTTGTATAGAAAAGGCTTCAGCGGTTGAATACCCTTGTCTCCACATGTATGCACGCCATACAAAGTTTTCTTGAATTTTGCTTGAATAGTGAAGTTGCAGACCCTTGTATTATTTCTTTAGGGAGTTAAGATTATGGCCTAAAAAGTGTGTGGGTTGATGTAATTTTAATGATGGTTTGAACCACATCACAGCTTTTTTATTGCAATGATGTTTTTTTTTTCGTACTGTTTAGCACAATTTCTCAGTTGATTTGAGTTGTTGATATTTTGTTTTGAAAGAAATGCAAACAGTGGCAAGGTAGTTTCTTCGATATTTCCAGGATCTCAACATGATCCCTGTTCATTGTTTTACTGTTAAGTGGTATAAGTGCTCTTTCGTTCGCAAAATTACGAGCAAAGCACTTGTGCCCAGCCCCTGACTTCCAGTGGCTACTCGAAGTGCAAGTTTTCCCTCTCTATGATACAGAACCAGCAGCCAGTCAAGTTTTGTCATGGTTATTTGTGATATTTGGATGCCTGGGGCAACATTATGTGGGTGCACCTTTTTATTCTATTCATGCTCAACCTCAACTAAATACCAGTCTTTTAAATCCCCTGCAACAGTTTCTTTAAGGATGTAGTGAAGATGGGTCCAGCCAGAGATCGGAACTGGGTAGCGTTTTTTAAAAGTCAAGTATTCTGGCTGCTACGGGAAGGTTTGTGAAAGGACAAGCGAGATGTAACTGCAGCAGCCATTTTTCTGGGTGGGATGCAAGATTGTGGGCCAAGACTCTGTTCCTTGCTATTTATGCTCAACGGAAAATTAGACCTTTAAATCATCTGCATTATCTTCTTGCTATGGGTTTTAGATGAGATGGGTCCAGAGATTTGTATTCAGGAGGGATTAACAGCCAATTTTCATAGCCGCTTTATCTGGTGTCAACATGCAGGTTGGCATCAGTTCTTACTTACATCATCATCATTCATATAAACCTGCTTGTCTGAATCATCATATTTACTAGCCTGTGTTGTCATGCTTCTGCCAGCTTTGCCAAATCTTCAATAGTCGAGTACGCCAACTTTCGTTTGGGTCGACGTGAAAAAGTCCCCATATCGATGATTCATAGGTACAATTACGGTGTTATCACCTGGGGAAGAGTATCCCCAAGTTGTATTCTTGATTTAACCAATTGCTGAATTCTTGCGATAAAGTTCTTCCCGGCTTGGCAACCGGGGCAGTAAGTGCCAGTCCCCGTGACTTAAAACTCTTCGAGATCTTCAAAGTGCTCCCCCAGTTAGTGTGTACTTCTAAGTACTTAAAGTCCCCCTCATCACTCCCCTGCCAGAGAAACCGGTGGCAATGTTATCAGTCTTAGAACTTAAAATCCGACTGGGGCCGGGGGCATTGCGTCCGCGGGTGACCGCTGCAGGAGCCCCCGAAAGGGGGGAGGTCCCTACAAGGCGGCAGGCGCAAAGTACTCCAGCAAGACGTTGGTCTCCTGGGGGAAACGGCCCCCGAGTCACCTCACCAGATCCACCCCTGGGGAGGTCACACACAAACAATAAGGGCAAGCGGGCCTAAAGCCCCTCAGTTCGAGGGGCCTACAGCTTGACGGACGGAAGTAGGCCTCCGGATAGCAGACCCGCCCCCGAAACACGCCCGCGGGCTCACAACTTTGCCCCCCTCCCGTCATGCCCGATGGGGCCCTAGACGAAAAGGGGGCGCAACTTGTTTCCGCGAGGCTTCGTCCCGCTCATTTCCATAACGGATAGAGGCTCTACTCTAGGCTACATCTGATCGACATCCGCCTCAGGCGGCCCTACGGGAAACCTCTGATCAAGAAGACGCGCGCGGCAGCTTCGCCGCAACCGTTAACGCAGAGAGGCTCAGTCCAGTGGCTATACACACTTACATCCGGCGTGAGGCGGTCCTACGGGGAAACTCCTAGCGCGCGCGGCCGGTTCGTCGCAGCCGCTAACGGGCATAGGCTCTAACCTCGACTACATCTGCCCCTTTCTCTACTTTTCGGCCGGTTTAAGAGCCGAAGAAGAGTGCTCCCGCCCCCCCCCCCCCCCCCCCTACTGTCCCTGATAAAAACCAACTTGAGCAATGGCAGAAAAAGTAACCCAAGACTTCTCTAGCCAAGAAAATTCACAAATCATGCCAGCACCTACCAGCCACCATGGGGCCCGAATCCCCGCCATGCCTACACTTTCGGGGCCCCGCTTCCCCCTAGCCATGAAGTAGCACAAGTTGTCTCGACTAGAACCCCTTCCCAGATCGGGCTATATGCTTCTGCAGTTCCATATGTGCCCGTTTCTGGCATCCAAAACGGAAACTTCAACTCAGCTGCGATAAATACCCGAGTAAGCACTCAAACTACTACTACCCCAGCTATTGATTCTCACGTCAATATAACAACAACCACCTCCACAGCAGCCTACCGACTACACCTCAGCTAGCACCTCAACCAGAGAACCAAGACCGCACCATGCACCTGCAAACCCACAAACCCGTACCACCAAATCACCCGGCCTACAGGAAGAACCACAAAGAAACCCAGAACAGGAACACCTATTTCTGAAACCCACCAACCCATTTATGGAACAAGAACCAATGGAAACATCAGAATCAACATCAAACAAGAGAGGGCTCCCCTCCGAAGACTCAGCCTCCGGCAATGAAACCCCAAGTGGCTACCCTCGAGCAGGCCCTGTAGTTACCCGGCGACCCGGCGCCCCCGTCCCCCGCATTACGCCCAGGCCCCGGAGCGCTACGACTACCCCCCCCCCCTCCCTACACACTCCTCCCGCCCACGGGGCACCTCAGGGCTAATGCGTTTCTAATACCCATCCTGTGTCGACTTGGTCGGCAGGCTCTACCGAGCAAAAGGCCACCTTGACCGGCGCACCTTAGGTCGGCCCGGAGTTCGTTTTTTCGATATGTTTGGCACCAGGGCCGTAGCAGTATGCCCTGCCTGAGCAACCTAATGACGGACTGTCCAAGCGGACTCCGCGCGCACTATCTGAGATCGAGAGGCGTACTCGTGCGGGCTGTAAGGGATTTGAAAGTGGGGGCAGTGCACCTGCTTCCTACCTTTGTAGTGGAAGTCAATGCTGGAGAAATTGCCCGAATATCCCATTTCATCCACTACTGCCTAAACGGAAACCAGAAAGTTATCGGTAAAGAATTGGAGGAAAGTGAAATAAATTTAGTCATCAGTTAAAGATTTAAAAAAGAGACAGTTTTCAATACCCACCACAGAGGTTTCGATGTCCATCAATTTCAAACTACCCACTAAAAAACAAAGTACTGGCAAGAAAATTATAGTTTGGTTGAACCTGTGAGGGTACCACTGGACAGACACAGGGTTGTAAGAAAAATTTTGCCCACCTTGTGTCAAACGGGAAGTCACTGGAGTTTAAGTTACAGGGATTCTGATCCACCATGTGCAAATGCAAGTGCCTCAGAATCTTGGAAGATTTTAGAACGGATCTTCACATCAAGAGCAGAATTGTCAACACCATGAAGCTGACAGAAATTGCATATCTCTAATAATTCTTCAGGACGGCTTCAACGCCAAAGCCTATGCATCGGACCTTCAGATGGTGTTCAGAAACCCAACGCATTCTACTTCACACTTGGGAACCTCCATAGTCCAGAGGTACGTTGTAAGCTGGAATTGATTCAGATGGCCTATATGGTTCAGGAGAAGGATCTTTAACTGTCTTAGAGTTAAGAACTTAATGGCACTGGCAGCTTTACCGGGGGCTCTCAAGCCTTTAATCGATAAACTGATTCAGCTGAGACAGAATGGAATTGTCATAGACAGTGTGTTCCATCCTGTGTGTGACGAGTTTCTAGTTGATTCCTTTGGGCAAAACTTCATTGGAGGATTGGTCCAGAATTTTTTCACGTCTGAGTTCTCATGCCGATTCTGCCCACATCCAAAACTGCATACCTGAAGGAACCTTATGAGACCATAGAGCTTAGAACACCTGAATAGTACGACGAATACATCGTCCTAGCCAAGGCAAAATGTAGCTAGTTAGGAAGAAAGGCCTTGCAAGCACCAGTCTAAGCGGAGAGACAAAATCCAGAAGAGAGTCCAGGAAGGTTTTCAACTGACACCTGCGCAACGAGTGACATTGTCTTCAGCAATGAACAAAACAAGTTTCAAGAGACTCTTGAGTGTGAACTTTCGAGGGGTGAAATATCGCCCTTCGCCCTTCACCCTTGAACAGGAAAGAATTGGGATTTCACGTAATTCAGGCTATGCCACCATGCCTGGCACATGACCTATTTGAAGGTGTCATTGACAGGGTCGTGCCGCAAGTACGGAAACACTTCATCACGTCCAAGGGCTGGTTCGATCTGACTACTTCAAACAGAAGGATAAGTTCATTTAAGTGTCATGGATGATGCCTTGGACAGGCCAAAGCCTTTGAAGTCTCTTGATAACTAGCTGGAAATGCCGTCGAACATTGGAACATGCTCAGGTTATTACTAATCATGATTCAGGATCTAATCAAAGATAAGGAAAGACCATATTGGCTACCTCTGTTGAATCTGGAACTAATGTGTGGGCTTGTTTGTACTTTTAAGATTCATGAGGGTCAAATTTCGTACTTGAAGTACTTGATAAGATGGTATAAAGCATCTGTTCAGGAGTACATGCCAGAAAAGCTGACACCCAAGCATCACTATCAGAGCCACCACCCCAAAATTAATTCATGTTTGGACCTTTGATTCGACGGTTCACCCTGCGATTTGCAAGGAAACATACATTTCTTAAGCGCTTGAACACAATCAGTGTGACATACACTGTGGCACGGAAGTACACTGAGAGTCTGATGTATTTAGCGGTCCACTTTTGACAGAGCCTGTCATTTCGTTCCAGGTAGGACTAGAGCGTTCAAATTTTGAGGAGGCATGTTCCAGGGGTCCTTCTCGAAGGCCACAAAACCGCCCCCTAATATGGGTCAAAACTCGCTGTGATGGGGATAATTAAAACCTATTTGTAGGGCAAACGGTGGTAAAATTACAGCCAGTGTGGCATTATTAGCGGCTAAAACTGCCAAATCTCGAATTTCAACCCTCTCGGACCATCCCTTAATTTGAGGGGCATGATTTAAGTTAGGGGTGGAACGGCTCCAAAATTGATCGGCAGCGATAGCGATGTACTCTGGGGTTTCGATTATGATAATGCCAAAAATCAGAAAAACCTGAAAAATTGGACTTGGTTACGATCTTTTGTTGCTTTCCTTTGTTTTTTCCTGATAGGGATAGGAAGGCACGGAAGCCGATTTTATACTGTTCCAGCCTTTAGGAAACAAGTGTCAGACTAAGAAGTAAATATCTCAACGACTTCAACCCCTAAAAATGCTACGGGGTCATTGCACGCCAAACCACCGCACGGCCTGAAATCGAGTGTCTCAGATTTGGCTGGGATGGGTAAAAACTCACTCAGGGTGACCCCAAAGACCCCCAAACCATAGGAATTTTTATATAAAAATTTCTGTTAGATTTTGGAAAAAAGCCATATTTTGGTATTTTTTATTTTTTAAATGCGTAAAAGCCAGGCTATAACAAAAATCTTACCAGTTAACTTTGTTGCAATGTTTCAAAGCATTTCAGAACCTACTTTTCATCCCGAATCTCTTGCTCCATGGTAGAAAAAAATTTGGTCATGGTATCTACCACATTTTGGAAAATTGTATAAATTTTCACAACTTTTCCAATTTTCCAAAATACGTGGTCTGAGAAAAACTATGAAAAAATTCATGGAAGACCTCTACTAATGTCTGATCATCCCCACCAAATTTCAAACTAACTATGCAAAGGGGCAAAAATTATTCAGAAACCAGATTTTTGACAAAATATGACTTTATTTGAACAGATATGAGCACACGACCATTAAAAAGTAATACTTTTCTTATATTTCTTCATATTTCTATTTTCATTGACTAATCCGTACTACAGAAGATCAATGAGAATAGACATATGAAGAAATATAAGAAAAGTATTGCTTTTGATGGTCATGCGTGTCATTGGCGTGGAATGACTACGGCGTGGGATCCATCAGGTACGGCTACGAGGGAAGGTCGCTATGTTGTGCTTGAAGGGGCTAAAGCACAGAAAAGTCTGTTTTTTAAGTGCACAGAGTCGCTGTGCACAGAAGTCTGTAAACAGAGGTTCCGTGGTCGGTCTGTGACGTAGTACAGAAGGGGCTCATAACGTCATAAGGCTGCGACCAGCCAACCTATCGACAATGAAGTCTCGCCACGATTAACTACCAGCTAATCATAAAATTCTTAATTCCAAAATATAGTTAATGTGAAAATTGCACTAAATCCAGTTTTGTGACACTCCGGGCCTACCAGTATTTCACGGAGTGCAATAGTATTTTTTTCCCTCTGGATTTTCATAACAGTGCCGGTCAGTAATTTTTGCTGTTTTCTTGCAGGTCTTACTTGTTCCTCGTGTAAAATCGTGGAGAAATGAAACTCAAATTTTGCCAGTGCTTAAGAGGAGCTTTATTGCTGCATATAATAACCCCAGTAAGTAAACCCGCACGGAACGCTTACTACCACATAGTTAATAATGGTTTCAAATATTTCAATACTGCAGTTTGACCTGTTCAGTATTGTTCCAAGTGCGAGACACATGTGACTATTATTAGGTAGGGTCACACTGCGCCGAACGCCTGACGCGCGGCCCCCTGAGGTAATTTCTCTGGCCGCGCGGTTGGTATTCTGCGCATTGAGACCCTACTCAATGGTGGGGGAACCTGATAGCTATAATAGTAGAGCATCCCTGCGTCAACATCTTCGAATCCGCCGGAGTCTCCAATATTATAGACCCGCTGCGCCAATTTGGAGCGCTCGGGCTAGCAGTGACTTAGTGGCTGAGCTACGACAGCAAATTAAGCGCCAAGGAAAACTCATTGACAATTATCAGTCCAGAATAGTGCAGCTCAAGCAGCACATCAAGCAGTTGCACCAATTGCAGTTGCAGCAGCTCGAGCAGCACATCAATCAGTTGCAGCAATTGCAGTTCCAGCAGCCTCCGCTGGTGAACCACCAACCTCAGTTTGCGCCGCAGTGCGAGGCTGCCTTCCGGCCTGCCTATTCTTATGAACAACCGCAACCTATGCAGGTTCCCCAGCACGTTCAAATGCAGTGGCCTGCTCTGCAGCCCCAGAACGTCCAGTGGCGTCCAGTTTGTTTTTTTAAGTTTCAGTCACTGTGATAACAATACATTTGTTTGTTTCACGATTCCCTGTCTTTGTGACCTGTCCTACTCCGTTTCCTGTCTTCGAGTTGCGCGGGAGGAGAATGCAAGTCAGCTCTCCAGCAGTTTGACCTATCCTGTCCCGTCCCTGACCTGACGTGTGGTGCACCTCAGCCAACAAGGAGAGAATTGTTTTATTATGGGTGCTGTTAGAGTGTGTAATTTTACTGTCAGATTGGTTGTAGCCCAGCTGTGCGCCCTGGTGACGGGACTCCCGTCTAACCTCGGCTGGCCTGTTGGCTGCATTTCCGTCTGTGGTAACAGCTAACGCTCTTTTCAGCTCCCCATCTTGTGTTACATTTGGAACCGTTTTAATTATAACTCAGTGAATCCACCAATTTGAAGGCGGAATCGCACCGAATACTGTGAACCCAACCGATAGCGGCTTACCCTGGCCGATACGGCTACGTCTCGCAGCCATTGCGACGCCATGCGCCATCATGTGTGTTGATAGTGTTCAGTGTTTTGAAAGCAGCAGAGGCCTGTACACGTCGTTGCATCGGTGCGTTCACTACACCAAGCTATTGTTTACCCTCATGGATCCTAACAACCCTAAAAATCTAAACCTGGATATCCCATGCGCGTGCATGGTTGGCCCAGGCCAAAGACTCCATAGCTGTGCGCTCACCTGCAGGGGGTCCGCCGATACTTGGTGTCGGGGACAACGGGCCATGGCTGGAAGGTCTGGTTCTACGTGAAAGCAGATTCTGTACTCCCTCATCCCTCCGAGGATGCCCTCTTCAGGGAATGGTGCCGGAACGCCTGACCCTGGCCACAACAATTTGAAGACAATTGCTTTCGAAGAAGCCTTCCTCATGAGGTCGCTGATAGAGGAGTTTGAGGAGCAGGAGGACACCACACTGCGTGCCGTCCAGAATGCTCCACCAACTTACCTGCTAGAAGACACTTCGGCCTCCCGCCTGTATCCAACTTGTGTTTTTACTACCCGGTGCGAGTTCTGCTGAGTGTCAGTTTTTGTTTAAACTTCTTTTTGTTACCTTTTCTTTCTTTTTTGGATGAGTGAAAGCGAAGCCCTAACCCCACTGGCCCAAAAATGTTTTGTCTGTTTGTCTGTGTGTCCGCGCGATTTCTCGAGAACGGTTCATAGTACAGAGGGCTCAAATTTGGACCACAATCTTCTTGCATCATAATAGTCAACCTCACCTCGGGGGCACCGTGGACCAAACAGTTTCTAAGATTATTTTTACAACTGGTCTTAGATTTTGTAAAATAATTAACAACGCAATTACGATAGTGACGCACGCATCGATTCCTGTTCATATTTCGATAGGACAGTGCGAGATACAAACTTATTCATGTGAATGCACCCCCACGTAAATCGTCTAAGACCCCCCCCCCCCCCCCCCCAACATGCCAAAACTGACCTCAGGTCCTCAGGTGCTGCTGCAGGTGCTGGTGCCGGTTGGCAAAACAGGGCCTTCTTGGGCAAAAACTGGAAGGGGTGGGCAAACTTTTAAATTTGAACATGGCGACCGCCACCATCCCAAGTCACCCCAAGACTCCAGTCGAGATGCCAAAATCAACCCCAGGTGCTGCTGCAGGTTCTTGTGGTTAAAGCAGGGCCTTCTTTGGCAGGAACTGGAACGGGAGGGCAAAATTCTAAATTTTGCAAAACATTAAACTTAAACTTGGCGACCGACCCCCTCTAAAATCACCCCAAGACTCCAGTTAAGATGCCGACCACGACCTCAGGTGCTGCTGCAGGTGCCGGTTGGCAAAACAGGGCCTTCTTGGGCGGGAACTGAAACAGGAGGGCAAACTTCTAAATGGTGCAGAATTTCAAACTTAAACATGGCGACCGACCCCCGCTAAAAAAAAGCCATATGGGTGTTAATTTGGGGTGTTTTACCATGGTAAAAATACTTTTCTTCAAATTTTGATTTTCTTTAAAGACCACAAGAGCCCAAAAAGGTCCAAATTTCAGAAGCATTTCGGCACGGTCAAATATCATCCGATTGAGCTGACTTTTTTTGGTGCGGTTTTAACGAAAGTCTCACCAAAAAAGCTTGCGGAAACTACAATTTAACAAAAAAAAAATTTGACCACTACCATGGGGGGTCTATACTATGGGAATGGATTCACCATGGGACGATCCCATAGTGTTCCCATGGGAATGGTTCATGTCCCATTATATAAACAAGTACACTGCCCAGCGCATGGTATATACAAGTGGCACCATAGCCGAGTGGTTGGGGTTGGGGGGTTGGCCCTTGCGCAGCAACAGCAGCAGACTGTGAGCCCAGTCGACGTCATTATTTGGCCGGCGTCAAATGCCTACGTCGTGTCCATGAGCGGGGCTGGGCCAGTTCCTAATTTGGGTCAAGCCGCACCCACCGCCGCGCAAATGGCCGCCTTCCTGGTTAAATTAGCCATGAATCGTAATGCTGAAGAGGCCATGGTTGCTGGTAGCGTGGAGGCTGCCACGCTCTTTGGAGCATCGTGGGTCTTAACACCTGCCCCGCCTCTTGTCGCCATGAACGTACCCTACCTGCCTCAACAACCACCTCATGACATAGATCAGCTCCTCGACCTGCACGCGGAGGACCCCCGCATTAATGGGGAGAACCCTCATTGGGATGCACACCCCCAAGAGCAGGTTGGCATTAGAACCTACCGCCCCAACGGACAGCCCATATTAATGACCGCAGTGACAGTTTTGCCCACTATGAAAGTTGCTCCTCTTCTAGTGCTCCCTGAGCCTGGGGAAGTCTCAGTGTCCCAGTTGCTTCTGCAGATTTTACCCGGCGCAGGACCTTCTCATAGCTTAGACAATTTGCTGGCGCCAAGTCTGACAGATTCGGATTACATCATGGAACTCTTATCAGCGACTTTTCCGTCAATGTCAAGAACTCTGCTCCGATCGCACAACCTTACTGGCGTTGTCCGCCCTTTTTCTGTCCAGCCCAGCTCCATCAAGGTCAAGATCCAAATCAACCGGCTCTAAACAGGGCTCTAAATCACCTAGACATGCTTCAAAGTCCCCAGCAAGTAGCAAAAGAAGTCGTGGATCGCAGAACAAATCGCCCAGCAGGTCTAAGTCCAAATCGTCCCAGCGAAGTAAGTCCCCAAAGCAGCCTAAGGAGCGCCCAGCCACGCCAGGACCATCCAAAAAGGTGAAGTTTGCCAAAGGAAAGAAAGGCAGTAAATCTCCAGAGCGGGCAGCAAAATGAAGCGGAGGTGGTCATCCGTACGCCACAAAACGCAGAACATAGATAGCGTGTTCTGCGGCGCACGGGGGCCACCAAGGCCCGGGAGAGAGAGGCCGCCCACCCAGGGCATGCTTTAGCGAGCACCCTGACCCATTTGGACCCCTCAACCTCTTCTGACAATAAGTTTGAAATTCATACTTACCAACTGTGTTGTTAAATGGTTCTTACGATAATGTGTGTTCTGTTGTAAATTGTATAGTCAGTAGGCAATTTATTGTAACGCAATGCCTGTAACTGCTACCGTAACTCTGTGTTTAAAATGATGATTGTTTGTGTTCATATTTGTGTCTGAAATAAAAGCTTGTTCTTTTGAATGAGCCACCCTGTGAAATCAACAGGGGAGCCCCACATTGGGGTAAAAAGTAAAAATAATAAACAAAAAAGACAAAAAGTATTTAAAAAAAGTTGATAGGAAGTCGGAAACCTAATTCATAGGTTGGTGGTTCGAATCCTAATTCTGAAAGGAAAAAAAAAACAGCTCTCCCATGGGAACACCATGATGGGATGCTTGATCCTATGAGAAAAGCGGCAAAAAATGCATGGCGTGTAGCACCCCATGGTATACTCTATACCATGGTGTACCATGGACCATGGGATGCTCCATGGTTATTTAGGACTGGGGCCTGAGAGGGTTTGCTTCTTGGAATTGTTGTTGCCTAACAAAATCTCAAACATAATTGATACCTACTCGTGCATTATGTTTTTGACTTCACATGTGTTGCCTACACCTCCACATAACTTTCAGCATCATTATTGCGGTGCCCCACAACCGTGGGAGCAGCACCTCTGCCTGGCGGCGCAGTCACGCCGCGCATGCGCACAAGGCGGCCCGAGCCCAGGCGGCAGCCTGGAGCCGAGGACCGGCTGTCATTCATTCGCCGTCTCTGCTGCCAGCACCAGCCGGCGTGTGAACCCGGGCCTAGGGTCCCCCATCGCATCTGTCAGTGCTAGGAAACTCCCGGTGGTGGGGGAAAGGAGGTGGGCGCGATGGGGGCACAAAACTGGAGGACGACAGGGGCCAACCTAGAGACAGCATATTTCGTTACAGGAATTATTTTGTTGTTTTAAAGACCCAAATAGACAATAAAAGAGGCCATAATAAATTATTTTAACAATTTTAGAGTCATTAATGTCACACAAAACACTCTATATTTTCTTAAATAAGTTGTGAAATATTTTTAATGTTTTCTAACCTGCCATCCGCCATCTTGGTTCTCGTCCCAGTTCAAATTCGGCTAACGATGCGGCAGGTCGCTTTTTGAATTGTGTGTTTGTGCAGGAAATTGAAAAGTAAGTTAACAAAGAAGTGCATGTATTCGACAATATGTCATTTAGTAGATGCGTGTTCGTGTAATTTTCATCAATTTTTGGCCATTTTATCATGTAGTATTGTGTGTCTAGAAGCATGCTTCAACCACACTAAGACTAATCTTTGAACTTTCCATGATTAATTGATAACATTCAATGTAATAGGCTTGCAAGAAGCTTGAATTTAGCTAGGGCTATGTTCATAACTGTGGAGAGTTCAAGACTTAAATTTTTATGCTCATTCTAACCTTGATCAGATAACATTTTTCTGAGTGTTCTTTATTTAGGCGTATAACTTTTTTCATTGCATGCTCAATCGTTTTGTAATGGTCGACCTATGTTTGAACTTATCATTTCTCTGCCTATGTGATAGGTAAAGATGACGATGAATCAAGGTTGTGAGGGTCCTGGTCCTGGACTGAAACGAAGAAAGGAAAATAATGGAAGATCCTGTGAAAGTAGTGAGCTGCCAGTATCACAGGAGAAAAGGAAGCGGAGAATGGAAAGGACTGAAAGGAGTCACAGTGTGAAATGTACAATCTGCTCAGTTGTAAGCAGTGGACAACCTCCAAATTGCCAAATAAGTTTCAAGCGTTTTCCCTACAAAGATCTTCAGAGGTTTGTATTTTCTTGATATTTTTGTGTGTAATAATTTGTGTTCTAAACGTATTCCCTCTCAGGAATCCATTTCAGGATCAACTACGAGGGTGGGCAGACATCTATTTTGTGGTTACATCATTGGTGTTTATCAAAATGTTCATGTGCTTGAGTGCATTCCTAGCTTATGCTGCAGATCCAAAACTTTGTGTGTCAAACTTCATTGTGAAATAGGTATGCTGAATGTTCAAGAAGAGGTGATGCACTCCTTGCTACGGTACTGTGTTACTAGAGTAATTTCTTGAGGTTTGTACGTTGTGACCGTTATTCGACATTTTGCTTGTGAAAAACAAATAGTTTACTATAGTTCAGTGTTTTTACTAGCTAATGGCATTGGTTTTCTTCTTGTGATTGCTATTTCAGTTTACCCTCCCACAGTTCACTTCTCTTGTCTAGAGACAGAACTACATGTAATATTCTAAAGTTGATTCAATTCCTTGTTCTGCTTACAATTAGTGGGGAAGCATTGGTTACTGTGGAGTATTCAAATTCATTTATGGTCAGAAAGAACGTGCGTTCGCGCAGTGACATCTGTGCCACTGACTCTTGCCACCACAGTACTTTGCTTTTGTTAAAGAACGTGCGTTCGCGCAGTGACATCTGTGCCACTGACTCTTGCCACCACAGTACTTTGCTTTTGTTTAAGAGTAGAGTTTTAGCCAGCTGTTGAACAAGGAAACTAAAATCATTTAAGCATTTTGAAATCTGCTCTCTCATTTTTATTTTATCTTTGTCTAAATACAAGTATTTACCTGGAATGAATAAATGTCATGGTAATGAACTTATTTTTTCTGAAAACCATTGCCTATGATAGTGAAAATAATTCTTTTAATCTCCGAATCCAGATCTTCAAATTATTGACCATGAATGTAAGCCCTCCTATTTTTCAGATTTGCACTGCATTGGATGTCAACCCTTAACTCATCAGTTTAGATTCCGTGCCACAAAATTGTGTCCATCACTTCCATATTCCAATAATGTTGTAAGCCAAAACAGAATTTGAAAAGCTTCTAACACAGGTTTGAATATTTTATCAAGACTCAAGTGGTTAAAGAAATATGGTATACCAATATTCCTGTTAATTTGAGCTTAGTTTTCATTTCATGAGAGAGTAGATTGAATTCCTTGCTCTAAGTTGGAAAGCTGAGTTAATGTGCCAAAGTTTACGACTCTTCTAGTCAAAATTTTAGTGGCATTGCTACAGTACACTTGAATTTAAATCAAGTAAGATTTAGGATGCAGCTTAGGGAACAGTGGAAAATGAATGTTTTTCTACACTTGCAGTTCACGTAGCGTTCGCGCTGTGAACTTGCATTCAAACTAATTAAACATTCCGTTCCACTTGAGATGTAACAGATTTTGGATAAAGCTTAGGGAACTGTGGAAAATGAATGTTTTTCTACACTTGCAGTTCACGTAGCGTTCCCGCTGTGAACTTGCATTCAAATTAATTAAACATTCCATCCCAGTTGTGGTGTAATAGCATTGGTGATAGAACAAAGTGTATACTGGATTTGCATATTTGGTTTTCTACTCAACGTTGGGAAGCCACTTCAGATTTGATATGATTTCACATTGTTCATGTATGTACCATGTTGGAAGTTCCTTTTATTCTGATGTGGTTTGAACAGTACTAGAATTGAGAAGAGGTGAACAAAATTGTGTTGATTGTAGTGGTTCATTAACTGTAAATGTAAACCCTCCTTTGTTTCAGACGCGGTTTCAGATTACCGAGGCATTGGATGTCTTCACCTTACTCATTATTTTTAGTTTGTGACCACACAATGCTGTATATCGCTTCCATATCCTGATAGTACCACTGAATTAGAAAAAAGTGCTCACACAGGTTGCATTTGAAGTGACTGAATGATTGAATTACTTAGAAAAGTGTAGGTTTATGGTATCATGCAATATTTGCTTTTGCTTGAGTACATTCAATTCATTGCTCCACTAGGAATTGGTAATGTTGCATTGCTTGCTGTGGAATATGTTAATTGTTTTCTGGGCAGAGGGAATGTATGCGTTCGCGCAGTGAACTCTATACCATTATAAATTTAATTTTACATTCCTACACAGTATTTGCATCATAAGTGTAAAGTGAATAAATAGTTTGTTGCGGTATTGTTAGTTTGAACGTAAAATAGATTTCATCATAGGGCACATAGAAAATGCATCTATCCATGTTAAAATGTATGCACAGACCTTTGATAGTCTTATACAGCATATGGCTCAAGATCAGTGAGGATTAATTGTAGCTTCTTTTGGGTCTGTGTGGATGTGAGCCTTGCTTCTGTTAATGTACCCATTACTTTTTATGGGTAGCATTTTGCTATGAGAAGTGATGTACGGAATACATTGTGTAATCTGTATGGCTGGCTGAGTTAATATAGCTAATATTTCTTGAATCCCTCTCTGCATGTCTGTTTTATTCTGATAGGTGCATTCAATTCAGCATTGACTGCTATCAAAGTAATGAAGATGTGGTAGGCTTTCATCATTGACTCTTTGCTTACACAAGTTCTTTGGATACAGAATTACATACCCTGAACATACTGGAAATAATTTAGGGTAAGGGGACCAGTGATGGCCCTTTTTGCTCTCTCCTGCTTCAGCGAATTTTCAAAAATTATTTCCAAGTGTTTGATTGAGTATATAACTTACTCCTCTACTTAGTGAATCGATTTAGAATTTTCTTGGGCCATTAATGAAGTTCTTGGGGTGGTAATGAAGTAAGCTAAATCTAACTGCAGTTGTTTTTTTTTCAGTGTGTTCCTAGCTGATGCTGCTGAAGGTGGCTGTTCCTGCATACAAAAATTTGCGTGTGCCAGTCAAATGTTTCACATCATATTTGTCATCATGCATACCACTTATATTGTGTGTTGTCTCTGCAGGTTTTTGCACACTAGCTACTGTAACATTTGAGTGAAATAAGTATGTAGAATGCATAAAAAAGAGAAACTCTTTGGTTCTGTGGCACCCAAGTTATTTCATGAAGGTTTGTATAATGTGATCACTTCTCCGCAGTTTGCTTCTGGTAAAAATAATTATTTTGTTCCTTTTTGCTTCATGATTTTCACTCTGTCTCACGGCTTTGGTTTGCTTCTAGTGATTGCTATTGTATTCCTATTATTTTGTCCTTCTGTGCTTTGTTTCGCGTTTCTGGAGAGGGCTGTGATATGAGAAGTCTCAGCATGAATTCACAGATGCTGATGTTTCCCTTGCCTTTTTTCATACCTGTTTTCTTTTACTTTAATCTCCCACCTTTCTTGATCCTGTGTTTGCATTGTGCTATGCTTTGGTGATTGCTTATTGCTATTAATGATTATGATTGACAAAATTCACTCTCATTCTGTCTCTATAATTTATTTAATGGGGATTCTTTACAGATGTAAGCTTTGGCTTGAGAAGTGTGGTGACAGTGATTTACTTCATATTCCATGGAAAACGCTATCAAACAGATGGGTTTGTTCACAACATTTTCAAGAATCTGACTTTCATCCTAGTAAGCAGCTGAAGAAAGGTACTTTTCCCACATTGGGCCTAGAGAAAGAGCCACTGCCTGAGGCAGCCTTGTCCGAATGGCTACGAAAACATCAGACACAGATAGTGAATCCAGTGCTTGACATAAACCCACTCTCTTCTTCATCGAGTGTTATATCATCACAATGTGCATCTCTTGTGGATCGAGGTAAGCTAAACTATTGATTTCGACACCTCTGCTTTTGAATGCAAAATTGTCATGGTTTCTTTGTTAATTTTTATTTTCATGTCTTATAGGTGAGTCTATCCGCAATGGGGAAGAAAGTGTTTTGCAGACAGGCATTGATTCAGACTCTACCCCGCTTGATAACCCTGAAAGTGCAGTCACAACTTCACCATCAAGTAGTATCTCTCAGTTTTTTACCTCTTCTGATGTGATATAAGGCAAGTAAATAATTAAGCTTGTAAGCTTGTAAGTCACTTGACACTTGTCATAAAGTTTGATATGAAGTTCTATTTAAAGTAATGTCCCTTGCAGATGGCCGTGTTTTGAATGATGAAGAATGGCCATGGGACAAGGATGAATGGTCCTGGTTAGCTACAAGCCCAAACCCAAATGACAGTGGCATGGGCTGGTCTTCGGATGGAGATGGCCTGGATGGTGATGTGCCCTCACCGATTAATGTTTGTATGGCAAGTGCATCACAGTTTTCTTTGGTGTCAGCTTCTGAACTGGGAAGAGGGAAACAATGCTGTGCTATTGCCACCATGTCCATTGCTGTGTCCTCCATTGTTGATCCAATGAATTGGAACACTGATGTAATGAATGAGGTAAATGAGCAAGGCAATGAACTCTATGAGAACTCTGTGGCAGAAAACATAAGTAACAAGAGTAAAGAGACCGACTCGGCAGCCCAGCGTGCTCAAAATATTCAACTAAGTTATGCCCATTTATCACCTGAGGAAGTAAAGAGTACTTTTGAAGTGCTAGGTCAAAATGTTTTTGCAATTGTTGGAAATGTCATCACTGGTTCTCACACCCATGATGAGCATGAGCAATACAAATGGTTTGAAAATTTTACCTCAAGTAGCCTAGAAGATGTGATTGAACGTGTCACTTCCAGAGATGTGACGGGACTGCTGCTTACATCACACAGCTATACAATGGCCATTTGGAAGGAGCACTCTCTGTATTGGATGTTTGACTCCCATTCGAGAGATAACATGTGCAAGGTTGACCCAGATGGCTCTTCATTCTGTGGAAGTTACAACTCAGTGAAGGACTTATGTAAAGCCTATTATCAAAACTTTAGATATGCTGAAGGTTTCGACAAAGGGAAAATAAAGAGGGGACCATTTCAAGTCTTCCCTCTCACTATTATCCACCTGCATGAGCCACTAACTGTAAAGGAAATAGAATCTATCCTTGAAGATCCAGCCACTGTGGAGGAAGTGAAAACCATCTAAAATGATCCACCAAATGAACTCTCACAGAAACAAAGGAGGAAAAGAAAGTACAAACCAAGGAAGCGTCAAGTGAGTGAATCTTTGTCGGTGCATTTAATCTGATCGAATTGTGTGCTCATTTTTACATTGTTGGTTTTTCTATTGCAGAACGAGTTACAGTTCACAAAGTGGCACTGAAATCTATTCTTGGAACGGTTGGTGTGCATGATGTGGAGAAAGCCACAAAGACAGAAATTGCACTTGCTGAGAAAGTTCGGTGCCTGACCAAAATGCTCATCTCCAAGGATAAGTTCATAGAATCTCTGAAAGAGCAACGTTATCAGCTTCGCACTCAAAGTGTGCAGGAGTTCTTGTCACGACACAAAATCTCTGAAAATACCATAGAGCTCGTTGAGTGTGAAGCAAATAACCAGGGGAAAAAACCTCGTGGACATAGGTTTCCTGCCAGTGTCAAAGCATTAGCTGTGTCCATCGCTAAGTCTGGTAGCAGTCGAGCACTACGTGCAGGTCAAAGCCACTTAAAACTTCCTTCACTAAGAACTACCAACAAATGCATGCAGAATGTTGTATTGAAGTGTGGAGTTGACACGAATGGCCCACTTCTCAGCACCCTTAAAAACATGGCACGCAATATGGAGACCCGTGACCTAAAATGTACCTTGGCATGGGATGAAGCAAAGTTTTCCAAATTCTTATTAGCTTCTCTGAATCAAGGACTTGTCATTGGCTTTGAGGATTTTGGTAATGGTGATCGTACTGATCGATTTGCTGATACCATATTGATATTTCAACTGCAGGGGGCATACAGTCATTGGAAATTCCCCGTAGCTTTTGTACTCTGACAATCTACAGTGCCTAGGGATAGGCTTAAGACACTTGTTCTGGAAGTCATAACTGCTGTGCTTGATTTGAATTTTGATTTGTTGGCCACTGTCTGTGATCAAGGTTCATCAAACCGATCTGCTGTAGACGATTTACAGGTATCCCATGGAGTCAAAAAGGATGGTGTAAAGGTGCCAGGTCAGATACTCGTCAATGGGAAAGAAATAATTTTACTTTTTGATCCATCCCATCTCATGAAGTTTTTGAGGAACATGTGGCTCAAAAGGCATCTGGAGTGGTTCCTTGAGGTGAATGGGACATTGAAATCTGTAATAATCCCCTGGGAAGTCTTTGAGCAGTTGCAGCTGGAATGCGAAAAAAAGGGTCATCCAGGAACGTTGATGACATTGACTAAAGAGCATCTGGATCCGCAATACAGAAGAAAGATGAAAGTCAAATTACCAGCTCAACTTATCAGTGACACAAATGCATCTTCTGGATCTACATGCAGCCACTATTCCTCAAGCTAAAGAGGCAGCTAAAGTGGTGCGGGAAATAGATCGGTTGTTTGACCTTATCAATGGACACTAAAGAAGCAAGTACTGGAACCATCAAGGCTGCCCGTCAACCTATGAGTGGTAACTCTTTGCACAAAGAGTCTTTTAAAAAATACCTGGAGATACTACCTAAAGTGCAATTTTTGAAAAAGGATCCAGCCACCAACAAGTACATTCATTGTACTACACCAACTCTGAAGGGTTTTGTGACTACAATTAGAGGGATGGATGCCTAAAGAGAAAGAACCAACAAAGAACTTCCTCCCATAAATCCCAGAGTTGGTCTAACTCAAGATAAGTTGGAAACTACAAATGGTAAATGTAGATGTGATGGAGGACATGATAGAAAGTTGACAGCTGTCAAATTTATAGCAGGTCTGAAAAGATTACTTGTGTACCAGGCGAGTATACCTCCTAGCTCGCATGGCAATGCAGAGGCAGAGGGTCTGAGTGTTCAGGAAAGTGTCAAGTATTTCCTCTCAAGAATACCTGCTAAATGTGGTGCACCTGCTGCACCTCCTGCAGACTTGTTGGCAGCGGCCACAATTGACCTCCATTTAGAAGATGAGGATGATGATGAGGCAGAGGAGGAGAATGATGATGATGAGGAGGAACAGAATCAGGATCTGGGTGACGACCTTCAGCTTGAGTCACGTAATGGAAAGCTGCACTCTGTGTCGCAGGTTTTAAGTGGTTCATCAACTGTGGAAAATCCGAATGCTGATTCCCGCATAGAGCAGCTCCGCCTTCGCTTGGAAAACTATGATGACATCAAAATAGCCCGTGAACTGAGGATGGAATGCATCAAATCTATGAAGTGTCAAACATGTGTTTTTGACATGACTGGTGAAGTAGAAGGATCAGTCTACAGTGAAGTTGAGCGTTTCCAGCCTCACCTAACTGGTGCAGGAGTGCCCAGTAAGCATCTGGTACAGTTTGTAAGAAATGGGATTGATCTTTTTGAAGCAAAATGTGTGATGTATCTTTCCCTCTATAATATCTATGAAAGAGTGAGAAAGCAAGTTCTGGATTGTTTGAATTATGATTGGATAAGCCATTCTGAACACAAGGATGAACTGCAGAAGCTCCTATATGCCAGATTTTCACATTTTCTCGTAAGGAATGCGTGTAAAGTGTTCAATGGCGAATTCAAGAAAAAGGAAAAAGAGGGAAGAGAGAGTAAAACATGTATTGGGAAGGACTCTTCTGTCTTGTAATTCAAGAAAAAGAACAGTGAGCAGAAAAAGGGATGTGGAATGTGAAGACCTGACAGAAGATTTGACAGTCCTGTAAACCCTGTAATATGGTGTAGACTTGTCCGAGTAAAAATCCTTAAAGTTTCAGGTGCGGGTTTGCCCTCAGCAGCCCTTATCAGGCTGCATGGCCTCCTGTGGTCTTCTAATTCTGTTTCTGTTCCAGCCCTGCTCTTTCCAACTGCGATATGTCAAAAACCTCCATTGGTGCAGACAGTCTTGTTAATCCTGAAATATGGTGTTAACTTGTCCTCTATTGGTGCAGACAGTCTTGTCAATCCTGAAATATGGTGTCGACTTGTCGTCTATTGGTGCAGACAGTCCTGTTAATCCTGAAATATGGTGTTGACTTGTCTTGTTTAAAATCCTGAAATATGGTGACGGGTCCTAAAATTTACTGGTCAAGCATTTGCCTTGAAGTCATGTAAATACCTAGGCCCACCTCCCCGTGGTAGGACCTGGGATGAGTTGTGCGGCATCAGTTTGGATATGCTGATCTCACACTCATGCAAACGGGCCAGGTTTTTCATGTGAATCTAATGCCCATTCTCTCTTGATAAGTATTCAAATGGTCATATTCCCTTTTCATTACTTGCTGTATTCCTTCTTATTATTTGGCTTGAATTAGAATGCTCTCTATTTGACATTTCATCATTATCTTTCAATTTCCAGGGACACGCCTATAGTTTGGCTCAAAACAAGGCGAGATTTGACATACTTTAAATCCAAGGTTTGTGCAAGGTAAGTATAGGTGACATTGCTAATCATTATATTTGTATTTAGATGAGGGATTGGTTTTTAATGGATAAATGCACATTTCCAATCATCTTCATATGGTTTCAAACATTATTGGGATAGAAGGAGAGGTATCTCAGAGCATCATCAATCATTTTTGTGGACACATAAAAAATTCATTTCTTGGTTCCCTGTTTGATCTGATTGATTCTATTATATTACATTTTCATTGAGCTCCAAATCAATGAGTAACAGTTTTAGCTCTTAAAATAACAAAAAATGTTTACATTTATGATTACCTTAATATTAACAGCGAGTTCAGTGTAAAGAGAACACATCATTTGGTACCTTCTATGTTTTCTTAAGTGTGCTGTTTGTGTTCCAGATGTCGCAGAATAGAAACAACAATGGGAGACGGGAGCATCAGTTTGTAAGTAGAACTTTAAATATTTGTACTCCTCGTCTCCAATTGCTTCGCTGGAAATTTCAGCCCTTAATTTTAATCGTCTTCTTCATTGTGTTTACAGGATACAGTGAAAAGGCTGAGAGAGGAGGTCGAGGACCTGGCACGGCAAAATAAGAGGATGAAGAGAGAGATGGAGGAGAGGGAGCGCCTGGAGGTGCAGCAGCGGCGGGGACAGCGGGAGTTAAGGCGATCCCAGATAAGCCAATGGTGGGACATCCAAAAGCGAGAGAAGGAAGAGAGGGAGGCCATGCTGAAGACCTGGGAGGAGTGGAAGGCAAAGGAGAAGAGAGAAGAGGAAAGGAAACAAAAGAAGATCCGAGAAGAGAAAATGGAGATGAAGATGAGGAAGATGAAGAAGAAAATTGAAGAGCTGCAAAAAAAGAAGACATGGGTGGGGTGGTTAGGGAACAAATTGTGGGGCGAAAAGAAAGAAGAAGAGGACGACGAAGAGGAAGGGGAACAATTTAAATTTGGGGTTCATTTCGCTTAATTTTTTTTTTTTTTAATTTTTTTGGTGCGGGTTAACTTGACACAGTCTTCTTCATCTTCCTCATCTTCATCTCCATTCCTCCTCTCTCTTCTCCTTTGCCTTCCACCCTCTAAGCCTTGGCTTCCTGGAGAAACTGCTCCCAGGTCTGCAGCATAGCTTCCCTCTCTTCCTTCTGGATGTCACTCCACTTGGTTATCTGGGATCGCCTTAACTGCCCCTCCAAACTCCTTCTCCTCCCTCTCTCTCTCTCTCTCTCTCTCTCCTCCCTCATGGTTTTTCTTCAGTACTGTTTGGGTTTCGTGGTTGGTTTTGCTTTTGGTTTCTTGCATTTCTGAAAAGTTTGAAAAAAGGTTAGTGCTGAATGGCATTCGGTTCTGTCATTTGTGTCTCTTACTTTTTCAATCAGTTGTTGAAGCTTGGCACGTAATTGTTTAATTTGAGTGTCTGAATCAGAATGAGAATCAGAATCGGAGATTTCATATTTCTGTAGCTTTATCTGGAAAAAAAGGGTGAGGTGTGATTTGAATTCAAATTAATTCAATTAAAAAATCAGTGTTTTTTTTTTTTTTTTTTTCTTACCTGCTTTTTTGGTAGTGGTTTTTTTTCAGTGTCAGTGGAGGATGAGTCAGACTGGAGCTTCCGTTTGGTGGTTTTCTTGGTAGTTCGAGCTTGTTGTGGGAGCTCGAACTCAGAATCAGTACCAGATGACTGGTGTTTCATTTTCTGAAAGAAAAAGAGTTAAACAAGGAATGTTGTGTGGAATGTAGGAGAAAAATTTGATGTTGTATTACAGGTTTTTGTTGAGTCTTTTTGTTTGTCAGTGTGTTGGCTGATTTCTGTGATAAAGATTTTTTGACATTTATGAACTTGGAGACTTTGGATGTGCTTGGCTGCAAGTGTTGTTGCTGAAAAGATGTAAAGAATAAAACCTTGATTTGTGAAATGATCTATTCTCTTTTGTCCCTCGCCTAAACCCTGTAATTACACTTTAAAGTGCAAACCGAAAGCCTTATTTATTGCGAGGTCCAAACACACGATTTGCACAATTTTAATACTTCTAAAGTTGAGGATAAAGTCTCTTCAAAGCCAGAGATAATATACAAACATGTTAAAATGTGGCGTGAGGACTGAACAAGATTTCTTAACCTCCAAGTCCCAAATCAAAAGGATTCGATTATATGAACAGGACATTCTTCTTGTTCAAGCTATGCCAGTAAAAGAAGATTTACTTAGTCAAATCTCGAAATAAATTAAGAAACACGTTATACATATTGTTTACATGTAGCAGAAAGCATAGCAGAAGACGCTGTTTGTTTTGTAAATATTTATAACAGTTCTACCAATCTGAAAGTGCATTTCCTGGCATTAATTTATTATTATTCTTTCCCGGTAATATGAGTCAAATAATACTCTAATTTCACTTTTATGCTATTTTCGTGAATTATATTTGATCTAGAACAATAAAGAGATGATTTTTAAAATCTCCCTCTTTCATGAGACGTTTTCGTTACTGTTTCTCTTCGGTAAGCCCTCACCGTCCTCCAGTTTTCAAAAAGTGGTGGGGGAGGTGGTCACGAACCGTGATCGCTATAAGGCCGGGAGTTTCCTAGCACTGGCATCTGTACGCATCAACGACGACCCGGCGACCACCAGGACTACCTACGGACTACTCTAAGACTACGGACGTAATATCATTTAGGTATTTTACAGTGGAAAATAAACTTTTTGAATACTGCCACCCTGTGTCTCAATCCGAATCCCAATGGTACCTAACACGGGCATAACAGTGGCGACGAGGAACGAGAAACGAACTCACGCGACTGTGGGGAGTTTACCACACAGCCAGATTCGGCAGGGAACACAAACAGCCTGTGGCTAGTTTGATGTTGTTTATGTCCAGGTGACCAGGCAGAGTGACCGACAGAGTGCCAATTTTGTATTTGAATCGCGAGCGACTTGTCTTCTACTGTAAACAAGCCGGACACCTTGATTTCCCACAAAGAGAGGAATGTGTACCGGACACAAAGCAGGGCAGACAACGCGGTAGTGAGAGAGAACGCAAATGTAAACAAACCGGCGAGCCAGCCACCCCGTCCGGAGTGCACAAGCCACGGACAAGACGCGAAGCGTATTAAACCGCGCGTCCACAAACAACGCAGAGTAGTAACCACGTTGACTAGACGGGAACGGCGCGGAGGGTTTAACCACACGCCGCACCTCCGTGCTAGGGGGGCAACATGGCCGATAATAAGAGATTCCGGTTCGACACATTCGAACCCGGAAAGGAAAGGTGGGCTAACTATGAAGCCCGCCTCCGGTTCTCGCTACAGGCGCAGGGATTCCAGAATGGTCGCAGTAAAGAAGCGTTCATTCCAATTTGTTCCGGAGAAGTGTACGAGGCCATAGCGAGCGCTATTTACCCGGCAAATGTAGGGCACCGCAGCTTGAGTGGCAGCTCAGCTGTCTGGCGCCCCATTGTTGCCTTCCGCCTCAGTATTCGGTATAACCTTTTGCTACCCACACCACTCTCCGCTAGCAATTCTCATGGGCTAGGTTATCAATTAGAAATAGGTTAAAATCTTGAGCCTGGCGCTAACAAAGCAGGGCCTCCTTGGACCGGAACTGGTTAGGCTTGGGTAGATTAGGTTTGAGCAGTATTGAATACGGTAAAGAATTCCACAATGAGTAGGGTAAGTTGGAATAGGCTAGGTTAGAGTAGGCTAGGTCAGGATGGAGTGGGGTAGGTAAGGTCCCGGGTGAAAGCACTTATATATAAATTATATATACATTATATAGAAGTATATATACATTATATGTAGTGATATAACATTATATATATTGTATATATAGTAATATATCGCCCTATATATGATTATATAGAAGGTGATATATAGCAATATATGATTATATAGAAGGTGATATATAGCAATATATGATTATATAGAAGGTGATATATAGCAATATATGATTATATAGAGGGTCATATATAGCAATATATGACTATATAGAGGGTCACATATAGCAATATATGACTATATAGAGGGTCACATATAGCAATATATGACTATATAGAGGTGATATATAGTTATATGTGATGACTTAGGGCAACATGCACACATATATATAATCATATATTATTGTATATACCTTATATATATACATATATAGTTCTTCATAGTTAGATATATAATGTTGAGTACTGTATATATATAGTACATATAGCTATTTGTTTGCTATTTAGGGATTAGAGAGGGGATTTGGTGTGGATGGTCCCCAAAGCAACAACTTTGCCCTCCTTGTGATATGTAGAAATCCCAAAATAACAGGAAATTGCCTGTTGTTAGTGATATGGTCTGGAGCCCTCTGCTTCTTTGAAAAATAGATATACAAGAGAAATGGTGAGTATTAAATTGAAATTATCATAGAATTGTGGAAGTGGATAGTGCAACAGCCTGCTCATATTTTTCGATTTGTGTGTTGCTGGGAGCACATGACCATTGACTTACTTTTAATGGATGGATCGCGTATGGAAAGTTATCAGAGCAGATAATTTTGTTAAATGTTTTAATGATATCCCATTTTCCACTGATTCAGGGTATATTAAGAAAAATCATGTAGGTAATTCATCACTTTATTACTGTTGTAGCTTTGGGTTGTGGGAGATGATAACTCGGATTGAAACGCTGAAACTCGAACTGGCGGAAGGTAACCATGGAGTCAGGGTGAAAAACTTCGACTAATGAAAAATAACAGACGGGTGAATATAAATGCAAATTATTTTCAAACACAACAAAAATAATTGATTAAGAGTACAGCATAAGTGCTGAAAGCACAATTTTCCAATTACAAGGGAAAACAACTTAAGTACAGTCAACAGTATGAACGATAATGGTACATTGATGAACATGATTCTCACAGCTAAAAAATGTTATGAGATGATACAAGCGGATGATTGATGGATGATTAGCAAGGTTCTTTTTAAAAAATGGTTCAGTAGGTGCACATGACAATTAACTTGAGATGGTGAAAAAGAACATTTTTTCCTACCCAAGACCAGCAAAAGTTACAATTACTTTTCCTGTAACACAAGTTTACATTACTTGCTGGTATAAATTAGGACGTCTGAACAAATAGCTTCCTACTCTACCAACCTTCTCCAAATGCTTACTGATAGTAGCTACTTCAAATATTGTCACATCTTCAGATAATTCAAATCTCACTGGTATAATATGTACAATCGACCTCCGAGTCTCACGGTGAAAGAAAATATTTAAGTTGTCTATTTCATAAGTTTTCAGACAAACAAGCAATTTATCTTGGAGTTTAGCAAAATATTTAATTGTTCCATACTTTACTTCACCATTTACTTTCCACAGAACATGGAAATTTTCTGACCTCAGCTTCTTGTAAGTTTCCGAGGTGTACACAGTATACCCTATTTTAGCTCTGGCAAAGAAATAGGGTGTTTTCCCAGAAAAATATTCTAATTCATCAGGAGTTAGATGAACATTACTGGGTTTCCTAAAACCTCACCATTACAGAAAGAACTTACAAACAATGCATGACCATCTTTACCTATGTTTGTCAACATTTGAATTCCCTGGGCTACCGAAATGTTTGAAACAATTTCTTCACTAACATTGTTTGTACCATGAGTGGCATCTGCAATGATCCCGTTCAAGTTTTCAAAGGAAAACGCACTTGTTGCAAATAGCGGGCCATAGCGTCTGACACATAATCCTAAGTGGCACAGCTGGTGAATGTAGTATGTCACTTTCCTTTCAGTATACAATTCCGGAAACTGGCAAACAAATAATTTTAACAAAAGCTCTGCTTCATCAATATCATTTTCTGAAATACTTCCCTTCAGAAGCAAATAGATACCCTTTACAAGCAGCAAATAATGGTTAAAATATTGTTCAGGGAGTCTGTTGTGAAGCACAGGAACTGATTCAAATAATAGAAAATAGTAGAAATCTGACGCTTTCCAGAATTTTAAAGATTTCAGTGCTCTTGTGAGACGGTGGATAAAATCTGGATGAGGAACATTGGACAAGAATCTGTCAATGTCTGGGATTTGCCGTTTAATGCTCCAGTTCTCATCTGCCACTGTCCAAATGTTTAGCAAGTGCTTTTCCACACCCAGAAGCACACCATGCATATACTCAGGTATGAAACAAACAGAAATGTCCAAAGAGGGGATTAGGCTCAGAACAGATGGACCTTTCACACCTTTGACAATTGTGTCCCGTTCCTGAGCTTCAATTGCTTGGTTGAGCATGGTCAATTTGTTGCGTAAAACAGGATTCTCAACATAAGGGTACACTCTTATCCTTCTCAAACCTGGTACTCTAGCAGTTAACACAGTTTTCACTTCGCACATGTTACAGCCATACTTCCCATTGAAATATAGTACATTTTGAGCCTTTGCTCTTGCAGGTGCATCTGCTATGATCACAGGGACCTTGACACAACTACTGTGAATCTCGGAAGACTGGGGATGTGACCACACTACTCCCTGCGTGTCAAGCTGTGCAATTCTCTCAGAGAATGGTCGAAGGAGAGTATTCATGTTTGGCTTCACTTTGTCATACCACAAAGCAGCAACAAAAATAAACGATTCTCTAACATGTGTAGGCACTTCGAGGGGAGCACACAAAACTAGCCACAATTCCTTATCAGTGGTTTTCCTAACTTTAACACCATCAAAATTTAATGCCAAATTGACAACATATTTTCCTCTGTTAGTATTTAAAGCTCTATACACACTCCCATCTCTGACATCTTTGTAAGTGGTGTGAGGACTGGCATTGTCTTTATCAGTCTCATCCATTGCAGATGCCAAATTTCTGCATTCAAACAGATATTTAAGACTAGTGCCAATGTCGAAGTTATAGAAATGACCTATGTCAGAAGGAAGATCTACACATACATTACAACCATTGTACATTTCAGTACCAATATAGTTTGAGCAATGTCTACAATAATAATGAGCAACGGCAAGAACAGGAGGTGCTAGGTTTTTAACATAAGTCAGAATTTTATAGGAGCTACTTGGTAAATTATGATTTTTAGGCAACAGTTTACAAATTGTACTAATACTCCTTTGCAAACCAGCTTTAGAATCCAGGTTCTCTAAATACAGTTTCAGTACATTGAGAATTGCTTCATTAACTGTAACATTAGTATGTCCATGCAATTTCACATTATTAAACTGAATTGCCTCTGCAATTTTCAATCGATGTTTAACATGAGAATCCTCCTCATGAGAGCTAGACTGTAAACTCTGCAATTCTTCGTCACAATCCACACAATCGTCACCATGACAGCTACTCTGTGAACTCTGCAACTCTTCATCATAATCTTGAGCAGAGCCAGGATCATCCAATGAATCATTCAGTACTTCACCATCCAAGACAGCAGTATTTACATCCAGAGCCAAATTGCACATAGAAGACACATCTAAAGGGCAGATAATCACATGACATAATCAAACACTTTATGGCTTCTAAAATAAACTAATGAAAACAATTAAAAGTTACGTTTACCTGAAATAACAGATGTCTCATTTTCAGTTGTCTCATTTGCAGCAGTATTGATGCAGAATTCATCAGCCTGAAAATGCATTTAATGATCACAAACAGAACAAAGCTTGACAAACATGTAGGGAAGCAAAAGAACAAGGACGTAAAAATTTAGGTAAGAGAAAGAATAAGGATGTAAAATATACTTATAAAAAACACAATTTTTGAATTAAAAATAAATAAATTACAAACCTTGCTTAGGTTTTCTTGAAGCCATAAATGCTCAGTCACTACACTGGCATTTATACTTGTAATGTCATCAACATTGAATTCCCTTTGATGGTCAGTATCACTTTGAAGAGATTGGCTGGATTCAAATGAGTTAACCAATTGCTCACTGCCATATGTTGGTTGGTTTGAAAAAGATAAATCATCATCTTTCTTTAACATTGCAACAAATTGAAGGTCAGAAAAACTGGTTATGGAGGAATTAAAATTAAGTAAATGCTGGAAAAGAAAGCAGAATTTTTTTTTATGGAGACACACTTGTAGATTTGTCAAGGTGAATGTCATCAACATGTACCATACCTTGTTTGGTGAAGATTTATCTACAACTTTCATTATTGAGGAATTAAGCTTATCAACACTGTCTTCAGTGAAAGCTTCACTTATTGGAGGAGGTACAGCTGCAAGTGAATTAAACGACACATGCTTGAAAGAAAAGGAACAGAACACATTAGAACATTGGGAGAAAATGTTAGTATGCAAACTACACACACAAACTTCAACTGGAGTAGCGTACCTGGTTCTGAGAGGTTTCATCCACAGCTTTTGCAATACTAGCATTAAGTTCATCAACGCTGTCTTGGTTTGAAGAAGTGTTATAATCCGATGTAGTGTCCAAGTTATCAAGTGAATGCTAGAACCAAAGACGAGCAGAACAAAATACATCATACATCAGTTCAGACATATACATGCACAGAGAATAAACATGTTAACAAAAGTAACGCACTCACTCCCATGCAATTAAATATGCATACCTCCTGAAATAGTTGAAGGTCGATATTTCCATCAGGAGATTCAGGATTTTCTTCCAGCTCAGACAGAGACTGGCTAAAGTCCAACTGCAAAGTAAAATGAAAAATATTTAGTAACAAAACAATTTTAACAAGGAATTAATTTCTGGCAGCTTGGCTGTGGGTAAAATCACACTGACCTTCCTGCTCATTTTTTGAGTGTCATGATTGGGTGCAACTTTGGTAAAAATATCAACTACCCTTCTCTCAGGACTGTAATCTTCACACTCAAAAGAAAATGAACCAGATGACTCATACTGCTTTGAAATTGGAGATTCAGAAACATTTGGAAATGAACCATCTTTAAAAGGGGTGCTCCACTTGCTGCTTAATGACTGCGAATCTGATACAAAAAGAAATTCAAGAGAGTTGAATTTAATGCTCACAAATGATGGATGATCACAGTGAAATGAGCTGTGCAGTGCACACTTACCACAAACATACGTGCTTGCAATAAAAGACGTATCATCAGTCATCTGGAAATTTAAAAAAAAAAAAACTAAAAACAGTGAACACATTATTTGATACAGCCTGGACTAATTAAAATTAATATAATGTATTATACTGAATGGATTTGAAACATGAGGGTAAGGGAGAACATTGAGGGAAAGTATCAGTATATAAACTTCACACAAACTTCCACTGGAGTATCCTACCTGGTTCTGAGAAGTTTCATCAACAACTTTTGATATACTGTCATTCAATTTATCAATACTGTCATCATGAGAAGACACTGAAGATGACTGGTTGCAGGAGAGAAACAGAAACAACGGATTAGAACATTCAAACAAAATATCGACATTCAAAGAGGCACTTTTAGAAGGATGATACCATATTTCACAATTATGCCTAATGGTAATAAAATGTAGGCCTCATAAATAATGTACCACCAATAGGGGTAACTTGGAAGAAATTTGGCGAACTTGAGACACTCCTGTACTATAAAATTTTCAAGAAATACACTATGGTGACGGCATACCTTCTCTTGCAGTTGAAGGTCAAAATCTTCATCAACACTTTCACGACTTTGATTAGCTGCATCTGCACCAGGCATCTGACCTGCCTGCAAATGAATTAAATGAAGAGCCCGCAACCAGATTACTTCAAAATTCCAGAGGTAGAAACTAGATTGCGGACCTGAATACTCACTAGCAATAGTCTCTTCCTCGGAGAAGCCATACTGCGAAGAATTATTGTCTCTTCAAAATGAATTTGAACAGCTGTCAACACAGAAAAGGGGTTAAGGTTACAACAAATAATTCAAGTGTACTGAACTTACATAACGTAACACACTCTTCACCACGATGTGACGAGTAATTGGCAGCGAAAAGCGGAAGAGTAAAGGAAAGCAAACCAGGAATTCAATCAGACAAATTATTTCGCGTTCTGGAGATAAAAGTAAACAATAAGTGAAGGCATGTCGCGGCGATGCATTTCGACATCAGGAAAAAAAACGCGAGGTTGGGGCGATACTCACTTGACTGCGATGAGAATGTAATTAAGAATCCAGCCTTCTTTTAAATTATCAATCGGCCAGGCATTTCTCGCCTTCATTCAAACCCAAATTCGGCGGATGTTAAAGAGAGTCGGCAGCCATCATATCGTTGAGTAACACTTATCTACGACGTCTGCAGGTTATTGGCAGTTTCGATATTTGGTCAACATTGGAATAGAAATTTAAACGAAAAGAATATAAACGAACCTTAGGTTTAAAAATTAGTGTTTTGACACGGCAAACGTTAACAAGATCGAACAAAACGGACCACGTCACAGTTAGTGTTGTGTTTTGTTCAGCAGTTGGCAACAGCTTCGTGTATCTTCGACTTTGCTTACTCAACGGCCACCAGCCATCAAGAACAGGGCGTTGGGCGTTTCAAACGGAATCTCTACTTCGGCTCCGCTCCTGTGTTGACGTTGGTCGAGTCCGTGCTTGGTATATCCAAAATGTGGTATCACCTCTTTACGGAGAAAGATAACTCACACGCTCTTATTGAATCCTGCGATCTGATCAGTGTTGACGAGACAACAGTGGCCCGTGGCCAACTCCTGAAGTATTTCTACAGGAAACACCCGTGGGTCGGGCAGGTGGTTGACTACAACGGTAAGTCGTTAACGTCATGAAGCATACCGAGCATTAAGCAAGATCTCCAGTTTCTGTACCGTGTGGAAAGCGTGTCATGAAAGTGCTCGTGTAATGTAATCCTAATTTCGTTCCTTCGAGTCTCAGTAAGTGGTGCTTGGGGGTTAGTCGTCATTTCTGTTCTGCGACCGTTACAAGATACGCTACGCTACAATACAAGTCTTTGTAATGTTGTACAAAGCGGATTACCACAGCATCAGGCGATAACATTTGGATGTAATTTTAGCTTCGCTTCATTTTGTTAATTCCATTCCCATACCCGAGTTCAGTTTCGCCTGTCAACCTTATGGGACTGCTTCGTCCAAATCGTGGGAACAGAGACGGTTTAGATAACATTTCTGGCTATTTCAGATAGCGTGTGCCTAGAAATAACTTGCTCCTCGCTATGCTGGCACCAGTTCCGTTCCACGAATTTACGACAATCAGCTAATGTTTTCACAGCATTTGCAATTTTAAAGCTGTCAAGGTGGAGGGAAGGACCACTTAACTGTGTTATGTATGTGTAGCTCTGGCTTTTTGCGTCTGTGTGTGGTCGGAATGTGTCCCAATTCTATTTTAATTAAGGACAAATCTTGTCTTATTTTGTGTGTCTTGTTGGCAGTGGTTATGGTTATGTTTGCATTAATATTGCGTTTGTTTTCTTGTTGCTTGCAGTGAACAGAGACGTTCTGAACAGCAATCTCAACAAACTAGCACATGAGCTGAAAAGAATGTCGAAAGTACAGAAGACTTGTGTGCCGGCTACTGAGGTGCTAGGGAAAAGAAAGTCCAGTGTCCCAGATAAATTTGAGGCTGGTGAAACGCAGCACAAAGGGGCGTCCAAGCTGCCAAAACTGTCAGAGGTAAGTAAAATTGTGTGCATAGCAAAGTGTAAATGGCAGTAATAATTTGGTGGTACTACTTATGTAGTATTCATCAACAAGCTTTTTGCTTTTATAATTTGTGACCGACTTTTATAGGGAGAGCTGAAAAGGCAACGGATCAAACAGATGAATGTGAAAGCCTCTCAAAGGAAATCGAACTCAAAGATTTTGGAGCAGCTGGGGCAGCAAGAAAAGAAGGATCCTGACTTCATCCCGGATTGTAATAATGATGGTGTTGTTGATAATAGTTCTGATGCTGAGTCCATCACCTCAGCTTCAGAAATATTGAGAAGTTCTCAACTGGTCAGTACCTTTGCATGGTTCAGTTCTATTAAAGAAATGCAGTGCAGTGTTTACAGTGTGGTGTTTGTTATTTCAGAAGCAATCTGAACGCCGAGCTCTGGTGAGCGGTATCAGAGCTCTGCCCCTACACTCGTCTACTCCCAAACCGCTTCCAAGTCCCTCAAAGGAGGAATTAAAGAGGGAACTCCAGGAAATGCGCATTAAATTGCAACTTGTATATGATGCCCATGGTTAGTATTCTTGCTGCCACACATGTTCATGTTATAAAAAGAGATTCTTTTAAAATCTTTGCCCATTTTTATGATAACTTCAGGTGGTCTTTTAATCATTTCATTTTTTGGGGTTTGCAATATTGAAGTTTATTTAACTCTGCAATTGCTTTAAGTTATTCTCTTTTTCCCCAGTTGAAACAAGCGAGGATGAATCTTCTATGCCTGGGGGAAGTAAGCCTTCAACCAGCAAGATTCTTTCAAAAGCATGTACCAAAGGTAAATTTTACCTTCCTTCATTGAATCTCAAATTATTCTTTTCTCGCTACATGGCATTCTCTGCTTTATTTTAAGAATTGCTGTTACCAAATGTATGCAATTTCAGTGACTTTCTTATTTTGTAGGCAAGGATCTGTGCAAAACAGCTTTGATTAACCCTGAAGTTCTTCCAAGTGGTAATTTTAATTTCTTCTATTTCTTTTGTCTTCAAGTTTTGTTTCCATAGCAGTTTTAGCTTCTTAGATAGAAGTGAAACACACTGTTTTCATTGTTACCAATCATACATTCATGGTGACTTATTATTCTTCAGGCAATGATGACCCCATACATGAAGCTGAGTCAAATGATGGTGAAGATAGCAAGTCACTAAATGGTAAAGTGCTTAGTTTTGAGTCTGTTGCTGATTTAAATGATGGTGAAGATAGCAAGTCACTAAATGGTAACGTGCTTAGTTTTGAGTCTGTTGCTTTGTGAGTTTAAGTCTTCTGTACTTATTTCTCTTTTGCTCCCCCAGAAGACGTACTTGATGTGGAGGAAGGTGGGAATGAAATTTCCAGTCTGGCTCAGAGCAATAACACTACAGATAAAACCTGCATTAAGGAAATGAAACATGAACAGCTCATTGGGAGTGGTGAAGTAAGTGTATGGGTGGGGTTTTTGGTGTTGCCAACTGCTTTTGAACGAAGTGTCATTTTGCTCTGTGTTTTATGTTGCAGGACATGCGACACATAGGCAAGGGAGTCTATTGCAAGAAAATTATCCTTGATCATGCCCTCAAAGCTGCAAATATTGCATGCTTTGTGAGAAGATGTTTAACAGGTGTGTATAAATTGGAAGCCATATGTAAATGCACACTCTCTGGTCAGCCATGGAGAGCTGGAGGGAAGCAGGATGGACTTGTGGTAGAAGCACTCTTCTTGGATGCACTCCATGTCATCATTGGTCAGTAAAAAAAATAATCTCATTTATCCTTATGTCAAGTCAGTTCAATATGTGTTATGTCATTTGGATCACCCATTTCTTGCTTTCAGCATATGGAAATATCTTAGTGGAAAAGAAGAAGAAAAGCTGGAAGTCAACTACGTTTAGTAAAATTAGTGCTCAGCTCTCTCAAAGACTGGGTGAGATCAAGCGTTTGAAGAAAGCAGGGAAGCTGGTAGAGGGTCGAGACTATTGATTATTTCTTTTGTTTTTTGAATGACCTTTCAAATGTTTGATTTCATTTAATGTGTTGACATTTAATTGCATTCATTTCCCCTAATTTTAAATGTTTCCTGTTATGTACCATTGAAATATGATTGAAGCTTTGTTCTTTTATTGTTTGGACAGTGCTAATTCCATTTATTGACACAGCTTTAGTTTTATGTACATATTGATGTGTAGGTGTCTTTGTTTTGTTTTTGAAACCTTTTTTTCATATAAATAGGTAGTGTTGAAGGAGCTTTCTTTCTTTCTTTTTAAAAAAAAGAAACTTTGAGACTGTTTGTTCTGCATTCTTAATAAATGCTTATTGATTTTACTTCAAACATTCACTTCGTTTCTGACTGTCCCATGCACTCAGAAACTGGTCTACATATCCATCCACACATATCTTTGATACAAGTTAACCAATTGAAAGCTGCCAGTGTGTTTTGATATATGAAGTTATATATAATCATGTACAAGATTATATATCCTTGAATGAGTTGCAATATATAAATTATATATAATCCTATATGCATATATATATTATTGTGTCGTGGTGTTGGGGCGTTCAGGGGAAAATCAGGAGAGCAAGAAGTCAGGTAGCGTTGACTGTATTCCAGTTTTGTGTGTATCCAGAACAGCTAACAACCAACGGTTGTCATGGTACTATCATGGCAAGGTGCGCATGCGTGTAGGGTTCAGGAGAGGGTACAGAAGTAATACCAACTTCACAACATTACTCCCTCTTTTTAAAACGTTCTCGAACGAGCCTCTGACACTACAACATACAACGGAATCAATAAGACCAAATAAAGTGATTCCCTTTTGGGTAAATGTACAGGGGAGTTTCACCTGACAAATCAGCCGCATTTGATCTATTAATTCCATTTCCAACCAATTGAAAACGCCTGAAACGAAGTGTCCTCATTTGAGCAAAGGTTCAGGGTACTTTGAGACCTGACCAACATCCGTATTTCAGACATTTCAAATTGATCGATCTGAAACTAGATTGATACGCCACGATGCAGTGACCCCTTTTGGGCAAGAAACAGGAACCTTTGACCTGTTTAATCATCCACAACTTGACACACCAATTTACTTCAGTGCACCGAAGATTCTCTGAAGCTCTGAGTTGATTTCGGCTTTGCAACACTTGCGAAACTCAGTCTTGACGTCACAAACTACTCCGGCGTGTCGTATCGCAGAAACGGAAACGGCGTCCGACATTCCTGGAAACAACAGAAGATTTTCTCGGCCAGAAACAATTTGTTTTGCGTAAGTTTATTACCACTTTACTGTTAACTCCTGTGGTGACTAGTGCGAACCTAGCTAGCTGACCTAACCTCACCACTGCAGTTTAAGACTGCTTACTTCTACACATCCTTAACCCTTGAAAAGGTTTGTACCACTTAACTTTTATGAATATGCATCTGCTCGTCGTACTCTTGCCAAAGCTTGGGTTGTCATGTCGCTGATCAGTGCGAAAACTCAAAACAAGTACTCGTTCCTTGCATTGGAGTTGGTGAGGGCACGGACACCGGCTGCATCATCTGGAGTCCCATCTCTGCTGCGTGCCACTCTCATAAGGATCCATGAAACTGCAAAGAAGCTGTACAGCTAAATCTTGAGGAGAGTCCGACAAGCCGTGTTTCCCAGAAGTTGACTCCGGACTCCCTGGTCCTTCTTCTGAAAAGTGACGAAAATGTTAACGAACGATCCAAAATGGTTGGTGTGCATGCACTCACGATCATCAGGTGGGTGAAACGTGAACTGTGAGGTTAATGTGCTAGCTGAAATTGATTTGAAACTAATGTTTATGATGTTCACAGCAACTGGAGAAAAAGAAACTAGAAGGAAAAGGAAACATGGAACAATTTATTTTCAGAAACAAAATAGGTTATACTTGAGCAAACGATTAGTTAAAATTGAGCATTGGTATACAATAGGAACAGCAGAGGCTGTAAAAACAACAGGTCACAAGTAAGTCAATCACGATTTAAAAACAATCCTTAAGATTGACAAGATTAACAAAGCACTATTTACAAAATCAAAATCATCTCCTTGTGTGCCACAGAGCAAAGTTATTCGGATTCTGTGGGCACGACTTATTGATATGTCCAGAGCGCTTGCAGCGATTACACCTCTTCTTATGAATTGGCTTCTTGGTCTGGACAACTTGGGGTGCAGGGTCTCCCTTCCCCTTCAGCAACTGGGCAGTTCTTCGATAGACCACTGCCTGTACCACGGCCAACTTTTCAGGTACTTTCTGAGCTGACTTCGTAGGTTTCTTCTTTTGACGCTGGCTAATGGTGCCCGACTTTTTGTGTTGCAGCTCCTTTTCTCTCTGGGCGACAATCTGCCGAATTTTCATACGGAGATCCTCCTTTTCTCCAGGAGTGAGCCTAACCTCTCTGGGCACTGAATTCACGGCTGGTGAAACCACAGATATTGTGGACTTCAGAGAAGGCAACGGGGGTGGTGTCACCTTGTAACGCCGATCTGGTGGCATCTTGATGGAGCAGCAAATACCAATTCAAAACAGACTCCAGCAAACAGGTTGTTGACGCTGTTGCTATGGAGACTGCAGGACTGTCAGCCAGGCAGCCTGCGCAGGTGTCTGCGGTGTCTGCCAGCTTGCCAGCTTGTCCAGATGCACAATGCGGGTGGTAAAAGGAGCTTCTGCTAATTTAATGGCAGCAACTGTGTCATTTAAAATTTTCATGACAATGTATGGACCTTCCCAGGGAGAGTCCAGCTTAGCAGTTCTTCCTCTAACCCGTTTGGGATTATGAAACCACACCAAATCACCAGCTTTGAAAGGTGACACAGTAGAGTGAAGATCATAGTAAGTTTTCATCCTGTGAGCTGCTTGACTGCTGTGTTCTCTAACTTCTTTGTGAATTTGTTCCAGAACACTACGAAGCCAGTAAGGGTAATACTCCAGGTTGACTTCCACACTGGTACCCACATCTGGTAAACCATTTTGAAGGTCCAATGGAGTTCTCATGGGTGCACCGAAAAGCACTTCATAGGGAGAGAATTTGGTTGAACTATGAGGCATGCTGCGGTATGCTTGACAAATCAGAGGTAAGAGGAGAGGCCAATTCTTCTGATCCTTATCGACCAAAATTCGAATATGCTCTTCCATTGTCCTTATCCACTTTTCCGCTTTTCCATTTGCAGACGGATGTGCCAAAGTGATGTTGCTGTTGCGAATGCCATAGATTTGGCTCACATCTTTCATGACCAACGAAGTGAGACACTTCTCATTGTCTGACAGCAAGGCTATGGGTGAACCAAAAACAGAGAACACATCACGGATCAGGACCTGTGCAATTTCCTCTGATTGTTTGGACTTGATAGGAATGGCACATGGCCAACCTGAGAACGCTTCAACTGCAACGAGAACATAATTGTAACCGTCCGAAGACTTGTGGAGTGGACCGCAGATGTCAATGTGCCACTTCCCATGCAGTACACCTTCTCTGAAGATTTTGAGAGGGAGCTTGGAACGTTTGTGAGACTTGTTCCTGGCACACTTCTCACATTTCAGAACCGCTGCTACCACGTCTTCGTACATACCAGGCCAATAAAAGACCTTCTGGAGAGCCTGGTAGGTCTTCAGAATTCCAAAGTGGTTTCCTGTTGCAGGATTCTCATGGTAGGATTGAACTGACTTTTGAACTCTATTTGCAGGGAGCACCAGCTGATACCTGTCTCGAGTGGAATCGAGAGACGGGTGTTCCAACCTTCTGTACAAGACTCCATTATGAAGTTCAAGGGAATTGAACTGTAGCCAGAGGGACCTTGTTTTTGGCCCTCGACCCACAATCTCCTGGAACTTGGGCCGTACCTTGTCCACTAAGGCTACCATGATGAGCATCAGATCCTCGTCCAAGAGCTGATCTTTTCTGAGCTGCTGTGGTGTCATGTCAGGATCAGGTGTAAGTGTCACCCAATAGGCACTCACAGTCTCGGGATTCATTTCCTTGTCCTGAACTTCTAACTTGGTGCATTTCCTGCAGTCTTTGGAGCACGGCCTTGGTGGACGCCTGGACAGCGCGTCTGCTTCTGCATTCTCTGTGCCCTTGATATACTGGACTTCAAACTTGTATGGTGCCAGCCTCATGAGCCACCTTGCCAGAATCCCTGACGGGTTCTTAAAATTTCTGAGCCACTGGAGAGCCGCATGGTCTGACTTGACGACGAAGGGAGCTCCAGCCAGGAAGGTGTGATAATGCTCAACCCCTTCAACTAAGGCCAGCAACTCTCGATGAGTGACACAGTAATTTCTCTGTGCTGTGTTTAGAATTTTGGACCAATGAGAAAGTAACACCTCCTGACCGTCTTGCTCTTGTTTCAGAACACCACCTAGGCCTGTCAAGCTTGCATCAGTGTACAAGATGAACTTGCCTTTGGTGATGTCTGGGGAACCAAGGACGGGAGCTGAAGCAAGGAGCCTCTTCAACTCGTCGAAGCTTCTCTCACAGTCTTGAGTCCAATTAAAATCATTTTGGTGGTGTAGAAGGGCATAGAGTGGTGCAGCAACAGTAGCCAAATGAGGTACGAACTTGGTGTAATAGTTCACCATGCCAAGCCATGTTCTGACTTCTGCTACTGTCTGCAGCCTGGGCCAGCATGTGATCTTCTTGACCTTCTTGTCTACAGTGCCTATCCCAGCTTGGGACAGCAAATGACCCAAGTATTCCACACATGGTTGAAAGATGAAACACTTTTTGGCCTTCAGGAAGAAACCTGAAGCTCTAATGCGGTTGAACAGGGCTCTCAGTCTGCGAATCATCTCTCTGAACGTGTTTCCAGCAATGCAAATGTCGTCCAAGTAGACTCCGCTGTTGGGACCTACATCATTGTCCAGGTTTGGTGTTTGGGATTTCCTCATGAGACGATCGGTGACCTGCTGGAAAATGCCTGGAGCAGCAGAAAGACCAAAGCTGAGCCTGGTCCACTCCAGTTGGCGAGCAGGAAGACCCAGATCATCAGGCAGGATGACTGCAGTCTTTGGGATGTCATCTTCATGCATCTCAAGGTTATGATAACCGTGAGCAAGGTCGAAGGAATGGTAAATTGGATAACCAGCCAGCTTCTGGATCAGTTCCTGAGTGTTGGGAATTGGAATAGCAGGTACTCGAGTGATGTGGTTTAGAGCCCTGTAGTCAATGCAGACTCTCACTTCACCTGTCTTCTTGGGTACGCACAGGATGGGTGACGCCCAAGCGGACTGACTGGGGCGGACAGCGCCACACTCCAGGTACTTTAGGAAAGTCTCATAGACAGCTTGACGGTAGTGAAGTGGAATAGGTCGAGCTTGGAGTTTGATGGGTGGATGGTCTCCAGTGTCAATCGTGAACTTGACCCAAGGACAGCGACCAAACGTCGTGTTGTCTTTTGCAAAGACGTCGTGGTGAACTCTTAGCAGGTCTTCCACTTCCCTCTTCTGATCAGGAGTCAAGTTAACGCAGCGATTGACAAGATCCTGTAAGTCTTCGGGCAGAGGCTGATCGGACGGAATAGGAGGAAGTCTCGGTGTTTGTTCGTAATCAACCTCAAATTGCAGACTGGAGTCTGGAGTTGGAGTTTCGTTCCGGACAGATAACTCCTTTACAGAGGCGTCTGGAGTTTCTTCTGTGACATTGTCATACTCCACTGGGTTGACCAGGTAAACTTCGGCAATGACTGCATTCTTGGGAACTGTGGTGACTTTGTCCGTGGCATTATGCAACTGAACTTCTACCGGTGCTGTGACACATGGCAGGACACCAGAGAAAACTTCGACATCACGGTCCAGTGTAGGTGTTCCTGGACCTTTCCAAAAATGCGTCGGCCTAGTGAGGATTCCCAGTTTCACTTTATGCAAGGCTCGCTTATCCTCTAGGGACAATGACACATCTACTTTTTCAGAGGTGGACCTTTTTAATCTATTTATGTGCACTTGGGTTCCACTTGTTTCCAGTGTTCGACTGCTGATTTTTGGGAACCCCATATCAGCTTCCAGAGAAGTGCGAACAACTGTATGTGTCAGAGGAGCTAGAGTGACAGCTTGTCCAGCACGTACTTCATAGTACAGACTGCCCACATGGAATGAACCAGCACTGGGAGAATGAACCATGACGAACGGTATTTGGATTGGCCTTGCTAGTGGTCTATCTGGAGCAGACCTTTGGAACACCAGCAGATTTAGCATGGTCTCCACTGTCAGGCCAAAGTAGTAGACGAAATCATTGCCTAGGAGACAGTCGTCTTCTATATCACACTCGTAAGCTGGGAACTTGACTTCTATTTTGCCAAAGTTAAGCGTGACGAGTCTTGGTCCATAGAGCTTGCTCGTCCCAGAATTAACTCCTTTCATTCTTAGTTTGGATTGTTTTCTCGCAGGACCAGGTAAACGACCCCGTTTGAAGACTGTGATTACTGAGCCGGTGTCAACAACACAGTTACTTTCGACGCCATCTGTGACGCTTTGAACCATGGGGCTTCCTGGGGTTGGAAACTGGCTAAAATCACAATCCTCTTCCGCGTCAAGTGGCCTTGAGGTGCTCACATTGGCTGTCGGCTGGACCACCTCAGGGACAGCAGTTAGTGGTTTCCCTGGTTGCGGTTTTGATTCTGGCTCTGGTTTTGCTGAGGAGGATTGCCAGGAGGAGGTTGTGGCGGATTCATGCACTGTTGCCAGAGCTGATTATTGGTTGGTTGGTTTTGTGGCTGGTTGTTCTGCCAAGACATGCCTGCATGATAAAACTGAGGTGGGTACATGGGCACTTGACTTTGTTGGTTCTGCTGGTTGGTTGGGTTGTACCAGCAGTCTCTAGACCAATGTCCTTTGCGTCCACAGGTGTTACAATTTTGGTTGTTGTTACCAGCATTTCCACCGTAACCACCACGGCCACGACCTCGGCCTCTACCGCGGCCACGACCACGGCCTCTGCCTCGACCCTGGCCATAGCCGTTGCCTCCTTGGTCGCCACCATTGCCATTGCCGGTGCCCTGAGTGCCAGACGTCGAAGGCTGCTGTTGCTCTGGGAAGACCATTTGGACCTTGGCCTGAGTTTGGCCCTTGCCCTGAGCCTTCCCACTAGCTGTCAGCTGCGAAAGAAGGGTTTTAAGCACCGAAACTTCCGAAGCAGGATTTTCGGCTTTCTCCTCTCCTTCCTCCCCCTCGACAGGCACAACCTGACGAACACGCTTGGCAGGGGGCTCCTCCAGGATGGTATGCCCTTGGATAGCGGAGTCCAAGGCACTCATGAGATCTGGAAAATGCTGATATGCCAGAGAATCGCGGATCTTGGGGCTGGACAACCCCTTGACGAATCGCTGGATTTTCAACTGTGTGAGGTCACTTTGAGGCATTTGGGGATACGCCAGTGTAGCTCGGGCCTCGACTAAACGGGCAAACTCCTGCAAGGACTGGGTTTCGCCTTGCTTGAGAGTTTGGAACTGATTGAGACGCTCCCAGATGGTGACCTTCTGCCCGTACGTTCGTTCCAGGGCGAGGTTCAACTCAGCGAAAGTGGAGTCTTCACCACGGAGCTGTGGCATACACTGGAGCAGGGAGGTGGCCTTGCCTTCTAGAGCATTGAGAAGCTCGTCTCGCTGCCTATCCAAGTCCCAGTTGTTCCGTCGAGCTACGTTACGGAACTGAACGGCATAGACGTGGTAGTCATACTCGCCGTTGTAATTCTTCAGCTTCATGGGCTTGGGCTTGTCGCACTGGTTGGACGAAACCCTGGTCTCAGCTTGAGACGTGGAAACCCGTGGAGCAACACTGGGCACGTCAGGCATGACAGAAGGCGCCTGAGTGGGGGTGGTAGACGCCCCCGCAAGCCTTTGCTCAATGCGCGATACCATTTGGTCTGCAATGGACTGCAGACGCGTCTCCAAATGGTTTGCTACCGCCAACAGCTCGGGGTATTCGGTTATGTCGAACACTGTGGTAGGAGAGTTAATCGTCTCTTCTGTTGCAGGTGGCACCGTGGAGGACGATGACGATGGTTGCCCCGCAAGATCGGCGAATTGTTCCGCGTCGACCTCAACCACGTCCATTTCCTCGACGTGCCAAACCTGCTGAGGTGTCGTGTGCGAACCTTGACTTGCTACAGAGCCCTGACTTTGACTCCGACGAACGCCTTGTGGTCCTTGGTTGGAACCAGCGACTAACCCCTAGTCTTGCGACCCTTGGTTAGGTTGCTGTCCAGACCCTTGACTCATTCTAGCGAACTACCGGGCCAGTCCTCACTCTGAACAGTCCTTGTTCTGTGTTTATAAAAGAATAAAGTAGTTCTGAAGTGATCTGTGTTGCCTTGTCCTGTTAGGGAATGACCCACTAGGACCTTACAACACTCACTTTAAACAACACTATTTAGCGCGATTTCAGCGCGAATTCCATTTACTTCGCTCACTTCCCCTTCGCGATTTACCGACTGCCACCAAATATTGTGTCGTGGTGTTGGGGCGTTCAGGGGAAAATCAGGAGAGCAAGAAGTCAGGTAGCGTTGACTGTATTCCAGTTTTGTGTGTATCCAGAACAGCTAACAACCAACGGTTGTCATGGTACTATCATGGCAAGGTGCGCATGCGTGTAGGGTTCAGGAGAGGGTACAGAAGTAATACCAACTTCACAACAATATGGACATATGTTATCCTATATATAACCCTATACATAGATATATATAATCATATGTTGCCCTATATATAATATATGTATAACCATATATATAGTTATATATTGCCCTATATATAAAATATATATAACCATATATATAGTTATATATTGTTTCTATATAAATTATATATTAGTGTGCTATACATAAGTTATATATGGAGTACATTTTCACCCGGGGTTAGAAAAGGCTAGTGTTGGTTACGTAAGAGAAGGGTAGGTAAGGTTAGAAAAGGCTAGTGTTGGTTACGTAAGAGGGGGGTAGGTTCAGTTAGAGTTGAGCACCATTGAATACGGCAGAGGAGTTCACAATACCGTGGAAGTAGGTACGTCCAGCGGTGAGGTTGGAAGCGTTGCGTCCCTCGCGCGCCTCAAGACCAGCGCCGGCTGGGCGCCGTGCTGACTGGGTAGCCCTGCAGGGTCCCACACGCCCGGTGACAGCCGCCGGCAGGCCAAGGTAGGTGTACGCCAGGCGTGGAGGGACACAACAGTGGTTCGCGGCGAGCAAAGCCTGTTACGCCACGACGCGGTCTGGCGAACGCCTACCTTGTCTTAGTGTGTATTCGTACACAACTTTTGTGGTACATTTTAAGACATTTTTTTCTTATTTTTTAAACCTGTCAGTTCCTTGTTAATTTCGGTCAGTTTTGGTTTAAACTTCCCTTTAGTTTGTATTAGTACACGTTTCACGTAACTTTTTTTTATTTTTCAACTTTTTGTCAGTTCCTTTTAAGCCCGTCCCGACACGTTTCATTTGAAACGGCAGGAGCCGGGCTTACAGTCAGATGCCGACTGTTTGTTCGTTCGAGCAGACGTGTGTACGCCGACTTATCGTTCACAGAAAAACTTCAAATTTGGAGGAGAAACTCCTTTCTTAACGTAGAATCACGTACGGTGGCAACGATTTTCGATTTATATCGCATTTTTGATTAATGGAAATTTGTTTTTTTGTTTTTTTAAGGGTTAGGGTTGGCCCCTGTGCGCACACCATTACCATCGCGGCGCGCACAGGGACGGGCTCAGGTTAACGATTTTAATCGTAACGAATACATCTGCTATCGGGCACTTCTAGAGAGACTTGAGGCGGGGGGCTGAAGGCCCCCGGAAACGCCGCCGGCAGGCCAAGCTGGCAAAGTCCCCCTGTCGAACCGAGGTGCCAGTGGAGCGCAGCGGAACTGGCACCGAGGTTGACGGAAGGGACGGGCCAGCTTGTTATTTCGAATTTCATTCCTAACATCAGTATGTTTTATAGTACATTTTACGTCAGATTTTGTTTCTCAACTTCTTGTCAGTTCCTTTTTGAGCCCGAGCGGAGCGAGGAGCTATTTGCATCGACTATTCGTCTTTTTATTCTCTTTCTCCCCACGCCCTGAGCAAGGGTCGCTGCTATAGGTAACTCTTGTTGCGTTGGAGTTCGAAACTTGAAACGTCATTTTAACTCACTTTTTGTATCAATTTGAGATCTGTAATTCGTTACAAAAGATTTTGCCGGATTCCGAATTTCAACGATTCATTATTTCCTTTCATTTCATTCCATTTAATTCATGCAAACCCTTGCTTGAATTTCTATTTTCAAATTTTGAATCGTCTACGTTCGTTTTCCATGCGCGATCTTCTTTTGTTAACTTTGGGTACACGAGCTGTGAAATGACGCCAAAAACGACGAGCCTTGACCTGACTCACGCATTTTTAACTCGCTCATTTGGTCGTGACTCATTTTATGGACCAGGATAACTTTCCAAAATCATAACTCTGCGTTAGAGTTATTACTCACGTAAGACTTGTTCGTAACGTTTAAATTTTATCCTAGGATTTAAATTACATCAGTTGTGGTTGCTATGTGAGTACCTTCTGTGTTCTGATTGGCTATCGAGCCGCCGAGTGTGTTTCGCGCATGCGCGAAAAGTTCCCCGCATGCGCGAAAAGTTCCCCGCGACCGTTACGCCTACTTGTCAGACCCCTTTAGCGTCAGTGTGCATCAACAGCTTAGAGACGTCGGTCGGTGCGTCCCGAATATTTACGTCCGCACGTTTGAGTGCTTCATCAATCATCATGTCCCAGGACCGTAAAATGTGGTTGGAGAACGATCAAGTCTTTGTGCCCATCGTGAATGAAAACTGCTGATTATCATTCCGTGGAGACGATTGAACTGGATGCTAAACCTGAACCGGCTTTGGACATGGACGCTTATCCAATTACGCTGCCCTTCAACCAAAAGCGATACACGCGGCATTGGCAGAGAAGTTAAACAAGAGGTACAACCCACCTTTCCCGCCTGAAAATGACACAAGGGCTGGCAAAGAGTTCGAGCGAGAAAACGCGTGCAATGCAGTGCTGGGCTGCTGTTCTGATCTTGACACTCGCTTACGGTCTGAAATACTGGAGGCTGATCGGAAATCCGCCACAGAAAAAATACTGGAGGAGGTTTTGCTGTCTACTGGGACTAGACCAAACACATCACAAGAACAGTCCGTCACGGAGGCAATAGGTCAGAAAAAGACAGGTAATTTGATCTACATAATTCGAGCTACAGGATGGATGCGCGTAGTCCCGCAGTTCGGATGTTTTTCTTTTATATTTGGAAAGTTTGTCACATCCTTTGTTACGTTTTTATGTCACAGTGGCATCAGCAGCATCCGCTGTAATGAATGTCTTCAAAAAAGGCGCCACGCTCTTCCACGACAAGAGGGGGCAAATGTCATGGACCCCGAAGAAAATGCCAAGAGGGACTTTAACAAGGAGGTGGCTATATAGGAGGGTCTTCCTGCTGATCTTACTTTTGACACCTTCATATGGTGGCAGCAGCACAGTGGTTCTCTGCCACTCCTAGCTCGCCTGGCGCGGAAGTGTTTGCCCATTCCAGCCTCAAGTGTGCCCAGCGAGAGACTCTTCAGTACTGGGGGGGGGGGGGGGGGGGGGAATGTAGTGACCGACACACGTACTAGTTTAACGGGGCACAACGCAGAAATGCTTATTTTCTGTGCTGCTAATAAAAAGCATTGTCCCCTCCCTACGTAGTTTTTATTATTGTATTTATTATTCTTTTCGGAAATATTTTCAGATATATTTTCGCCCCATTATCAGAATATACATTTATTTGAATTGCACTGACTTCTAGTTATTCACAATCTGATCGGATCGGTCACTGCACTTTCAAATATTGAGCATTGGTATTGAAATATAGGAACCGCCCAGGCCTAGTCAGAACGGGCGTCGGCGGCAGTGGCAGCAGGTGGCAACTCGGCTAGGCGGGCTGATACCAACTTCCCCCGAGTCCGAGCGGAAGGCCCGCGGTGCAATCGGTCTGCACTCGCGTCTTCCTACATCTCCATGGCTAGAAGAGGTCCATTATGAAATATATTATTCATTTGAAGCATTCTGGTCAATACCCCGCGCTCGAGCGAGAAAAACCAACAAACGCCAAAAGTAATTAGCATCAGACACCTAAAGGAATGGAAAGTATTTTCGAAAGTGTCAGTTTAACCGAGAGCATAATTTGCAAACAGTCTCTTAGCTGCTAAGAGTTACTTGTTCTCACAAGTTTCTTCACTGTTCTGTTTTTTCTCCCTGTTTGTTGAGGAAAAATTTAGAGAGGTTTGTTGCCTAAGCTTTCATATTAATGGACTTTTTCAGGAAAATGGATAAAGGAAGTGGACCACGTCGTTCCACACAATGAAGAGAGAGAAAACGGAAGAGAGTCGAAGAATTTAAGGTCTGTAATGACCCTGCTTGTGTATACCACGAAAACCAAGATGATCATTGTCCCTGCATTAGCATCGTCAACCAGAGGATGTGGAATGCCAGTGCGCTTTCCACATGGATGGTTCTTCGTATGATGTGATTTCAGAAACTCTCAGTTTAGCTGTGAACGCGGACTTCACCCTGGGTGTGCTACAGCTGCAGCCGCCCACAATAGAGGATTCCGCCGCAGATCACGTTGAGCAGCCCACAGTAGGGGATTCCGCCTCAGATCCCGCAGATCCTGCTGAGCGACGCCTACCGTCCCGAGACGCAGGGGAAGAATCGGGTAAGTTGCCTAACCATACTTCATGCTGTTTTTATACTTCTGCATTCCTATTTGAACTTCACGCTGTTTCCAGACCCCTCTCCGAATCTGCGCCAGCGCCGTATCAGCGCCCGCATAGAGGTGGTGCCTGCAGCCCCTGCGCGTAGTGGGCGAGGGAGCCCACGGGGAGCCGGGGTACCCGAGGAGCGCCTTGTCAGAGGGGCATCGGCAGGCGTCCGGGTCGCCCTCCCGGTTGTGGCGGGGGGGGGGGGGGGGGGGGTGCACTGCCGATGGTGAAGAGCCGAACGACTTACCCGAATTCTTCCTCGATGACGAGGGTGTCAGGACACGCTGACAGCAGCAGCAGGTGGTTCAAGAGCAGGTGATCGCAGCTGCAGCTGCAGTAGAGGTTGATGCCCCACTAGGATGGGTCGATTCCGGACTTTTTTCGATTCGAGATTTCTAATAGTACGGAAAAGTTGCCTTAGTACTTCCTGATTCCAATGCAATTTTTCGTTTTGAGATCGGACTGCATCTTCAACCCCAACTCGGGCCTTGAAATTTCAGAAATTTGCCTAAAATCGTGAAATTGCCTACCCAGCGCATGAAATACGCCTCTCATGGGAAAATGTATAAAACAAAAGTTGTTTGTCGCGTCATTAGCTACCGAAATGGTAATCATGATCATGGCCGTAGGACGAACCGTTCCCGACATACGAGCGAAAAGGCGGCGCGCCGCAGCGCAAGGTGAGAATAGTTGCAGCTCTAAGCTAACCTGTTTTGGTTACCCAGAACCCACCACGTGGAGGTGGCTGCACTTCGGGTTCCTCCCAAGCCAAACCCAACCAACCAACCATATGTCAGGCTTGTTTTAGTCTGAATCTGTATCAAATTTATTGATAAAATCAGATTTTGTACTAAACTTTGGCAGTTGTTGCCTAGATTTCAGTGTAGAGCGTATAAAACGATCACGAGACTAGGGGCCAATAACTTTAGAAGATGCCTCTGTCACCAGTTTGACGGTTCTCTCGACTGCCACGGTGTGAGAGGGGAGTTCACTAGATTTCCATATCTCTGCAGTGTCTCCCGTCAACCCTTTTATGAGCTCTTCGTTAGAAACTGAACGAAGAACTGGTGGAACAGTAAAGGTAATAGTCTTCCAGTTAATCATATCGTAATAATTATTAGCTTTGAAATTCAGCTTTGGCACTTTATTAGGTCTAACCCATCCATTTACAGTTTCAGTCTCTGCTTCTCTGGCTGCCAGAAGACGGTCAACTTTCTGACTTCTACCCGTTCGTCAGTCATTATACTAAGGAGAATGTTTTCTGGAAGAGCAAAGAAAGCATTCTGTTGAATGGATGAATCGACAACCTTGCGCAGTTTAGCAGGTAAGTATCTCGACCTTTGGATTGCAGCAAAGAGATGGCGCGAGCCATCTTTGACTGATCTGTGGAATCTTATTGAGAACCACAAAGGTGAGTAAACTGTAAGTATGTACTTGACCAAAATCTTTATTTCCTTTGTTGGTTTGTCTGTAGAAATGTATGATATCAGAATTATGTTTGCACAGGTGAGCCAGCGCGATTTGCACATGTTACCTGGATGCATCAACGCCAAGTCTGAAGAGCATTGACCGGAAATAACAGCTTCTGATATTTTGTAGTGGTAAGCTTGGTCTGTGTTTGAAAATCGCAAACGTAATAGTGCGGAAAAGTTGCCTCATGGCATCAGGATCTTGGAACCATTTTTTTTTTGTTTGGTCAACATCTTCCGTCTCCGCAACGCGTTCAAAATTTCGAAAATTCGAACAAAATCGATGGTTTTTCCAAAAATTCTTAAAAAATTAGTCGTTCGTTCAAATTTGGTTCTTATCAATTAAATGGGCTTATCTTATCGTCTTTTATTGATTTTGGATGTTTGGTACACCCCTAACCTAACCTGGTCACACGGTATCCCTGAAACGACCCAAATTCCAAGGCTTCATAAAGAAGTGAAATGCATGTGCAGCTCTTGGCTCACGTCGAAAACTCGACGCGACTCAGAACTCACCACGTGAAGGTGGCTGCACGACGAGTTCCTCCGCCACCCTACCCAACCAACCATGAGTGGCTAACAGTTAACTAATTTACAGTAGAGAACTGTGCCTTGTGGTCAAACGAAGGCATTGCCTTCCTTGACTTCAGGGTGGAACGAATGAATCCGTCCCTAAACTCAAACCCTACTACAGCGCTGGCAGAAGAGGTCACCAGTTTGACACATCTTTCAACCGCTTGAGTGTGGCAGTGGAAGTCCTTGACGTTCCAATCTGGAATGTCACCGCTTACAATGAAAGCGGATATTTCCTCGTCTGAAACGTTTCTTAGGATTGGAGGAGGTGTGACTTTCGCCAATGACCAATCAATCATTTCACTATAATCTGACGCATTGAAGTTAAGTCGAGGTACAATGAAACTGCGGACCTTTGACTTCCTTCGTGTACTTGCATCAATGGTCTGCTTTCTTGCATCTAGAATCCTTTTGAGAGCTAATTCTCTGATGTGTTTGCGCTCATCAAAAGCCATGGTAAGTAAAATATTTTCGGGATGAGAAAAGAATGCATTATGTTGTATTACAGGATCAATAATTTGTTTTACATTTACAGGTTGCTGCCTTGTTACTAACCTATTCCAAGCTAAGCCTCCAAATTTTTGAATCGGCTCGTGGCTGACGTGGTTGCCGTCAATGAATAAAATGTGAGCGCAAAAGTGGTCCTTCCCCCTTGATGTGCGCATGTGCTGTCGCTGGCGGCGCGGGCGCGGAGTTTCAAGACGTCGTCTTGGATTTCGGCCTAAATCTCAAGATAAGGTTTTGAAACTGGCTGGCGGCCGGACAGTGCCGGCTGGTTTGAAGACATCGTCTTGAGATTTGGACCGAAATCCAAGACGTCTTGAAATTTGCAGGGGAGTCTTGAGAAGAGCCGCGGATGTCTTGAATTACAAGACCACATTTTTGTCGTGATCGACGTGATCGCGGCTGAGCAGGCCGCAGATGTGGTGGCAGACGAGGCTGCCGCCGTGGAGGTGGGCGCAGAGGAACGAACCCTGGTAAAAAGCAACATCAGACTTGCGGCCAAACTGCGACAGCAGGATGATCGAAAGATTTGGCCGGAAGTAAAGAACAAATTGACTTCTAAACGACGGTGGGGGGAAGCAGGCAGTGAGCGCACATGCGCGTGGTTAGGAAGTTGTTTCTTTTTTCCTTCTTCCGGACAAATCCCAATTGGAATATCCTATTGCGTACTCGCTAAAACCGGAAGCCAAAAAAAGGAAACACAAAGCCCAAAACAAATGCCCCTGCTATGCGGAGGATGTGCACGTTCTTTCCAACTTTAACTTCCGGTTCAGGAGTGCGACAGAGGCAGGCCTACGATGACAGTGTGCCGGGTCAGCCGGCAGCAGAGGGTGTCTCTCAAACACGATTGTCGCGCAATTAAGAAGCGAGTGAATTGGTTGAGTTTTTTTACTATTGAAGTTCCCCCACTTGAAAATCGCGAAGTTGAATGAAATATGCAAAATTCACGATTGTGTCAACGCCGTTCACCGTACTGATATTTTTTTTAATGTCGCTATAGCCCCCCCCCCCCCTTCCCCTACTCGACTACCTCCCGCTTCCCCTCCCGCTCTCTCTCTCTTGAGTTGTCTTGAGTTGACGGTCCGGTCAGAGTTTACTATCTGAAGATTGGGCTTTTTGTGGCTGGCCTATCTGTTATTCGCAATTCTCTGGATGCAGTAATGTTGTTCTGCTGCCGCAAGTGGTGAGGCTGATCCTGGAGCCTGATGAATATTGCTGGACTTGGAGTAATACAGTGTGATCGACGGGATCGACGTTGAGGTTAAGCTGCCCAGGCCTGAGCCTCCCAATAGCCTACCAACAGCTATCGGCACCACCGTTACACACAGCTGTAACCATGGAAACAGCGTTGCAATGTGTCGTCTGCCGTGATGCACTCCCCCCAGAACATACTGTGTGTGCAGCCAAGGGCTGCACCTTACATTTCCAGTGCGCTGGAATCAGTGAGGCAACCTGGAGGAAGACCAAGAAGAATACATGGAAATGCAGAGACTGCAGGAAGAACGAGGCTGAGAATCCAGAGACTGTCGATGCAACCGAGATGAAGCAACTGATGATGAAGGTTAATGAGATGATGGAGAAAGTTGATAACAAACTGTGTAAAATTGATGATCTGAAGAATTCCGTGGATACTCTGGAATCAAGTGTCTCCTTTCTCAGCCAGAAGTACGATGAAGCACTCGAACAAATGCAGGCGACCAAAATCAAAGTCAACGAACTTGAAAATAAAGTGGAGAAACTTGAAAGTGAAGTTGCTGCACGGGACGGTGTTATTGAAAATTTGAAGATAAGGATGAGGGAATCGGAACAGTATGCTAGAAACCGCAACATTGAGCTTGATGGCATTCCTGAACAGAGTGGTGAAAACCTGCGAACCATCGTAGGCGACATTGCTAGTGTTTTGGGTGTTGAGTATTCAGACAACGATGTTGACGTTGTTCATCGAGTGCCTTCTCGTGGAAATAGACCTCAAAAAATTATTGTGCAGTTCAGCTCCAGACGCAAGAAGGAAGAGTGGATGATGAAGAAGCGTGAAAAAACTGTTTATGCCAAAGATGTCTGCGAAACTGACTCTAACCTCAAAGTGTATTTGAACACTCACTTGTGTCAGGAATGGAAGGACTTGCTGTGGAAGGCCAAACAGTATGGCCGTCCCAAGGGCTATCAAATAATTTGGTACAAGAATGGTAAATTGATAGCCAAGAAATCAAGTGGTGACAACAGTGTTGTTTACATGTACAGTGAGAAGGACTTTGCTAAACTTATCTAGTGTAAGTGCTTGGAGTGCGCTATCTAAGTATTTTTAAATTATAATGGCTTATGATCTAGTGCAATCAGTATCTGAAGAGTATTTGAGTGACCTTAAAGTTGTGCATATTAATGCTGAATCCCTCTGCTGTGACTCACATTTTGATGAATTTAAGTATATTTTTGAGAACGGGAAGATTGATATCATATAGCAAGTAATTGGTGATGGCGTCCTTAAATTACGTAAGGGGTTTATTTTTAGGGAGGGTAAGGGGTTTTGGGGGAGGGGGGGGTCTGGCAAATCTTATGTTGCCCTTACGGGGGGGGGGGGGTCAACGGCAAACATTACGTAAGATTTTTTATGGGCGCAAATGCATCCGTCCAAACGCGTCTCCGCGCGCTAAGCATTAAACGCATCTCTTCTGTACAGGAGTGGCTGAGAAGCCCTTGGACTGAGGCTCTATAAATTTTAAAGGCCAAGAATTTTCGTTTATCTTTTAAAACTTATTATTTTATAATATTAATTTATTTATTTATTTATTATTTTTGGACTGGACAGTACCAATAATTAAACCAGTTGTACCTTTAATTCAGTCTGCTTCATTAAATACCTAACTCTCAACATTTCTCCTATACTGCAAAGCAAAAAATAACAAAAAACACTGAAATTCATTTATTTACGGATTTTTTCAATTTTGGGCAAATTTGGCAAAATCTTACGTAAGGATGGGGGGGGGGGGGGTCTCGAAATCTTACAGAGCCTTATATGGGGGGAGGGGGGGTTAAAAAAAAACACCCCAAAACGCCCTTATAAGAACGTGGACAAAATAAGTTGTTTGACTAGGACGCTACCATGGGAGGATGATTATGAAACCTTCCGAAAGGCTAGAAATAAAGCTAAACAGCAATGTAGAAATGCTGAAGTAAAATATTTCAATGAGTTGTTTGACAAGTGTAATAATGGTAAGGGTATGTGGTCCGCTATTTACTCACTTGGATTGGGAAAGAAAGAATGCAAAAATGACTTAAATGTACCAGCTAATGAATTAATAAAGCATTTTACTAAAGTGTGTACTGTGAAATATGCAGAGAGGACAGAGAAAATAATGACTAACTATGAAAAGGATAATGTAACCCATTGTGATAATAGATTTTACTTTAAGTATGTCACACCAGAAAATATTGTTAATACTGTTACTAGCTTTACATCTAATGCCATAGGAGTGGACTTAATTTCAGTGAAATTTGTAAAACTTTGTTTACCTCTAATACTCCCTGTCTTAGAGGAGTCGCTCCCGTCAGTCATAACTTTTTATACTCATAACCCTGACACTCATAAAATAACCTCACATATAACTTTTTTGTTTTTTAATTATATTTATTAAATAATTATTTATAAAATGTATTTCCTGACACTCATACCCTCCGGACACTCATAATCCACGGCAGATATAATTTCCGACACTCATAATTCCTGTCAGATATAAATCTGTCAGTCATAATTCCTGACACATATAATTTCAAATCGAGCCAGTTGTGGAGCCTCGTGTTGAGCCCATACGTCGTGGCCGTGGATGGCCCCGCGGAAGTAGGGGAGCTCGGCAGCGGGGCACCGGCTGGCGTCCTGGGCGTCCTCCAGGTCGCGGGCGTGGACGGGGCCGCCCTGTACAGTTGAGTGACGGTGAGGAGCCGGAGGAGCTGCCTAAGGAGTTCCTTGACTCGGCCGAAATTAGGGCTCGAAGGCAAACGCAGCAAGCACAGCAAGAAGAGGCCATTGCCCGGGCCGCTGCAGCAGCTGCTCAGGAACCGGCCGGCCCTACGTCCTGCATGATTTGCTGCGATGCGACACGGACGCATGCTGCCGCTCCATGCGGACACAGAATATGTTGCGCCGAGTGTGCGGGCCGCCTCTCAACGATGCCGAACTCCACTTGCCCAGTCTGTCGTGCAGACGTAATTATGATAATTGCCATATTTGATCAAGTTATGAGTTATGTAACAAATTGTTGTAAATTAAATATTAATTAAATACTGTTGTATGTAAAAGAAATTATGAGTAAAAAAATTATGAGTATCCAAAAATTTTATATTATTTTATGACTGTCAGGAATTATAAGAGTCCTTCAGTTATGAGTACAAGAGTTATGAGAATCAAAATTATGAGTATAAAAAGTTATGACTGACACGAGAACCCCTCTTAGAGCATATATTTAACTTTAGTCTGCAAAATAGCTGCTTCCCTAATTTGTGGAAAATGGGCAATGTAAGACCTGTACCTAAAGTTAAGAACCCAGAATATTGTCAAGATTATAGACCTGTTAGTATATAATGCTTTTTATCAAAGGTATTGGAAAAATTGGTTCACCAACAGGTAAATGAATTTGTCTGTGTAAAGAATATTCTACCTGCCTTACAGTCTGGCTTCAGAAAAGGTCACAATACAATCACTGCTTTGATAAAAGTTATAGATGATGTTAGAAGAGCCATTGATAACAGATTGCTTTCTACTCTTGTCCTCTTAGATATGAGTAAGGCCTTTGACTGTGTTCATCATACTTTGCTACTAAGCTAAAATATCTGAATTTCTCGGAATCTGTGATACTTTGGTTCGAATCTTATTTGAAAAAAGATATATGAGGGTGTATGTTGGTGAGGACTATCAATCAGAATGGATAGAAGTTGAAACAGGGGTGCCACAGGGAAGTGTGCTAGGCCCTCGTGCTAGGCCCTCTTTTATTTGCTATCTATTTATTCGACTTACCAACTGTAACTACCATATGTATGCTGATGATATTCAACTTTATCTGCACTTTCCTTTGGATATGTACAAAGAAGCCGCTGAACAACTGCAGACTGATCTCTTAAATATAATTAAATATGTAAATAGTCACAATCTGGTTTAGAATGTTGATAAAACTCAAACAATGGTTATGGGATCAGCAGCATATGTAAGTCAATTTGACAAAGCTTATCATCAGCCCCTTGAAATAGATGGGAATATAATTCACTTCCAGCAAGTTGTTAAAAACCTTGGCATATTAGTAGACCCCTCTCTTAGTTGGAATGAACATTGTGATTATGTTATTAATAAGGTGTTAAGTATTTTAGCCCAGCTGAGGAGGAACTTCTCTTACATTCCTCTCCATGTTAGACGCATATAAGTCCAATAATATTTCCTCATTTTGACTACTTGTTGCCGTTATGTACAAATATTACACAAACTAATCTCAGAAAATTACAAAGAGCTCAAAATGCCTGTGTCAGGTTCATATGTAATGTAAGCAAATTCCAGCATATCACACCATTTTATAATCAGTTGAACTTTCTAATACTAGAGGGAAGGCAACGGATGATTATCTCTTCTATGATATTTAAAATAATCTTTAATGGTAATCCGCTATATCTTTATCAACAATATGAGTTCATGTCCCTACATAAGACAACCAGGTCAAATAGTATGTTACTAAGATACTACTCCTAGAACTGAAGCCTTTAACTTCTCTTTCTATATTCAGAGTTGTAAGCTGTGGAATTCCCTTAGACTGTATGACATGTCATCAATTTATTCTCTTAAGAGATATTTAAGATCCAGGCTGTGACCGTTTGTTGTATCTTAGAAGATTGTTTATTATATTTTATTTTACTTTACGTTATTACTTTGTTTACTGTCTACTGAAGATATTTATTTGTACTGTTGAGAGCCGGCTTGTACGCTAACGGGGCTAATAGCCCTATTGTACAAGTCGTCAATAAATAAATTTCAAATTACCTCCCCCTACCACCTTCTACTACTTCGCCTTCCTGCTGCTCGTGTCCTCAACTATATCGCAGTATCCAAACACAGTCCCATACTCTCATTTGCTTGCAGGTGGCTCCAATACGGTTTACGCATTGCCGTTTACCCAATACCGTTTACCGAGTACCGTTTCCACCACATTAGTCACCTTTCCTCTGGAAGCTTCTTCATCCAACATTGCTACTTCACATTCAATTCTAACAACAAAATTTTCCATACATTTATGAAAGAAACAAATTCTTATGTTCACTGTTCACCTATTAACTCCATTTACCATATTTACTATTTAAAAAAAAATTGCCGCTGTAGTACAATCCCCTTTGCCCCACTCCCCCCGACCTACCCCCACAACTACCTCCCCCTCCCTCACTATCTCCCCTTACCACCTCCTACTACTTTGCCTTCCTATCTCTCGTGTCCCCAACACGCACATTTCTCAACCATATCGTACTATCCAGAAACTGTCCCATCATCTTGGTTGCAGGTGGCTCCAATACGGTTTGCGCATTGCCGTTTACGCAATACCGTTTAAGCCACATAAGTCATAGCAGTCACCATCTGGTTGAGGCTATGTTTTATATTGATTGTCGCTTACTCTGAGTCTTTTTCTTGTCACGCGTTGAGTTATACCATACTTATGAGTCATTCATTTTTAATACGGCGAACCAAGTAATTCAAGAAAAGAATGGGCCATATTAGGGTATTGCGTACACGCAGATATCAACTGATGGGAACTGTCTTTACTCGTAAATTAGCTTGGCCGTTTTTGGCGATGCAAGTCTTTTTCATATTGTCAAAGAGGGCGCTATCTCAAGGTTTGCCAAACACTGGGATCGCTACAAATGCTCCTATGATTACTCTTCTCATGAGGAACTCATACATGAAATGTCACAAAATGGAGCGTGGGGTAGCTCAAATGAAGCCAATGCCATTGCTGAGCTTTACCAGCGACCTTTTTTTTTTTTTTTTTTTGGTAACGGAAATAAAGTAGTGGATGTGGGTCCTGCATGTGACACAAATCCAGTTCTCTTGCAATGTAACGGCATCAACTACTTTCATCTATATCACAATTTACCAGCTGACTTTGCCATACAACGTGACAATTTCATGGGACGTAACATCCAGAAAGACCCACTATTGAACATACAAGATCGTCCTGAATCGAAAGGCCCTACTCACACAGGACGTTGTCATTGTGGCACAGAATGTCGATGAAGAGTATAATAAAAAGTTTTTACGATCGGAAACTCTTAATGAATCCAAAAGTCATTCTTGACTTTTGAGATTCTACTGAACATCCACACATCGGTCGGCCTGTTTAAGGAGAACGACAGCATGATTCTAAAGATGTCCCAGAAACAAAAAAAAAATAAAAAATCGTAGAAACTCCGACACAGAATCATCACCATCTGAAAAAATTACTCTTAATTCTGATTTTGATACAGAATCGTACGATTCAAACAACATTTTCTCAGACAGTCTCTTAGACGTGACAAATAAGTACTCCTGTCGTGTTCTAGCACAGTTCATTTCGCCAACTACCAGAGTTAAAAATCCTAAACCAGACTTTATTATTCTGAAGGTTTGCGGCGTCCGCGCCGCGCACCGATCCCAAGGCGCCCGCGCCGCGCGCCATCCGCTCTCCCGCTGCTGCGCCGGCCGATTGGTGGCCGGTGCCGTCACCACCAAGGCAGCGTCCTGATTGGTGCACGCTGCGGTCACCGGCGCCGGCCGGTCTCTTAAAACCGAGCACGCCGCCCGTCCCGGCAGCCTTTCCTTTTACTTCTCACACCGTTACTCTGTCGGTCAGCGGCCGGTTATTTATTGTTTTGTAATCTTCAACTCATAGAGCCCCCGGTCCGCATATTGTTAACTCATTTTATTTCCTTGTGTTCTGATCATTGCCAAGTGTACCTCTTAAGCTTTTTAATATATCTGTTCTTGTTAGTGTTTTTAACTGTTCCTCCTTTCATAACAACCAACAAACACCCACAGTTGCTGCCGATAGCTTCAAGATTCTCTTTGACTGTGTCTAAAGGCCCCTAAAGCTGGTTTTATCGAGGAGTTTGGCAATGAATTGAGTGGCTTTATTATAGATTATAAGTGCACCATTATTGCTGTAGTTGTCAATACCCTTTTTGGAAGTACTCGCGCATGCGACAGAAACGACGGCAAATAGTGTGTAAAATGGTAGAATAGGGTATTCCGGAGTAGAGCTTGACCGGAAAGGAGAAGACGACAAGAATCACTAAAGCGGATATGGAAGTCTACGGTATGAAAAGTTACGCAGCACGTGCCGCGCCGACAGCCACGAGCCGACTCAATAATTTGAAGGCTTAGCTCTCGCTGACGATATGTCACGACCATTTGGTAGGCTCACGCAGCGCGGAAACCACTCTGCCCGGCCTGAGAATGCACGTCCCCGGGCCGCGCGGGTGAAGTCTGCGCTGTCTGACCCTATGAAATGGTCGTGACATATCATCAGCGACAGCTAAGCCCTCAAATTTTTGAGTCGGCTCGTGGCTCACAGCGCGGCACGTGCTGCGTAACTTTTCATACCGCAGACTTCCGTATCCGCTTTTGTGATTCTTGTTGTCTTCTCGTTTCCGGTCAAACTCTACTCCGGAATACCCCAATATGTAACCTGTCCCTCACAGAATTTAGCAATACTTTCCATATCGATGGCTGTGACTCCTGGTTGGATATGATAGCTACAAACTGTGATGCAAATTTAGTGCACTTCGAGAAGTTGCCAATAGAGGTTTCCAACGAGGCTCAGAGGCGGAAGCTGAAGAACAAAAACACTCCCAGCCCGGAAGCTCTGGAGAGCAAGTATGAGAAATTTTGATGCACTCGTGCGGCGCCAAATATGGCAGCTAACCTCCAAATTGACTCAAAACGCCATTCAAGTTTCTCATACCTGCCCTCGAGAATTTCCGGTCTGGAAGTGTTTTTGTTTTTCTACTTCCGTTTCCAAGTCTCATTGGAAACCTCTATTTGTGGTTTATCCCACCACGACCTTCTTCTAGCTGTGTTTTCTCTGCAAACGCCAAAGCGTAAACCTGTTACCTTTCAGCGCCGGAAATGTAGGCAACCGGCATAACTTTTCCGCCTGTAAGTAGGCAAAAAGCATGACCCCCCCCCCTAAAGCCGCTCCTGGATCCGCCACTGAAAGTGGCAAGATTCAATGAAATTCTGCCACAATTGTATGTGATAAGCATACACCTCTTGTAACTTCAAACTTCTCTGGCCCAGGTCAACCTTGGATGCCTGATGGACAACGTTAACAGACAGATGGATAACCTGTCCACTCAGGTTGAGCGAGGGCTCTATGGAATTTACTGTGTATCATTCACCTGGACCAGTGACGAGTTGCGCAGTGCTTACTGTTTGTTTGTAAAAGTAAATACACAAGAATACTTGTTCTGTTGTTGTTTCTGTGTTGTTAAATAAAGGACTTGAGGGGGAGGGGTGATGTGTCCGGATAGTATTATCCTAAAGTTGGCAGCGCCACAGTTCCGGGTTCCGCCACCAGGGAGCGCCCAGCGCTACCTGGGAGGCGGGCCCGGAGGCGCGAGCTAGAACTCTTTCCGTTTCCAAACAGCATTTTGGACACATCGCCTCTCCCGGAAGAATCCCTGAATGAAACCGAACTTGGTGAGTTTCTTTGAACTATACCCTTTCCCCACGCCAGTCACAAGGAGAAGAGGACACAACATACTCCTACGTTAAAATTTGTTCTAATATTTTCGACTGCCCTTACACTTGTTGATTACATCCGAAATGTGAAGGGTATTTTTTTCATTTAAACGCTCAAAAGTGAACTCAGTAACCTTACAGAGCAGGATGGAATAGGCCGTAAGCTAGACGGGAGGTCTCCAATGGGTCGTATTTACTTGACCGGTATGGATTGGCTTTTCTTAATTATTTACCTATTAATTTGTGCTAATATCTCTGCTGCCTATTGCATTGAGAGATTTCAGCACTGCATACCTGGAGGGAACGGGGGCAGTAATAAGTGTCAACAATGTACTTGACACCGACGGGAAAGACCAACAATGGAAATTGAGGGAGGGGGCAATAAGCTAGCCACAAAGGGGAATGACCATAACAATCGAATTAAAGATGTTTGTCGAAGGGGAAGAGAGCAGCGAGAAGAGGCAACACTGCGCTTGTTTGCAAAATGAAATGAATAACAAAGGGATTGGGAGGGAATGGGAAGTAACAAGAATAACCTAGCTAAAGGAGGGGATGACCACTTCTTGCATTGAAGCGTTTGAAAGGAAGACGACCCACGATAGAATAAGGGGGTGAGAGCATTTGGAAGTAACACTGGAGGGAACGGTGATGGCGGTAAGAAACGTCTAAAATCGGGAAACAGCCTACTGTTGTAGAATCAGGAAGGTTACTACCTGTCCGTGTTTGATGAAGACGTTCTACTCGAAAAGACCACCGGGTGCCTTAGTAATGGAATCGTTCCTTGCAACAAATTTACGAACCTTACTTAAACGCCTATTTCAAAGCTAAAGGATTCATGTTTTACAATAGCAGCTTCGCATTAGGAAGTAAGTTGTGCACTAAAACGTATGCGTACTCAATATGATGTTCTTAATTGGAAGACGACTATGGCGATATTTGACTCCGTACCAGACCTGTGCGCCACCGACCGGAATGCCGCCCCGCGTGAGGCTATCCAAATCGCGCATCGAATGTTGCGTCTTTTGTCGACCTTCAAACTTCTTCGCGTAAGTCCGTTTTCACTCTTGCGCTCCCGTAGTCTGTGATTTTGAAGAAATTAGGGTTAAATTAAATAAACTACCATGGCCAGCAGTTGTTTGTGCCGCAAATCTGGCGCCGATTGAAAAAACGACCAGCACTTCCAGCAACGCCTCTTCTCAACTGAAACAACTTCTGAGTCGGCTCCAAAAGTTCCCCATGGATGAAGACGAACGCCGCCAGGTCGATGAGGTCATCTTGAGGTGATCTAGATGGGGCCCTACGAGAGTCCTGACAAAATCGTCAGGCAGCTCGCTGATGTGGACGGGTGCAGCCGCCATGGCGATGGCTACTTCTAGGGGCCCGTTGTCAACCCCTTTGATGAAGCGCAGCTACAGAGCGAGGATGGAAGGATCTTCAGCCCTCTTTTCACCCCTGTTCAAATGTTCCCTGAGTTCCCTCGTTTTAAAAACTCATATGGCATTGCATCATTTTTACCTTTTCAGATAACCGTGTCTTCAAAGACCAGAAAGAGGCCTTGAAAGTTGCTAAAGTTGCTGAACAGTGACTGCCGACAGTACAACGATGAGTAGAAGGTGCTGCCTCGCTTTTTATAGCCGTTGGGCGGACTGGGTTGCACCAGTGATTTTTTTTTTTTTTTTTTGGGGGGGGGGGGAGGACGGAGTAAGGCCCGCTGGGTACTGCTGGTCCTGACTGTTGCCATGCTGCACCGCCGTGCTCGCCGTGTTCCGCGCCAGTCCAGTTCCTGACGGCTACGAAGACACGTTTGCTGCGTGTAGGAAAAATGCCAGCTCTCCATCAGGCTTGGTCTGTTCTGCAGGATGTCATGGGGGATGCAAAGACCAGGCCAGCGTGGATGAGGGAGAAATTTTGGACAACTGATCTATTGTACGTGGACAGATTAAAGATTGCAGCATTTTGCTTTAACGGCTGCCATCCACAAGTGATGGGTGACTTTTTCGAAGCTAGAAAGAAAGATGAAAAGCGGCTTTCTGAAATGAAGGCACTCTACAAGTACTGGGGCGACAATAATACGCAGGGCTCGTTACCTCAGCTACAACCTCATCTTGAGACGAGTCACATCCCACAACGGAAGACTGCTGCATGAAGAATTGAAGGATTAGTTGCCACGTGCATGAGCGAGATCTCCTAAAACATCGGTTCTTTTCAGAACCACCGGATGATTCCCGAGAGGATTGTTCCAAGAAAGACCGTTTACCATCGGTTTTACTCTGAACCACCAATTTATTTATCACCACCAGCAAACTTTTTTTTTAATTGAATGCCTCGTGCAACACGAGGATCCCCCAGCCCATCCCCACCCTCCCTAACGCTTTTAGGGCGGCCTGAAAAGTAGGCAACAGGCGTGACACTCAGCCTGTAAATAGCCAAAAGGCATGACCCGACTTATCCAAAACCTCAGCCAAATAGTTTTCTTCTGGAGACAAAAAAAAAACAAGCTTTTCATGGAATTAAAATTAATGCTTTAGCAGTGCTTGTCATCACGTAATTCTTCGTTACAGAACCGTTATGTTTGTACCTATACTTTGTGTCTTTTCTTGGCTTGTTGGTCATTCTTCACACATTGTACTGCACAAACTTCATCACTTGCTGAAGCCTATCATTTTGTCTTACCTCGATTTTGATTTAAACCATAATTTGTTTTGGTTTGACTGGCAAGGGTTGCATTTTTGTTACCTTGTGAAAATAGGTAAGCTACCTCAGTAGCTCAACAATTTAAGGCTTGTCAAGTGTTCCCTCTTTCTCTATCAATTTTGAGGGAATAGATGAGCTACTTGCTATTTCATAAATGGAAAATCTTCTTATGGTGGTACGCTGCTAGAAGTAGTGCTGTTCATCAAATAAGTTCATGTCAAAGGACTTGTGGCCTCACAAAGCCGTCGGTTGGGATAAATGTACTTCCACTCTGGATCGAGGTACAGTATGTAGGAGTGCTTATGAGGCAGGACGTCGTCTGCTGGGTATTGACCGACCCCCCCCCCCCCCATTTTTTTTGGTCCCCGAAGGGATTGCACCCTGAAGGTAAGCAACATGTGCATCATTGCCCCTCCCTTTCTCGGTTCGTTTTTACGCCCCTGACTCTCTGGAGCCTCCAAGGTAAGTTTACCACTGTCGCTGTGTCCACGCAAGGCAATGTTTTGCCAACCTTCCTCAACACCTTTTTCTCTTCCAGCTGGTTTTCAACTCCAAGGTTTGGAATTTTGAAGGTACGTACGAAGTACTGCCCTGTGAGTACTGCTTCAGTGTGATATGCTACTCTCGCGTGACTTTCCAAAATTCAATCTGTGCCTAGAAGTTTAGCATAATTTGTTGCATGTTCAGTCACCAGCTTTCTCAATTTTTTTCCGCCACGTGCAGTACCCGGTATAAACAAGAAGACAATGAACCATTAAAAATGGTGTAAATGGTGCTCGTTCTTTACACATCTACTTCATTTTTATACCATTCAATTTCCTCGAATTTTATGCCAGGAAAAAAACTCTTCTTCCACGGTATTCCCCCATCTTAGTTTCGTCGACAACCGTTAGGAACGCTAGTGCGTGCGTGGTCTTAGTTCGGAAACCGGCCACCAGGGGTGTGGTCACATGGTTACAAATGTAGCCGCTAGGTGTCGTCATCAACACAACCATCTTTGGCGTCGTAGTTCCGCCCACGGCCAGGAGGAACGCTAGTGTGTATTCTTAGTTCGGAAACCGAACAACAGAAGTGTCCTTAGGCACATTCGCTCGGCTGTAGTGGCTAAATATCATTACCAACACACCATCTCTGACATCTTACTTGAGTCCAACCAAATAAATGGCGCTACCAGCTTCGGAGAACTGTAGAGGATTTCGGGTCCCAACAGTTGGTACCCGCTACATAACGCGCCTGCGCGTTGAGTCCTTCGTCTGTGTTGTCATGGCGGCCTTCCCTGGCCTTCCCTGTTTGTCACGGAGTATAAAGGGATGGAGGGACGGCTGGGCCTGCCCGAGCGGCCGGAATGAGCTACCAGCGGCGTCCGGGGCTAGCGCTTGCCCGAGCCGCCGCCGCGCGGCGCTAGCGTCGCTACGGCGACTCCCAGCCGCTGCGCTTGCCTTGCAGAGCATGGGGATTGGACGCGCGGCGGCCTTTCTCGGCTCGTAGCTCCTTTGCTATTAATTTTAGACGGGGGGTGTTTGCGAGCCGATTATAGTATAAAGTCTAAGCTTTCGAATGGTATGAATATCAGGTCGATCCGACATGTCTGAAGCGAACAAGAGCGGGTTTTCGGTATGCGCACCCACCGCCCAACGGGACACCACTGCGTTTTGACTTGTAGACGAACCCGACGAACCTCTGTCTTGTGCTAGCTCTAGCTCTGGCTGTTTACCCGTTTACCTGTCCACTGCGATGGATGGGTACGTCTTATTTTTATTGCGTAGATACATGAAAATGTGAGAATTAGTACTGTGGGAGAAAAAGGAGGAGTCCGAATTTATACTAGGATGCTCTGAAGACGCGGATATCTACGTGCACAGCTTCTTATAAAGAATAAAACTGAGGTAGTGCCTTGTTGGGGTAGGCCATGACTAGGCTAAGAAACAGCTGATCGTTGGCGACTTCTTGAACAAGAATTGAAATATAAGTATAAAAGCAACTTATGGAAAATCTTTCCCAAGAAAGAAAAGGTAAGGATATCCTCAGTAGTTTACTTTTGCACATACAATGTCGTTAAAAATAATTAACTCTCTGCATAACAGCTAAACATAACAATGTCTCTATTGACTAAAAGAACCCACAAAAAATTGTGAAACTGTCACTGAACCAGCAAAGATAAAAATGCAACAAATATTTTATAAATATTCAAAACTACAATCACTTCAGAAAGCAAAACACTGTTAAAAACTATGTTAGGTGAGCTTTTTTTCGGTGCACTCTTTGTTGCTTTTTCTGTTCTTCTGATTTAGTATTCCATCTCGAACAAAGGAAGTGCATGCGCATGATGAGGAAAAATTTTACAATAGACTTGGTGATGGAAGTGGAGTGGTCATTACAGCCTACTACAGGTAAGCCCTGAGCATTCTCCAGACTTTCCACAACTAAAAATAAAATGTTCTCCTCTAATTCATTATTTTTGGCCACTGTGATAATATGTTTTTCCAGGTGTTTCAACAACTGAACCATTTCATTTGAAGGATATGTCAGATAACCTCTTGATTTTAATTTGATTAGCAGGTGCTCGTCTGTGGCTTCCTGCTCATCCTTTAGTTTTAAAGCTGCATCGCAAGCTGAACATTTATTTGAAAATTTGGATGACTTGCGTGCCGTGTAACCAGAGATATAAACCAAAGCAAACTCATCGATGGACTCATCAAGATAATTATGGTCATGTATAAAATCTGAGATCTCTGACACATGATGGAGGTCTTCTCCTGAAAATGACAAATGTAATCTGGGTTAAAATCTAAAAATTTATTACTCTATTTCATTTCTTGCAGCTTTCATCTTACCAGCTGATAAAATTTCATCCAATTTCTTATCAAGGTCTTTTTTTCTCTCTTCAATAGTTTTTGATTTCAGGTCATCCAAATTTAATAAGGTGTGCAACATTTCACCCCCAGTGATGTTGCTACCTTTTACAGGCTTCACCAAAGAATAAATAGATAACAGTCTAAATAATTGAGCAAGCACTCTTGGCTCTGGATGTGTGTTTGGACCACAGGACTGCCTCATGAGACCAAAGAATCTCTGCAAAAAATATCTTGGTGAGTAATTTTAAAACTAACTCAGTGGAAAGTGAAAGGAATAAATATCTTACCTCGAGAGCATCCTGGTTAAGTCGAGCAGTCATGAGGTATCTGAACCCAATTTTCTCACTGCATAAAAATTTTAGCAGTTTTATGGTACCCAACAAAGAGACCTTTAGACCTATGTCAGTGGAATCTGAAAAGACATAGTCTCTCATGTTTTTAATTGAGTCATACTTGGCCCTATACCTTTTTCCCTCTTTCTTGGCATGAGCAATCCTGGCATCCTCTGCCTTTTCAAAGCCTTCCGCTTTTTTTCTGTTAGGAAGTTTTGTGTTTCCTCCAGTTTTTCAAGAACTGCTCTATGACCTGAAATAAGGCAAACGACAATAATTTCATGGACATGTATAGATGTGAGATATGAAGGGACTTTTTTACCTTGATTTGCTCAGATTCTGGTCTCAGTGCTGTCATTGGGGTCCTGCTGTTCATCATAACATCTGAGAGTTGGTTCACTAGCTTACAGATGGATGCAGATGCATCACAGTCCTGCAGTGCCTCGACATCTTGGAACCTGTAGCTTAGCATTCCAGCTGCTGCCGAGTCACTCCAGAACTGCAAAATAATTTCATTTTACCTTATTATCCAGTCTTTTGAAATTTTCTTTTGTCTTTGTTTTCATAGTTACCTGCCATGCCAAGCCACAGGGCATCTTTGACCAACTGTCTGGGTGTAGGTGGTCTTTTGTTAGTCGAGGACATTCCCTCAGTCCTACATCTCTCAAGGAATCTGCCTGGACTACTGCCTCCCAGTGTGCAAGTTTGATTTGTCCCTCTGGAGTCTGGAAATGAAAGGTAGAGTGTTTATTACCGTTTCAGTTGGAGGAGTTACCTTTAAGTTATAGAAAACATTGATCTGGATTTTACCTCTATGACTTTTTTGCTGACAGAGCAGTTCCTCATGCACTTTAATAAATGTGGATAGTCTGATATAAAAAACAGTTCACGTGATGTGTCACATGGGTGCTCTGCTGTAACGTTTTCTTCATCAACACCAAATTTTTTCCACATGGATCTGTTCCATGACGCACCATCAGTAACCACCCCATCAACGTAGAAACAAGCATTCTCAACTAAAATTATGGCTTCTAAAATCAGCTTGGTCAATTCATCATCATTAGCTGCATCTTTTGTCAGAAAACTGGCAATATTCTGCACCCATGCCCCTTGATGTGGTTGGAAAGTAATAACCAGGGCATGGTCCCCTAAATTTTTATCTCTCTTGGTTTTATTATTATCATTTTTTTTTGTCTTCTGCATGAATTTCTTGGATCCCCTGAAGGTAATTTGGTCACTGCCTCTTCAAACTGTTCCTGTAAATCCTCTCCAAAGTCCTCCAAATCTATTGCACCAAAATCTTGAAACCCTTCTACCTTAAGGGAATCTCTATTGAAATATGCACCTGGGGTTAGCTTGACTTCATCAATGAGTAGTAGACCTGAATAACATAAATAATAGCACAATTAGTTGAAATCGTATACTTTCTATTGCTTAACATACCTAGAAAATACCTTACCTCTTTTCTTTGTCATTTCCAGTTCTGCACCCTTTTTGCTCATGAGGTCAAAGGTGCCCTTTTGAAAACCATATGTCCCACTATAATGCCTAATGTAGCCTCTGATAGTAGAGTTACAGGGCAGAGGGAGGATTTCATGTTCCCTGATGTGTCTGTATAGTGAAGGGCTTTTTATTCTCATGTGCATACATTCGTATACCCATCCAATGGTGTACCTCCTCCCTGAGGGGCCTTTCTTGGTGGCTGCATCTAAGCATGCTCTTACTGCTTCTTGTTGTGTTGGTGGTAGATCTTTTAGTGCCTCGTCCAAAACCTCTGTTTTCTTCTTACTGCACTCCATCATGGCTTCATGAATTCTTTGTCTATACTTCTGAATCTGAAAAAAGTAATTACGTATATATTAATTTCATCAAGTGATACAACTAAACTTAGCAAATCTGTCACAATTAATTAAACTTTACCTTTAACAACAAACGCACTTTAGACCTTTTTAAAGCTTGGATACGTTGTTTCTGTTTTGATCTCTTCTGTTCCAAATTTTTCTTTATTTTTTCTGCCCTAGCTTGTTTTTTGCGGAGTCTTTCCCTTAAAGTATGACAGGCTGTACACCGTTTCCATTTTGGAGCTGCAGCTCCATTGCAGCAGACGCTGAACGGTTTGTCATCTAACCCAGTGCCTTCGCATACTTTAAGAATATTCACTACATTTAAAATCTTTTGGGCAGTTTTGGCATCCTTAACATTCTCCTTAAACTCCCCAGTAAATTCCACAGTTCCTCTGAATACAATTTTTGGAGGCAATGTACCACTAAATGTTATGCTTTTATTTATTTGAAAATTTTCAGGATCTATGTGCACTAAAACTTTCTTGTCATTGTCTATGGTATTACAGATGACCCAGTTCAGTGGGAGTGTTAGAGAGTTTACTTCAAGGTGAGACCTTTGGCTGGAGGAAGGCTGGGTTTCCAGAACTGATGTTTCATTACCAGGTACCAGATCTTGATTGCTTTGCCTGTCATTGTCATTTTCATTTTCATTTACCTCCACCTCTGGAATAATCTGTGGTTCTTCTGGGACAGCCTCATCTAGGCGATCATTAATTTTCCTTTTTCTCTTCAGGCCTTCATTACTTGGTACATTTCTCTTGGCCTTGGCTGGTGCTTTTCTTTCCTTTACAACAGGCTGATAATATTTTGGGTAATTTTGGAAAAGCACAGGTAGTGCCCCTGGTTTAAGGCCTGCCCTGACCCTGGCTAATTTTGTAATTTGACCATTAATTACATGCTCATCAAATAAGATCAAATCTTTTTCTTGAAAGTGTGCAGAGCACACTTTGTGTTTCATTGTGAGGGGCACATCTCGTTTCATTAATGTTTGCCATTTTTTTATTGCATCCTGTAAAGATGTTTGAAATATTTAGGAAGCCTAACGAAACCTTAATAAAAGATTTATCGTCCAAATACTGGTAATCTCATTCAATGTCTCTCCTAATTTCTGTCTGTAGACACTGCGCAACCGTACTGCAGACGCCAGGACCCACAGAACTAATGATCATTTGGATTGGTATTGTAGCATGTTCTCTTTGTCTCACATTTACTGTAAATTTTGAATATTGTCTGAGACCCTAAAAATCTATTTCTGTACCAAGTTTTATTCCTTTGTCATTCATGTTCTCAGAGTGAAATCTACAAATTTCAGAACATTTATTTGAGAAGACCAATACAAAGCTTATTCAATGTGTAGGCAAACAGAAATATATAAGAAATTTACAATGCAATATGGTAGTGATATGTGATATCATCATGAGTAAAACATCGTAAACTGACATTGTGGCTGATATGTCAAAAATATGCCACCACAATATTTGTTTTGTATGGATCTCCTGCTGTAAGCTTCTGTCCTAAGTTAGTACATGATACAGAAGCCTGCAAAGCCGAAGTTACCTCACTAGGTGGCTGGAAAAAGTGAAGTTTTGGTAGAGCATTGTCTTCATCATACTTTCTTTGGGCCTTGGAGCCCCCTTGACAGCGGGGCACAAAGCAGTACGGCATAATTGTCGTGTGTTGATGAGCCCCAAACACGGGCGTAAGTGTGGCGAAAGGTTAGAGGAAAGTGACAGTTACAAATACCAATACATTTTGAAGTCTTCTGTTTGATTCGTATCTTTTCAAAACTTTTAAGTACCAGAGTGCCCGCGAAACTTGCGCGACTTCAAAACGTGCGGGTGTCGTTACTCGGGTCTTCTGAGCGCTGTAGTTTGTAAGAGACCAGTCGGATCGGCATGATAGTTATGTTATTTGCAAGCTAACACCTTCTACTACAATCGGCACCCTCACGTGCACCATCTAAAATCAAATCCAAACAAAATGGGAGGACGAAAAGGCCGGCGCGCACTGCCCCAACAGCGTGGCCGCTGTAAGAGCCATGAGCACATACCGAAAACCCGCTCTTGTTCGCTTCAGACATGTCGGATCGACCTGATATTCATACCATTCGAAAGCTTGGACTTTATACTATAATCGGCTCGCAAACACCCCCCGCCTAAAATTAATAGCAAAGGAGCTACGAGCCGAGAAAGGCCGCCGCGCGTCCAATCCCCATGCTCTGCAAGGCAAGCGCAGCGGCTGGGAGTCGCCGTAGCGACGCTAGCGCCGCGCGGCGGCGGCTCGGGCAAGCGCTAGCCCCGGACGCCGCTGGTAGCTCATTCCGGCCGCTCGGGCAGGCCCAGCCGTCCCTCAATCCCTTTATACTCCGTGCTGTTTGTGCAGAAAAGACATGTCCTGTGCTTTGTGACCTTACACTCCATTCCCATTCCACATCGTACCCACCTTCCTTTTAGCGCATATTTATTTAAAATAACCCACAGTCTAAAAAAGGTGATTAATACTAAAAACAATCTAAGTTTATATCTCCCACTCAAATACATATTTTAATGGCAACGCAAGTCTCTTTAGATTTATTTTTCTCCAAATCGAACTTCCAGTCACCAAAAGTTAAATTAAAATATTCAAATTGTTTCACAAAAAAAAATCATTATAAATTCCATTTTTTCTTTGCCATGTTGACTTCGAACCATCATTCTTTGGGTTGGAATGCCAGTTTCTTTCATTCGTAGCTATTTTGCATTCCGACAATCCATCGCGACAGGACCTTGTTTAATCCCTTGGCTACGTGCTCCCGTCGTAGTTGGCGCTAGTTGCGCTAGTGGCGCTAGTTTCGCCGCTAGATGGCGACACTGTATCTGTCATCTTAGTTCTATTAGTTGCCACCTCACCAATGTCCTTCCAAGGTTTGGGACTTAAAAGAAAAATTTCTTCCCAAAAAAAGTATGAAACTTTTCAGCATTTCCATTGAAATTCGATAGATGCTCAATCTCTCTCTAAATTCCACAAAAAAAAAATTCAGTTTATGTTCTCTCTTTGCGTTTTATAACCTATCAAAACTTTATATTACAAATTTCTTTTAAAAATGTATACACAACAAAAAAAAAACCTTTATCATTTCTTTGTCATCGGATCACGACCTTCAAAATGATACCTCACACTCATTTGCAGCTGTTGTACTTTCACAGCTGAAAGTGACCGACTAAATTGCACACCTACCCGGTACAATACTCGTTCATCTTACCCACACATGTGAATATGTATATGTGGTTTGGTAAAGAACGAGTAAAAATAGGGCAGTATTTACAAAAAAAAGACACCGTCCAGTGGAGAGAAGACCAACCAACTTCTGAAACGGGGATCGTGCAGGTGCGATTGCTTGAGGTGCCACCTTTCCTCTATGTCCATCTTACAGTGGACTGAAAAGGGCAGGTTACAAGGATCTAAAGGGTCTCATAGCCTTGTAAGGATTTCATGAATCATCAAATCACTGGGCCTTTTTTGACCGGCCGAAGAACACGTTAAGGACACGCTGGAGGGTTCAGGGTCGTACTAACACAAAGGGAAGAGACTGCACAGCAAAGGCTGAAGGCTGACGCACTCATTACGAGGCGGTACTTACCGGAGATGTGCCGGGGACATTCCTTTGGGTAGACCACGTCCCCACATAGGTAAGGGAGTTCAGCAGGGACAGATTAAGGACAGACAAAGCAAACAGCAACTCCACGACTTGTCCAGGGACAGCTGGCCAGTAGGAGGTTGGGAGGTAGGAGACAGTCAACAAGGGGGGGGGGGGGGGGGGGGGGGGGGGGGGCACAGAATCAACACAAATAGACGGAGGAGTGGGCTAACAAGTCGGCACCTGCCCCACGCCGACAACAATGAGATCCGCCGTACCGCGCCACTGGCGGGAACCAACTGACAGTGACGACGCCGCAATCTCCGGGCCAGGGGCGAGGAGGATCGGCAGCTTCTGGTTCGACCAATCAGAGTGGGGCATCACAAAATTCGCCTGACCAATCGCAGTCAGTGTCCGGAATCTCAATACCTCGTACAAGCGTTGTCCCCGGCGTATCTCTAGGCGTCTCTCGGAGACCTCCTTAGCTGTGTGTACCTGAGCTGTCTCTGGCGTGTCTGTGGGCGTCCGCACGAACTGTGTGTGTCCGCCGTGTCCTTAACGTGTCTCTGGGCGTCTCTACGGAGCGGCGTGGCGGCTCGCCGTGACCGTAAACAAATCTTGTTATCTACGCATCGTAGCGAGCCGAATTCTACGGAAACAGTTTAAGTTGTGTGTGACACGATTGAAGGTACATCCCGACGAAATCTTGTGAATTTATAAAATCATGTTGCCGTTTATTACGCGACGATTTTGGTCGTTATTTGGTTGAAATGTTTTATGTTTTGTTGTCGTTTGTATTGATGCGTGAGGCTAGTTCTGGTCCGCTACTTCTCATTGTATATGCAATACTTAAAATTTTTACAGGATGGCAGATGACAAAGACGACACTTTTTGTCGTGAATTAAGGCAGGACTTAAGTCTTTTCATGAATGTTAGTGTTATGACTTTGAGGCAAGCCGTACATCAACTCCAACTTCTACTCCAGCCAAGAAATGGGGGAGAGCCCTTGCGAAGTATCCATCCATCACAGTAAATCGTTATCGTACCTTCAATCGTGTCACACTCAATTTATACTATTTCAGTCGAAATCCGCTTCCTACGATGCGTAGAAGACGCGATTTGTTTCCGATCACGGCAAACCGCCACGCCTGGCCGTACGCGGCGATTCAAGTCTAGTATTCAGTTCTAGTCTCATGTTTTAACCCTTAAGTTAGAGCCCAGACGGAGTGAACGTGTTGGATAGGCACCGCTTGCTGCGTATACTTAATAATTATTAAATAGTAATAAAAACACACGCACGCTTGGAAACACAGGAATTACGGGATGTTATGAACTAATAACACTTACTTAAACCTGGATATGGTCCTATTTTCTATCGTTTTATTCACTCCCTGCTCACGTTTCGGGTGAAATTCTTACACAGCTCACTTTTGCGAGGCAACGAAACACACTTTCTGACAATATATTTTCCACTTTGGGTTGCTGGCAGCTGCCAACCCTGTGCTTCGAAACAGTGCGGTAAACATCTCTTTGCTGTGCCGATAAGTTCGCAAACCAGCGCGAGAAATTAATTACCTTTGTTATAATAGCTTTGGAATCTTACAGGCGACAAAATCAAGTGTTTTCAGGTGCGTGGCATCTGGGGAATTTGCGGAACCCTGCGGAAGGAACTCTTTGAAGGGTGAGTTTAATGTCACGTACTTACTGTACTTCGAAGGAGTCAAGAACAATGCACTATTTAAACGTTACGATGCAAACGAAGGCTTTGTATGTCAAAGTTTAATTGCAAAGCATTTGTGTGCATTATGAAGGGAAAGGTTCGTTGTAAAGAAACGCTTTGTAAGCTTGCAAGCTTACGAAGTTTTCCTTCGTGCGCTTGCGAAGGAATTTCATTGCAATACATAGCATTTCTACAATACGAAGCATTGCCAAGCCTCGCTCTTCGTAAAATCTTAAGAGAGTTGCATTCTGGAGTCAAAACGACGATAAACCATGACTAATTACTTGTCTTTTTGGTTCTCTGCAAGCATTGGGAGGCGCTTATTTTTCAAATTTTCGAATTCTTATTTTTCAAATTTTTTCTCCCCTGGTGTCAAAATGACCGAAATGGTGAGTACTGCGAGTATTTTCAGTCCCATTGCGGTCCGACCACCCAAAGCCGTGCCCCAAGGGCCTAAGTGCAGCAGATTCAAAGTTGGAATTTTTGCGTAAAACAAAACTCGTCCCATACGGAAAGGAGCATTGTAGAACCCCTTTGGGGCCAAAATTTTAACCATTTTAAGCTATCTCGACTCCTTCATGGTGAAATAGGGCCGCACGGGGGCCGCACGGCCGCACGGGGCACGGCGGGTGGCGGGGGAGGCGAGCGTCGTCTGCTGCCGCCTGCCAGCTCTGCCGCCGGCCGCTCTTCACGCACAGCTCATTCCCCCCACCCCGTCTCTTCTCGTCGCGGCTAGTCAGCCTGTGTTTGTTTACATCCGGCCGTCCGGTGAATGTTGTGGTCGCGAAAAGTTATTTTGCAGTGCGTTTAACTAGTTGAAGATGGCCTTCTCTAAATTGAGGAGTTCCGCGGTGATTGATTTGGTTGGGAACGAGTGCGACACCTTACCACCGTCCAAGCTGCCCACTCTGCGACAGGTATTGGCGCTCTTTTTCCACAAAATGAACAGCAATCACTCTGTCCGTGAGTCTGCCAGAGATTGCGTTGTGGCAGTGATGCAACTGTGGAATAAGACCAAAATCCCCGTTATAAGGGAAGACAAAGTGATAGAGAAATTGGAGGCGCAATACAAAGAATGGCGCAATGTGCGGCGCCATCAGACGGACCGCCCTTCCTCCCTTAAAAGTGAGAAGAGAAGGGACCAGTTTGAGGCCAATTTAGATAAGCTGTTTGACCTAAGCTTAAAAAGTGCAAACTTGTTACTGGGTAAGGCGAGGGACAGCAGTGTCAAAGCAGAGGACAAGTTAATGTACACAGAAGAAATTTTATTTCTGGAAGACCAACGAGGCCCTCGTCTGGCTTTCATCGGGAACATTGACACAGTCCAGCTTGCCAAGGATCGGCGGTTGATGGAAAAAGAAGAAAGAAAAATATCAAAAATGCTGCAACTGGAGGAGAGGCGCCGTAAATATGAAGCTAGTGGAGAGCGTACGGGTAATTTCTTAGGTAACGGCCGACTACACATAACGTTACGCTGACTGTATCCGAAACGTCTCGCCAGATCTCTCTCTCCACTCACTCACTGGCTCAATGAGTGCGAGAGAGGTGTAACGAGACGGTTCGGACGCACGCTGCGCAACGTAATACGTTAGTGTACTATTTTACTCTGTGGTGAACGGTGTACTTATTCATCAATTATCTTCCAGAAAACGAAGGCGTGGGTGCAGGGGAGTCAATTTTTGGTGAATCGGATGCTGAGGGTGGCGGCACTGATTCGGACGACCCCAGCTTCGTTGTTAAGCCCAAGCGGGGCCGTATAAATATGATTAGTCCGGAGGTTGCCGACGCCATAGATTATGCTAAACTGAGCAGCACGAATGCAACAAAAATTATTGCGGCTGTGGCCTCCGCTGCTGGAGTGCCTGTAAAAGAAACCAACATCAATAGACGGTCAGTGCAAAGGTCGAGGGAGTTGCTTAGAGAAAAGTCAGCAAGTAGTGCCATGGAGTCCTTTGTCGGTGACGACGTCTTGACGCTGCACTGGGATGGGAAAATTGTTTCGGCTTTGGAGGGCAGAGGTCACCAGGATAGGCAAGCCGTTATCCTGACCGGTGTCACCTCCAACCAGCTCCTCGGCGTGGTCGCCGTCCCTAACGGCACGGCCAATGAATTAGTCGCCGCCGTTGTCGGGAGGCTGGAGGCGTGGAAGGTAGCCGGCCATAGAGTGAAAGCAATGTCTTTCGATACGACGTCAGTAAATACAGGTACACAAAAATCAGTATTTGTTTGGCATTTTTCTCCGTTTGTCCCCGATTCCAAAACAGTTATTTATATTTCAGGAGTTAAAAATGGAGCTGCACTAGGGATTGAGCGTGCTCTAGAGAAGGACATACTCTGGCTACCGTGTCGACACCACGTATATGAGCTGGTACTGCAGGATGTGTACCATGAACTCATGGGTCCTTCAACTGGCCCAGATGTGGTGCTCTTCCGAGACTTTCAGAAGAACTGGGACACTTTGGATACCTCAAAATTCAAAACCTATAAAACTTGGGCAGCTTCAAGGACAACACTCAGTCCATGTGCTGAGTCCTTAATAAGTTTTGCTAAAGAGAAAATCGAGGTAAAATCTTTTTTTTTTTTTTTTTTTTTTTTTGAAGCCGTTGTAATTTTTAAAAAATTAACTTTGTTTAACATATTTTTTTAGAGTGGCCAACCCAGAGGAGACTACCAGGAGCTATTGGAGCTCACTATTTTGTTCCTGGGCGAGGTTCCTCCCGGTGGAATTAAATTCCATCCACCTGGGCCCGTCCACAGTGCCCGCTGGATGGCAAAGGCCATTTATTGTTTGAAAATGACAATGTTTCGCCAACAGTTAGGGCTATCGCAGCAAGTACTCAACAACTTGCTCACTGTAACTGTGTTCATTGTCAACGTGTATGTTAGGGCGTGGTTTAATGCTCCTGCTAGCGCGTCTGCTCCCAAAAATGACCTTACTTTCCTGCAGCAGCTTGTAGCATATGAAAAGATAAACAAAGCTGTAGCCAGAGTGGCTCAGGCTAAATTCTCCGCTCACTTATGGTATTTGAGTGAGGAGCTGATGGGATTTTGTGTTTTTGATGATAGTCTGTCGTACGAGGAACGGGATGGTGTTGTGGCGGGGATGTTTAACCGGGAGGGAGAGGAAGAGCCTGGAAGGAAAAGGACTCTGGATATGAGGATAGTAGGCAATTTGAAGTTACGAGACTTAAGCACTAGTAACACTCTGAACTTCTTCCGAACCCTTGACATTAATACCTCGTTTCTCCAAGTGCCAGCTTCTGACTGGGGGGAGAGGGAAGACTACAAGGCTGCTCGCCTTGTTGTTACTCACCTTAAAGTCGTCAATGATCACGCGGAGAGGGCTGTGAAACTCATGACTGACTACAACAACACGGTCACGAAAAAAGAGACATCATTTCAACATCTTCTTATCAATGTAGCAGAGCACAGAAAGGATTTTCCTGATAAAAACAAGGGTACGCTAGTGAAGAAGTACGACAAGTTATAATATAATTTTATAAACTGAAACTGTGTAATTTTTATTTTTTTTAAATTTTGACAGTGTATTGTTAAAATATGTAATAAATTAACATACCTCTGAAGGCTCTACTAATTTTCCTTTCCTCTGAAATGAGTTTGGTCACACCGAATCGAAAGAATAGCGCTTGACAGGTCGCCTAACATTCGGGCGCTCATTAAGTTTCGTATGGACCCCGCCGGGCCCCTTTAGTGCCCGATTTCACCATGAAGGAGTCGAGATAGCTTAAAATGGTTAAAATTTTGGCCCCAAAGGGGTTCTACAATGCTCCTTTCCGTATGGGACGAGTTTTGTTTTACGCAAAAATTCCAACTTTGAATCTGCTGCACTTAGGCCCTTGGGGCACGGCTTTGGGTGGTCGGACCGCAATGGGACTGAAAATACTCGCAGTACTCACCATTTCGGTCATTTTGACACCAGGGGAGAAAAGGAATTCGAAAATTTGAAAAATAAGCGCCTCCCTAACCCAGCCGCAGTGTATCAATATCGATGTCTCGGTCAGTGACGGGGGAACGGAGAATGTGGGGAGCCAGCCAGAAGAGGATGACACAGATTTGACACCCAATAAAGACCAGGATGCCCCCGTCTCACTGATTGAGTCCGCAGAGATCCAGGAGTTCTTGAGGGATGCTCGAGAGGAAGTCCGTGACCGTGTCAAGGAACTAATCAACTTAGTCCTGACAGAGACGAACGATCACAAAGTGCTGCCGATAATCGATGCATACATCCTATCTCACTCCGAAAAGGGTCACGCGGCTCCAAAGGAAAGGGAAGGGGGCGGCAGAACGACCCTAACAAGCTACTCAAAGGGAAGAGGGCTAAGAGACGAGCAGCTGAGTACCAGAGGTACCAAAGGCTGTACTATAAGAACCCAGCTCAGGTGGCAGCAGCTATCCTAAGTAGGGCTGTGCGGTTGTGCGGTGAACCGGTAAATCGGTGATTTTTTCGTTGATTGCGATCACCGATTCACCAAAACGGTTATTTTAAAATCACCGGTTAACCGGAATCACCGAAACACCGGCGAATCACCGATTCACCGGAACCACCCAAATCTCCGATTCACCGGAATCACCGGTTCACCGTAGTGCCGAACACACGGTAACTGCCCACAGGCCACTGCAGCGCAAGCCCTACCCTCCCTTTCCCCTCTGCCGCTATCCCAGCCACGTCAACTGAAAGCGAACGGTTGTTCAGCCTAGCTGGCATAGTTGTGAACTACTTAAGAACCCCGCCCTTAATAGTTTTTGCATTTTTGCAGTGTAGTGTTGTGAGAACTTTCTCATATGTCTCTCAGTTCAAGTAGGAAGTCACTTTTGTAGTATTATGTCAGAACGTCAACAGTTGCCAGTTTCTTAAAATTGCAAGTAATCAAAATAATTGAATATACAATTATTCCTTAAAAATAAAAGAATGTTTCAAGCACATTTTAAATCTCCTCGTTTCGAAGCAAGTATAACGCACACATCAGTGACCTTTAACCGTTTTAGAGCGGCACTAGTTAAACGGTTAAGTAACGGCTGAATCGGTGGGAAATCCATTCACCGCACAGCCCTAATCCTAAGGGGCCAGGAACTTGAGTCAACTGCGTCACCCCCAATGGATGAAGCCCAAGATTTCTTCCGCCAAACGTACGATGAGAACGACCTTGGATGAGAAGCAAGGGAGCCCGCACCTAAACTCGACCTAAGCCACCCTATCACGGTAACAGAGGTTATACAGGTGGTAAAGGAGATGACTGAGTCCGCTGCGGGCCCCGACGGACTGAAGCGAGGACATACGGAAGGTTAAGTCACATGACCTGGTTGTTGTTTTCAACACCACCTGGGGATAGAAAAGGCTTACTCCACTCCTAAAATCCAACCGCACTGTACTCCTGCCGAAAGCAGGCGACCTCAAAGACTGGCGGCCAATAAGTATCTCCAGCAGGCTCCTTCGTCTACTTCAGAAAATTATTACCAACCGCTTGGACGCTGCCATCGACTTATGTCATGTGCAGAAAGGCTTTACGAAGTCGGACGACACCATGGTCAATAACTTGATTCTGCAATCAGTCATCAGAGACGCACGACTGTAAGGGAAATCACTCAATGGGCTAAGAATTGACTTAGCTAAGGCATTTGACAGAGTCAACTTAACGTCAATTGTCGATGCGCTTCGAAGACATGGAGTCGATGAGCACACCATTAGTTACATTCGTGCTAACTATGACGGTGTTACAACCATCTTCGAATGTCAGGGCCAACGCAGCAGGCAGCAGAGTGATCCCAATAAAGCGAGGCGTCAAACAAGGGGACCCCATGCCCATGTCGGGATTCCTGTTTAATTTCGTAATCGATGATCCGCTGCAAGAATTAGAGAGCGAGGCCGGTGTTGATCTCGGCAAAGCAAAGGTCTCCGTCCTGGCATTTGCAGATGATATTGTCCTTTTAAGCAAGGATATACATTACATGCTGCCAAACTGAAGATAACGAAAATGGAGAAGTTTTTGGATTACCATGGTCTGGATGTAAACGTGCGAAAATGTACTGCGCTCCAAATAATGCGAGTACCTGGGACCAAACGCACGGCGGTACAAAGTCATCGCTGAAAATCCAAGGGCAGTACGTCCCTATGCCACGGAGGATCGGATAAAGTATCTCGGTCTGGAGTACACTCACCTGGGAGTAGTCACCCCATCTGTAGCCAAGCTAGGGTCCATTTTAGCAAAACTTGGTAGCGCCCCGCTAAAGCCGTGGCAAAAGCTCTATATATTGCAGAAACACCTCATTCCCATGCTGTACCATGGCCTCAAGTGCCTTGGACTGACAGCTGGAAGGCTAAAGGCGTACGACGGAAAAATAAGGACCGTTATAAAAGGATGCCTCCGTCTCCCGAAAACCACGCCTGATGCCTTCATACATTCGGTCTGGATGCCGTCTGCAGGCCGGGGGAGCTGCGTGGGCTGCCTGCTTACAAGGCGATGAGGGATGAGGGATGAATTTAAAAGACTTCACCCAGGAGCTTAAGACATGTGCACTTCTTTTTCTAAGTTGAAATCCAAAATTTTATTACTTTCTACTCCCAGAGACTTGAATGTCTCGATTGATGATGGTGAAGTCTTGTTTCCAGCATTGTCATTTGCCTTTCTATTACTTCTTAGTTCTTACTATGCTCTGTATGCATTTTAGATGTCATCAAAGCTCTAATCATACTCTCCCAGCAATTTGCTCATGACATTCCCTTGAGCAGGGAGCGGGCCAGGGTGTCATTCAATTGGGCCAGAGAAGAAGATATTGCTGTACTAATCTCTGTAAGCTCTGCTGTGATTTGAAGTGAGAAGATACCTTTAATACTACATATCATTTATTTTCAGGTCAGTGGTGATGTTCAATCTTTCATTGACACAAGGAGAGAGGCAAGGAAGACACCAGTGCAGCCATACCTAATTTTTGTGTGAGGACAGCTAACCTCCTCAGGCGTTCTTCGCACATTTATAGTTTTAGACGATAAAGTGCTGCAGTTGCCAAATGGCATTCAGACTTTGAGAGCAGTTGATTCATTGTTCCAGGTATTTTCTGTATTTCGTGTGAATTTCCCCTTTGGTTGCAGGAACACTTTTCATTTCTTACAAACATGTCTGTATAAATTTCTTGACCATGAGGGGCGCAGACGTGATGCTGCTACTCCCACAGAGCAAGAGCTGTTTGGAAAATTAAATAGTGAGAAATAATTGTTAAATATTTATGGGTGTTCACCCTCTTTTTTTACCAAGAAACTAAAGGCTACATGTTTAGGTTGATGTTTTAGTTCAGCATTTTATTATTATTTGTTTTTGCTTTTAATTCAAATCTGATACATATGCATTCGGATTTGTGCAGTGATTAACATTTCTTTTCTTCCCTTAGTTGTTCAAGCCAATACAAGCAACAAATTTTATGAAGTGATGAAGTTTATTTTATTTTCCTGTTACATTTGTCGATTTGTAGAACTTGTCACTAAAGAATCCCAAATACAAATACAATTGGTGATGAAATATTTGATTTCCTTCAACACCTTCCCTGGCAATAAAGGATAAAGCGAAGTGTGGCGGTTACACCAGTTATACACCCACTGGAGAGGATTTGCTGAGAAATAGTTATGTAAAATGTGAAAAGCCGCAAAGGCACCTGATTGGCACAGGCCTGTCACGTGGCTCGGCCAACGCTGATTAGCTCAGGCGTGTCACGTGGCTCGCGCTCGCCCAACGGAAGACCCTCCTCTCCTCGCCGTGTACGGTGCCAGACGCAACAGCGTAACCGAGCGTGATTCGAATGCAGCCTCTTCATGTGAAATATATCTGCTGCATTTCGTACCACTGCTCAGAGCGACCTCTCACTGAATTTTAATCGACGACGTGGATCAATGGCCCGTTAAATGAACCATTTGCAAAAGTATCTATAGATGTGTGAGGGGTTATATGCTCAAGAGGTAAGATCGCGTTATCTTTGCTCGTCCCTTCACCATTTTAAATTCTTGTTAGTAATTATAATATATGTTTTTGAATTGTTAGACAGGACTTGCATCACAAAGAACGTCCGTAAGGCGGGCGTCCACTTCCGGCTCAAACAGTTGCTCTGTTGAAGAACTGAGCTTGTTTCACGTAAATGTAATTAGTTCACTGAGCATTGTGTTACATTCTCTTCAGTGATTCTCGATTTCCTCACACTTTGGCTGGTTTTGTTTACAGCATGGAGGAAACCACAAGGAATTTGTCCGCATCAGTAAATGATAATGCAATCAGTTGGCTTGCATAGTGTTTTCTGTCAAGGTTTGTTTATTTCTGATTTTCTTGTTTTATTCGCTGTTTGGAGGGTACCACATTGTAATCTCTTGCTATTTTTCAGGCTCCCTAATATGGCTGAACTTAAAAGGAAAGGATCATTGCTCTGTCCACATTGCCCAGAAAAAGTGTTTGTTGGCACAGAAGCACTCAACAAACATTATACATATTCCCATGGCTCTTTGAAGGTCTACGATTCTGGACAGCTTGAATGTGTGGCTCACTTCCTTAACAAAACATCTTTAATTAGACACATTTCACAAGTACATCAACAATTACTTGATGACTGTGGACGACAACAGCAGGCACGATCCAGAGTTAGCACGCACCATGTGGTAGTGACCATGCATCTTCAGCCAGTGGATTTATTTATCTTGATGCGATTGGAGACAGTGAGGTTATGAATGACATATCAATAGAGTAACAATGTGTGCCTAATATTCCTGAGGACCACCTGAAAAGTTTGGCGGCGAGTGTGCTTCTCAAACTTCGATCTACTGCAACTTTGACTGGTAAGGCAGTTGAACGTTTTGAAGCAGGTTGTTACAAACTTTTCCAACATCACCACAATGCTCTTCTCACTGCAATATCATCCCGGCTCGAACTCCATGGTCTTCCTAGAGGATGCTGTGACTAGTCTTTTGAAAGACTTGGATTTAAAGGACCCATTTCAAGAATTGAAAACCATTGAAGATCAATTAGAGTATTTTCATAGGGAGTTTGGTATGGTAAAACCTGAAGGGAAATTATTAGACAGAAGAGTGGACAAACGTCTTGATTCCAAGACAAACACGTATGTTCCATGTCAGGTTATTGAAACTTTCCAATATGTCTCTATGATAGAAACGCTGAAACTCATTCTTGCTAGCAAGAAGAACAGGAAGAATATTTTTCAAGATTACACCAGTAAGGATGGTGTCATCAGATCTTACTTTGATGGCACTCATTACAAGAACTATGAGTTACGCCATCAGCACCCACATATAATATTTATACTTTTGTTTTTTGATGAGCTTGAGGTGGCCACTGCTCTTGGGTCACGAACTGGTATTCATAAGTTAGCAGTGTTCTTCTATCAGTTACTAAACCTGCCGGTGTTTGTCAGTTCTGAACTGGATTCTATACATTTATTAATTCTAGCTTATGGTGCAGACTTGAAAAAGCCAAATGGTTTCAAAGTTGTGTTGACACCTTTGGTACAGGAAATGACCCAACTGTCTTCTCCTGAGGGTGTGAAAATGGTTATTGATGGGCAACCGTTTGTGTTACGTGCCACTTTAGCAGTTGTGTCTGCAGACACACTTGCTGCCCATGACCTGCTGGGGTTCTTACCACCTTCTGCACGATGCTTCTGTCGCAAGTGTATGATTCCACGACCTGCATTCCGAGAAAATGGAAATGCAGTAGCTGAATTAAAAACACCAGCACAGCATGATGAATGTGTCCAGTTAGTTATGGATAGACCAAGACTCTCCACAAACTTTGGAATCAAAGATGAATGCCATCTAAATAAGATTCCATACTATCACTGTGTACCTGGTAATGTATTTGATATCTTTCATGATATTTTGGAAGGCATATGCCCGCTTGTTCTCAAACTGTTGCTGAGACATTTTGTTTATGAACAGAAGTTGTTCACCCTCAGTGATTTTAATACAGCAGTGGCTTCTTTTGACTATGGTATCCCAGATGCCAAAAACAAACCTTCTGCCAATCTCAACCAAAGTCAGCTAACTTCCACATCAAGGAAGATTAAACAAACTGGAGCTCAAATGTGGTGTTTAGTTCGGGCCTTTCCATTTCTTGTTGGGAAATTTGTTCCTGAGGGAAACTGTCTCATGGAACTCCTTTTCATTCTCCAAGATATCATGCATATAGTTTTCTCATTTCAAGTAAGAGTAGAAGATCTTGATAGGATGGATGACCTAATCTGTCGCCATAATGAGTTGTGTAAGACTTATTTTGTTGATGTTTTGCATGACGAAATACCTGTAGAGGATGAAGATGAATTTGAAGTGGAAGAAGAAGGACTAGGTCAAGAAGACAGTGATCCTGAGAGTGAACCGGAAAGGGCACCAACCGCACCCAGGAAGAAGAAATTTATTGTGCATTTAATCAACAAAATGCATCACTGGAAGCACTACAGAGACCTCACGCTGGAGTATGGACCACTCATGAGACTATGGTGTGCCAAATTTGAGGGACGGATGAAAATCATAAGGCAACATGCTGCAGTAGTGAATAATTTTAAAAATCCCCCCAAGACTATGGCACAAGTTTTCCAACTGAGCACTTTGCACACATATATTGATGAGGATGATGAAATTCCAGTAATTGAAACTCAGAAGAGGATCGATCACCCCATAAGCGAGTTGGAATGCAAGGACATCTTTGTAGCTGCTGGATTTCGTGAGTCACTGTTAGTGTCTGAAACCAACAGTGCCACGGTCCATAGAGAAGAATACCGTCCAGGACTTTTCATTATCTTTCCTTCTTCAAGGGAAGTTCCCCAGTTTTCACTGATTGACACGGTATTCATTGTAGAGGAGAAAGTGTTTTTATTACTATCATCATGGAGAACAGTTGGGCTGAGTGACAAATACAACAGCTATGAGGTTTCACCTAATCTAGATTCACATTTGTCCCTGGTTGATGTTTCATCTCTAGCAAACTTTCGTGCCATAGCTCCATGGACTGTGAATGGAGTTATATACCTTTGTTTGAGAGTTATTGGCCTTTGAGTTATCCAGTGATTCAGGAACGAAAAAGTGAGTGGATCACCGCAAGAGGTGAAATAACTTGACTATGACTGGTTTTCTGTATTTTAGTGTCTGTGTCTCAATTGAACTTTTTATTGCTCTTTCAGTATTTTTTCTTGACTGTATATTTTCCAATTTCATTTACAATCCTATTTAAATGACTGCTGGACATTTATAATTTATCTTGAATAGTTTATTTGTATTATTTTCTGTACATTGCTCACAACAATCATGAAAAAAAAACTTGTTTTTAATACTGTCATAATTCGAACAGTTGGGCTGGGTAACAAATACAACAGCTATGAGGTTTCACCTTATGTAGATTTACATTTGTCCCTGGTTAATGTTTCATGTTTAGCAAACTTTTGTGCTATAGCTTCTTGGACTGTGAAAGGAGTTATATACCTCTGTTTGAGAGTTAGTGCGTAGTCTCTAACTGACTGGTTTTCTGTATTTTAGACTCTGTCTCAATTGAACTTTTTATTGCTCTTTCGGTACTTTTTCTTGACACTATATTTTTTAATTGCAATTACAATCCTTCTTAAACGACTGCTGGACAGTTGAAATTTATCTTAAATATTCTTACTGTATTATGCTCTGTACAATGCTCTCAACAATCATTAAAATTTTATAACAGTTTTTTAATTGGGTGTTTTATTTGAAACCTCATTTTTGATGTTTCGTTGAAGGATTGGTATAAATACCAGCAATTTGGGGCGGTTGTTAAAAATTCACACTCTATGTACAATTTAATTCTCACTCTTTGTACAATTTAATTCTCACTCTATGTACAATTTGATTCTCACTCTATGTACAATTTAATTCTTAATATGTGTACAATAATGTACACATTGTATGTATAAAGCTTTAGTACGCAATATTATGTACACAGTTGTACTCAACTGAGTATGCGTAAAATCTTGACCAACTTAGGTACTATAAATTACATAATTACGGACAGTACACAAACAGATAGTGTGTCCGGGGACTCCCCCGGCCGTGCTATCTGATGGGGGCGGCACGGGCGGCAGGACCGGCCGCCTGGACCCTCCGCGCTGATAAGGTGCAGCGGCAGCCAGTCAGGCAGTGGGCCGGGCGACAGGCGACATCGCGGTGGGCGGTGGTCAGACCAGGCCGACGTCAGCCCGAGGCCATGGCCACGACGGCCGGCCCGGCCTACCCTCCGGCCGGACTGCAGGAGCCCCCGGGCAGCCCCAGCAGTGTGTCAACCTGCTCTCGGCTGCAGTGTAGAGCAGAGCAGTGCAGCGGCTCCTGTTTCAATCATTTTCAGTGAAGTCACACACACACACACACACACACACACACACACGTAAGCTGCAGTGTGGTGCATGTGTGTTGGGGAGGCGTTTGGCAGCGCGCCCGGTGTGGTGCCGCGGTGCCGCCGGTCCCAGCCGGCCGGCCCTGCCCATGACCTTGCAGCTGCAGAGGCCTGCCCTGCCCTGCTCTTGCACCGGAGCGACCAGCTGGATGCGCGTACGTTCAACTCTCTCTCTCTCTCTCTCTCTCTCTCTCTCTCTCTCTCTCTCTCTCTCTCTCTCTCTCTCTCTCTCTCTCTCTCTCTCTCTCTCTCTCTCTCTCTCTCTCTCTCTCTCTCTCTCTCTCTCTCTCTCTCTCTCTCATTTCAATTTGACCGCGCGGTTCTCTACCAGTTTTCTGCGGGGCTAAAAGAAGAAGACGGCATATGTGTGGTGTGTGAGAGGGCGTGCGGGGAGGAGACGCGACAGGAGCGTGAGAAAGGACATGGGAGAGGAGCGCGGCAGTAGGACCCCCAGGACCCCCAGGACCCGGCAGGACCCGGCAGGATCCCGCAGGACCACACGAGCTCTAGTCACGGCGCGGACCGCCGCAGCCGGCAAATTTGACACTCCATCCGACCTGTTCCGGTCCGCCTCCTCTCACCGCCACCTTCGCGGCTTGTGTTGTCGTTGGACAGACTACTATTCGTCTTCACTTTGCTAGAAATTTTTTTTCTTCAGATTTTTCTTTGATTTGTGGCGTTGGTTCGAGCACGCGCCGCGCACACGGTGAGAACGGCCGAATATAGTGCAGCGGGCCGCGCTCCGCTCCAGATATCCGCGCCGAAGGTGAGAGCGTGTCGAGTCCAGCAAGCAATCGCTCATCGGCCATCTGACTGCCGTGATGGGACAAAACGAAAGGAAACTAGAAGGCGAGGCGTGGCGGCTAGCCTCAGCTGGCCTCAGATCACCTCACCGCGCTCCATTACATGTGGGTAGATGTAGACATGTGGACCTCTGTTTGTGCAGCATGCTTGTCTTTCCTGGAAACAGAATAAGAAACAGGAACTCACAACTGAAGTGGAGGAAGGATGATAGGTCAAATTTGTAGCATGAACATTGATTTCCACGACAGTCTATGGAAGTATAGGACCTCATAGAGTAAAAACTTACCTGGCAAATAAAGAAACCTCAGGTTATTGGGTTTTTATGACAGAAAAGCAATTAAGGAGTTAATGCACAACTGTAATATTTATATTGACACAACAAAAAGGTTTAAAACAAAGAACATTGAGAACGCAAAGGAAAGCTGCAAAGACCAGGGAACTGTACAAAACCATTTACCGCCACCAAAAAGATTCAACATCGAGGCAAAAGTACATCCCTTAAACTTAAGAGTTACACAGTGTCTATTGCTTTCTTGAAGTAACACATGTTACTACACACACAGAGGTAAAGTAGAAACAAGTAAAATTAATAAAAATAGAGGGACGCAGAACTTTCTTTGGCATTAAAGGAGATCAGACCTTTATACAAATAGAAGGTACTAAAAACAGCTATTGAAACATGAAATACACTCAAAAATGTGATAAAATTAAGTCCAGAACAACAGTGATAAAAAAGACGCAAGTTTAAGTCTAGAGTTGGTCTGTGCTCTTGAAAATACAACAAACGGGTATAACAATACTAACAAAAAGCAACATATAATGACAAAATATAATTTCTGTTTCCTGAGAATAACTACACTGAACTCATGAGGCGCTCTGAGCGCAATTTAGCTGAAGCTCATTTTTTAAATAATTTATCTAAGTGGGAAATATAACACACATAACAAAGCTGTACTGTATTAGTTCTTTCCTATAGACTTTGAAGCCTAGTAAAAACACCAGCATTTCTAGCACCAAAATGTTTATAGCAAAAGCCTCCTTGAGCAAGTTGGCTTCTTAAAAAATAGGTAAAGCATGTTCAATATCATAATATGATTGGAGGGACACACAGTCAGTCAGTCACATAAATAACTCCCCACACACTACTAACAATAACTTCAAGGGTACACCATTAAAATTAATTTTTAACCCAGTACAATATTTTTTCTTACACCAGATGAGAAATTTGAAAGGGATGTGCAAGAAACAAGTCATAATAACAATCCTAGACAATCACTGCAAATAAGACTACTGAGGTTTCTACTCAACCATACAACATTATGTTTAATTAATGAAGGATCTCTAGTCCAGGTCAATAAAAAATAAAAAATAAATCGGTAAGAAATAAGAACCTCATGGAAGATAGGATAATAACATCCAAATGATATGCAAATGGTTTCATCACAAAAATGGTCAGTGTCGGACATATTCAGTACCACTGACCAAATGTAATCAAGGAAACTTGTTTAACTTCAAAAGAACTGCAAACTTAGGAGAAGTACACTTTCCTTGCCAGAAAGGAGAGAAACATCAGTCAAATGAAAACAGGAAATATTCCTTTACTCATGTGAAGCATGGCCCTTCTAAAATTCAATTCCAAAATGTGCTCTAGACCTAAATTCAATTTAAAAATTTCTAAGTTTAACAAGTTTAAATTGGTCAAATGAATGCAGTGCTACAAAAAAAACTAGGAACATTGAGAGCAAAACAAAAATGCAAAATCCCTCCCAAAGACAAAAGAAAAAGTGCAAAAAGGTTTCTCTAAACTGAACAGCTTGGAGCTAAAATTTCGTTCCGATGGATATCTTGAGTTTCCTTCAGCATATAATTACAAAAAAAGAGTAGCTGCTTACTACGCACTGTGGGGAATTAGTAGCAAAATATGTTCTGAACACTAACTGGAATACATATGTTAATGATCACATTTTAGTTCAACCCAGTACATCCATACATATGCAAAAGCCATAAATATGAAAGCATGTGATATTATTTCAAAACGTAAATTTGGATACAGAATTGAGCAGGTCCTATGCACAACTACTTTCCTTGAACCTTGCTATAAATGGGTGACAACACCCAAAGCAGAAAGCAGCATACATAGCAAAGAGACACCAAACAAATAAGTAAGCATTTTTTTTTCTTCCAGGTTAATTGTCGCTATCATCACTGTTGTAGGCATCCGCTCCCGGCTCCCCAGGACGAGTAGACGACCGAGGCGAGGCCCTATTCAGGCCTCAAATGTGTACATACTGAACGTTATTGGAGCTCAAAGTGCTGCTACTTCGCCGCCCAGGACCTCGACAGCAGACAAGCCACGGACCTAAGAACAGGCTCTCCATTTCCTCCAAGGTTCGTCCTCGGGTCTCAGGGAGGAATGCAAACAGGAAAGAGAAGCCGAAGACTGCGATGACCACATACAAGAAGAAAGCACCTGTAATTAGAATTTGTAATGTGTTAGATCATTAAATCATACCACAGAGGGAAAATGAAAGTGACAGAAACAGAGACAGCAGAATTAGATACCTGATTTTGACAAAGCTTCAGTAAGAGAGAGGAATGTAGCAGATATGATCAAATTGCCTGCCCAGCTGGCACTAGTTGTGAGGCTAGTGCAGAACCCACGTGCCCATAGAGGATAGATTTCAGAATTGATTGTCCATGGCATAGGGCCCATTCCTGAAAAAATTGGTCATGTTAATATGTTATGTTAATTTTTTTTATCTTTCCATTGTTTGGGATGGCATGCGCCAACATTTCAGTACCTGGGGCAAATGAAACAAGATAAAGTGTCATTGCTAAGATAGGGAGCCAAAAATATTGCGTTGGACACCATCCACTAGCCCACGTTTGAGTATCTTTAACGCACACTGAGCTATCACTTGCAATGTCTGTATCTGGCTTCAGTGCATAACAAGAAGCATCTGCTGCAGACCCATTAGTATAATAGCAGAATCCGCATCCAACATTGATGCAATCCTCGCAAGTGCTGAAAAGAAATCAGAACATGCAGTAAAAATGTATATTGTTAAAAAAAGTTAAATTTGAACAAGTACAAATTACCTACCTAGATTTACCACACTTATCACCAACCTCCACCAGTGTCACTAAAGGAGAATCATCAGCCATCAACTTGAACCCAACACCCAGGAGGATAAGAGAAGAAATCACTCCTAATAGCAGAAAAAAAAAAACCAGAAGGACAGTATTAGAGGACAGTCCTCTTAAAGAACATATGCATCACTTTTAGAACAATAATAAGAATAATTCATTCACCAAAATATGATAAAAGCACTAATTTTCTTCGCCCAGCACGATCTACTAGGAATAAGCCAATGAAAGTACAGATGAAATTGACAGCAGATACTCCTGCAGATATCCAAATTGCCATTGACTCATCACGAATGCCGGACATGCGAATAATTGATGCACTGTAATACCTACAAAAATAAGACCAATGTCATATGGAGCAGTTCAATTCAGAAATATTTACAAGCCACAATAAAAGTAGCTACATACATAACAGTATTAATGCCAGATAGTTGTTGGAATGCTTGCAGGAAGAAACCAATCAGGAGAGCACGACGCACACCGGGAGACTTGAACACTTGCATAAAGAGAGAGCTGCCTCCATTTAAAGCAACTTGTTCCTAAGCCACAGTAAAGACTGGTCAGTACACAGAAATGAATAATGAAAACTGCATAGTAATGTGCCATTAAAAGAGAAGTATCTCAAGTACTAAATATACCTCAATTTCTCGATCCTTGTCCTCAATTGTAACTTTAATGGCTGCAAGCTCTTGATCTGCAGCTGTTGCTGATCCCCGGATGGTTTTTAGCACTTTGTTTGCTTCACCATATCTATACAATAGAAAAAATTGTGTAATAACAATAGCATTCTTTAAAAAAAAAAAAAAAAACTACAGAAATACCTACCTCTTTTGTGATGCTAGCCAGCGAGGACTTTCAGGCATTAAAAGGAAACCACAGAACTGAACACATGCGGGAATTGCAGCCAATCCCAACATATATCTGAAAAATTTGTACCAGTAAATTATTGTGAAAATCCCATAATAGCTTTTTTTTTTTTTTCACAAGTCACACTCAAAAACTTACCTCCATCCATGACTAATAGTAGAAAACGCACCAGCAATAACACCTGCAGCGACGAAGCCAAGCGTGATGAACAGCTGATATGCTGTTACAAGCGTTCCACGTTGCGACGATTCAGCACACTCAGCTATGTAAACTGGCACGCTCATGCTTTCAATACCTTATAACATGCAAAAAAGTAAAAAATTAAAATTGAGAGAAAAGAAAACACAGGAAATGAACCGCATTTAAGAATGCAGTTTTTGCAAAATTAATGGGTTGAAATAGTGCAATAAAACAGATCTAATGAATAGCATTTTGAGAAGCAGTCTGCTGGTGGGCAAAAAACCGACTTACCTTTTACTGATTACAAACTTATTCAATATTTTGACGAGAAAAGCAATACATACGAGCAAGCAAATGATAATGAGGTGATCCTGCAGTGCTAAAAGGGATGGGCATTTGAAGCTAGATACATTTAAAAAACAAAATTAAAAAAAATACATTTTTAGGCACGAAGTAGCCTATTGCAATCTTTAGGATTCCGATTTTTTTTTTTGACATGGCCCCTTATGGACTTCTCCGAACGAAATTGTACGATTTCGATGAGAGTTTGCAAGGAGCAGGAAGGAGACACGCTGATTCAGATTCTGATGCCCATACGAAAACTCAAAGGCTGAAATTGGAGAATTTTGAATTGAAAAATTTGATAATTCGAGTCGAGCTGCAGGCTCTTATGGGCGAAAAGATCGAGTCAAGCAAGGGCCTAGCCGAGCCGAGGCAAAGTTGGTGGAAAGATGAAAATTACAACCAATCAGAGCACTGCCTGTTGCGTTGTACAGCCGCAACGAAAAACGAAAACTGCTGCGTTTGAAATGTTGATATATCAAGCTTGGGGTGGCCGGCCAACAATGCGGCAAAATGTACAGACTTTCAAACGTAGCCGTCGTGAGTCGACTGTACTTCCCTCCCGTCCCGAATTTTTCATCCAACACCATGACGACGGGTGGGTAAACAAAACAATTGAGGACACCGACGTCGGTTTCATCGGTTTTGAGTTGTGGTTGTGACGTGCAGAAATTGGATGATGAAGGTTCTTCAAGGAACAGCCTATCAATACCATGGAGTGTTTAAAAATGCTGGGAAGCAATGCTGTGCAATGAGTGTGGTAGCTTTATGTCATACTCTTCAAAAATTTCCAACCAAGTGAACCAGCCAACGAGAGCTTGAAAGTAAGATTTATCAACGTTCTCATGCCTCATGCCTGCCCCTGACGTTGAAAGGAGTTAGTTCTCCTGTCATTCAATGTGAGCTGAGAATAAATATTTTTAAGTTCATTGGATTGAGGTTCGGTCGGTAGTTCCGTGCCTAGCCGACAGAGCGCGCTATCGTCGACCGCCAGAGACCGCTCTCGATCACATGATGACTGTTGTAGCAACCGCGGGGCGCGGGGCGCCGCGTTGCATTGTTGGCGTACAGATTGAGAATGCAGTTGAGACCCTGAGCGAGACTAGGGCTAGCCAGAGTAGCCAGTGGTGAGAATGCCAGCTGCTCGCTGGAAAGAGCCTAGAACACTACAACTGCCAATCTTCCCACGAAATTCTAAACTCTCTTCCTAAACTTTTTCGCTTAACAATTGTTTAACTTACCCAAAAAATACAGTTCTTTTTCTTTTTGATAGCATTCCAACCTTTATCCAATATTTTCTCAACGAATCATTCATTCATATTTCTTCTTCACACTTCTCACTCCTTCTACTCTCCTCTCCTTCCAGATCCTGTTTGTCACATACGCATTCGAAAGACACTTCAAACCATCAGTATAACCACAAAATTTACAAAATCTACAAAATCTCGGCAATATCGTCTGACTCTACTTCGGGCCTCCTAGGATTTCACTTTGTGGAATCGTATTTTTTAGATCTATGAAGCAAGTAAAAGATACTTAATATCATAAGGTGCACCCTAATATTTCAAGCAAGGTGCAAAATAGGAATCATATGGAACTTCATTTCCATCACTTTAAGAGAACGTTTGATAACTAACCTCCATCCAAGTTTAGGAATGTCTGACAAAGCACCACACATAATAGCTGCTACCAATTGCCCGAAAGCAACATGGGTGACGAATGGGGGCATGGGAGAGTCATCTCGGAAGGACATCTCTTCCATGTACTGTGGGGCTGCTACCGATGTAATACCTTCACCATGCAAAACAGCACGCCATCATTTGATTGACAAACAATAAGTATTATGATGATGTTAATTCTGGCAAATTTATTTCAATGAAATGATTTAATGACTGCCCATTAAGCTCTCATTCATGAAGTCTTTGAAATAATTCTGATGGAAGTTATTAATAGCTGTCGCTCCAATGTAGTAACATAAACACGTAAAAACATTTAAATGGAGGAGAGATTTATCAAGTGCTTACCAACAGCTATACCAACTACTATTCTGCCCACTAACAATATTTCCTTGCTGGATGCAACTCCCATAATAACTGATCCAATGGTGAAGATGGCACCAGACATTAGAATAGCCATCCTTCTTCCATATCGGTCTGAAAAACAAAATTATTTTTATTTTACGTGTAAATGGTAAAGCAGTGAAACATAGAAATAAAATTAAGCTGTTGAGATGCAAACCTGAGAACCAGCCTCCAAAAAGAGAGAAGACAAGAGCAGCCGCAACTGTCGATGAAACAATCAATTCATGCCAAACTGGAGTAAGAACAAAATCCTTACTGCAATGGGAAAAAGAAGCAAGTCATATAAAACAATTTTAGAGACATCTAAATTTAGTAGGGTTTGCATTCTCTAAGTTCAACCCTTAAATTTAAAGGTTAACAAGCCCAAGATATTGATGCCGCTTAGTGGCAAATGTAGAATCGCACACCTTCGCTAAGCGCAGCTTGAGAGAGAGAGAGAGAGAAAGAGAGAGAGAGAGAGAGAGAGAGAGAGAGAGAGAGAGAGAGAGAGAGAGAGAGAGAGAGAGAGATAGAGAGTTCGAAATGAAGATAGTGTTATTGCGGCGCACTTACTTGATGAGGAGCATGGCACCCGAAACCACCCCCGTGTCATATCCAAACAGGAACCCGCCGAGGGTGCTCAGCGTGGTGAGGATGAAGACGAACAACTTGGACCTCCGTTTGAGGCCGTGCTCTGACAACAGGTCCTCCTTGCTCGTCATGTCCACGTTGGACTCGTACTTGGTCGACATGGCGGTGCTCGGGGTCGGGGGCAGGCGTTGACAGACAGGTGGTAGATAGCTGGCTTGGTGGCTGTTAGTTCCTACCCCTGTCCTGTCGCTGTAGTTTCGAGTCGATCTGCTGTCGCTGCTGTCGCACTGTCACTCCCCGGAGGTCCTCGCTTAATCCAGGATTGCGGAGGACATGGCCGTAATGGAAGCGGGGCACCTCCGACACGGCCCTGGACCGCGATCGCAACAGCTGACAAGGGGTGAAACAGCGCCGGGGGGCGAAAGGGCGAAAAGACCAGGGACGTCAATGGCACGCAGGGCGCACGCGCGCACGCACTGTCACAGCAGTAGCAGTCGTAGTTGAGCCACCCCCGCCGCGCAGCGCTAGCAGCCGCCTCCAGCGATTCCAGGCTCTCTGGCGCCGGGGAGTAGAGACGTACGTAGAGACGCCGTGTCAAAGTCGCGACGCGAGCGCAAGAGCGGGGCCACCCTTCGAGAGGTCGCCGTCGCCGCTTCGAACTGGCGCTCGTCCGTCGTTATCCGACAGCAAGTCCGCACTCCATGTGAGCCTGGCCGAGACCGTGTACCGCCGAGAACCTGTGCAATCCTAACACTGTTTATCTCGCACATGGCTCCTGCTACATATAGCACCCACCGCCACCACTGCGCTCCTCGGACGTGGCCCCCGCCGCGCCTGCGCGGCCCGCGCCTGCGGCCTACGGACCAGCGCGCGTGTCCACGGCACCGGCATTCTTAGCAAGGGCGTGACAACTCACGCTGACCGCTAAACGTATGCGATAAGTTCAATACAATTGGCGTACAACTATTAATATTTCTATTCCCCCCCCCCCCGCCTATATTTTTATTTTCCGCCGGCGTGTCCGTCACAGAGAGTGGGTGTGGCGCTCGCTGATCTCTGCTCCCGCTGTTTGCCGCGGCGCCTGTAAACTCGAGGAGGAGGCCGAGTCATAAACCACGAGGCGCACTTTGAGGAGAGATGGGTGCCGAGTGCCGGTCTATCTTGGGCCCCTGGATTGGGGTAGGCGCGGTGCGCCGTGGCGGGCTGCTCGGCCCCGGCCGGCCGGCTGGGTTTGGTAAGGTTTGGTAGTTTGGTTTGGTTCTCAGCCCGGCGCCTGGCGCCTATGCGGCCAACCCTCCGCCGAGCGTCGCTGTTTGCTTGTCTCTGGACTGGCAGTCCTCTCTTGACGGGATGTGACGGCGCCTGCTGGGTAGGCAGCCCCGGCCTCTCCATGCACGTGTGTTGTGCGGGCTGGCCTACCCAGGCATTCGCAAGGCGCCTGGTCGTGTACGACCTACTCGTCCTTGTACACGTACACAAACACCGTCCGCAGCTGCCGCCGCCGTTGCCCCGCCGCGCTCACACTCCTCTCTTTTCCATACATTTTTCATTAAACAAACTTCCGATTTTAATTAGGGAGCGTCCTTAAATTACGTAAGGGCGTTTTGGGGTGTTTTTAACCCCCCCCCCCCCCCCATATAAGGCCCTGTAAGATTTCGAGACCCCCCCCCCCCCTCCTTACGTAAGATTTTGCCAAATTTGCCCAAAATTGATATAAAAACGTAAATAAATGAATTTGAGTGTTTTTTGTTATTTTTTGCTTACCAGTGTAGGATAAATGTTGAGAGTTAGGTATTTAATGAAGCAGACTGAACTGTTTGCCGTTCACTTCCCCCCCCCCCACGTAAGGGCAACATAAGATTTGCCAGACCTCCCCCCCCCCTCCCCCAAAACCCCTTACGTAATTTAAGGACGCTCCCTTACGAGGGCTTCTCTGTGAAGACGCCACGCCCCGCGCTGCTTAGCGCCGTGCTCTGCTGCGCTGTTTGCCGGCATACAGCACCGCGCGGCGCTGCCCCCTTCCCCTCCTCGACCCCGTCCGTGCCCCGTGCCCAACTGTTGAGGGTTGAAAGCGTGACGATCAGTGGCCTCGGCGGAGCAGCGGTAAAACGAGATCCCAAAGTATGAGAGATTTAGACCGGCGAGCTGCCAGGCGGCGCCCGACAGCTCCTGACCCCCATCACGCCGCGCGCTGTGCGACATTAAAAAGTCCACCCTCCTCTCCCCACCGCCGCCGCCGATTCCGCGTCCGTTTGGAGCCAAATTGTTTTCTTTCTCTTTATTAGTTTATTTCCTCGTTGTCTCGGTATCCGCGGCACGCGCCACAAAACCTTTCGTCATTCCTGTCCACTGTTTCGCGTTGCGTGTGATTATCTCTCTCTCTCTCTCTCTCTCTCTCTCTCTCTCTCTCTCTCTCTCTCTCTCTCTCTCTCTCTCTCTCTCTCTCTCTCTCTCTCTCTGCGTCTCTCTCTCTCTTTTATTTTTTTATTATGTGTTGCGCGCGTTTTCAATTTCGTCCTCATTTAGTATGCCCCTGCGGCTTCCATGCGTGATGCGTGCGTCTGTCTTTCTACTGGAGGCGTTGGCGGAAATGTGAGGCGGATGTACAAAACAGGGGCGGGGCAGGGCAGGACGAGCGTATAGCCTGAAAGTGGTGAAAAGCGGGTGAAAGAGGGCGAGAAGCGAGAGGCGCAGGTCGGACTATAATGACAAACAACGCGAGCAGCAGCCACCGCGCGGCCCACTGCCCCTCCCACCTCCTCCCCTCCGCTCCGGGGGCGTGCAATGACATCTTAATCTGCATCCGCTCCCCCTCCCCCCCCCCTGCAGCCTCCTCCGCACCGCTCTCAGAACAATCAACCCCTTACCCCGGGCATCCCCTGGGCCAGCGCGGTGTGCCGACCCGGCCCGCAGTGACACCCCGCCCCCAACTACTCGCCGCCTTCCGTATTCGTTTGTTTCATCTCCTGCACCAAGGTATGAGATTAAAAATGGAACGCAACAAACGGAGGACGCGGCGGCATGCGAGTTGTGTCAACAGATTAGCTCGGGACTTGCGAGCTCAATAACCGGAACGATTTTGTTAAAAGTGAGGGGGGGCGCTAAAGGCGTGAGGGAGGACGACAGGGCGGCGACGAACGCGGGAAGACATCGGGAGGCGCGAGCGCGACCAGCACGGCAGACGTGAGTTATTTAAATTTAATCACGTTTGCCGCCACGGGCAAGGCCGGATTCAATTACACTCTCAAAAATGAATGCACGATTTAAGCATAAAATGCTTTAAGTCAAGCATATTTCATGCTTGAAACGCCAATAATCCCACACGCATATTATGCTTGATTGAAGCTTATTATGCTTGATTGAGCGATACTCTATGCTTGTCCCAAGAATACAATTCGTGCCTCAAGCATCATATGCTAGTGCCAAGCATACAAACGGTTGATATACGCAGATGATTCTTAAATCAACAAAATCCCACAAGAATACAAGATTCGTATCAAAATCGCTTTGAATCAAGCATTCATTTTTGAGAGTGTATGCGCCTTTTAATGTGTGAGAGCGTGATTGGCTGAAAAATAGATGAAGGGAAAAGGAGGGGCCCTGCACATACGCCCCCCGCATTCGATGAGGAAGGGGAGCGCCGGCAACGAGTCTCCGTTTGCTTGAATAATTCGTGCGCAGCGATTTTTCGCCCGCTCGCGGCGAGGGAGGGACCCCGCGCAGGTAGACAGTCCCGCAACGCACCGCTGTCGTCCGGCCCGGGCCGGGCCGACTCCAAGCGGATTCACTTGTGTGGCCGAGTGCAGCCGTGTCCGGCAGGTGACAAGGGACTCCCCAACGGGTGGATCATATTCACCACACGAAAACAACGAGGTGTAGGGGCGGGGGGCGGCGGGGGCGTCAAGGGCCCGCGTTGACAGTCATGTGCGAAGTCCAAGTCATCCCATTGCCGGCCCCGTGAGGAATAGATACCGAAAATTTTCTATACAACGAAATTCGCAGTTCGCGAACTTGTAGAAAACACAAACTGTTTTTCAACGAAATTTTTTTCGCTTTCCCACATTTTGACGCAGGTGGTACGTGGCAGCTGTATAAGTGGAGACCGGAGGAGACCGGAGGGACCTTGTCTTTCGGCAACGTCCGCCGTCACTCTGTCTCTGTCTCTCTCTGCCACGGGGCGCGGCGCGGACGTGTGAAGCCGCGCTGTCGCTACGGCCGCTACACGCTCTCAAAAATGAATGCACGATTTAAGCATAAAATGCTTAAAGTCAAGCATATTTCATGCTTGAAACGCCAAAAATCCCATACGCATATTATGCCTGATTGAAGCATATTATGCTTGATTGAGGGATACCTTATACTAGCCCCAAGAATACAATACGTGCCTCAAGCATCAAATGCTAGTGCCAAGCATACAGACGGTTGATGTACGCAGATGATTCTTAAATCAACCAAATCTCACAAGAATACAAGATTCGCATCAAAATCGCTTTGAATCAAGCAAACATTTTTGAGAGTGCACGCCGCGGCACCGCCAAACCTAGAGACGCCCGGCCTGTGTCCGCTTCACGTCGTTTCACGTCGCCTCATGTTTTCCGACGCAGAAAATTGACATAGCTGCCAGCTATCTTTCCTTGGCGGTGGACGCGGGTGGACAGGACAGTCTGCCAGTCCTTGTGAGCGTCGGTTTACCTCTCGGTACTTGTGTACACTCTCTCTTATCGCGCGGAGCGCGATTAGCCTGGAAAGAGACGCCCTCTGTGACACCCTTTTGCAAATTTCCTCCTTAAAAATACCTCGCCGAGAGAAAAAAAATTTTTTTTTTTGTTTTGTTTCAGGGTTTTTTTCCCAGGGCGCTCTTTGGTCTTAGATTCCACTAGCAGCATCAGGGCGTGTGCCCCCAGCCCTGTGCTTTTAAATACAAAAAGATGCGGCTGACGGCGCCGCGCCGTGCAGGGGGCGCCACTGTAGAGAGGGGCAAAAAAAAAGCGAAGTCAAAAATGTCAGTGAGCGAGATCGAACTCGGATGCTATAACAAAATACAAGATCTTTGCGACTTAAGACTTTGCGACCGTAAGAGTTACAGCGTTTGCCTTGAAATTTAAGTCCTTTAGGGCCCTACTTTGGTCGAATTTACCTTAGAAAATATTTTCAAAATTTTTCTGCAACATTGATTTTAAATGCTGTAAGGGGCAGTTATGCCCCATTCGGGTGCCCTGCGCGACCCCTTCCGGTGATCGAAAAAAAATTTCGAAAGTCGCAAAAATCTTGTATTTTGTTATAGCATCCGAATTCGATCTCGCTCACTGACATTTTTGACTTCGCTTTTTTTTGCCCCTCTCTAGCGCCACTGGGACGCTCTGCAGCCGGGAATATGGAAGGCGTTGAGATATTTATGGGCGCCGGCAGCAGCCACCAGGCAGGGCCGGCAGGTCCGGCAGGGCTATGGCTCGCCTTAATTTAATAAAATATCGTGTCGCGTGGTGCGAGGCGAGGAGGCGCCGCCGGCGGAGAACATGTGGCAAAGCGAAGGCGGTGGGAGGGTTGGCTGCCCTGCGCTGTGCTGCCCTGGCTGGCCTGGCTGCCCTGTCGCGAGCGCGCCCGGAGAGCAACGGCATAACCGGGCGACCCTAAAACCGGAGGCTGATTAACATCCCCCCTCTGCTGCTGTTCTCAAAAGGCGTGCGAATAACCTCCCGTTGTTCGCAGCTAAGCAAAAAGGAGGGTGAATATAGGCTAGGGATGCAGTGCGCCGCGCTGCACACGCCCCCGTGGGCTAATCAGCCTTTTGGGGATCGCGGCTCCGCGCGGCAATTACAAAACGTAATGTTCCCATAAAACACGGAGGGAAAAATTAGATTTTACAATGCGACGGGACACATGTATAAAATCGAGCAACGCGCACTATTTTTCGTCGCGATAGTTGCACGACCCGCAGGAAAAATACATGACACAGGTGGTAGAGTGTGATTTCGTGGAACTGTATTAAACCGCGGGGGGCTCAACGGATAAGAGAGAGTCATACCCTGTACCAGTGGGACCAAAGGGAAAAGAAACAGAAACGTCGTCTAATTACCAATCACCATAAAGTTTACTGCTCCGATACCGATCGATAGATGGGCCTGCCACACTGTAAATATTTTTCGTCATATGACAAGAAAAGCTGTGACGATTCACTGATCACCTGAATAGGTCGTCACTTTACGACGTTTATTCGTCACGTGACGACGTATTCGTAGGGTTCATAATTCGTCACATTTAACCAAACTTCAAGAGGACATACTTTTCTAGCGGATTTTGCAAAAACAAAATCGGTGACGAGTTATTCGTCACTTGGTCTGTGACGACTTATTCGTTTTTCAGATGTAGCCAGAGGATTGTCGTAAAATGACGATAAATATTTTTACAGTGCAGTTGGTGGGCGGCAATTAGTCGATGACAACACGTTACGTTATGCGGCGCGCGGCGCTGGGCCGGGAGCAGCATGAGCGCACACTTACCGGGCACCCGCTAAGTGCGCCGGCCGGCCACAACACTCACATAGGAATCACGTCGCCGTTGCGATGCGAGCGCGCGGAGGGGGGCGTACAGCGTGTGTCTTTGCCGGGCGAGATTATAGAGCGCTTATACAAATACGGATGGCAAAGCTGGCGTTATGGTTTTATAGCCCAGCGGCGTGATATGTGAGTCCAATAGTGTTGTTTTGGGCTAGGTTAGGTCGGGTTGGGTTCGGGCGCTGAAAAACAAGGCCGGAAAGTGGAGTGCAGAAGTGTTCACGAGAGCCGACGGTGCACGCTGCAACGCTGCACTGCAAACGCCCTGCAGGGCCTCGGCCAGGCCTAAACCTTGCTCGTGTCCGAGGCGCTCCGAGGCCTCGTGCGGCTCATTAGCGACCGCGGGCGACGCGCATAACCGGGTCCCCACCCGGACGGACTGCCTCGTGACCGACGAACAGGAAAAGTATGAAGTGCCGCCAAATTTCAATTTTTTTAAAAATTTGTTTTCGGGCGGGCACGCCTACGCGGTATTGCGATTGGCTGGCGCTGATAGCTGACGGATGCCGCCGCCTTCGAGCAAAGCGCCGCCCCCCCCCCTCCCTCCCGGCCCGCTCCGGGTTGGCAAGAGAGGACCGCCTGATTGAAATTTAGACAAAGTCTGCTGCTTTGGCGAGTTGCGTCCTTTGGCAGCAGTGGCGGCAGCCGAACGCGAGCGGCGCGGAGAGCAGACGAGTCGGCCCGGGCCTTTTGCCTCCGGCCTCCCGGGGGTCGGGGGCGGCGGCGGGGGCGGCCGGGGGCCCTCGGGGGCGGTGGCCTCGGACCCGCCACCGCCGACCCCACACTCTCAAAAATGAATGCACGATTTAAGCATAAAATGCTTTAAGTCAAGCATATTTCATGCTTGAAACGCCAATAATCCTACACGCATATTATGCTTGATTGAAGCATATTATGCTTGATTGAGCGATACTCTATGATTGTCCCAAGAATACAATACGTGCCTCAAGCATCATATGCTAGTGCCAAGCATACAAACGCTTGATGTACGCAGATGATTCTTAAATCAACAAAATCCCACAAGAATACAAGATTGGCATCAAAATCGCTTTGAATTCATTTTTGAGAGTGCACCCCGTCCGCGCGTCCTGCTGCGCTCCGTCCCGTCCCCATCGTGCCCGAAGACTACTAGTGAATAATTTTTCGTCTTTGCTCTGACCCGGTTTGTTTTAATTAAAAGTTTTGTTGAGGGCGGCGGCCCGTGGTGGCCGTGCCTGAAGCGGCACGCCGCGCGCCACCCTGCCCAGCTCTCCCTCTCTCCTTCTCACTCATCCACCCGCCTCGCGGCACCGAGCGAGGATGAGAGAGAGGGAGGACAGGCTCATCCTCATGGTCCGTGTACACTAGGATGTACACTCGGTGCGGGGTTGTACACAGGCGCAGGGCTGGGCCCAGGGCCGAGGCCGAGCCGAGGGTCCCTCTCCCAGTCGGTGCGGCGGGCGCCGGTCGTGCCCTTCCCCCCTCTTGACCGCCCTTCCCGGCCCTACGCTCCTCGTCCTGCGTCCTCCACACCCCGCACCCGGGGCCCCCAGGGCCTTAGGGCCTCAGGGCCTCAGGGCCTCAGGGCCTCAGGGCCCCAGGGCCCCGGGGCCCCAGGTCCCCAGGGTAGAGAGGGGCAAAAAAAGCGAAGTCAAAAATGTCAGTGAGCGAGATCAAATTCGGATGCTATAACAAAATACAAGATCTTTGCGACTTTCGAAATTTTTTTCGATCACCGGAACGGGTCGCTCAGGACACCCGAAACTGCACCTTACAGCAGTCAAAATCAATTTTGCAGAAATTTTTTGAAAATATTGTCTAAGGTCAATTTGACCAAAGTAGGGGCTCAAAGGGCTGAAATTTCAAGGAAAACGCTGTAACTCTTACGGTTTTTGAGATACCAGTGTTTTAAGCGCGAAAATAAATCAAAATTACATTTCTGCAAATTTAGGACTAAAAACGCCGATATCTCAAAAACCGTAAGAGTTACAGCGTTTTCCTTGAAATTTAAGCCCATTAGGGCCCTACTTTAGTCAAATTGACCTTAGAAAATCTTTTCAAAATTTTTCTGCAACATTGATTTTGACTGCTGTAAGGTGCAGTTATGCCCCATTCGGGTGCCCTGCGCGACCCCTTCCGGTGATCGAAAAAAAAATTTCGAAAGTCGCACAGATCTTGTATTTTGTTATAGCATCCGAATTCGATCTCGCTCACTGACATTTTTGACTTCGCTTTTTTTTGCCCCTCTCTAGGGCCCCAGGGCCCCACCCGGCGTCCTCGCTGATCCCGATTGGTCGTGTGGCCGAGCGCGTGCGACGCGACACGTCAAAACGAGAGTGGACCACCTCACAGGCGCGGCCAGGCAGGAGGCACGAGATATCGTCTCCCGCTTGTGTCCACGGTTAATCTCGGCATGAGGTCACCTCGTTTTCGCAGTATTATTACGACTTTGAAATGCGCGCAGTCAGCCGGAGCTGCAGAGCCGGTGTCGGCGGGTGCCCGGGAACCCCCGGCAGCAGCGGCAGCAGCGGCAGCAGCGTCGCCGGATGGCGGCAGGAGGCAGATGTGTCCCCTTGCGAGTTTCGCATTCAAGACTTATTACAACGAGAACTGGCTTGCCAGCGCGAGTTTGTCTCGCGTCGCGTAGAACAAGGCGGCGATGCGGCGGCCCGGCCTGCCCCGACCAGCCGGTCCGTTTCAATTCAGACCTAGGAAGGGACGCGGGACTTTGGAGGAGTAAAAATGGCACGCATCTATCTATCCCGTATTTTTGTGTCTGGGTCCGGGAAGAACGAAGGATGCCGTTGAGTTGGTGATACACCGTTTATTACACACACAATAGAATACACAATACAGAACACAGTAGCACTAAGGAAGTCCGGGTCCCGGGCTGGAGCGGCGAGCGGCGCACTACCAGCTGGTGACCAGGACTGGACCGAACGAGGACTGAAAGCTGAACTGAGTCCGGTGCGGTGGCGGACGGCCTACCGCAGGCCTGCTGTGCCGGTGTCGCCCTCTGGCGGGAGCCGGACACAGCACGTATCTATTTAATCTCCCTGTCCTGCGGTCTGGGCGGGGCGGGGCGGCTGGAATTCCAGCGCACGGAGCTTTGTGCTGAAGGCGCAGCCCTGCTGGCCCTGGTGTCCTGTGTGTGTGTGTGTGTGTGTGTGTGTGTGTGTGTGTGTGTGTCCTGTGCGTTCCTGCGGACAGTGACAGATTCCAAACAAGCTGACAACTCGAGCAGAGCCTTGCGACCTGTCGCCCGGCTGGGCTCCGGCCCCCGGGCCTGTCCTGCCCTCACTTGACAGCCTCTCTTACTTGTTTTCTCGTTTTTCTTCTTTTCTGCTACGGACTGCGTGTGGCGCGCGTTCTTGTGGGCAGGGTGACGTCGTCGTTTGGAACCGCAAAATGTTGGCGCGCGCGCGCGCGCGCGCGCGCGCGCGTGTGTGTGTGTGTGTGTGTGTGTGTGTGAGTGTGAGTGTGACCTGAAGACTGACGGTCACACATCCGCGCGACGAGCGCCTGCGAATGCCAGGGTAGGCCAGCCCGCTCGACGCGCCTGCATGTAGAGGCCGCCGGTTGCCTACCGAGCAGGCGCCATTGTGCTCTAGGACTGGCGCTCCCGCATCGCTGCGGCAGCAGCAGCCGGCAGCGGACCACCGCTGAGCAGCAGCTTAGCTCGGGGCCCCTGGCGGGTACGCCACCCATCCTGCTCCTGGGCGAGGCGGACGTGCGCTCCTCTGCATCGCAGGGGACTTGACGGCCGCCGGGGCCCGCCTCGCGGCTCACCGTGTGGCTGCCGTCGTCCTTGACGGGGGTGAGGTTGTCCTCGGGAGGCCGCCGGTGCCGCCGGCCAGGCTCCCCTCGGGGTTCTCATCTCACAGTGTCCACAGCGCAGGCCGGGCGCGGCTTGTCAAAATCTGTTCCTGTGTGATTAATTCCCAGATTCCTATTAGCCGTCCCGTCCCATCCTCCGCGGCGGCCGCACCTGGCCGGGCCGGGCCACTTTTGCGGCCATGCTTGGGCTCCCCCGCCACGCCCCGTCACGCCCCGACCTCGCGATGGCGATGACATGCGACCCGACCCACTTGAAAAGGCTGCGTCCGCGAGCGCGGTGCTGCGGACAGCCGCCCCCGGCCCGTGCTCCAGCCGCTTCCTCCCACCGCGGACCGCCTCGCACGCAGCCCCCGCAGTCGAAGACATTAAACGCTGTTATAAAGGCGCAAACGACTAATTAAAAGGCTTCCATATCCTAAGTATTCCGCTGCGTATCGCTTCTAAAAAGTTCTTCAAAAATTTCGAGTACCGCGGATGGCCGCCGCTGGCCGCGGATGGCGCGGATGGCGCGGTTAACGACGCGGCGGGAGGAAAGAGGCGAAAAAAAAATAATCACGTCGCCGTCCTGGCCTCGATCGGGCCGGGCCGGCGGGGTCGTAATCGGCAGGACGTTTTCAGGGTCAGCGGCAGCGTCCGACGGAGTCCGAAGGGATAAACATTTTTATTGGGACAATTAACGGGGTTCTCTGGCGGGGTGACACGCCCCCGCCTGCGGCGCGGCGCCCCCGGGCTCACGGGCGGTGTCACCGCCCTGTACGCGGCCAAGCACTGCCTCACGTCGCCGACGACGACGGAGGCTGTCGGGTTTCCTGCCGGCCCCCGTGTTTTCGCAAACAGCCACCTTCTGTATTTGAACCCACTTCTTCACTAAATGTGATTTTCAGCCGTTTTGAAGGCGGCGCGCCGACGCTTCCAGCTCCGTGTCGTGGTTGTGGTCTTGGCGATGGCGGCAGTGGCTGCGGTTGTCAAGCGGCGACCGGTCGCGCTGGTCACAGACCGCGCGCGGATCATGCCATGTCGCTGATAACTGAACCAGCCCTAGTATACCGCGCCGCGGTATCAGCGAACGCGGCGAACGCCGTGGCGGCCGGCGGCGCCCGGCCCGGCCTGGGCAGGTGGGTTAGGACCGTGTGTATAATAGTTGTCCGGAATGGTCCGGCAATGCGACTCGTAAATGCGCCCTCACTCTCAAAAATGAATGCACGATTTAAGCATAAAATGCTTAAAGTCAAGCATATTTCATGCTTGAAACGCCAATAATCCCACACGCATATTATGCTTGATCGAAGCATACCCATGGCAGAGAGGCCCGAAATCCCGGCCCTCAATAAAAGGGGCTTTTTCAGTACCCCTTATTTTTCGGGCTGACCCCAAACTTTCGGGCCGGCCCCATTATCTCCGGCCGGCCCGAAAAATAAGGGGTACTGAAAAAGCCCCTTATTTTGGGGGCCGGCCTCATAACATAAGGGGCCGGCCTCACACCGGTTACATTGATCTGCGACCAGGTGCGGTCACAAAGAAGTGGCATCTAGGTGCTCACATTATACATGGCACAGAAACTTCGAGCGACCTGAGCACCGGCTAAACGTCATCCGATCATTCTGCGCACGTTCCTTCTGCACGAAGACGCGCCAAAATGCGGTCAACTTAAGTATCACTTTTGAGTTTATGAAACACCCTGGTCCACGGAGCTCCTTTGCGCCTTTGCGCGGCTCATCCGCCTCACTTCTGGGGCCGCCGGCGTCCTGCTGTCCAGTCCAGGCTCAGTGGCTATCGTTACCTCGTCACCTTTATTTATCCTCCAAGAAACCATCTCACAGCCCCCGTTTCCCCGAACCCTGGCATTGAGCCTCTCTTCGCTGATCATAGCAAACAAGTCCCCCAAGTTGATGTGCGGCGCTCGCTAGTTAACTGTTGTCATCGCTGCGTGCTTCCTTGCGATGAGCGGCCTTCTCTCAGAGAGCGCTTGTTGATGGGGGATCTCATTTTGTATTGTCTGCGAATTACAACAGTTCGTTAATCGATCTCCCGGGAAGAAAAAAAAAAAAACTTTCACCGACAGACCTTTATAATTATCCTTTGAAATATGCGGGGAAGTCTATTTCCCAGGGATGTGTCATCAGCCTCAGGGAGTCAGTTCCTGGGGGTAACCGGACTGCCACCTCATTCTCAACTGAGTCTAAGGCGATCCGCAGCCCCGCCTCTCCTTGGTTTTGCCGCCACGAGACACTGAAGATTAACTCCTTCTCAGGGAAAGAAGTCCCTGGAAGGAGAGAATTCTGTCGTTCCAAGCAACAAAATAAATTAATTACATTCTGACGAGCACACACTGATAGTACAGGTGTGTGGAGCAACGCCGATACCGGACGAAGTTGTGAGCGGATTCGACTGCAGACAAAATATGAGGAGCTTCATTTTGGACGGTCAACGGTAAGAGGATGACGAAATATTTCGACGAAAACGCGACCATGACAGGAGATGAATCTTCGTCATGACGTATGCTACGTTAATTAACGGTTACGTTAAATAAACTTATGGTAATAATATTTTAATGGCAGCAATGTCCTGATCTTGTGAACCTCGACTTGCTACTCGCCCCGACGGGTCGGCGCGGGGGCCGGTGACCCTCGAACCCCGGAGGTAGGGCCCGGCTCATGAGCCGTCAAGAGGTCGGCTCCCGAGAACAGCGCAGCCGGACCTTGGAGACCACATTTCTCAACACTGGATTTGAAGATAAACAGATCAAAATATTATGAAACAGACATCTGATCTGTTTTCGGATCTGAATTTCTTATAGAACGAGCGTGAAAGAACCAAACCGATAGCTCAACTTTCAGAAATCATGACACCCTAAATTCTGCAGGAATGAAAGAAAATACAAAACTTGGAATTTGACCGATTTCTTTCGTGAGGATGTAGTTATTTCTTAACAGCAACAGAAATAGCAGCCATTAAAGAATGTTCCTGCAAAATTGCAAGTTTGTCCAATATCAAAAAGTGCGTCAAAATGACCATTTCGCAAGTCGGAGACACAGCCCGGCTCTGCCCGGCCCTGCAACTTTCTGTGTCATGTTTTCTGAAAGTTAAGCTATCGATTTGGTTCTAAGGCCCGTTATTCGAAATTTAGATCCGAAGACTGATCAGATGTCTGTTTCATGATATTTTGGTCTGCTCGGTAAAAACGATGTCTAGAATTCCTTGACCGCATGAAGTCTCGACGTTTTGGTAATCCTCTAGACGGACATCAAGATGTCGCGCACTTCCCCGACGCGTGAAGAAGTCTAGGCAAGGCTAGGAGAACGGAGCAAATTTCTAGACAAGTCAAGTTTAGCCCGCCCGTCCCGTGCTAAACATCTAGACACGTCTAGAATAAGTCTGCTCCGTCCGTCAAGAATTTTGTATTCCCGGTGCCAGCGCCCACTCAAACAACATCGTTTTACTCGCGGGAACGGATCTCGTCTTTGATTAGACGACACTGGCGCCTCCTTTCTGTGGTGTGCTGAACCTCAAAATCGACCGCTCCGCCGAACTCCTTGACTCGTCTAGAAGTTTGCTTCGTTCTCCTAGCCTTGCCTACTTCATGTGAACCGTCAAGGAATTCTCAACATCGTTTTTACCGAGTGGTTATGCTCAGATCCGGTGTAGAGAAATGTGGCCTCCGGGTTCCGGCCAGGCCGTTCCCTGGGACCGACCCGGTGACAGCTCATGAGCCGGGCCCCTGCCTCCGGAGGCCGAGGGTCACGGACAAGGCCTGTCCTCATCTTCCGAGTAGCCACCTCAATTTCCTCGCAAGTACAGGACATTGACTGTCAAATATAGGACGGGATATATATGGACGTTTTTCGTGCGTACCGTTTAGCCAGCTGAAAATAATGTAAAAGCGATCAAATGGCTTATGAAAAATAATTGTGGTGAACTTCGTTGAAGGCTTACGAAACGATGGTTGAGGGTTTGCATGATGACGAAACTGAAGGCATTGTATTGCAAAGCTGTATTGCATCGGTATCTTTAGATTGCAAAGGAACATTTTCGAATTGCTAAGACATTCTTTCCAAGCTCACAAAGAATCTTTTTCTAAGCTTTCAAAGAAATGACTAGTTAGAAAGCGTAGTGATGCAGTGTCCCTATTCTTCGTAGCGTTCTAAGACTTTGGTTAGCGGTCTTCGGCAATCTCTGAACCAAGCGGTCTCACAAATGTACATGTCAGTATACTCACTTTACCACTGTAGTAGTGGCACGCTCGGGCTAGATGGGTACAGCCGTAGCCTACTTCGTAGTAGAGCGAGCGGTTGTCAGGCAGTGTACCAAGGATGAAGACCGCAGTGCAGTTTCTCCCGTTATTGCACATGACGAAATAGACGCCATTGAACCTAGTCTGGTACCGAACATCGACTCTCCGCTGCATCTCTTGGCCGCTGAATGTAGCGTTCGGGGCTGCAAAGTGCGCAGGCGGTGGTAACTGCTGTCGGGAAAGCAGGCCAAACGACGCCTCCAGGCACAGGCGTAAAGATTTTGCCTACTTCCGCCATACGTGACCGATTTTAGGACACTCCTTGCCCCCCCCCCTCCCCCTTCCCCGCGCCTTTATCGTGACCTGGCTAACCTAACCTTACCATGCATTAAAGGTGGGACCGTGACCATAGGCTGCCCCCCGCCCCCTTATTTGTTTGCGTATCTTATGACGTCCCCATGCACGGTGTAGAGAAGAGATGCGGTGGCGTCACTCCCGCGTTTGGCCTGCCCTTCGTGAGGCGGCCTTCGGCGGCACGGCTAAGTTCAAAGGTCGACCACCTGCAGGACTACGATCGGATGAAGGAGTCTGCCCAGTCCTGACCGCCTGGCTTAGTGACGGCCCCTGCGCCGTCGCTATTCGTTCACAACAAAATTCTTGTTTATCGCTGGGGTCTATTCTACCCAGTTTGCCACCTCCCGTGGTTCAGGCGTAGTTGTCAGACTTTCAGACAAAAGCTATCAAGCGTAGCCAAGCGTAGCCAAGGTTTTAGAATAGCAATCAGGTTTTTATATTCGCTATCAGGTTTTCAGGAAAACTGTCTGACTTTTCTGAAGGATTTACACGAGTGTATTTATATAAACGCATACGCTAAGTCAAATTGAAATTTTACAACTAAATTAACAGCCGTGCAATACGGTGTCCCAAAACTGTGGGATTTTGCTCACGGGTGTCTGGCGGTGATCGCGACTCAGACCGCGACGGGGAACCGCGGAAAAGCGCGACATCACGTTAAGTGACGTCACGCCCACATGACATGAGTTGGGCCTGAAAATTTTTGGTGGTCGCGTCGGAGATTCTAGGATAGGAATACATCTATCCATGCTTCGTCAATTTAAACCCCACGATCCCTGCGAAATACCGCCCTAAGGGGTCGTCCATAAAGGATGTCCGGGATGTTTGAAAATGCATACAGCTACTCTGAACACTGAACACACCTTTTTTTTGGAAAATTAACCATATTTAAAAGCCAGATACTAAATATTAACACAAATGGCACTTTTTGAAAACCGGACGTCCGGGGGGTGGGGGTTCTCTCAAACCGGACATGGGTGGACGCAAGGGGGAGGGGGTTGAAATTGCCTGTAAATACCCAGAACTCCTTTATGGACGCCCCCTAAAGCACCCGCTCCGACCGAGCGCAGTTCGTACTGCGCGCGCTTCCACCTCGCCGCTGCCCGGCTCGCCACGGCTCAGCACAAGGTGGCTCAGCCTCGTGGTCCAGGTGCGTTCGCGCGCTTCGTCACTGACGAATGAAACTGGACCGGACAGCCGGGCCGTAGCGAGTCCGGGGCTGGGAAGTGGAACCGCGCGGTACAAACTGTATTCGGATGGACCAGAACATTTGGGTCGATTTTTTTACGATGTTCGCGGGGGGGTTAAACTGACGAAGCATAGATAGATAGATGTACTCCTATCTTAGACCCTCCGACGCGACCACTGAAAATTTCCAGCCCAACTCACGTCACGTTGGCGTGACGTCACGTAACGTTGTTTCGCGCTTTTCCGCGGTGCCCCGTCGCGGTCTGCGTTGCGATCACCGCCAGACACCCGTGGGCAAAATCTCAGTTTTGGGACACCCTGGTGCACGGCTGTTAATTTAGTTGTCAAATTTCAATTTGACTTAGGGTATGCATTTAAATAATTATCACCGTAGTAACTTGCAGCGAACATACTTTTATATAACTCGCAAAGAATATTGCTTACAAAAAATTTGGAACCGCCAAGACCGGCCTTACCAGTGCAAAGCTCCTCCCAGTCATCCGACCCGTCATCGCACTGCGGCACGCTGTCGCACACCTGGACCTTGGGAACGCACCCACCATCGACGCAGAAGAAATCGGTGTCAAGGCAGGTTGGGTTGGAAGGATCTGTACACATACCGTTCCAATTAATGAGCCACTGTTCACTCTTAACTACAGTATGCGTGTGGTATTCTTGGTGTTTCAAGCATAAAATATGCTTGACCTGGTCATATCCCTGATGACCCTTCTTCATTAAGAAGACAATAATACAAAACAGCAGTTGCAACCAGAAGTTACAAAAATACCAAATAGTGGTAATACCCAAGAGTGGTAAAATACCAAAAAAGGGCTGAAAAGGTGCATGCTGTGGTCAAAAAGTAATAACATGGTCAATGGCAAAAACAGGCAAAAACATTTGAGACGACGGAAATTCATCATAACAATAAGACTTCTAATAGCAGCCAATTTTTAGGCACGTTTTTAAAGCTGTGAATGCTTCCTTTTTTGTGAATATCCTCAGGAAATTTTCTAAAAATTGTGATGATAATATTATTATGTGATTTTACATTTGAATTGTACTGTTACATAGAGCAGCAGATTAAAAAGATAAAACCTGAACTGGTCAGTCTATGTGTTGATACCTGTTGTGATACCCGACAGTCATCTCTTTATCAGCTGCTGACATAATCTCTCGAGTACCTCCCAAAGTAGTACCCCACCATTTCTTATTCTTCCTGACTTCTCTTTGTCCTATAAATGCAGGCACCTCCTTCTAAGCGGCGCCACTTTGTGCAGCGACTCGTTACGGTCAATACATTGGCGTCAACCCTTCATTCCGCCTCTTATTCCGCCTCCTCTACGTAACACTGATGGCAGCGGTTTAACTGGAAGGGAGGAAGTGACGAGCCAAGGCCGTAACCACAGAGTAATCGCGAGACGAGCGTGCCTTTGCTTTTAGCGATGACCAGGAGGCTGAGTCGTGCTCTAACCCTATGAGGTCTTAGCATTCACCTAACCTCACTTTTAGCCTAGTCGGCTATTGAAGTAGGTAGTTGTGCTCTATTCTTGTAGAACTGCAGCCTGAGCTTTCTGTAGTTAGCGGAGTAGTTATGATAGTAGTTTCAGTAGTTACTCAACTGAACCCCGAAAGGAGTGCTCTATCGAATATTAGTATACTTAGTAGTTCGTGGTTCAACTGAGCTCCTTTTAAGGAGTGCTCTATTGGGTCTTAGTCGTATAGTTAAGTTTAGTAATAGTCGAGTGGTTGAGTCAACCTAACTGTGCCTTTGTCTAATTGCTAATTGTGCACTATTAGATTGGGAGTGTTTGAATAGCTAACTGATCCTTTCGTAGTGATTGTGCTCTAGTGGACAGTATTCGTGGATGCCTAACTGTAGCCTTTCTTTCGATCGTGCTCTATTGGGTAGTGTGCGAGCAGTATTTTGTTGTGCTTTTGAAGGAATGATTTCTGGCGCTTTGTTGCAGTTATAGTTCGTAGTTGCTTTTGTGGCTTTTACTTCCCAGCTCTGTAGTTTTTGATTTGAGATGGGTGATGTAGGCGAGCCGATTCAAGGGCAGAGCCTAATCGATCGATTCGTCAAAAAAATCTCGTCAAAAATGGATACTTGATTCATGCATCCATATGCTAGATTCAAGTATCCGTATTTAACGGGCTTTCTTGATTCAAGCTTAGTCATTATTTTTACCGAAGATGCTTGTTTCAAGCATATTGTGTTTGGCGGACAATTTGCGATTTAAGCATAAAAAATGCATTGGACCAAGCATACTGTGCTTGACTCAAGCTTCTGTTTTTAAGAGTGCACACGGGGACTGGTTCTCGTACCGTCACCTCCATAAATCCACCTTGCCTACACATTTGACTCCGTGTGGTCTTTATTTTTTATATATATAGTTTATACGCGGTGAACATTTCGCGAATCCAAAGTGGCGGCCGGAATCAAGCTCAACCTGGCACGTGATTTCTCAACCGTTTCTGGTCTTTTTGATTCGTGCCTTCTTACTCTGGTTTAGCTCTCCGAACTACACAATTCACTGGCGTTTGGGCAAAGGGACGTAAGTCCATCTCCCCTATCTTTTCAGGAGAGCAGAAAAACAGACAGGAATTTTGATGGCAGATATAATTTCACAGTTATGACGATAATTTTTTCACCAACACTTTTCATTTTGGTTTGAATTATATGTTGAAAAGAGAGTTTGTACAAGTCTGATACTAAGGAAGATAATGTGGCTTACGTCTCTTGGAACACTGAATATGGTAAGGCAAACGAACGTAAGTCCAGGATCTGTTTGGGCAGAGGAACATAAGTCCAAAACCTGTTTCTGTTTGGGCAGAGGGACTGAAGTCCACGACCTGTATGGGCAGAGGAACGTAAGTCCATGGTCTGTCTGAGCAGAGGAATGTAAGTCCCAGAGCTGTCTGGGCAGAGTAACTTAAGTCCATAGCCCATGATCTATCTGGGCAACAATAGCAGAAGGCTGCTCATGAGATGGCTAGGAGTGAATGAAAGAAAGATACCACGCTTCTCAGAAATGAAAAACATATCAGTCTCGTGCAACAAGAGTGAATTTCACACAACACCAATTAACTATTTTTAGGACAGTGTTGAGTCTTCGTGGTGTGCACTTTTTAAATGTCTCATGTTCCGAATATAATTAAAGCATATCACGAAGTGATGGTACATGGTTATTTACCCTTGAAAACTTTTCCAAGAGTCCTGTTCAAGGTTGAAAGATTCCGAATTCTAGCAAGCTTTGTCTTTCCTTTTTAGCCTGTCCCGACACGTTTCTTTAGAAACGGCAGGAGCCGGGCTTATAGTCTGATGCCGACTGTTTGTTTGTTCGGGCGGACGTGTGTACGCCGACTTATCGTTCACAGAAAAACTTCAAATTTGGAGGATAAACTCCTTTCTTAACACTAGGGGTACCGGACTTGGCCGCCCCCTCCGCACTCTCAAAAATGAATGCACGATTTAAGCATAAAATGCTTAAAGTCAAGCATATTTCATGCTTGAAACGCCAAAAATCCCACACGCATATTATGCTTGATTGAAGCATATTATGTTTGATTGAGGGATACCATATGCTTGCCCCAAGAATACAATACGTGCCTCAAGCATCATATGCTAGTGCCAAGCATACAGACGGTTGATGTACGCAGATGATTCTTAAACCAACAAAATCCCACAAGAATACAAGATTTGCGTCAAAATCGCTTTGAATCAAGCATTCATTTTTGAGAGTGCGTTTACCACGGTGGGTCATATGAACAACACAGTCCTAATTGACAATGAGTCGCAAATAAAATGTAAATTAACGTCGAGCTTTGCGAGAAAAACGCGTCAATATAGCCACACTAGTACTGCCACTGGCTACCGCAACCGTAGGGGTAGGGGTCACAATCACAGTAGAACCCCGCTAGCGGCATATACATTCCGCGGGCACGCTTTGTATCGTATTTGTTGATCGTCGTTCACAACGCCAACTAATTAATAAAACATACCTCGTCGTCGACTTATTTACGGAACGGAACCCTCTTACTTCGAGAAAATAATTAATACAGGTCTCGTTGTAAAAACACATTAACACACTGTACTGCACTCTACACTGGCACTGTTCGCAGCGAGCGCGCCCTCTGTGACGGACTCCGCTTCACACAGGCGCAGGCTCTAAGGGCAAAGGGAGGGCAGGGAGGAGGCCCTGGGGCATGCGCGGGAACTTTGAATGCAGGCAATCGCATTGGGAATGTTTCCGCTGCGAAAGAACTGCAGAATGTGTGCCTTTTAGCCATAATTCGAATATTCTCGTTTTTTACCTATTTTACCGGGGTCCGGGTAATTTACTGTAATTTACCGGTAATTTACCCAATCTTACCGGTAATTTTACCACGCTTTGAATCCCTATATATATATATATATATATATATATATACTGATACGTTTCAAAAGGGGAAGATGTGGAATATTTTCAAGGTAAAGGGATTTAACTTACACTTATCACACGGTTACGCACAATATAGATTTTCAATTCAGTTAGATGTTATCAATTTCGAAACAAATGTGTAGCACGTGGTTCAAGGAGAATCCAAGAGTCAGATCGACTTATCCTCCTCTTCAGTTTTATGGATCTTGGCATCGAAGCTTTGGCAAAATGGGAAGGTTGTTTATCTCATAAAATGTATGGTGGTATTTTGAAGAGAAGTCATTTTTCATGTCATGGCTACTGGAAAGAGACATCATGCAATGTGTATTTAGTTTTTGATTAGTATTTAGTGATTATGATTTGTATTTAGTAGTTGATCTATTCATAATAAGGCAAGTAGAAGTTGTTTCCCAGCTTTAAATTCCACATGGATTTTTGGCAATTTCCATCTGGATTTTCTGTTTTCCAGATGGGTTTCCCATTTCCAGATGGGTTTTGAAAATTCCAGATGGATTCAATGGTTTCCACAATGGAAAAAGATTTCCATCTGGGAAATTTGGTTTCCACAAGGCCTCTTTTTCCATTGTGGAAATTTTCCAGAGTAGAAATAATTTCCCACAATGGAAAACATATTTCCATCTGGAAAAGGGGTGTGGAAAAATCTTCGATTCCATACAGTATTTTCCATACTGAAAATAATAAATCCATCTGGATTCCAAATTCCATTCCAAATTCAACTTCATATAAAATCCAAAGTTCTTGTAATAATGGATCGAAATTTGGTTTGCAGCATCTCTGCACAAAATTACTAGGGCCATTTTAATTTCGACGAAATCGGTGACCTAAAATCGGGTATCTCGAGAACAAAAGGAGATAGAGAAAATCTGACAGCGGATTTGGAACAGGCTCGGTTTTGACGTCCTAATAGTGATTTGAAGTGATCCTGAAAGTGTTTAGTTTCGCAGAGACTGAATTTTTTTTCCATCTCCAGCTACTTTCCAGTATGGGAAATTCCAAAATCCAGATCCCGGTTATGGATTTCACACAGGGATATAGTGAAATCCATATGGACAATTTCCATAATGGATTTCAATATCCATAATGGGTTTTTAATTTCCAGATGTAAATATGTTCCAAATACCAGCTGGATTTTGTCCACTATGGAAAATCAAATCCATACCTCAAATTTCCATAACATTTTTCCAGATGGAATTTGAAGCTTAACTTAGGGAGATTTGGAGGCTGATTGGTAGCAAATGGCACTAAAACGTCGCTCTTCAGCTGTGATTATACTTAAATATAAGTAATCTACATCTCTTGCATCCAAGCAACCTCGCATTCAAGAGGGAAGAAATTCATGGACGTTAAGGAATACGCATGTCATTAAGCGTAAATTGGTTTTGGTTAGCTAGCTGCCCTATTGTCACACTGATTGAAGATCACATCAATAATTACTGTCTCTCTTTAACTGTCTCTGTTCTTGGGGCTGCATTCCTTTACTCAGTCATGGCTTGAAGTTACGTTTCATTGCCCAGTCAGCATGTGGACTTACGTTCTTCTGCCCTATTTTGGGTGGACTTACGTTTCTTTGCTCAAATCTCTGTGGACTCTAACTCAAAATGGCCCCGTTGTGGACTTAGATCCCTTTGCCCACGCAAGTGAATTTAGAATATGTACTACTACTATGTACTTACTTACAGGATTGTAACTACAGCCTCTGAGAGAGTGATTCCAAATAAGTCGTCATAGACCAAGAGACAATTACGTCAATGAATGGTCACTTTCATTTTTAGGCACGGAGTGACCTTATAGTTTCACTCAAGATCGGACTTTTTTTTAGGCACGGAGTGACCTTATAGTTTCACTCAAGATCGGACTTTTTTTTTAATTTCCTATGGTGCCCCTTACGCCAAAACCGAAAGTCTCTGTGAGAAGTTTTTCAGACCTTCCTGACTTTTGCATAGTACCCATACAAGAGCGTCGGACGTCATTTTACACTCCAGAAATGCAGCAGACAGTCTCAAAACCGAGTTGAAATTCAGCTTTCTCACTCCATCTAATGGCAAAAGAAAAAGACAGAGCTAGCGTGCTCGGCTCGTCAACTGGCTGCGTCAGTATCATCCATCCCTCTCCTTGCCGCGTGAAAAATCGGACCTCTCCTTTTTTTGTGAAACAGCCCTTATTGTTGATGTGCCGAGCCGAGTCGAGCCCTGGTTAAAAGGGAGGCAACCCAAGAGTCGGGACCGCTTCGGACCCTAGGACATGCACAAGAGGCGCAACCCTCAGAGCGGAGCATTGTCGATGTGCCCACCGGTCGGTGCCAGTGAGAACTAGGGGCTGCGGGCCGCGCCGCGACCAGCCAACCTATCGACAATGAAGTCTCGCCACGATTCCCCTCATATTTCCCGTTTTACATAGTTTCTTCAGCCGCTGTACCCGACGACTATTCGGCATACCCCGTATACCACGATGTCTGCCAACGCGCCACCCATCCAGTTCTCACATGCAAGCTAGAGTACACACTTTAATTTAAAACAAAAAAACTTAAAGTCAACCACATTCACGTTCCCTTTGTAAATAAAAATTAACTACCAGCTAATCATAAATTTCTTAATTACAAAAAATAGTAAATATGAAAATTGCACTAGATCCAGTTTTGTGACACTCCGGGCCTACCAGTATTTCACGAAGTGTAATAGTATTTTTTAATTTCCTATGGTGCCCCTTACGCCAAAACCGAAAGTCTCTGTGAGAAGTTTTTCAGACCTTCCTGACTTTTGCATAATACCCATACAAGAGCGTCGGACGTCATTTTACACACCAGAAATGCAGCAGACAGTCTCAAACCCGAGTTGAAATTCAGCTTTCTCACTCCATCTAACGGCAAAAGAAAAAGACAGAGATAGCGTGCTCGGCTCGTCAACTGGCTGCGTTAGTATCATCCATCCTTCTCCTGCCGCGCGAAAAATCGGACCTCTCCCTTTTTTGTGAAACAGCCCTTATTGTTGATGTGCCGAGTCGAGTCGAGCCCTGGTTAAAAGGGGAGGCAACTCAAGAGTCGGGACCGCTTCGGACCCAAGGGAGCTGCGGGCCGCGCCGCGACCAGCCAAGCTATCGACAATGAAGTCTCGCCACGATTCCCCTCACATTTCCCGTTAAAACAAAAAAACTTAAAGTCATCCACGTTCACGTTCCCTTTGTAAATTAAAATTAACTACCAGCTAATCATAAGATTCTTAACACTAGAAAGACGGAAGGGGTCATTTTGACCCTGTTTCATTTTCATGCCAAATTTTTCATACTTTTTTTCAGAGCCTTGAACCCGACGATTTTTGACTTTTCCTAAAACGTCTTAAACTGCAATCCCTCAAAATTTCAGCCTCCTAGCTCAATTTTTGTGGTAGATACAAAGCCTTTTACCTTCTTTGTCTGAAGGGGTCATTTTGACCCCAGCCACTAAACACGTTGTAATTTTTCACATAATGCACTCTAACTACCCCTAAACACTGCATACTGGTTCATTAATTCTCCGCAAGTCGAAGTGAATGGTTGATGAAGGTGACGGAGACCACATAGACGCCTTATCGAGAAGGGAATACCTTCAGCGCGAGCGAAGCGACTGCGGTCGTCTGACAAGCCTGATATGCCCTGTTTTGACCACTGGCACCAGCAGTAACACCTGGGGTCCATTTATTAAATGAAACTGGGGTCCTAGGATTATATTAATAATGGTCAGTTCCTGTTGTAAGTTTGAAATACTGCACCTTCTAGCAGTTTGCCCTCCCGTTCCAGTTCCTGCCCAAGAAGGCCCTCATTTTGACCACTGGCACCTGCAGTAGCACCTGGGGTCGATTTTGAAAACGTAACTGGGATCCTAGGATAAAAGTAGCAGGGGTCGGTTCCCATGATCGAGTTTGAAATACTGCACCTTTTAGAAATTTGCCCTCCCGTTCCAGTCCCTGCCCAAAAGGACCCTGCATTGCACACCGGCACCTGCAGCAGCACCTGGGGTCTTATTGGCATTGTAGCTTGGTTCCTGTTCGTTTTTTTTTTTTTTTTTTTTGGGGGGGGGGGGGAGGCTCATCCTCGTGAAAAAGTTCGCATCTCTCACGATGGAAAAGTCCGCATTTCGCACCGAAGTCCCGTTCCGGTTCCAGGCCCAGAAGGCCCTGTTTTGACCACGGGCACCTGCAGCAGCACCTGATGTCGATGTTGACAGTTTATCTTGGGTTTTGGGGTCATTTAAAGGGGGAGTGGGGGTCTATTCATATTGAAAAAATTCGTACCTCGCCTACCTAGACATTTACATAGGATATACGCTGATACGAGTGATATACGCTGTGCTGGTTGCCTACCTCCAGCACAGCTTCCCTAGGCAGGAAAATGTAAAGTTAGGACTCACTATCACTAATGCGAGTCAGAAACACTTTGAAATAAAACGAGAACATAATTTATGTGCCGTTTTCGGCGATGCGAAACACGTAGATCGACCAAGGGTCAAAATGACCCCTTCAGACAAAGACGGAAACAGGGAAAGTCAGGCTTTCTAGTGTTAATTACAAAAAATAGTAAATATGAAAATTGCACTAAATACAGTTTTGTGACACTCCGGGCCTACCACTATTTCACGAAGTGTAATAGTATTTTTCTTTTCTCGCAGATCTCTGACGCCCCTTCGCATTCGAAGAGTCGCATTCGAAGAGGTGCCGAGGTGGCGATTAATTGTACCCTTCCAGCCCAGCCGGGACAGGCAAACACTCAGCAATGGCTCGCTCCTTATGGCGCCAAGCATTTAATTAGTTGTTCACATTCGCATTACCCGTGCGAGTATTGCCGATCAGACCTTAACGATTCTGCAACAACTGACCGTTTCAAACTTTCTGATGTTTATATTCGACTGTGTTGTACGCATTTCGGGAAATGACTGTCTGACACACACCAACTTCTAGATGTGTGAGGCTATTGTTGCAGGTTTGCCTAACTTTGCACTGTCACAGCTGAGCTGGGACACCTGGTATTCATTGGCGTGACGAACGTTAGAATGCACCAGCTTCAGATGATGAAATATTAGTCACATAGCCAAAATCCTAGAAATAAGAATTTCTTTGTGGGCTACGAAGTCTTTCTGGCTGGTTATCGTCAAGAAAATAAGGTTTTGTGGAATTTTAGGTTAGATTTTCCGTTCTGCGAATCATTTCGCACAAGGCTACGGGGGCTGCGGAGGCGTTCTTCGCGAAACGAATGATTTCAGGAAGCCTTCGTTTCATTCGTAGCATTTTTAGTATGCACAAATTTTCTAATCAAAGGTTTCATTACCTACCTCCATGGAACACTACGGGCAGGGCTGCGGTCCAGACTCTTGGCTTGACCTTCAGCTCAGTCACATTTGTTCCGAGAACATGGAGACGTGTGGAACCGGGGTGCGCATCTAGCCAGATTAACAGCGAGCCAGGACCATGTATTACAAAGAAGTCGTTCTGTCCGTCATCAAACCTCCTTGTGTCCGCTGGTACGTCTTTCTGAAAAGGTTGGCAAATGCATGTTGAATCTTGCTTCGGGTTCGTAGCGCCGAGGGCGATAGGGGACGAGGGTACTTCACAGAATGCTGCATTGGCGCAGGCCTGAACCGCCAGCTAGACCACGCGGTAGACACCCCCTTATTTTACGAATTTTCGAAATATACATGTATATAAAAGGTTCCGTACGATAAAATGACCCTTTCGGTGAGTTGATCGAGGCCCCGAAGCGGTGTGACATCATTTAGTAGTGCCGCGGGGGGCCTCAATGCCCCTCCACGGGGCGAAAAATAAATGTTATGAAAAAATTGATCAAAGTATGCTATTATGATCAGACCCGTAGGAGTTAAAACTTCTAAGAAAACGTCGTTTTCCTTACGGTTTTGGAGATATCGCCGGCATTGAAAATGCAAAAATCGAGCCAAACAGCGATTCACGCAATTTTTACACTTTCAGTGCCGATATTTCCAAACTTGGCATCGAATCCCGGCGGCTTCAGATCCCTGAAAAAAGAAAAGTTTAACATTCTCTTCTTCATAGGCTATGACGGAGCTGGCTCGGGGGAAGAAGTCCGGAAAACCAAACGGCTTCTGATTGGCCGGGCGCGAGTGGCGGTACCCCCACCACCTCGTGCGCATGCGCAGAGCGTTGTTTGTTTTTCCCGTGTTCTTCCCGGCCTGCTCCGATAGCCTACCCCATCGTTTCGATGTCGCTTCTGATGTCGATGGAATCGAAGACCCATGGACTCGATATTTCGGCAGGATTTAGGCCGATTTGACTTAGATGAAAAAACGTTCCAGGGCTGTGCGTCGTACCTCCTCAAAGTCACAACCTAATTAGGGAGGGGAAGGGGGGGGGGGGGGGGGGGTAAAGCCACCCCCTTTGGCACTGACAAATGCTCGTACACCCCCCCCCCCCTCCCGTACTAGTACACCAAAATAAACAGAATCACCGAGATTCGATAAGAATCGGAAGTTTGAAGATAGGCAACCCGGAAAGCACCGGCGCCTCTTGCATCAGCTTTAATTACGCCACTGCCTTCTCAGGTCCAAAAACCGCATGCAAACGTTTCCTCGTAGCATTTTTACGATGTTTCTGGCGACTGTCATCAGCATCAAACCATTTCTTTAAAAAAAAGTCTTTAAAAGTATTAACTAGTTACTAAACTTTGCACCAAAGAGCAGTATTTGAGCGCACAAGGTTAGGTTAGGCTATTGAAAATGCGCTTCAGAAGCGCTAAAATAGCGCTGGCTGGCTGCTATTTTTTTTTTTTTTTATTTTTTTTTACAATATCGATTTCGATAATTTTGATGGTGATTTCGACATCGATTTCGAAATCTGTGACATTTTCCGGTCGATTTCGAAGTTCGTGTCGACCTTGCGCTACGACATTGAAACGACGTCGAATCGATGATCAATTTTTGACTGGGTATAGCTGCTGGTGGAGAGTTATCTGCTACATGAATTAAAGTACCTGAGGCTAAAGCTCACATCACCGAAAGTCATGAAAATGATCGCACCGGTTACAGATAGCGAAACCGTGCGGTCGCTCAGTGCGAGGTAACGGCCGTTAGCTTTAGTTCTAAACTACGTGACCGATTTTGGCTACTTTTCGCCCCCCCCCCCCCCCCTCCCCATCGTGACCTAGCGAACCTTACCTTACCATTGATAAGGATTGGAATGTGACCATACGCCCCCCCCCCCCTTCCAAATTTGCCACGTAGTTTATGAACGTCTCCTTAGAGACAGAGTCTCCACGTAGTGTCGTGAGTCCGTCACGTGGCGTATGTCCGGCGTCTGAATGCGAACCGGTGCGAACCGTCTTATGTGCTTATCTGGTTTGCGCGTTAGAACGGTTCAAAGTTGGGTAAGTGTAAAATCACGCTGACTTACAAGGTATTTTACACGAAACCAGTAGCTCAACGTGACCTACTCAGTTAGTGCTCTTGGAAAATGGGCTACTATTGCAATTTGTGTCGACTCCTTACCTTCTAAAACCCCATCCCAAAGCCAGCTGTTCGCGGGTGGGGGTAGCGAACTTACCCAAACGAGCACAAATTAAAAAAGTAGGTCAGAAAAATTGTCTGAGATGGTCTTCTTCCAGCCGTTTTTTCGCTATCTCCATGGCGATATCTCACGCAGTTCTCACGCAGTTCTCACGCAGTTCTCACGCAGTTAACTTACCTCTAGCAAAGTACTGCAGTAGTCGCCTTCCTGAGTGCACCCGCTATACGTTCTATAAGCCAGTGACCCATCGTTCGAAGGGCTGAAGCCGCTGGTGGAGAACTTCCAGCAGGTCTCCGGGTTGCACAGAAGAAACTCGACGGCTTTGATTCTCGCATAGGAGGTATTATTCGAGCCAACGAGCGCATGCCGGGCTCCCGTAACTGACTTGAGGGTGGCCGCTAAGGAGGGAACAACGGTCAGGGTGACGCTGAGTCGTGAGTGGGGACGTCGTACCCTAGCGTGTCGCTGTGTGAGCTAATGAGTTGGGCTGTCATTAGGGCTGTGCGGTATCACGATATATCGAGTCGATATCGATAACACCTTAATATCGAGGGGTCCGATATTTGTTGTCAAACCTCATCGATATATCGAGATACCGATATCCCGATAACCTTCGATACCACGATATCCCCCGATATAACGATATCCCTCGATACCACGATATCCCTCGATATCGCTCGATACCACGATGTACCCCCCCTCTCTCTTTAAAAAGTTACATCATATGTAAATAGCCCCATACCCAAAACTCTCGATATCCCTCGATATGACGATATCCCTCGATATCACGGTATCCCTCGATATCACGATATCCCTCGATATCACGATATCCCTCGATATCACGATATCCCTCGATATCACGATATCCCTCGATATCACGATATCCCTCGATATCACGATATCCCTCGATATCACGATATCCCTCGATATCACGATATCCCTCGATATCACGATATCCCTCGATATCACGATATCCCTCGATATCACGATATCCCTCGATATCACGATATCCCTCGATATCACGATATCCCTCAATATCACGATATCCCTCAATATCACGATATCCCACGATATCCTTCGATATCACGATATCCTTCGATATCACGATATCCTTCGATATCACGATATCCTTCGATATCACGATATCCTTCGATATCACGATATCCTTCGATATCACGATATCCTTCGATATCACGATATCCTTCGATATCACGATATCCTTCGATATCACGATATCCTTCGATATCACGATATCCTTCGATATCACGATATCCTTCGATATCACGATATCCTTCGATATCACGATATCCTTCGATATCACGATATCCTTCGATATCACGATATCCTTCGATATCACGATATCCTTCGATATCACGATATTCCTCGATACCACGATATCTGTCGATATCCCCGATATGTATCGTCGATACGATATATCGATCCATCCCTCGATATGAAGTTAATATCGTATCGCGACATCAAAAGAGGAATATCGCACAGCCCTAGCTGTCGTTGTGTAACGTCGTATGTTCTGATGAATCCCTACGGAGAGGCGACGTTTCTCGGCGACAGCCGAAGTTGAGACGGAGTGGCAACAGTTTGATAACAAGTGTAGCGATGCGTTCCATGCTCGTTTGTGTCCATTCTATTTCTGCTGTATTACATCTCGGTTTCATGGTAAAGTCAAGTTCCCAGAGCGCACAGCGACACGTTACGGTACGATGAGGCATCCAGACAAGAAAACCCACCCGTTTTTCGACCTTTTCCGAATTTGATCTCACTTTCCTGCTTTGAGGTACAGAAGTCACGAAAATTATACCCAAGACAAAGGCCGCCGAAACGAGCATTTAAGCATTTGGCAGGAAACGGGTTCTATAGACCAATAGTTATTTCCTATAGCGGCTTCTCGCTTTGGAGGTTGAATTTGGTCAATTATGGTAGGTATGGATGTGTATAACGTTACTACGTTTTTACTTTGGTGCGCTCTGCCACCGTTTCCTGGTAAATTACTAAATGCAAAAACAAAAACTGCACCTGGGCGTCATTTTGAGTGGTGTAAGAGAGGGTTGTGTGATGTTAGGGTGCAACATTTGTTATTCATTTACCGGGAAACGTTGGCAGAGCGCACGAAAATAGGAACGTTGTATCGTTTTACACATCCATACCTACCATATCTTCAAAAGCGAGAAGCCGCGATAGTAAATAATTACTACATTACTATTTAGCGAAGTAGTTTTTCGGTAACGCATCTCCGTAAATCCTGTGGCAAGTAAACGAACGCGCCACTGTATTGGCGTGCGTTTGGGCAAGCACCTCTAATTAATCGGGTGTCACTAGGGCCGCCAATATTTAGGAGTGTGTATACTTGGCCAAAAAACGACATCGGTCATTGGCCAAAACTCCCAGGGTGGTCCTTTAGGTATGTCAGCACATAAAAGTCAACGATACAAGGAAAAAAGGCTACTATGGTTCTATGGTATCCAATACAGCTACAGATGCGACCTCACTTTTTCGCGGCCCTCGCCGTGTTAGTGCGGAGGGGCGAAATTTCGAAGGAAACGAGCCATACAGACACCCCATGGTGCACGGCAGTGCAGCAAAAGGCACTTCCGGCCGCTCTCCCAGCCCGGCACTGCCGCCTACCGAGTGCAGCAGGACGCTCTCACTGCCGCTCCCCGGCCCTGGCCACTCCTGGCTAGGGCAGCGCCCATGGGCGGCGCAGCGGCGCACCGAACGTACTTCGTCCCGTTAGGTTCGGTGGGCCAAGCCACAAGAGCACGGGCCATTCACATATGACGTAATCAAGATTTTCGTTTTTTTTTTTTCGACCCCTCCTTCCCACTTGTAATCAGGCGTAATCTTGGCAGAGGAGGCCCCCCCCCTCCCCTCCACCTAGTATTACGTAATCAAGAAAAAAAAATCAAAATGCAGCTTTAACAAAAAAAAGTGGCGGTAAAACTGAATTTGGGCGGGTACTTCTTCTTAAACTCTGTTCACTCCGTGTTCGCCCTCTTTGAACGACGCTGCCAGGGCTGCCAGGCACCTTGGGGTTCGCCAGCACGGGTCGGTGACGTCGCGTCGCGCCATTCGTCTCGCCGCTCTCCCAGCCGCCAGCCAGAGCCGAGTCGTGAGCAGCCGGCAGAGGGTGGCGGACGGCTACGGCGTTCAGACACCAGTGCCATCGCGCGTACTTACATCGAAGCGTTGAGGGTTTCACGCCGAAAGGGGCAGTTATTTGATTACGTAATCAGTGCGGCGTACCCCCCCCCCCCCCCAGTGATTACGTAAAATGTGAACGGCCCCCAGCACACCTACCATTTCTGCGATACAGGCGAATGGGGATGCTTGTGGCCCTTGCGTAGGGCATGATCACCAGATAAGTGGTGTCAGATGCGCCTTGGACTGCGTATGTTGTACGATCGCCGCCATACCACACCGCCAGCGTGTCATTACGACGCTTCACGGTAAACGCGTATGTTTTCCCGTCCTCCAACCCTACGTTTTCACCTCCGGCGCACTGCAACGAGGATCAAGCTATCAGCGCCACAGCACCTGTGAATAGCCCCCCCCCCCCCCCCCCCCCAGAGTTTTACCAAATGAAAATTCATACTGACTCGCCCGCATTTAGGCGCGTCTTAATGGTATGCAGAATTTGAGCGTGATCGGACGATGTTAAGCCGGTGCTCAAGTCGCTCGAAGTTTCTGTGCCATGTACAGTATATGTATAATGTGAGCACCTCGACGCCACTTAACGAATCTTCTTTGTGACCGCACCTGGTCGCAGATCAATTATACCTAGTGTGAGAGCTCTTGGGGTATCATGTACCCTTAAAGATAGCAAAGAAGACAACGCGCCAGCTCATCCACCCTCTACAGCCCAAACAGATTAACGTTTTAATTTCAAATTTTCCAGTAATTGTAACATTGCTTTAAATGTCTTTCTTTGTAGATATGTATAAGATATTCTGGGATATCCTATTAGGATGCCGTTGCAGCCCTTCCTGCATTAAGCGCACTAAGGTTTACCTAAAAAAGGGAAAAGCCGCCGTCTAGCGCCTGGAGGGTAGACTGCAGTCTGACGAGTGTGTCGAGATCCTGCCTACCCTCCAGGCCAACAACTAGTCTCGATATATACTCTTTCCTATTTTCACTATCAAAGGCGAGTGCATGGAGTGGCTCGGCTAGGTCTTCGTCGAATAACCTCCACTATCCACACAGTTACAACGAGTGACCAATATTCAAAGTATCCGAAGACGCGAGAATTACAAATTACTAACATTTGTGGCAGTGTAGCGGAGGTGGGTAGCGGAGTCACTGATATTTCCACTTCAGTAGGTGTAGAACAACCTAATGGACGCTCTTGTGCAGATTTACACTTCTGCGATCGCATGCAAAGGCACGAGAATGCCGCTAAGGCAGCCCCGAGAGGACTCAATTCTTCAATCGTATTGATCACCGGGCAAACGTTGCCCGACCGCACTCCAATCAAGCATACGCCCATTGGAGACCAGCAGGTGTTCGAATTCGGGTGAGTCAGTGGTATTCAATTTTTGCCCCTCCCCCCCCTCCTCCCCCGGACACCTCCTTATTTTACGGATTTTCTAAATCACAACGGTGTAAAAATGCATCAATTGCATTGGCAGTGGACGAAAAGAAAAAGTTAAATAGCGTCACTCCGCGACTAGACTTTTGGATCAATTCACCAAAGGAGTCATTTTTACGCACCCACACAAATGTGTTCTCGATCCCGGTTAAAGACAAGAGCATTGGCATTCAAAAGTAAAATGCACTTGGACCAAAGCACATTATACTAGATTGAATGCCAATGGTCTTGCCTTTAACCGGAATCAAGAACACATTTTTCTGGGTGCGGAACCTTTTTGATTTCTAAAATTGGTAAAATAATAGGGTGTCCAACCCTCGGCCTGCGCGATTATTAAAATTAATCGTAACCGACTAATTGATAAGCGACAATCGATTCAATTTGATGGCCAGTAATCGACAATCGTATTTTACCTGAATTAATCGCCCAGTGACGATTGATATGTCTAATTCGGCAAATCTGTTTAAAACTGATAAGTCGGCTACGATCAATCTATTACTGTAGAAGTTTGGACTTCGCTTTCCGGGCGTCATGCGGCAATGATGTAAATGTAAACGAATCGATGGCACAGAAATGGAGGAAACAGATGTAATTCTCATTAGCTAGTTAAACCTGCATGAACAGACACATTCCTACATTAAACGTACGATACGTGATGGCGCGCAGCGCATGTCTGCTGTCTACTCCAGTGACCAAAACCAGTCATCGAATCGATTTTCTGTCGACACATGATTACTGATCCTTAATCGATGATCGCTTTACAATCGCCAATCTACACCGAGAAAACAAGTGTTCTATGCAGCGCATCAATTGACGTGCTCTCCGGCGAGCACGTTTCAACTGTGCTCTAATAACACTGACGGTGTACCCACCTGTCCTTCTACACTGGTCAACAAAATTAGCGCCCCACTTCTTTCGCCCTCCGCCAAGTTTTTCAAGCTAAGAACGTCGAATTTGGCATGAAGTTGCCCCCATGTGTGTTCTTGAAGGTCCGAAAGCGCCACTTTTCAATATCATCCCCTTGGGCGCGGGTCATTGTTTGAGTGCCGAGGGGTGAAAATTTGGTTTAAAACAAGCTGGCCAAGTCCCCCTGTCGAACCGAGGTGCCGGTGGAGCGCAGCGGAACTGGCACCGAGGTTCCCTTCCGTCAACCTCGGTGCCAGTTCCGCTGCGCTCCACCGGCACCTCGGTTCGACAGGGGGACTTGGCCAGCTTGTTTTAAACCAAATTTTCACCCCTCGGCACTCAAACAATGACCCGCGCTCAAGGGGATGATATTGAAAAGTGGCGCTTTCGGACCTTCAAGAACACACATGGGGGCAACTTCATGCCAAATTCGACGTTCTTAGCTTGAAAAACTTAGTCTTGGCGGAGGGCGAAAAAAGCGGGGCGCTAATTTTGTTGACCAGGAGATGGAGCACACCTTGTCATGTGCTGCCAATTGAGTACACTTGTCATGTGCTCTCGACAACGCTTGTTTTCTCAGTGTATTTGTTATCGACAATCATCATGCAATAATTGACATTGAGCCAATTTCAGCAATCGCAATCCCATACAGAAATGTTGAGTCCTATAGGGGTCCCCAATAACAAGTCCTAAAAGAGTCCTTGGACTGGTCTCGCGAGAGGGTCAAAACGTGGCGATTTTGGCATCGATGTGTCCCGGTTACGAAGTGGACTAGTCCCACTCTTGGTCCAGCAGCATAGACAAGACTAGTCCCAAGCAGTACTATTTTTCCAGGTAATCGGTCCGCGCGGGTACCTTACTGATAGTAACTAGTCCTGTTCCCAAGTGTGAAGGACTAGTCTGGCATGGGTCCGGCCGAGAATTACACACAGTAAAAAATTAAAATTAAAAGTTACAATTGAAATAAAAAGGAATTTATTTTTCTTACACATTCTCATAAGCAACAGTATCAGTAAACTTAATCAGTGAATGAAAACTGAAAATATTCAAAATGCAACATATAGCAATTTCCTCCCTTCTACAAGCAAAAAATCTTACAAATGGCGTTAAAAAGTTAAAAAGAACATGGCAAGGAATGTTTTCTTCCGCCTTGGATCAGATAAACAGCATATAAAAGTAGGAGGAACCATTTGAAAAGTTAACAAATAAAAGTATTCAGATTCGAGATTTAAAAAAATTAAACGGTCACAAGGGTTCAAGGGATTGACTACAGCTGATGGAAAGACGGCCCTGTTTCCTGAGCAGGGGCGTACGATGAAGATGGTCCATAATAAGGGTATGGAGGTGGCTGATACGGCAGCATACTGCTGCTGGGAGTATGGTGACGGCTGAGGATATGGTTGGTGGTACTGTGAGTACATAGGCTGTTGCTGGTAGTTTGATGGAGGGTAGTAATGCTGGTTGCTGTATGCAGATGGTACGGCTGGTTGCTGAAGCTTTCCAGGGCTGTAGGCAGATGGTACGGCTGGCTGCTGAAGCTTTCCAGGGCTGCTGTACACAGATGGTACGGCTGGTTGCTGAAGCTTTGCAGGGCTGAATGCAGAAGGTACGGCTGGTTGCTGAAGCTTTCCGGGTGACTTTCTAGGTGACTTGTTATGTGCTGCTGGGATCTTCAATGGAGATTTTCTTGGAGAGTGACGTTCCTTCCAACCAGGTGACTTCACTTTTAGAGGAGTCCTCCTTAGCCCCCTTTCAACATACACCGTGTTGGATGGTGATACACACCTGAAAAAGTAAGACAAAATAAAGATCATTTAAATGAGATTATATTTGAGTGGTGGCAATAGTTATTTCTTTTGTTACAGAAAGAAAATTGTGAGATGCTCATTACAAAATAGAATCAGTAATGTTCACTTGCTCTTAAACTTTAATAGTAGAAATGGTTCCTAGTAAATCTGAAACAATGTCTACACTTGTCATATCATGTTCTTTAATTTTTGAAATACTGTTTTGAGATAGCTTTATTTTTGCTCTAATGGCTGGCGCTACCCTTTATGCTCTACTGCACTTGCACAGAAAAAAATGCATTTATGGCAGATCTATAAGAGGCAAAAGCAAAGATATTTCAAAACAATATATCAGAAATGAATCATCACATGACAAATGTATAAGTCATTCCTTCAGATTTAGTGACAAGGGGAATGTTTAGATTCCCAAAATACTGGCCATCTGTATTTAAATTATTAGAAACCAGTAATGCAGTAAGGAAAACTTACACATCTAACCCATTAATAAAAATGAAATTTGTGCCTATAACACCATTCTTCAGGTAGAAGTAGCATCTCCCAATAAAATAGCAGAAAATGACTATTAAGATAAGTTTTGTAATGAAATATACCTATTATTCTGCAGATTACTATTGCTGTTGTCACTTGTTTCAAATTTGTCCATGAGATTTGAGCCATTGTCACGGGTTGTCGTGTCCCCTCCAACACTTGAGTTATGATCAAGATTAGAATCGCCTGCTTTATTGCTGCTTTCAGCATTTGACCTAAAAAGTGAAAGAAGAAAAGGACCAAAATGAAAGAAAATACAACAATGAGAATACATTTCACATGACAAGTATATGAATACTTACTGCGTAGTACCAGAAAAATCTAAATTTCTCTCTTCTTTCTCCCCACGATCCTTATCTTTTTTCTTCATTTTCTTTTCTTTGAGGGGAGACTCCTCATCATCTTCGCCAAGTCTCAAGGCAAGAGCTTTTCGATTAACAACCCTTGTAAAATACGCTTCCTTTTTCATCCTTTCATCTTTAGTGGAGCGTAGAATAAAACCTGGTAGGAAATAAAATTTCAGAACAAAGTGGAAATAAATAAACTAAGGACAACAAAGGTAACATAAATATTATCTTACCCCACATAGCAGACAGAACCTCTGGACGTAAACCTTTTGAATTCTTACTTTGTCCCTTCGCAGTAATGTAGCTTGAGGCAAAGACTGTTTCACCATATAGCGTTATGAGAAGATGCTTCACAATCATTGAAGCACTTTGATGGTAATTGAGGCGAATCCTGTTTTTGTCTGCCAACCTGATCATGACGCCTGAGTCCTTTGAAAGTTCCACCTTAAGCAGAAGTGGGAGAAAGAATGAGAAACAGCAGAATGGACACATAACTCAATTTCCTCAAAATAATAAGTACATACCGCATCTTTTGAGGTAACTGGCAATACCTCAATGTACTGCACTTTATCAGTAGAGCCCTGCATGAGGAAAACCACAGAAAAATTATTAGCTGGCAAGGAAACTGACAAAAAGTCCTGAAAATTCTGAGGACAAAGCGAGGAAGTAATGTCAAAGAAAAACTACACAAAATCAGCTGCACAAAAAAATTGGATGTCACATTCTGGCACTTTCACTGTGACAGTGTAGTCTTAGGAAACAAGACATCCTATAAACTTATGGCTTCAGAAGTTTTTTCTGAGAGTTCAGACCAAAACTTTTCACACTGCCTGAACAGAAGTTTCAGACCACCTTTTGTCTCTAAATTCAGAATTGTTTTAACAGTGTTTCAATGGGGGCTGTACTAAAGATTAGAAAATGTGTAAATTTACACTATATGGCTAGATTTTGGGTAACACAGCAAATCAATAGCATAAGTGGTAAATTCATATGGGGCGTCTACTTTGAACCACACAGTCAATTAAGTCTGTATGAGTGGCTAGGCACAGAGAATGAGAGTATTGAAAGGAAAAGTTTGTTGGAAAGGTGAATGACTTTACCTTAAACTTTTGATCAAAGCCCACCAACTCACCAAGCACTGAAACAAATGCCTTGGTGTTGCTAGAAACTGGAAATAAAATTGGCACAATTATATACAAATATTGAGATAAAATAAAGTAATTTAGGTAGACAAAACTATTTACCCAAATTTCTCAATTTAGTGCAGAAGCATTCATGCTTCTCTGTTCCTGAATCACCCTCTGCTCCATCCTGCTGTTCTGAACCATCATCACTTTCTTTATCCTCCTCAAGAAGGTCATCAAACAATGCCTTTCTGACAGAATCTTTTGGTTTAGATTTGTCTGCATTGGAACTACCTGTAAAAATACAAGAACTTATATCAGTGTGGTACTGAAAGGAAAGGGATTCTTACACACAAGAATTGAAATAAAATAATAGGAGACCGAGCAAATCAAGTCAACTTGCAAAACTCCTTCCATTCCAGCAGTAGTGGAGGAAGATGAATTTTAACAAAAGTCATGGTACAACTGAAAACAATACAGTTCAAAGTAATAATAATACATACACAGTAAATCCTCCTGAACCATAAACTCAGCCTTTTTAGCAGCATCTTCAGCACTCTTCTTAGCTTTGGTAGCTGCATTCTTAGCTGCCTGCTGATCTTTAGTCAACTTCGGCTTCTCCTTCAATACCTTGGAGACAGCTCGATCACTGGCAACATTGGAAGGCTTAACCACCTTCCTACTTCTTTTTGATGAAGTGCTTTCCTGGTCTATCTCTTCATGCACTTGGGCTTCCTTCTCCTTTAGAGCTGCCATATCATCTGAAAAATATTTGAAGAACTCATTAGGAGTAGCTAGGGTTAGAAAATTACAGGGCGAGAAAAATACGCTCCTCTGAAGCTAGTATTTGTAGCCTAAGCTTTTGTAGCCTCTTTGAAGTTTTCCAATTCTGCCAAGTGATACAGCAGCAAAATGATAGTTCTAAACATTTCAAAATCTTGTGGAAGCCAGTACTGGTGAGTTTTCCGAGACAAAACGTACGAAAGTTAGGGGCACCAAAGTTACAGTGAAAGTTGACGAGTGTGCTAGGTTAGGTGTTACACGATAGTGAAAAACGACTTTGGCAAACACGAATTTCAGCTGAGTAAACTAAAGACGAACGAAAACTGCATAACAAACGCTACCAGTTTTCACAGGCCAAACTTGGACACAGTAGGAGTACTCACCACTGACTGCGATCACTTTCGCAAGATACTTCTTGCCGTCGTTCCAGACAACACTCGAAGTGATAGCACCAGCATAGCGTGCGTTAGATGGTACGCACTTGGACTCCACAATATCCGTCGAGTTTTCTTTAACAAATTTAACTAAAGCAAACTTCATTGCGCCAAATTTCCGTTACCGCCATACACTAGAACTTGGTACGCGCAACGAGGACGGGATGCGCGGAAGGTTACATAAGACTCCGTAGACTGAATGGCCGTTACAGCCGAGGGCCGTCCGACTCCCGCAAATAGTCCCACAATCTACCCGATAAATTTGGAAATTAACGAAAAGGGAAAGCATCAAATTGCAAATTAGTCTTCCAAGTTTTAGTATCGAATTAATTCTCTCCTCTGTTGACGTAAACTAATCACTCTGGCCATTTTACTGAAAACGACCAATGCAAAGTGCCCACAGAGTGCAGCACTGTTTTCAACTGTGGAGGCTGCCAACTAACGGAAATTATTGCAATAAATATACTTAAAAGCTGCGAAGAAAGCAGATAACACATTTAAATCTGACATTTTAAGACACATTTCATTCTATAGACTTTTTTTTATCTCGCTAGCCCCTAGACTTAATCGCATGTCACCACTATTACTGTACGGTTTGGTGGTGTTGGTGTTGGAGACTTCCACTTGCCAAGTAGTCCGCACACACACAAACACACGCGCTCACACACACACACAGGTTTTCAAAGAGGCGCTCAAGTCGAACATTGTCCGTGTCCACCTGGACATTGTATTATATCCGTTCGATTCCTCCCTTTTCTGCCAGCGAATCGCTGATACATCTCAAACTTCTAATCACCAATAATAATAATAATGTCGAGTTCGGAAGGTGAACAACATCCAGCTCGTGAAAGTAGATACGTCAGGTACAGAAGGCGAAAGAGGTTAAGAAGGGGCGACTTACTCATTAATTTATCTGATGAAAGTGAAAATGATTCTCAAGATTCAGACAGTCCTCGTCGCCACCAGCGCACTGAACGACGTGGATCTGGTAAGTTGGCTTCACAGAAAGCAATTGTTTTATCTCTTGTTTACATCAGAAAATGTCACCCGTGACAAGTGTCTCAATGTGCCTGCAATTAAAGGAGCCCCTCCGAGTATTTCCTCAATACTTCTTGATAGGCCTTCCCTACCGAACAGACAATGTCAGTTTTGTAGCTTTCCGGTTATTATAATGTAATTGGTTCGGATGCAATATTTCAAATGGACTTTTAGGCATTCTTGCTTTATATGTTTGTAATATTTTTTATTTCCAGGCAGTGGCGAGGGAAGTGACAGTGAAACCAGTCACATCAGCAATGCTGATGAAGTTGCAGACCGTACCAACGAGGAAGATTCAGATGCTGGGGACCACCATACAAACAGTGGTGTTGATACAGGCAAGTGCCAGGTTTTTCTTTCCAATAAAAATGGGGTCTGTTTCTTTCTTAACATATGTAACATAACATCATGTAATATTTTGCTTCAGGTGAAAGTATTGATGGTGGAAATGATCAAGAGCATGAACAGCAAGAAGGAAACAGATCAGACACATCTGAAGGTGAGTGAAGCACCATAGCCTACTGTTTTCTGTATAACAACACATTTGCTCTTATAGTTAAAGATGTTTTATAAACCATTTTGACCCTCCCGGTTTCAGCACCATTTTCCCAACAATTTTTTTTTTCTTCTTAAATTATTAATTATGTCTATATCAAATTGTTAGCAAATTTCACTTTGCAGGTGCCTCAAAATTTCTGTGAAATACTAAATTTCAGTGAATGTTGGTCAAATGATTTAGCTTTTCTTGCCATCTTACTGTTACGATTTTAAAATTGAATTGAGTTCCTAGAAAGGTTCCTTTGTTATTTGAAGGATCTTTAATTAATTTGCTATTTTAATTTATTTTGACTTCATTGTCTTGTTGCAGATGGGGATTTTGAAGCTGACCGTGATGAAGCTGAAGACAGTGATGGCAGTGGCAGAGCAGCCCAAGAATTTGAAGCCACATCTGAAAGTGACTTGGACATTGAAGACATAGAAGCAGAACGTGGTTTACTTGGTGATGATGTGCCTCTTTATGAGAATGCAACTTTGTCAGTTAGAGAGAGTCTAATGAGCATTTTAACTGTTGCTTCCGTGCACAAATTGACTGGAACTTGTGTGGCTGATATTTTACAATTAATTCGTATCCACTGTCCTCCTGATAACAATTGTCTAAAAACATTTTACTTTTATCAAAAGACATTTGCTAAGATTGGGAATTCTTCTTTCGAATGTCATTACTACTGTACTAATTGCGTCTATCCTCTGGCAAGCAAGGAAGCTGAGTGTCCATCTTGTCATGCATCATCAGGACATAGCTTTTTCTTAACAATTCCCATCCAGAAGCAACTTCAGGCCATAATGGGTAGACCGGGAGTATTTGATTCTCTGCTTCACAGATTTAATCGAACAAAAATCAATGAAAATAACATAGAAGATGTTTATGATGGCCAATTGTATCAAGATCATTTTAGGAACAATGGCTTTCTGAGTGATCCTTGCAATATTTCCTTTGGATGGTACACTGATGGAGTAAGTGTCTACAACTCCTCCTCTTTTCAAATTTGGCCATTATATTTTACAATAAATGAATTGCCCTATGTTCAGAGGATGCAAAAATCCAACACTTTGTTGGTTGGTCTGTGGTTTGGCAACATGAGTCCGAATCCCAATGTATTTTTGAGGCCTGTTTTGAAAGATGTTAAAAAATTTCGAACCAGGGGGTATCAGATAACATTACCAGGTCCAAATGAGCGTGTTGTGACCATGAGGGGAATGGTACTTCAGGGTACAGCTGATCTTCCTGCCAAAGCCAAGTTTCTAAAAATGAAGCAGTTCAATGGGTTCTTTGGGTGTTTGCTTTGTGAAATTGAGGGTGAAAGACATGTAATTAATCGTACCAATCAAACAACAATTCATGTTTATCGTTACAGTGATGATATTGTTCTTAGACAGAATGATGATGTGTTGCGTTATGCTCAACAGGCAATGAATCTCAGACGAGAGGGACATAATGATGCCAGTGTAAAAGGTGTGAAAAGTCTAAGCATATTGTATCACATGGTACCCAATATGATTCGTTGCACTGCTATTGACAAAATGCATGGAGTTGATTATGGTGTTGCTAAACTTGTCACTTCACTGCTATTTGATTCTAGTCACAGTGAGGAACAGTTTTCATTCAGTGAATCAGTTGGACTTGTTAACAATAGACTAAGCAAAATCAGACCTCCCAGCTTTGTTGAACGAATGCCTAGAGTTATACCAAATTCAAAAACTCGTCAGTGGCATTCACAGGAGTACAAGCAGTGGCTTGCGTATTATTCAATTCCTGTCTTATTTGGTATCATAAGCAATGAGATTTTGGGTCACCATTGTTTGCTGGTGTCTGCTGTATATCTCCTCATGCAACCAAGTGTATCTAATGATTGTTTAAATGAAGCATCCCGTTTACTCCACAAGTATGTTTCTCAATTTCAAGAAATTTATGGTTTGCGCTTCATGGGTATAAATGTTCACAATCTGTTACATCTGCCTCAAGTTGTATCTGATCTTGGCCCCCTCTGGGTTTACTCCTGTTATTTTTATGAAGATCTCAATGGTAAATTAGTTAGTCTTATACATGGAACTCGTCATGCAGGTACCCAAGTTTGTAATGCTGCATCAACTTATCTCAATTTGGATGTCATGATAAGTGAAATGCATGATGGCCAGCCTCGGCAGTTTTGTGAAAAAGTGAACAGTCGAGTTAAGAGTGTTAAAATAGCTGATGTGATTAGTCCAGCAATGTTCGCTGTGGGAACCTACGAACGTAGCATCCACCCTGATGATGACGAGGTTGTTCTAAACGCTTTGGTGGCCTCAGGAGTTGAGCACAGTAGACGGCTTTATTTTCACAGGTTGAGAAAAAAGGGTGTAATGTATTATGCATCATCCTACCACCGAGAAACACAGAGGGAAAGCTCCTACATTGAATTTAATATTAATGGTATTCCTAAATTGGGCAAAATCAAGAATTTTGTGAAGGTGACTGAGTGTGATTGTCCTGCTGCTTGTTTATGTCCAGCACAATATTTCTGTTTTGCCAGTTTACTAGAGCGACATCCTTGGTTCATTCATGAAGATCCAGATTTTCAACTGCCATACCTGCACTTAGTTACCCTAACTAATAATTTTGAACTATTCCCTTGCTCTGCTATTTTGGCTTTGTGTTTTTATATTAAAGTTGATGACAAGGAGTATGTTGCAACTCCTTTTAATGTTTTAGAAGCTGACTGATGTGAACTGGTAATTGAACTGTTTTTATTATTTTGTATCTCATCTTACCATTAACATTGAAACTCGTGCTGGCTTTTTTAGATGACAAATTTTGACGAAGCTTTCATGTCTTTAATGGAGAATCATTACTCTATGTGAAATACAAAAAATGTTAAATCAAAGCAGTGTTTTTCATTCCTGTCTACCCGTTCAATACTCTTTTTTTTTCTTTTTGTGATTGAAGGAGGGTAATTATGGTAATAAGATTGTATTCGATTCTCGAACAAGATTATTTAATTTAAAATGGAACTCAGGGAGTGCGGCGGGTTTGCCTACCTACAAGGCGCTTGGGCGCTTAAAACGAACCGAGAATGGGAGGGGTTGCTTTACGGGTTGCCTACCTTCAGAGGCAAAGGACCCCTCGCGGACCAATAAAGCGCCCCCCCCCCCCCCAACTAAGGCGCTTTTTATACATTTTGTCGAACGGGCCGAGGCACGTTGTAACGAGCGTATCCTTCACCCGGCTAGTGTGGGCAAGTAGCTCTCCCAAAGTACACCTCTGCATTATCGAAATTATCTAAAATTGCACTCCTGTATTTATAAAATTGTGTAGGAGCCATCCGTTATATATTTTCTTGGTATATTTTAGCAGGGTATGCAGGGGCTGATGGTACGAGTCTTGGTCAGTCCAAAGATGAAGTACAGAAAGCAACTAAGTATAGGACTAGTTCACATGCGTAGGACTTGTCCGTAACAGTCGTGTGTGGGTGGGACTAGTCCTACAGAAAATGGGCCCAGTCCAGAACGAGCACTGGTCTCGGCGGACGAGTCCCAAAGAGTACTCGCTGTACTCGGACGAGTCCCAAAGAGTCCACACTCTACTCGGACGAGTCCCAAAGAGTCCACACTATACTCGGACGAGTCCCAAAGAGTCCATACTCCACTCGGACGAGTCCCAAAGAGTTCACGCTCTACGGAGACCAGTCCTCCCCGAACAGTCAACCCACTTGGTAGCCCGTAGGACTCGGATGGGACTTTACATTTTGTTTCGGGATCGGTAGTCTCGCGATCGGAGTTGAGGGTAAAGTGAATCGGTCAATCGGTTCGATGAATCGAATAATCGCACAGGCCTACAGCGGTATGTCGGCCCACACACGGCCTCCCTTCAGACTGTCCGCCCGCCCCAGTAGAAAAAACCGGCTTCAGAAAGGCTTGAACATAGGCTTAGGAAACGGCTTGAGAAGCGCTAGGCTGAGGCTTCGCCGCAGCCAATCATTGGCTTGGCTATTGGCTAAGAACTGGCTGGGCGGAAGGCTTGTAGCCGGCTACAAGCCATTCTGGAAGCCATTCGATTGGCTTCAAAATGAACAAAAAATGGGCCCGGCGGGTAAAGAACCTCAGTCCCTGGCCCTACGGTCCTTGTACTCCAACCATTAGGCTACGAGACTCACTTGGGAGATGTTGCGCACCTGAGGTGCCACTATCCACGCCCGCCGGTGATCCGGGAAATATTCTAAGTCCCACAGGGACATATACCATGATGTGGTGACTGATGTAGGTCACCGCCATATTTTGATATGTTGATCCTTGCCCTCCAAAACACCTTTTAAACCATACTTTTCTGTACACAAATTTTAAACAAAATATTGCCTGTACGGCGATATAGATGCCTTCAAAAGCAATCGATCTCCAATATGGTGTTGAAAAGCACCGCTTAGTAATATTTGTATCTTGTGTACCAAATAATTAGAAATAGAAATGTTTTGGTTTTAAATGGAACTTTTCGAAGAATTTTAAGAAACTTATTATTGTTACCGATTGCACATGAGAATAATTTTTAATTCCAGAAAGTCGTAGCCAACCAAGGCTTCAAGTCAAAGCCAGGCGAGCGCTTGGAGCCCAAGCTTATGGACTGCGCAGTGGCTTTTGGCTGCCCCAAGCCAATGCAAGCCTTTTTGAAGCCGTCCAAAGGCTTGTAGCTGGCTTGAAGCCGTTTTAAAGCCAATCTTTTCTATTGGGGCGGCCGCGGTACCGTTTCTGAAGAAAAGTGTCATCGGCCAGTTTTGAGGGACACGAAGGAACTGTTCCGGAAATGTGTCCTTACACTACTTAAGGTCTGAGACAAGGGGTAAACACATTCGATAATCTTCGTACACTCATTAAATAATCTGAAAAATAATCCCGATAATCCCAAGTATTCCCATAATCTTTCATAATCCTTGTAATCCTCGCCCAAATAATCCTCGATAATCTCAAATAATCCCATATAATCTCGAGTAATCACTGAAAAATCTATCCAAGCAATCGTGAATTCTTCGTTATCTCTGAAAAAACCCTTATAATCCTTTATAATCCCTGTTAATCCTGAATAATCGCAATAATCCTTGATAATCGCAATAATCCTTGATAATCGCAATAATCCTTGATAATCGCAATAATCCTTGATAATCGCAATAATCCTTGATAATCGCAATAATCCTTGATAATCGCAATAATCCTTGATAATCGCAATAATCCTTGATAATCGCAATAATCCTTGATAATCGCAATAATCCTTGATAATCGCAATAATCCTTGATAATCGCAATAATCCTTCCTAGTTTAGAAAATCTTAATAATCCCAAATAATCTTTATAATCCCGAATAATCTTGCCCGATTATAATCTTCGTACGGAAAAAAATCAAATGTGTTTACCCCTTGGTCTGAGACCACGGCTGACCAGATCGCTGGCAACAATCTGAGTCAAACTGCGGTCTCAAATATTGAGCCTGCAAAGCATGCATCATCAAGATCGCTATCGCCTAGCATTGTGCGATGTTCATTGGTCGTGCCTTCTATTATCAGTAAAGGCGCCCGGAATCGAGTATTTTTGAAACGCCAGGCGCCAGGCTGTGCGCTGCAGTACTAACATCGGATGTATGAATGACGTCAGCGCATTCATAGGTTTCTTTCCAGTAGTAACAATTTTTTTTGGTGATGTATCGCAATGTATTGGCCTTGTTGGGCCTCTGGCAGAATCCCCACAGTTCCAAGGCCCAGCAATTGTGTGCGACACACAGCAGGAACGTGACGGCCTGGTGTCTCTCCTCATAAGTAAAGGACACCTGGATCATGTCGCCCTCGAACATTGGAGTTTCTCGCCTGGGAACTGGTCGACAAACAAGTTCTTAAGTCTACGTCAACAAAACAGACCGTATGTAAGGCTATCTCAAAAAATATAAATTTGACTGACTCGACTGATATTGGACGCACCACTCATAGGCGTAGGAACGGGGGCCGCCTGGCATGTTTTCGATGTTTCTGGCGACTGCGCTCAACATCAAACCATTCCTGGTTCAAAAATACCAGTTTTTAAAATTCCTCTTTTTTTTAAAATGGCTTGCTGGGGTACACGCCGTAGCAGTAAGGGTTCAGGTCGTTGAGATATCGACTTTATTGGCACTTTTAAGGGGTTCTGAGTCGCGGCGGTCAGCATCGAAACCCCAGAGTCCATGCATCGCTACCGCTGCCGATCAGTTTTGAGACCGTCTAATCCAAGGGGGGAACGACTCCTCAGCCGTGTACTAGGCACTATATATAATAGTATTATAGTATTATACAAATATTATAGATGTATTATAGTATTATAAGGTATTATAGGCATTATAAGGTATTATATAGAATTATAGGTATTATAAACGTATTATAAACGTATTATCAATGTATTATAAGAAGTTTAAACGGCCTATGAGGTGGTGCGCCTCGTGAGTAGGCAACCTAACTAACACGGGCAATACCCCGCGTCTGAATCTACGTTCGCATGGGGTATTGCTGAATTCGGATGACCGGCGGCTAGCAGTCCAGCTATGCCGGGCTTTGTTGGGTTGGTGTGCAGCATGTTGGAAGAAAAAAGAGTGGGTGTACGTCATTTGTGAAGATGATGAATCATGGTGAGTTTATAGTTGTAACATCGTGAGCATGGCTCTAGAACTAGAATAACATTTAGGTGAACGATTCAAAAAACAATCTTTTTTCAATTCAGCTGTTAAAATTGCAAAGTTTTAGAATATGTACAGTACAGCTTCTGTGGATTCGAAGGAGGTTAGACTACTCTATATGCAATGTTAAAATTCCTTTCTCAAGTGATATTGGAACGACTTTTTCAAATTAAGAATGTGTAAAATCATGACCCAGCAAGGTGATGAAAAGTTCATGGTGACACATAACCTGTGAATCATAGCACCAATTTAAGTTTTGTGCTACTTCAAGCTTTCAGTGAGAATGTATGCTGAATAGAATTTTTCCTAATGGTGACTGCCTTATCGAATATTTGCTTGCACAGTGATTTCATGTGTTACAAGTTGAATTAATGATTTTAAAATGCATAAAACACATGACAAGTATGCTACAGTAGGCTTCATCTGTAGTATTAGTGGGTGAATATACATCTGAAAATCATTCAATGTATGAATTGGATATGACGTTTGGAATGTTCTAGTTTTGCTTCATATCAAACAAAGTGTTAAAATAACTTCTTCTCTGTTGTTTTGAATAGCACTTTTCTTAATGTTGCAGGGTGGTTCTGGGGCAACTGGGTGTAAGCACAATATTACGCATCAAGATCCTGGTACATTTTCAACACCACCTCCATTGGTAGAGGAGGAAGGGAGAGGGATACTCCCCCCTCCCCAACCCCTCCGACTTCCCTCTCTCGTGCACGGAGTAACGACAGTTGAACGAACCGTTGCATTCTCACGCACGAACTTCGAAAATACCCGGACACTGATAACAATGGACGATTTTATGGTAACTTTTGCAGTATTATGGGCGGTTTCTTTTTTAAATATATGTATTATACAAGTATTATAAGTATTATACCAGTATTATAGGTATTACAAGGTATTATAAGTATTATAAGTATTATAAGGTATTATAGATGTATTATAGACGCGTGTACTGGGCACTATACGAGTCGTTCCCCCTTGGTCTAATCCCATCGAGCCCACGGACTCTGCACCCCCCCCCCCCCCCCATGCCTTCAAAATGTTCCTACGCTCATGGTCCCATTGTCTGCAATGAGCGTATTCAAAATTTGAGCGATATCGCACGACGTTTGCCCGGTGCTTAAGTGACTGAAGCATTTGGGCCCCTTCACACGCAGAAAAACGTAGTCTTGAAAAGATGAAGTCGAATTTGTTCCCTCGAATCAAGTTTAAATAGACTTGATCCAGCCAAGGTCAAATTAGACTTGATTCAAAGCTAAGTAACTTGATTCAAGACAAATTTGGATCGAATATCAAAGAAATGAGTACTAAATAAAGGATTTCGTGTCTTAAATCAAGAAGTCTTTTTTCTGGGTGCAGGTATGACCTAAGATGCTGCCTCAGCGGTTCCGCAGCGGCTCTCTCCTGAGCTGCACGGGGGCGGAAATAAGAGTTGCTGCTTCTGGTGCGGCCTTAGGGGCCATTCACATACCACGTGACCTAAAATAGGCCACTTTTTGACCCCCTCCCCACGCGTGACCTGGCTAACCTAACCTTCCCATGTATTTAATGTAGGAGCGTGACCTGTGGCTGACCCCCCCCCCCCTCTCCCCCAAAATTGGTCACGTGGTATGTGAATGGCCCTAGGTGTGCTGCTCCCACTGGGGTGGAATTTACAGTCATCACGCAACCTCGCATCCTACCTCCAGTACATTTCCACAGTTGTTTGTAATTTTAAATTCTCCAATTCTCAAATACTAACAATTCTCTTCGCCTGTTTTTATTGTGTTGTTAGTGCGCGCTCGAAAACAACGGTCTAGTCTAATCACTCTACGCATTAAGCACATTTGACATCCGAGGCGAAAACCGTGCAAACGCGTCAAATCTTGGGGTCGTCTACATATTACGTAACGCTATTTTGCCCCCCCCCCCCCGGGTGGCGTTACGTAATGCGTGCGCCTGGAGAAAAGGCAGATTGTGGACGCAGCCATCAGGGTGCAGCCAACTCTTCAGGTGTTCGGAGAGGTTCTATCGCCTTTACAGACGGAACCAAGTTCGCGAGAGCAGTGCAGCAGCATTCCCATAGCATCTTTTAATGAATCAGCTCTGAATGAAACTCCGAAAACAATGGTCTACACACTAGGAAAATTAAGAATTAGAAATTTTCGACAATTTTAGGGAGTGAACAGGGGCTAGGTTGCGGGTTACCTGCTTTTCTAGCGTGTGGGGTAGGTGCCGAGGATCTGGGATCACTAAGCAGCGGTCACAGAAAAGCGGCCTTAACGGGGCTCACGTGTAGAGAGCATGGAAACGTAGAACGACTTGAGCACCGGTTAAACGTCGTGCAATCGCGCTCAGACTTTGCATACGTTTCTCCTACATCTAGACGCAATAAAATTAAGTCGAGTCGGCATCAATTTTTATTTTATGAAACACCCTATCGTATGATCACAACTTAACAAGTACAACATAGATCTATTTCGATGGTCTACTGGGCAGTGGCGGGTTTAGGTCGAGTTACGTGACGGATACTCCACTAGGGCGGTCCATATGCGCAATGTTGGTACAATGGATTGGGGCGGACTCGTCAAAATTTCCATTTTTACACACGAACCCTTGAATCTAAAAACCGGAAATCTGTAAGACAATATTTAGGGGTCGCGCAGAGGTCACGAAGTGCCCTTATGAACAGTAGTAATCAATATTTTTTTGAAAATTCAAAAAAAAGTATCCTAATGTCAATCTGGCCAAAGTATGGCACTTTAGGGCATGGTTTTTGAGTTATCGGCGTTTAAAGTGCGAAAATCAAGCAAATCTCCGTTTTTCGTGTTTTTGCTTGATTTTTGCACTTTAAACGCCGATATCTCAAAAACCGTAAGAGATACAGTGTTTCTTTTGAAATTTTAGTCCTACAGAGCTACACTTTGGCCAGATTTTTGAATTTTCGAAAAATATTGATTTTTACGGTTCACAAGGGCACTTCGTGACCTCTGCGGGACCCCTAAATATTGTCTTACAGATTTCCGGATTTTAGATTTATGGTTCGTATGTAAAAATGGAACTTTTGACGAGTCCGCCCCAACCAATTGTACCAACATTGCGCATATGGACCACCCTAATACTCCACTTGTGGCTCAAGCGATGTTACTGCCATATATCGATATTATATATCGATAGTATATAGACCTAAAGGAGGGATTTAACCCGCACACTGAAAATAATGTCTGGTATCTGTCCTAGTTAAATGGCAGTTGGCTACAATTACTGTGAACTCAGTATCTGTAACAAACCGTTTAGTATCTGTTACTATCTCCGGTGTAGTAAAATCAACGACGCGTCTTGTAAGTTTTGTCTAGTAGACCCTACTACACTGTCTGGCAAATACGACATGTCTAGTAGAGCTGGCGCTATCGGTGCTCTCATAATAAGAGGCGCGCGTGTCCACCCATGCAACCAGGGATGTGAATATTCGCAGGAAAACCTGCGCGCGCAGGAAAACCTGCACATAACCACATTTCAGCAGAAAATGTTATTCGCAGGAAAACAGATAAGGACTACGATATGTGACATGGTTTAAAGTCTGATATGCGACTCCCAGTTGTCTGTCATGGGTTACAGAGGCAAACATAAAATTTGACACTTTTTTTTTAATTTGCAATTACCAATTAGGGGCTAGTTAGCATAGTTGCAAGTACTGTCAGATGTGTTGTATCATTTACCAGACAGAGTCCAACTACACTGTATTGTGCATTCTACCAAACATCTGGTTGGTTCCTTGGTTTCTACACTGTGTGGTAGAGTTAACTACAATTTTTTTAAATTTAACCAGGCATTGTTTTCAGTGCAGAGGCATCTAAAATTTCCCTTACGCAACTCCCATCGTGCCTAACAGGAGGTCCGGATAGGCAACCCGCAGCACAGAGGCAAACTTTCCTATAGCTTTCAGCTGAAAACGCTATAAACAGGGTTCAGAAATATCCTGGAGTGACTGGAATTTGTCTGCACTGTTCTTAGGGCCCTGCAGAAGGATCCTAGTCGAGGAGGAAATAGATTTATGGCTTACAGAACCGCTGAGAGTGCTCAGAAAAAAACACTTAGATCTAACTTCGCAAGTGCGCGGTATATGTAATAACGGGGGCTGGTCATCGAATTAAATGGCTTGTATTTGTGCGAATATGCAGGACACGGTCTAGTCATTGCATCCTTGACCGCGCTCTTTGCTAGGATCGCGATAGAGGCGTCGCACCGCCCGTGTGGGAGGATCTCTTGCCACAGGGGTAGACTGACCGGGGATGCAAAAGTGTGACAATGTTCAGAGGCGTTTTGGTTTTCCAGTAGGTATTGATGAGAAAAAAAATTCAAAACAATAGCGAAGTCTTAACGAAGAGTTTTAGAGGTGGCGAAATGGTCTAAAAGTTAAGGGGTGTATAGTATAAAACTGAAGTTAAACATTCCCAAAACATTGCTGGACCCGTTGTGAAAGATCCTGAGTTGATGTTCGTTGGGAGGAAACTTCGTACGTCATACCGTTTTTGAGTTGTTGGCAACATATGCAATGCTTCAGATTGTAGAATTTGCACTTTTACCATTGAAACTATGAGACCGTTTCGCCACAGCTAAAACTCGTCGTTGAGACTCCGCTATTGTTTTGAATATTTGTTTTGATGAACACCTACCGGAAAACCAAAATGCCTCTCAACATATTTACACTTTTGCATCCACGGTCGGTCTCTAGTTGGAATTGAGGTAATCAGACCTAAATCGCGTTTAGATTCGGCCTTGAGGGCCCTTGTAACGATTCAGGAAAAGTCCCGTCCCTATACCACGCACTAGCTCCGTCTCTAGCTCTCTCACGCGTCCGGCCGAGAAAAAGAAACAGAGCTAGTGCGATGCGGGCTTGCCTACCTGTTCCTTGACACGGGGCTAATTGGACACATGGTATTTTACAGGCAGTCTTTTTTAGCGGTGCACTTTTTGCAGAACCTGTCATTTCCACAATGCTGCATTGACTGTAATTTTGCCAACTTAAGCCCTACAAATGGATTTTAATGATCCCTCTCACGGCGATTTTCGACAATGTCCCATATCAAAATCCCCTCAAAATTAATTAACGAAGTTGCTGCTTGGTCTTCGAGAGGGAGAGGGACATGCCTTCTAAAAATTTGAACGCTCTAGGTCTACTTGAAATGACAGGCTCTGCAAAAAGGGGACCGCAAAATGAGACTGCCAGTGTGAGTTTTAACTGGAGTTCATTGTAACTTTCGCGGGCACCACAACAATCAAAGTGGTTTTCCTCCGTGTCGCTCTCCCCGCAAATACCTAATGTACCAAATGTTTTCACAAAATATTAACCCGTTTGTGGGCTTAGCTCACCAGATTTGGTTCGTGTTATAATATCCATCGTACAGTTGTCAGCCATTGGGCGGATGTAGAGTGTTGTGCCCGTTAAGACGTACATGGTTGCAGGGTTGGGGTCGTTGCCTTCTGAGACTTTTATTACTTCTCCTGAGCGTTCGACTACAAAATCGTACCGAGTTCCGGGAACCAACAGTTCACTGTTCTCTTCAGAGCACTGGAAATGACAAAATTATAGTCACAATTAAAACATGTTTTTCACTCTCAAAAAAGTATGCTTGAATAAGCGCAAATTTGATGCCTAATCTGAGATCCTGGGTAACTTTCCCCAATGCAGCAACAGGATACTTGAGCCAGCCATTACTTTGCGGTATTAAAGGCATACGGTTCGGCACAATCTGATGCCTGCGGTAGGCATGTAGACTGATGCCTAAATCGGGCATCCATATTTAGTGGCTTGCCTTGATTCAGGCATAGGTGCATAGCCACTACGAAATTCTTGTTTCGAGCATATTGTGCTCGGGGAAGATTTCGAGGATCAGGCATAAAATCTGCTAGGAAACAGGCATATTATGCGTGATTTAGGCATACTTTTTTGAGTGTTAAGTCTTCTGTGGCGACCGTGTCAGTCGTCTGGCTAATACTACACTGGTCGTACACTAGGGCGTAGAGCATTCCTGCTTGAAGCGTAACGTTACACTTAAGGAGTAGGGTTGGTGTTCTTTCCCCATGCATTTGGGAAGGACTTCTACCCTTAAAAAGAAGCCTAGATACCACACTCTCACAAATGAATGCACGCTTTAAGGATAAAGTGCTTAAAGTCAAGCATATTTCATGCTTGAAACGCCAAAAACCCCACACGCATTATTTTGCTTGATTGAAGCATATTATGCTTGATTGAAGCATATTATGCTTGATTGAAGCATATTATGCTTGATTGAAGCATATTGTGCTTGATTGAAGCATATTATGCTTGATTGAAGCATATGAGCACAGCCATTTTCCGTAGGATGGCGCCACAGTCTCTGTGGATTTTTAAAACACAACCACTTATCTGCGTTGACATTCCATGTCTGCTACTGGACGCATTTTCATGCTCCTGCGGGGCAGTGACTGGCAGTGACTTTCTATCCTAAAGAGATGAAGTCGGGTAGAATCCGAACGTTCATTCGGATGGCTTCTGGAACAACCCGAGCAGAGCAAATCCTTACAGGCTTCGGAGCAACCCGAGAAGAATCCCGGACACATTTCCTACAGTAAGAGGCTGTGCTGCCATCAGACGTAGCCGTAACTACATCAGATTTTTCAACGGTTCGTAATAGGTTTCGGAAATTACGATACGACTTGCTTGTAAACGTCCCGCGCTAGAACTTGTTTCAGAGCATTTTTTTTTTTAGAATAAGGGGCAGACCAGACATGCATTTTCGAGTGTAGAGAAAGGTGTTTGCAGGCGAGAGGAGACGGGGTCTTACTTCATAATCGTCGTGGAGTACTTGACAGGAATAAGAAGGCCCGTTGACCATGCAGCCCGACCAACTGCGGTGTCGCAGAGTTCGATTTTGGCAGTGGCCCTTGATTTCCATGGCTGTGCAAGAATAGCTGGCGCAAAATAGGAAGACAATTCCATCATGGATGATGGAATACACAATCGTCACATACGTACTTTCACGTTCCAAAAGTTTTTTCTTTTGAACATCGCCTGCAAATGACAAAGGGTGGGGATATTAAAAAAAAATGCTGAGTTTGTATGTAGGGTTTGGGAGCAGTATTGTTGCGAGCTAACGGTGCTCTTTGATTGTTTTCGGTGAATTCCGACACCCGTACGAAGTCGTGCTCATACAACGTGACCGATTTTGGTTACTCTTGGACCCCTTCCCCTACTCCTCTCCGTGATCACTCGTAGTAGTGTATCAGGGTGGTGGACCGAGTAAAGCTTTGTTCTTCTCGCCTTGGTTACTCGGTTCACTTCCGTAATACACTATAGCGGGTGCTCCAGCTAATACAGGACAGTAAAATGTGCCGACTACCGCAGGCGCTTCGAGCGGTGCGTCTGGTAATGATCGTGACGATCGTCACTACCACCCCAGTCACCAGAGGTAGTGATCGTGACGGTGACTTTAAGGATTTTATGGTCGTCTTCAGGTACGTCCGTGGAGATGTCAAGAAGGACGTCTAATGTTGGACTTCCATGAACCACCCACTGGACGTCCCTGGTCCTGGTACTATGGTGATGACAGGGGGGACGTCCAACCCTTCACTTCCTGTTACACGTTGCCGCGTTTCTCCTTCGAGGGCTAGTCAACTCTTGCCATGCAGCGGCTAGGCAAGCCCGCTTCCGTTGCCGTGTATTGATGTATTGATGTTGTCTAGTAATAACGTAGATGAATTGGACGACTTCCTTGATTCCGAAAACGGCCACGAGCCAACGTCAAAAATATGGAGGCATAGACTTGTCACGACCATTTGGTAGGGTCAGGCAGCGCAGAGCTCTCCCCGCGACCCGAAGGAGGGTCCCCACGCGCCGAGCGGAGGAAGTGTGCGCTGTGTGACCCTACCAAATGGTCGTGACACATCATCAGCAAGAGCTCATCAGTCAGCCTCCAAATGTTTGACGTTGGCTCGTGGTCGACGGCATGGTGGTGCCTCTGCTGCGCGATTTCTCATACTATCCACCTTCGTCCTGAACTGCTAGCAGTTTGTGTAGATGTCAGGGCTCAGGGCGCAGCCCGCAGCCATAGGAAAAGAGGAAATGCTGATGCTAGTGCAAAACGCTCGCGCCGTTCGGCTCGGACGCGAGTCGTAAGTCGTAGGCAGGCCCCCGACGCCCCACTGCTGCCAATACAACATAGCCATCTGACTTACGAAAGCAATAAATGTCACTGTCGTTTCTGGCCTGGCAGTCAGTCACGGTGTCACATTGGTTATCGGCGTTGTCGTGCTGGCACTTCCAGAAACTGAAATCGTAATCGTGTCCAAGTGCGATGTCTGAAAGAGAAATGGCCGGGCAGCCCCACACAAGGCGTTTGTCCAAATTCGCGATGGTTGTACCTTGTAACCTCAAAAATGCAGGCTTGATTTTGCATATTTTAATGCCTGTGGAATTTTCTTGCATCAGGAATAACTTTTTTGTGCGTATGGCAGAATCAAGCGTATGTCTTAAATAAGGATGGTTTATTTAAGAAAGTCCCACATGAATCAAAATATGCTGTGTCTTCAGACGGTTTTCGAGATAACGTCGTTTTAAAAGAGAAAATAATGTAAAATCGATTTTGTCTAATTTTCTCTCTTAAAACGACGATATCTCGAAAACCGTAAGAGATACAACGGTTATCTCGAAATTTTGGCCCTCAAGGACTCTAGTTCAGACTGTTTGACCTAAAAATGTGTTTTTAAAAAAATTCAGACATATTGATTTTGACTGCTGTTCGGAGCATTTAGGCCCCATGCATGCGCCCTGTGCGACCTTTTCCAGAGGTCCGATCGAGCTTACCGGGGTATCAAAATTCATGTCTTGGATCGTAGCATCGGATGAGAATGGTACATATTGATATTTCAAAACTTGCTTCAAAATGTAACACACTAATGTGTGACAGTGTAAAAAAACCCGCACAGTGGGCCAGACCAAGGAAAAAGATCGCCAGGGTGCAATGGTTGAAGTCTGATCACTATCTTTCCGATCGAAATAAGTAATTAACACTTGATCACGGAAACCGAAGATAAAGTCGAGGAAGCTCCTTACGGAGAGCAGCGAATCCCGCGAGGAGGGCCAGCTGCCACCGCGGAGCCATGTCAGGAACAGTCGGGAACCCGCCGGGAAGTGGCGCAACCGTGCTTCCGGCCTGAGGGCTATTACATTGGCGGCGGCTAGCACTCGGCCTCTCGGGCCTAAACCGTATTTTTTTGTCACTTTAAATGCATGACGACAGTTGTGTCGGATACACTTTCAAAAATATGCTTAGAGATGCTTAAACCGCAAATTTTCCGCCAAACAAAATATGCTTGTAAGAAGCATTTTTGCTAAGAATACTGACTAAGCTTGAATCAAGAAATCCTGTTAAATACGGATGCTTGAATTTAGCATACGGATACCTTAATCACATTTTACTTCAATTCAAGTATTTCTTTTTCTCTTCAGTCACATTATTATCAGTCAAATTATAATCAATAACACAATTCAGACTATGATGAACTGTACCAGACATTACTATAGTCATGCTATTTGAAAAATCATTTGCACTTGTTGACATGCCCCATGAACAACACTATTTTTAGACTGCTCTTAGTGGAATACTGAACATTAGTTGGTTTCTTTTATCCTCCGCAGCTATTCTTCTGGCTTGTGGCCTACTGTCTCTCTCCACTCTCTGTCTTTCCTCGAACTGAACAAGATCATCCTTCAGAATACATATGTTGTGTAGAACACCTGTAGCCATAATATACTTTGGAATCTTCTCAGTCTTTGTAATGGACAAGCAGTCCTTTATGCCTCTCCATCGTGCCTCCCACAAACCAAAAGCCCTTTCTATACTTGTTCTTGAAGATGACAGACAGAAGCGGAAATTCTTCTGGCGAGGTGTCAGGTGCCCATTGTCTGTGAATGGCTTCATTAAGTTCTTGTGCAACGTATAAGCACCATCCCCCACAAGATGAGAATCATTTGGAAAATAATCTTCATCGTCAAGATAATTGTCAACACTCGTGAATCGTGCACACATCCTACAAGTCCAACATACAGACTGGCGAAAAGGAGATTAAGGGTACAGCCTGTAAAAAGAACATGAATGTACTATGGTTGAAGTTGAAACACAAATTTTAAGGAGTAGAGAAAATAAGGAAACTGCAATGTACCTGCACATGAATAGAGTGAAAACCTTTCCTATTTACATCAGATTCAGCATCTCCAGGTGGTGCTGGTGCTGGTATCCGAGTATGGGTACCATCAAACAATAGCTCCTATAATGCGACGAAATGCTAAGTACCTCTCAAACTCTTCCATGACAGCCAACGTGAGTTAGTTCCAAGTTTCGCCGGTAGGTGTCACCAGCTCGCGGTGGTGTTCGAGCTCTCAGCGCATAAAACGCAACAACAGTTCTCACTCATTCCAGTTGTTTATCGTGCGTTACCTAAGATATCCGACGAATATTTTCTGGAAGATGGTGACAAAGCACGCGTTGGACGACTGCACCAAGCCGCCCGTGAAGCGTCGTCTTCTAGCTGACCTGCTACGCGAGCTGCACATCCCGGCTGCAATACCCCCTGCCAGCGCGTCGTCTGCAGTGGCTATACCCCGTGACTCTGATCGGCTGTACGCAGCCGACACTGTTGTTTGCCCTTCTGAGGACGGGGATGTGGTTGTCTTGGATCACCTATGTAACGAGGCATATGCACCGGTGTCTGCCAATCAAGCGTCTGAGTCTGCAGTGCTGTCATTCCCCCCTCAAAAAAAACTTAAAGATTTCCCGTTCACAAAAGATTATGGGAAGCTTTTGAGAATGGGTACAGATGTACAAACATTCTCTACCTTTCTCTTACTAATGGGTGAACGTAACAGCAGAGGCGATAGAAAATGGATTACAATTTTTTATGAGTTCCAGGGCCTTATCTCTGATGAAATTTTTAAGTATTTTATGGATGGTATGAAAAACAATAAATGTATTGATACTTGGTGGTCTTACTCTGACTCAAAACCTAAATGACAAAAATGTCTCTAGGAATTCCGTGATTATAAAACGGCTAGATGCTCTCACCCAAATTACGCTAGCAAGTTCATCTTGGGCTAACATGAAAAGGTCGAGACCCAGCATGCTAAATGGCCTGGGTACTCAGATGAAATTGGGTCATGATGCATGTCAAAACTGGTCTGATTTAATCTCACAACTGTGAGGTTATTTAATCCATGAAAGATATACAACTAAAATATCCATAAAGACAGTCTCAGGAACAACTGGAAAATCTTATTTGTGATGGTCTTGCCAAAACGACTATCCCTTTTCCAGAGTCGTTCAAGTCTGGATTAATTTGTTATCATACAGCTTTTATTCGTAAAAGTTTGATGAACACCTACCCACAATGACTTGCATGGGGGTTGTTATAAAAAGCTAAGTGCTTGGCATAATTATATTGTAAATGTATCGAAAAAATAAAAGTAAATAAAATTTTTTAAAAAAAAGCGGTTTTCATATGCCTACAGGGGAAGAATTTCCGCAGATGAAAAAAAATCTAACGATTCCTTGCAGTTTACCTCACGGGTGTAGTTGGAAATACTGTCGTACAGTAAAGGATAAAGAACAACACTTTTGTTTTCAATTCATATGTTGATAAATTTACTTGTGAAAACAAAGAATACTGGTATATCTCTATGTACAAATGTGAAACTATATGTTGAAGCATTTACAATTTCAGAATTTACTTTGAAAACTTGTTTTTCATCTTTAGGGCCTGGAAACAGAAGAAATTACTGTAAGGGAAGATAAATTTTAACTTTAGGTATACAGAAGTTAAACAAATATACTTACTTCTGTCATTAGTGGGGCTTTGCCCTTGTTAGCTTTCTTTTTCTTAGCCGCAGGGTCCCCCTTTGGCGCTGGCACCACGACCAGGGTCCGGGGCAGCTCTTTGCATGCTTCGTTGCCCTGTCCTTTCACGGCCACAGCCGCCGCTCCAGCCGACGGGGGTGGTGGTGTTTGACGCGCTGCCTGCCACGGGCGCACCGGTCGTGTCACCTTCCGGATTACCCTTCCGTCCTGGAACCATGAAACACAATCGTCATTTCGTGTGCATGCGTGGGTGTGAATACCCCACGCGGCGGCTGCCGAGCCAGCCGTGGCGTGGAGTATTCACGGATCCCCGCCTACTTGTGCTCTCGATTTAAGTGGAATCCCATAGGACTGGCTCGAAGCGCGTTCATATTCCCCGCCAAATTAACACCCGGGTGAGTGTGAATATTGCCGTCAGAGTGCCAATAACGAATCCAATGAGAATTTCATATTTCATCAACGCACTGCAACTCAGTTGTATGAAAACAGAGCACTGGAAGCAATTGCGACGGAGCGTATTAGATTTAACAGTTACAGAACCCGTAAGAGGTTTCACGAACGAAATAAAGTAAATACCTTTAGGGCGTCCGGAGTTTTATCCGGTGTGCTGTGAGCCAGGGGCGTGGAGTTCGCCCGAGGTTGGCAGCGCCGCCTCCACGTCCGGGGAGGGAGCGGGGAGCCCCGGGACCTGCGGAGCACCAGCCGCCTCCATTCAAAAATCAGTGGCGTGCACAGGGTCTGCGTCCGATCGGCCGGAGTGAGACGGAATCGGACTGCACGGCGGGCGAGCGAGAGAGACAGAAAGGGGGGGGGGGGGCGCTTTGTTACCTGTCGCAGACCCTGTGCACGCCGCTGTAAAAAATCGATCAGTACAGTACTAGAACACTGACAGTTGTGGCGCGATACTCTGGTTTAAACCAAAAGGGTTGACCCGTCCTCCGCGACGTCACTGACGTCAGCGAGCGGCGACCAGGTGATCGACTCACCACTGACAGGGGAGAGGGGAGGCGGCAGTGGCGCCAAGTAGGGGTGGACGGTGGTGCACGCGCACCACCGTCTAACGAAAAAGGGATGGAGGTAAGAGGGCAATAAGTAGGGAGGAGAGAAGAGGGGAAGGGAGAAAAAGGAAAAAAGAGAAAGAAATGAAGGTGGCGGAAAGGGGGGGGGGGGAGAAGGAAAGAAAAAGAAAGGCAACAAATTCAGAAATGGTAGGGGTGCGAAAAAGGGAGGATGGAAAGAAGATAAAAAGGAAAGGGAAGGGAGACATCTTTTGTTTTATAAAATTTATAACTAGTTTACTGTTGTGTTGTATGCCTGGTGGAAAAAAAACATACAAAGTGCGCCAATAAATAAACAGACGTTGAAAATAGAACATACCTTAATTCCCACATTTTCAACTCGTTTTTTCGTCACTCACTGATTCGCTGAACATCGCAGTAGTTACATGAAACAGTACACGATATACTACATATTCGCGCAAATCACGCACAAGCGATAGAATTTCATACATTTTACTCTTTCAATCAGGTGTTGAGTGGAAAAAAATATTTGAGTGTGCTTCGCAGAAAAAACGGGGTTTGGGGGGGGGGGGGGCGAAAAAAAGAGAGGTTCGAGGTTATAAAGGGAGGGAGTTACGACTGCTTGCACACCCACACACTCACACTTTTAGCAAAAACCAAGCAAAACCGAGCAAAACCGCAGTATACGCGGTTTGTGCACTTTCAATGCCGATATCTCAGAAACCGTAAGAGATACGACGTTTTACTTAAAATTTTAGCCCTTTAAAACGCTTTCATCGAATTGACATCGGAGATTTTTCCTTTTGTTTTAGTAACTTTATTTTTGGCCCTGTAGAGTGGCATTTAGGCCCTCCACGGCAGCACTTAATGACGTCATATCGAGACCGGACAAAGTTTTTTCGAAAATAGACACCAAAAGGGATATTTTCAAGGGTGGAACACTTTAGATTCCTCAAATCGGCAAAATAAGGAAGGGTCTACTCACACAAGCAATATCCTAGGCATGATCGCCACCGTGTCTTCGGATCTGAAATCCTACTAGAATGGGCCTAGGTACCAAATCGATAGCTCAACTTTCAGAAATCATGAGCCAGGCCCCTTCCTCCGGGGGCCGAGGGTCACGGGCAGGCCTGTCTAGCCCTGGGCGGTATCCTGATTTCGATACCGCGGTACGGTATAACAGTTATTCGCGGTATCGGCGATATACCGACCCGGTATGTATACCGTCGATATCGCGATACCGGCCCGCTAAAATACCGCCGATATCGCGATACCGGCCCGGTAAAAAACCGCCAATATCGTAATACCGGCTCGGCAAAATACCGTCGATATCGCGATACCGGCCCGGTAAAATACCGCCGATATCGCGATACCGGCCCGGTAAAATACCGCCGATATCGCGATACCGACCCGGTGACATACCGCGACATTTTGCAGCGCGTAAGTACTACAATTTTGCACAAAAATAATGAACGAAATAAACCTGGTGGTTGCGTAAAATGCTGCGATATCGTGCAACGAAGGTAATATAATGTTAAGTGTAAGTAACTGTAAACAATCATGGTAATTACCATGTGCGGTGACTCTGAATGCATGTTAAATTCTGATGATGAGGCGGGAAAGGAAATTACACCAAATTGAATTCAATTCAAAGAGTAAATTTTTAATAGAAATTTACATTATCGTATATACATTAATTTTGACTGTTATACTCCAGTATAAAATGCAAAATGAAAATCTCACATTAACAGTTCACAGTTACATTAAATTACTTTGGCAATTTAATGTGGCCCTGGTTCATGACCAAAAAGATGAGCATCTCTGCATGCTCCCCGGTCAAGCAGGTTCTTTTGTCTGTGACAATATCATCCCCCCTGTTGAACATTCTTTCAGATGGAGTACTAGTTGCTGGAACACACAAGTACTTCATGGCAGCCCTGCACAGGTTGGGGAAAGACTTTTCATGATCCCGCCACCAAAGCAGGGGATCCTGGTCAGGGTCTACACGCAAGGTCACTTCACGGGAGCAGAGTACCTCCGAGACCAAGCTGAGGAGGGTACCCGTGTCCCACAGCAGCGTTCGGCAGTCAGCAGGCCTCCCTTAGTTCTCCTACGCCCCTGCCTGCCCGGCCTGGCGGCCCGGCCCGGCCCTGCCGGCGGTGATCCAGGCCCCCAAGGTGTCCCTTGCCTCCGGGGCGCGGCACGGCGCGGTATCTTTGCGACGATCTCGCGTCCCCGGGTCCCCCGTGCACGAGCTCTGCCATCACCTTGGTCACGGGGCCCATGGGGGCCCACGGGGGCCACCGGGGACCCGGGCCGGCGGCAAGCGTCGCACGGGCCAACCTCTCTTATTGGGCTGGGCTGGGCGCGGTGAGGTGATCTGAGGCCAGCTGAGGCTAGCCGCCACGCCTCGCCTTCTAGTTTCCTTTCGTTTTGTCCCATCACGGCAGTCAGATGGCCGATGAGCGATTGCTTGCTGGACTCGACACGCTCTCACCTTCGGCGCGGATATCTGGAGCGGAGCGCGGCCCGCTGCACAATATTCGGCCGTTCTCACCGTGTGCGCGGCGCGTGCTCGAACCAACGCCACAAATCAAAGAAAGAAAGACTACATGGGTGACTCCTTTCTCTGTGTGATCTGCAGAAAGATGCCGCCGAGAAAGCGCCGAAGCAGCATGTGTTGCGAATGAAAACTCCACATGGCTATCACAGAGGTAGGCCTCTAACCGCATGTTTCTGTTCTCTTGATAACCAGCTGCTTCAATCTCTAGGATCATCGCTATGTACGGACGTCAAAGGATGCCAAACATTAGGTCCAGGTTCTTAACCCAGAATTCAAAAACTAAATGCGAAATAAAACTGAATACAAGTTGCACATCATTTATTAAGCTGTAACTCATTGAACGGACGCTGTAATAACAATAAACTTCGAATTGAGTTGAACACATAAATCGCACAGCACTTTTTTTAATTGATTTTACATTACAATAAAAATAATCAAACCAAGATGAACCCCCAAACTGTAAAGGGTACAATTAGAAATGTACACAAAGATTAAAAATATAGAACACCATACAGCAGCCTCTAAATTAGAAGAAAACCCACCACCTAGTGCAAAAGCTGCAGATAATTGAAGAGAAACAAAGCTCATAATTCGGCTATGACGGTAATAAAAACAAACTTTCATAAAACAAAGGAAAATCCTTCTTTTCAATTCCAGCAAACAGGACTCGATCGGGACCACCAACAGACGACTGTCTGCAGGCACGACAAATAAAGCTGCGCCCCCAACTAGCGCTGTGAGCCCTAGTGCCGCTCCGACGTGGACCACGGACCACGGAATTAGGCTGAGCTTCCATGAGCAACGCAGTCAGGGTTAGGGGCTTTCAGGGGTCGAGTCTACTCGCCGTGCCGTGGCGAGGCTCCCGCCTGCCGCCGGGCAGGTGTACGGCGGCTGGCCGCGTGCACTTTGCCGTGCCGCCTCAGGCCGGAAGCGCTAGCGAACGCCTTGAAACAGACACCGCAGCGCAGCGCCTCGGGGCCGCTGTGGAGGGCCGAGTGCTTGGCGAGGTGCGCCAGCTGCCTGAAGTGCCTGGGGCAGCGGTCGCAGGCGAAGGGTTTCTCGCCGGAGTGCACCCGCTGATGGCGGACCAGCGACGAGGCGAAGGCGAACGCCTTGCCGCACGTCTGGCACACGCGCTGCGACGAGGCCGCGTCCGCGCGCGACGCGTGCTGCCCCGCCGGGGCGAACAGCCTGCCGCACCTCTGCAGGGCGTGGAGCGGAGAGCAGCGAACCAGCGCGTCGTCGTGATCGACCTGCAAGTGGAGGACGGACTGCATCAGTGTGGGTGGCTGGCGGTACGCGTGGCGTGCCGACACGCACTGGTGTAAATGCTATCAGGAAAAGCTATCATAGTTTTGCTATCGGACCTGAGCTATCAGAATATTTCTGATAAATTTTCGCGCACCACTGATAGCGAATTTCTGATAGCATTGCCCTGATAGAAAAGTTCTGATAGCTGAAGTTGAATGTCTCAAAGCAATATGCTGCTGGTAGCATGGTCTGATAGTTCAAAACATTTCAAAGCATTTTATCAGTGACACGATTACTTAAGAGTCGTGCTAAAATTATCATTAGGAAGTGAAAACCAAGTCTTATCCAAATCTGCAGTCAGCTTTGAGCTACCGCGCACCGTTCTCGAGATGCTAGAAGAAAAGTGTTATGAAATTAAAATGGCCCTAGTAAATTAGCAAACCGATGTCGCATACCAAATTTCAAGCAGAAATTCCGAGAGGTTTCAATTTAATGGCCCTTTCAAATTCAAAGTTTTCAGAACATCCTGATAGCGTTGTCTCTGAAAGCAAACTTCTGACAGCTTACGCTGAAAGCAAACTGCTTTCAGGCTATCAGGAGAGCTATCAGCATAAGCTATCAGAGATCAGAGTAGCTTTCAGAAATCAGAAAAGCCATCAGAAACTCAGAAAAGCTATCAGACAATCAGGAAAGCAACCAGGTAATCAGCAGAGCTATCAGGCAATCAGGAAAACTATCAGGTAATCAGAATTCCTATCAGAAATTTCTGATAGAATTTCTGATTTCCTGAAAGAATTTACACCAGTGTGCATACTTCCAAGGGGTGAAAATGGTCGCGTTGCACGTATGTTCTCCGTACTGACCAGCCAGACTCTTGGAAGACTTAAGATGGAAATATTTAGGATGTCTCTCGGGACGTGCATTAACTACGTGACCGAATTCAGGCAACTTTTTGAAGCCTCCCCCCCCCCCCCCTTTCCCTCTGTCGTGACCTGGCTAAACTAACCTTACAATGCAATAAAGATGGGATAGTGACCATAGGCTTCGGGCCCCCCCAAAAAAACAAAAAAAATAATAATAAAAGTGGTCACGTAGTTTATGAACTTCTCCCATGGGCAGGAGGTAAGGACAACACGCTTCCCGTGCAGTGTGGTGGTCGCCACATTTTTCTCCCAGCGTAAACACTAGTGTTAATGAGATCAGAACTTACCATCAGTAGTAAAACGATCAGTCGTATGACGATCGGCTTATATAACGATCAGTCACTTTACCGTTTCAAATTCGCGCACCTTTTACTGATGGTTCCCGCACTGATCTCAGATGTACTGATGGTACTGGCACTGATGCACTGATTCAACTCAACTGATCTTACTGATGCTAGTTACAGATGGTACTTGAGCATTTGTGATGGTTTACCTCAACTTAGGGGCTCAGAGACGCGTAAAATATCTTTTCGGAGGGTCAAAATCAAGTTCGATCCAAATCCGAGGTCGGTTTTGCAATATCGCCCACAGATCTCGAGATGTCGGAAAAATTGCCATTTTATAGCCCTCTGCCTTTTGAGCAGTTTTCTCAAAACTGATCGTTTATCTATACTGATCGTGCCATGACTGTACCATCAGTAATTCAGTAAAACAATCTGTAATCTAAAAGTACGATCGGTACGATAAGAAATGTACGATCAGAAACAATACGAGAAGTTGCAGTACCATCTGTTAGACAGTAACGATCAGAAGTTACCATCAGTACCCTTTGCGATCATATTGGGTACCATCGGTAAACCGCGAACACGATCAGTACGATGTGATAATGCCGCCCGTAGCCAAAAAACCATTAGTGATTCGCAAGTACTGATCGTAAACTGACATTACGATCCGTATTATTTTATCTCATTTACACCAGTAAAAGGAACGACTTCTGCAGTAATTCGCAAGTACTGATCGTAAACTGACATTACGATCCGTATTATTTGATCTCATTTACACTAGTAAAAGGAACGACTTCTGCGTTAGGAGTCGTCCACATATTACGTAATCACGTAGGGGGGGGGGGGTCGGAGCTATGCTTACGCTTCATTACAGGGGGAGGGGGGGGGCGTCGTCCTGATTACGTAATCAACTTTGGTCCTCGCATCGCATTGTTTTGGGGGATTGGAACTGCCGCAGTGCCGCGTCGCAGTTACCCCGCTCGCGGAGTTTGACATTGTGTTACTACTTTAGATTAAATAAAGTACATTAATCATCCTGAAAATTTTTATTTTCCACTTACCCTCTTCAAACACTTTACAAACGCTGGGTTCACGATTCTTCACATTTTCCGAAAATTCGCTTGATTACGTAATCTTGAGGGAGAGGGGGTCAGGCCGCTGATTACGTCTGTTGACTGGGGGGAGGGGGGGGTCGAAAATTCCAAAAACATGATTACGTAATATGTGGACGGCCCCTTAGTACAGTACGAACGACGAGCGTCCGTCTTTAGAAGCCCCGCTGCTCACCCGACACTTGTGCTCACTGTCCGCAGTGTCCCCGTCCCCGCCATGCCTGTCGCCCTGGATGTGGCCGCGAAGGTGGGCTATGAGCGCAGGCTTGGTGCTGCACGCCAGTCCGCACGCCTGGCAGCGGAGGGCGCTGTCGTCCAGCCGCGCGTTACCACCGGGACCGCTGGCGGGTGTGGTGGCTTCAGCCGCCCGCCCACCCCCAGGCGAGGCTTCGATGGCGTGCCGCTCCGGGATGCACTGGGATCACGGCCTGGAAGAGAGGCAAGAATTACAGTCAGCTGAAAACCAAAACTTAGCAACTTTTCACCCTGGTTCCCTTTATAGTGACAATACCACAGTGACCTTTTTTCGTGCACATGCGTCATTACCCAACACCGATTAACCTATTTGCCCAAGCATTCCAGCAACCGCCACCAAGCATAAATGTCAACAACCAGCACGGCGAGCGCGATCGCTTCAATTCTACGCAGTGATGCTTCAATATCGAAGCAGCCCTAGAACACGTCGATATTAACGACGCGCGTCGTGGATATCGCGCCGGCGGTCGGCACGGAGCGCTCGTTCCCCCAACACAAGCACTCGTCAATATCGACGTGTTCAGGAGGTGCTTCGTTTTTTAAGCATCGCTGCGTAGAATTGAAGCGCTCGCAGTGAACGGCGAAGCAGGGGCCTAAGGAAGAACCGCCAAGCGTTACTACACCCAGAGAAGCGAATTCTCGATTCAAGCAAAGAACATAGCATTCTTAAAGCATCCAAGAATATAATTCTTGTTCTTTGAGTATTTCCTAATTTAAATCTAAGATTGGCATGATTCAAGTAAATATTCTTGAATGCTTTTAGCATAAGAATCTGTTTTTTCTGGGTGTACTGGCAGCCATGCGCGGCGAGTGCGCATGCGCCCTCGCCCGAGGTCAGGGTGTTCCAAGACAGAATCCCAGCAGTGTTCGTCAGAATCCAGAACGCAGCAAACAGCGCTGCAAAACAGATAACTCGTTAGATTGCCGCACTATCGAGCATATCATTCATAGAGAGCTGCACTCTCAAACAAGAATACTTGAATCAATGATCGAATGCAGCCACACCAGCATTTATTATTGATTTTTCACTAAGACTTGCATCCGAACCTGCATGTCTTGGAATTCAATAAGGGTGGTAGGCTGACCGCTGGCGCTCACTTTTTTCTCCCAGGGGTTTTTTGACCAGCGCGCGTACGACACCACCTTTAAGAGTTGCGTCTCCGCGGCCGTCAGCACAGCCGCCAACAAACCCGAGCTGGAGGCTTCAGGAACCTCAAAGACTGCAGCCAGCACAGCATCAACGCTGTGCAGCAGGCGCTGAACTGCTACAAGACCACCGTCTCCCCAGCCGACCAGTCGCTGCTTCTGGCCGTGGCCAAGTACATTGTGGGCTGCGTAGCTCAAGCCTAGGCATTGCCCAAGCCGGGGTGCATGTATGGCAACTGCTGAAAATAACGCGCCGGCCTGCAGCCAGGGCGGAGTTCTGAAACTTGCAAAGCTATGTGGCCACTTCCAACAACAGATTAAAATGACAGCAATAACTGAATATCTTTGGCAATGTCACTCTAAATACATAGCTGAACATCACCATCACACATACCAAGTGTGTATAGCTGGGGCGATAGCGAAGCCAGGTACCCCACTGTCCCAAACGTTCCTTGACTGTACACGCCATGTCTCGAAAATGGTTCGACGCACAGCGGAGAGATTGAGAAGGGTCATGACCAAGAGGGAGAAAAAAACCTCCCATTCTAGAATTCAAAGCACTAATAGTTTTATTTTTATTCTTCGTCTAGTGAACCTTTTGAGTGAAAACGCGAAGTCCGGAGTTTAGGTGCAGGTCTGGTTTTTATGGCCACAGATTATACTGGCCATCTTTCTTCTGAATCTTTACGATAAAGCTCACAGTAGACTTTGAACCCTAGACTTTCGCAACAAGTCCTGTGAAACAGCAAAGAAGAAATGTCATTAACAACTGTTTTCTTCGAAACGTATGTAAAGTTTGACAACAAGATTAAGAGGGCGCTATACAGACGAAAAGTTCCACCAGCTCCATCCAGCCCGGATCGGCACGGAGAAGACATACGTTCGGGAGGTTTTGGAGGCCTGGGTCTGGAGGGTGTATGGGGGCGACGAGCAGTGGAAGTCGCACTGCACGCTGCGTTAGTAAATGAATGGGAGGTCATTGCCTTGTTTGCCGTGGCTGCTGCGGCTGCCGTCCGGAGGCAGGACGCCTGTGTCTCCTCTGCGAGATTCCGGCCACTCCGGCCCAAACCGACACATTTTTATCGGTCAAAATTGGACTAGAGACGCAGTTCGAAATTTTTTTCCATGTCCCAGACAACGACTAAGACAATGGACAACATCTCAAATTTACTAAATTTCAATTTGAGTTTTTGGTGTACTCCTACCAGACACCTTCAAACACCGCCCATTCCGAAGGGTCGTTTATTGTCTATGCATCACCGGCAGGCGGGTGTGTCTTTGCCTCCCGCAGTGCTTCGAGGGACCAGATGACGGCGAGTGGGATGGGAGGAGCAAGGACTGTTGACATGGTCAAGACAACGTGGTGTTGAAGATTGACGAATATTAGAGTCTGTCCATGAGCACGGTTGTTTTCAGAAAGGCGGAAAAGAACTTTGAAAGGCGTCTCTAGCCCAATTTCGACCGGTAAAAGTATGTCGGCTACATCGCTCAACAAAACGGGAAAACCAAGAAACGCCTGTATCCGGGCACAGAATTGTCGCACAGACTCCGTTCTTAGATCACTGAACTTGGAATTTCAGCGCGAATAAAATAAGCGCAATCGTTGGGAGATACTCGAATTTTAATTTGCACGCCGAAAAGGAAGGCCATAAATTAGGCGACCCCTGTCATCCGTGCGCCGAGCTCCGGACCTGGGACAATAGACCCCAATAGACATCTGTAGCCGGGCGAGGGAGTGCGCCGGAATCTTCGGAGGCCCACACACATCCACGCAACTCATTCGAGGCCCAGACCATGCCCGGACGGGCCTCGAGGAGATTTGGTGAAATAGTCCTCTGATTTCCAATCTGTAGGCCACAATTTTCAAGATATCAGATCCGCGATAAATGGATGTTGTAGACAAAGGTTCAAATTTGTTCGCTATAGAAGGTTATTTCAGGTTAGTGATCTATGCGGCCTGTTATAGACAGTTAAAAGAGGGCAAAAATGAGGGTTTTCATGCATCCAAATTTAATATTTTGAGGTGAAAATTTAAGTTTTTTTCTCTATAGCGAACAAATACAAACCTTTCCCTGCACTAAGAAGTAAACCCGGTCGCGATATCTTCAAAAATGCGGCCTACAGATTGGAAATTGGAGAACCCTGCAAGCGGGGTCCACATCGTCTGTATAGCGCCCTCTTAAGTAAGTTCTGTTGACAATTAAATATGAGACTTTTTGTGTGGTTGGACAGGGCACTTGGAAACAGCAATTTAAGGGACATCAATGGAATAATTAAGAACTTTCATTTCTTAAACCAAACTTATACTCTGTGTGGAAAACAACGACGCTTGCCATAATGGACTCCTTGACTAGAAAAAAGAAGCCTCAGACAGATAATACTGACATTCCGGCACAGAAAGTTTGGTACATACTATCAGTCAAACCATTTGCAGGTAGTCATTTTTGGCAATATGATAGCGCACGAGGCCTCCATGAACGCAGAATGTGCTCATTTATGCGGAAATAGTGAGAATAGTGAGAAATTTCATGAAATAGTGAGGATAGTGAGGCTACACTGAAAATAGTAAATAAAAGTGAGAAAAGTGAGTCACTGGAAGCCCTGCAGGAGAGTCACTCCGAAAAGCCGGCTTATTCCTGGTTTTATAACCCTGTCCATCAGAGAAATATGAGGCATAATAGCCTGTGGATAGCTCTTAGACATCTTGACACTAAACAAAATGGAAGCTTTTCTCCTTGCAGATACGCAACACCTGTGTGAAGTTTGACTTTTTCACGGAATGCTCCATAATACATAATAGCTCAAGACTTCCCGCCCTTATCTGCAATAATGGTTTTCGGGAAAATCCATGTACAGGTAAAGGTCAACTGGGTACAGATTTTCACGCTTTTTTCTGAGCCCACACAACAGATGAAGGTATCAATACACATAGCGAATGCATTTGTCTATTTCAGATGGTATTTCTACCTTCAGCGTTATCAGAGTTATTTCAAATGTCCTTCTCACAGTTTTCTCAATGAGCATGTGAAATTTCACCTTTGAAGTTGAAACTAAAAGTATTTGCTGGATTAATTGTAGTCAATTGCAATTGCGGAGTGTACTTAGAACTGTAAGAAGAAGGCATCTGCATTTGTAAATTAATAGCAGTTTTGAATTGCAGCGAAAAGTGTCGTACGCACCGTTATTTAGTGACGAAAAGAACTGTAGTATCATTCCATCCGCAATCGATAACGTACTTTGGTCTGCTCTCTATTTGTCTGCTCATCTTTCTTAAAATGTACATTTTTCGGGTACAGTCATAGAGGCAGACTAAAGCTGTACATAAAGTCAAATACTTACTTACACCCTGAGATACACAAAGTGCTGTATGTGTGCAAACAAATAGACTGAACACAAACTGCAGTGCAAACTGCAGTTCTACAGTTACGTAGCTCCACCTCGCTTAGGAAGCAGTAAGTTGTATGTACCCACGGCCCGCACGCAGCGTCCCCGCTTTGAGAACCCAAGGTCGTGGGTTCGAATCCAGCACTTCATAAGATGAGTTTCATAAAGTATTCACTGTCATTTGAACTGCGGTGTATCCAACTCATTAGACTGCGATATGCCATCTTACTGCGGTTACCCTAAAACAGCTGCGTTCGCTTATGTCGTTAACCTGAGCCCGTCCCGTGTAACATTGCGCGCCGCGATGGTTATGGTGTCCGCGCGGCGGCCAGCCCTAACCTCGAAAAAACAAAAAGATATATTTTTATAACTCAAAAATGTGACTAAAATCGAAAATTGTTGCCACCGTACGTTATTCACCGTTAATAAAGGAGTTCATTCTCCAAATTTTAAGTTTTTCTGTGAACGACAAGTCGGCGTACACACCTCCGCCCGATCTAACATCCGGCATAAGACTATAAGCTTGGCTTCTGCCGTTTCTAAGGGGGCCATTCACATATTACGTAATCCAAAATTTCGTTTTTTTCGACCCGTCCCTCCCTCTTGTAATCAGGCGTAATCTTGGCCGAGGATTCCCCCCCCCCCCCCCACCTAGTATTACGTAATCAAGAAAAAAAAGTCAAAACGAAGGTTTAACTGAAAAAGTGTCGGTAAAACTGAATTTGCGCGGATACTTCTTCTTAAACTCCGTTCACTCCGTGTTCGCCATCTTTTGAGCCACGCTGCCAGGCACCTTGGGGTGCGCCAGCACGGGTCGGTAACGTCGCGCCGCACCATTCGTCCCGCCGCTCGACCAGCCGCCGGCCTGAGCAGCCGGCAGAGGGTGGCGGACGGCTACGGCAAGGGGCGATTCACTCTGAGACTGTGTACAGGGTACTACAGCTGTAGTAGTTTGGATTAAGTACTACAAGGTCAATAGACCTAATATTTTCGAATATTTATACATTTATTGATGTCTTAGGGCCAAAAAGTTTGGATTTGTTGTATTACAGGAAGGTATACAATGGTATTATTAAGTACTACAGGACACTTTGTACAGCGTACTACAGGAGTGGATTGCCCCTCGGGCTACCGCGTTCGGACACCAGTGTCATACCGCGTACTTAAATCGAAGCGTTCAGGGTTAAACGCCGAAAGTCACCCGGGGGGGGGGGGGGGGGGGGGGGCAGGAACCAAACGTATCACGTGGGGTGTGCCGGCGCACACACCCTGCACCCCCCAATCAGGCACTATCCAAGGTTATAGAAGAAATCACAACGCCTGGCATACACAGATCATTCCTAAACTAAATGTGTTTTTGTAGGTGTTCAGGAAGCACCCACTGCAGCAGTGTCCAAGCACAGTGCGCACTGTTGCTCAAGGTAATACACGCACAACAGTAACTAGAAATCCAGCATAAAAATGAAATCACAAAGAATACCAATGTTTTGGTGGTAATTTCCCAAAACATTGAAGCAAAAAGATAAGTTATTAGTAGATGAAAGGTATTTCTGACTGTGTTGGGTAAAGGGTATGAGGGAGAAACTGAACTGTGAGTGCACAAAGGTTGGAGGATGGGGGTTTGAACATACCACCATTAACAACAGAAAGTCAATGCAATAGCAGAAAATAAAGCACTCAGATGTAATGAGCAGTCAGACAGCCCACACTACACAACACAAGGCTTCTGCAGCATCACCACGATAGGAACAAGCTGGCCCATCCCTTCCGTCATCCTCGGTGCCAGTTCCGCTGCGCTCCACCGGCACCCCGGATTGACAGGGGGACTTGGCCAGCTTGGCCTGCCGGCGGCGTTTGCGGGGCCTTCGGCCCCCGCCTCAAGTCTCCCTAGAAGTGCCCGATGGAAGATGTATTTGTTACGATTAAAATCGTTAACCTGAGCCCGTCCCTGTGCGCGCCGCGATGATAATAGTGTGCGCGCGGCGGCCAACCCTAACCTCAAAAAACAAAAACAGACAAGTTTTCATTAATCAAAAATGCGATACAAATCGAAAATTGTTGCCACCGCACGTGATTCTACGTTAAAAAAGTAGTTGATCCTCAAAATTTGAAGTTTTTGTATGAACGATAAGTCGGCGAACATACGTCCGCCCGAACGAACATGCGGCATCAGACTATAAGCCCGGCTCCTGCCGTTTCTAAAGAAACGTGTCGGGACGGGCTAAAAAGGAAGAGTAGGACCGAGGAGAGAGGAGGGGATTGCATGTGTGTGCATTAAGATTGCAGTTGAGATCTGCAGTGAAACATTACAGTCAACAGCAACCTATAGTATGCAAGGGCAGAAGCGCAATGTGCAGGAAGAGCAGTGATACATTACAGCCCAACCCCAGATGGCTCTGCAGCGCACCATTGTACAGAATAGATAGCAAGATGGGCTAGGAATGAAAAGGAGCAAAGACCATAAAAGGAAGGGGCTACATTAATTTACACGCGAAGTACACAATTATCAGTTCTTACCAGGTAATAGCACAGATTTCAGAATAACCTAATTTAGAGTATATTTCTTCATCTCGCCATAAAAAAAAGTGCAGATATTTTTTATTTTATTTTACAGCAAAGAAAGGTTTATTGAAAGCACATCTTCAGGTACTCTTGACAAATTGCGTTAGATGGGTTAACAAGCCCTCGCTGAAAATAAAAGTTGTGGGTATTAGATTGGTAATGTTTGGTTCAAGATTGATAAAAATCTTCACCAAAGCCACCTTCCTCCTTTCAATAACTCTGCATCTGCTCCCATAGGATATGACACAGGCTAAATCTGAAAGATCACAAATTTTGAAAAAAAAATCACGGAAATAGTAAGGATAAAAACGACTTTCACAGAAAAACTAGTCTCCCTAGACATGGTGCCAAAGTAAACAGCAATATACAGAACACATGCTGTACAGAAGAATTGTGTCACCAAAGGAACAGCTCCGGCTCTGGACATGATTAGGGTTCTAGCACCTACTTACTTGCTGCTTACCTATGAAAGTGACGTTCCCAGGCTTGTGGCTACAAGAGAACCTAAATTCGTGAGGTGAATCTGGTGAAACCAATATCATTACTCTTCCTAGCCACAAAAGAACCTATCAAATACTGAAAGGACACAAAAGTGATAAAAATAGCTGATTAGGAGGGTCTACCCTGAGGAATTCGGAGAGGTATAGGAACAATCTTGCATGCAAAATTTATCTCACCTTGGATAGTCAGCACACTATTTTTGAAATATGACCAGACATTTTTCTTGAGGTACAACAATCTCATGATGAAGAAAATCATACTCATGTCTTATGAAGGAAATTAATGTAAGTCTGCATTTCCTGGTAATGCATTGCTAAAGTAACAATCCAAAACAATCAAGAAATCCATCAAAATTAGTAGTTTTAAAGGCAACATAAACACTTTACTTGGTGACAATCTGGTAAAAGAAATTGAAACAAAAAATATTAAAATTAATGTCCATACAATTCAAATGCCCTCCAGAAGATCTCAAGCAACCAGTGATACGATACTTCAAATGTGTTTCTTTAGCAACGTATTACACCGCCTTCTTTTGAGATTCCTCCATCATCAGGTGTTTTGTGGTCCAATCCTTCAGTCACCGAAAGATGATGATTCAAACTTAATTTGACCGCCGAGGACTTGAGTCAACATTGCACCCAACCATCATTGGGAGCAGATAAACTTTGGCCATACTGTCTAAAACAGACAAGCAAACAATTCTTAAAGTGGAGTTCTCAATTTAAAAGCAAAACAAAAAACAAACTGCAATACTTGTTTATGTGGTTCGATTTAACTGTAGAATTGGAACCGACTGCTTCAGAGACAGTGCCCCAAGGGAACACAACCACTGTAAAGTTATAAACGACAAATTACGAAATTGGTGACGACTCACGACACAACACAAGAAAATGCTTGACACATTCGCATTCGTGCCCATTTCCTTTAGTCCCTAGATTTCAAAGGAAACAAAAGCTAGACAACAAAGGTAAAATTAGTGAACAGTATTTGTTTTGATATGAAGACTGCAAAGCTGCAAAACGCCAAACTCGCTGCCTTGCGAAAGCCTTGGGTAGGCGCAGCCCAGTCTCATTGGATTCGTTCTCAGCTTCCTTTTACATTTAATAAAATGAACTGAAATTGACACAAATAACTAAAGGGTCGGTCAAAAACGAATCGTACAGTTATGTGCAGTTATGAAATCACAATGAAATGATTTCCCGAGTGTTTTTTTTTCCACACAGGGAACACCAACACACAAACCTGAGATGTCTGGCGGACATGACTTGTACGGCATGGAACAGGAGGTCAAATGTGCTGTCTGTGAGACCTTCCAGATCGAAGAGTTGCACGAGAGTCAGCAGACCAACGCTAGCATTGTGGAGTGGAACGTTTATGGGTACCGCAGAGGAAGCATCCGCCTTGGTATAGGCTTTGTCCAGTCCTCTTCCATCCCTTCCAACCATCTGGAGATAAGTGGAATATGTAATGAACCGCCCCGCAGTCCATGGGGATCTGGAGATGTTATTTTTAACATTTGGTTAAGAAGTTCCGGAGAAAACGAACCACCTAAGTTACAGTCGCCATTTTCATTGAAACCTGAGCATGGCAATCCAATTCTGAAAATGAGACCGTACATTGTAACAAGATAAGCGACAAAAGGTACGGTTTAGAGAACACTACCAAGTTGTAAGAAGTTCCTCAATCCTTCGATTTTTTTTTCTATGTTGCGGTATGCCTTGCAACCAGCTGGAAATTCCTACAGGAGAACTTTCTGAACGCAGAAGCTTTTTAAGCACTTGACAGACGCAGCGCAGTAAGCCGGACGCAGAGAAGTTCCCTGGGCTCAGGCAAGTTCACCAGATTCAAGGAAGTTCACAAGATGCAGGGAAGTTCACTGGTTACAGGGCAGTAAGCCGGGCGCAGAGATGTTCGACGCACGCAGGGCACCCTATCCTAAGGGTGGGCAATTTGTCCTAGTTTTTCTTATTGTTGACCTTTGTAGCTAATTTTACATATCTACATGTGCCTTACATGTAAAATTTTTATTTGTTCAATTGCTTTCAATGGTTATTGTTGCAATGAACAGGACCAAGTCGTCAATGTTTAAAAGAAAATGGAGATCATGTTCCCTACACAACATAGAAACACCTAACATATTACCAGTTAACAGTTGGAAAGGTTTTCGTCAGACGGATCCGCAACGACTTCAACTTGGTCTCAAAATAGTCGTAAATCATCAGAAGAGCTTTGTCAATAATTATTAAAATCAATCTCGCTGTGAAAACACCATACACCGGACTCCCAAGTAAATCGCAGTTAACATCCAAAGGGATATTCACTCGCCTAATACCCTGTACAGGGTGCCCTGTAATACCGCGTAATACCACGTAATAAATCCCTTCCATACTGTTGCATAGAGCAGTGGATTAAAGAACTAAGTTAACCCTATCTGATCAGCTATGCATAGCAGAAACCTTTTTTGTTATTGTTAACTACGCCATCTTTATAGTGTCGCCATCTGCCGCTAAAACCGATACTACTCTACCCCCACTACTTTTCACTCCTCCATCTTCTCTCAGCCGATAAAAGTAGCCGGCTACGACCGGTCAGGGCCATTCTGTGCTAGGCTCTCCTCGAGAATACACTAGCTCCAACCCAACTCCCGACTTTCTTATTCCGCCTCCTCTACGTAAAACTGGTGGCAGCGGTTTAAAGAAGGATTAGCAGTGGAAGCGAGGGAGACAACGGAGAGCACCTAGTTTATCACATGTACTGTCTGCCTCCGGTCGTTACAGACTATGATTACACCTGTCATTCCGTCATGAAGGCTTCCGAAGCAGGTATTCGGGCTTTGATGAAATGCCTTTCAAAAAATTACCAAGCAGATGCCATTAGAGAAATGTGATTACAATAGTGTCAGTGCTTTTGTACACTCAGGATTTTAGCTGCTTTTGGTTTGCAGTATACAAACTTTTTGATGTAATACAAACACTAATATGTATAACGTACACTGAGTGCAAATTCTTGTTTGTATTACAATGGCGCAAAAGTTTGAATCACGCTCTAAACTGTAGGTAAAATCGTACGACCGCGTCGTGGCGTAACAGGCTTCGCCCACCGCGAACCACTGTTCCGCCCCTCCACGCCTGGCGTCTGGCGTACACCTACCTTGGCCTGCCGGCGGCTGTCACCGGGGTGATTCCCAGAATACGGGTCACTTTGGACCAATTTTAGTTTATAAAAAATAAAAGTCGAGAAATCGCCTAAGTGGTCGATTCTGGACGCTCCATTCTCCAGGGGAGGCAAAAAAGTCATTCCCGCACTAATTTGACCAAAAAAGCAACGGAGTTCACAATTTTCGAAAATGATTTTTCGCTGTTCCCTGTAAACGCGATGAGATTGGGTGATACTTTCTCTTGGGCGATGGTCGGGCATCGTTAGACAACTTTTGCGGTAGAAGCGACTTTGTTTTGGAATCACTGCTAACAGTGCAGGCGCGATACGGTGTTCACAAGCAATTTTCGTACTCTCCAGTTTTCAGCTATGAATGGTTTTGTGTGACCCTTTGGTACATATTCTAAAAAGTGTTCGCATTGCCAACATTTACTTACTCACGGGTCGTGAAAAAAGGCTCAACTCGAGTTTTCCATACGCAGTCATTCCCTTGCAAGAAGGACCGATAGTGAACTCCGTAGATACTCTCAAACAGAAGTGATAACGACTTTGCACGCGTGCCACACGACTGTGGTAAAATCCGATTTGGTCTTCGGGTGTACCTAAACGTAGCTATGACTTGTGGGTATCAAACGACACCACACTTGGCTGAGTTGGTCACCCTTACACCCGTGAAATCGGCGGTGATTTCAGTAAACTTAGAAGATGAGAAGGGTACGGAATTCACATTTCGACCATTTCGGACACTCTTTAAGTGCAATGGGGTCAGTCAGCAAAAAAAATTCCGCAAGTCACAAAGGTATCGCGTTAGGAGCCGTAGACCCGAAAGTGACCCGTATTCTGGGAATCACCTACCGGGCGAGTGGGAGCCTGCGGGGCCAATTCAGCCTGTACGGCGCCGGTCTTGAGGCGTGGGGATCGCTTCGCTTCTAACCTAACCGTTTGACGTACCTACTCCCACCACCGTATCCAATCGTGCTCAAATCTAGTTGGCCCTTTCGTGCCGTACTAGACTAATTCTGTAAGCCTAAATATCCATCTTATGAACGTTTTGGATACTATGAAAGTTGTCGGAAATGATCAAATTAGTGGGCAAATATTTTTTTTCCGGTCAAATTATGACATTTCTCAAAATGTTGCCTACCCTCCAGGGGTTGAAAAAGGTCAAACGGCAAGTAAATGCTTACAAATCAATGTATTTATTTCACATACATTTTTTTAAAGATGTAAATTTGTAAAATTCACACGTCAGCGTGAGATGCTTCTATTAGTTGTAGCTGAGGATAGAAAGACAAACCAACTTAAATGAGTTCATGGGGTAAGCGTATAGCAAATTTTATACCTCCACTTATCTGAAATTTGTTATTTATGTCACGCATGTGAAATGACTCCAACTCCCATTGACGTGTGAATTTTTTAAAATAATGTTACTCGGGGGAATAATATCAATAATTATTCTGAAGCCGCAGTTAGGCAATTGAAAGACTACGTACTCCTGCGCTTGAGAGCTCATAGTGAGGTTTAGCTGTTTGTTTTTTTCCACCACCAGAGTAGAAGCTTAATATAAAAGAAGACTTGCTATGGTTCTAATCAATCGATAAGACAATTAATGGAAGTCAAAGCATTTCATCCACCCTTCAAAATTATCTCCCCTTCGGTGTGAAAGATCTTCCCATGAAGGGTTCTATATGGTGAACAATGTGGAACGTCAGACACAATATATTGTTGAAATGAAGCATGAAATGTGCAGTTGCCCTGTAGGGAAGAACGGTGCACCATGCAACCACCAGATGGCTGTTGCTCAAAATTTCAATGTTCCCTCTAACCAGTTTTTACCAGTTGATGCTGAGTAGAAATTTCCTCCAGCAAATCATGACCCCTAAACCTGCGCCAGATGGCTGGCATGTTCCCTTGATATCAGGGCCATATGTAGCGGCTACTCAAAATGCAGCAGGTGATATATATTATTTCCTTTTATTTATGTAGTTTTTGTATTTGTAACTCAAGAAACACTCCCTTTTTTTATAGGTAGTTCTTCAGAAAACATGAGAGACAACAACAACTCATGTGACATTCTTGGCGAGGCACATGACATGCATCTTCAAGAAAGTGACCCAGCAGGTATATTTGCATGCATGTTATAGTTATTACTGTTTTCTTTTATCAATACATCACTTAACATTGGCGACGAAGATGTGTCTGTCTCGTGAGCAAGAGAGTGCCGGGCCAAGTCTTCAACCCTGCTCGTCTGTCTCGTCAAGCAACGTCAGTTTTTTGCGACGAAAATGTGTCGGTTGAAGAGCCTTCAAGCCTGGAAGTGCCAAAGGCCTAGTTATGTCCACTGCCGGAGCTCATGGAAGCCGCCACCACGTGTGTCAGCTGGGGCATCCATGGAATCCAAGGCCTGCGCCGTAGGAAATTTAATGTCTTTAATCATGTCTTTTGCTCTCATTTTTAGAAAGTGGCAGTGATGTTAACAGCCAGAAAAAACTCTGCTGCCTTGCAAAAATGGGCAGAAATCAATGTGTACATGGTTAATGCAATCAAAACAAGGCCTAATACATGTGTTGATGCGGTAGATAAGTTTATCGCGAAGTTCTACAAAGTCAAAGAAGCATCTGAAAATCAGTTGCTGTTTGCCTTCCGTACTTTCAACCAGCAGAGTGTCAGTCACCTATCAGCTGTGCGAAAGTTCATCAATGTCAACAACACCAGTGTTTTGAGGAAGAACAAGCTGGCCCGTCCCTTCCGTCAACCTCGGTGCCGGTATTCCGCTGCGCTCCACCGGCACCTCGTCGGTTTGACAGGGGGACTTGGCCAGCTTGGCCTGCCGGCGGCCCCCGCTTCAAGTCTCCCTCGAAGATCTCGACAGCAGATGTATTCGTTACGATTAAAATCGTTAACCTCAGCCCGTCCCGTGGAACAGTGCGTGCAGAGATGGTAATCGTCCGCGCGGCGACCAACCCTAACCTCACAAAACGAACACAGAAATATTTTCATAACTCAAAACTGCGATACAAATCGAAAATTGTTGCCACCGCACGTGATTCTACGTTAAAAAAGCAGTTGATCCTCAAAATTTGAAGTTTTTCTATGAACGATAAGTCGGCGTACACACTAGCGAACGAACGAACATCCGGCATAAGACTATAAGCCCGGCTCCAGCCGTTTCTAAAGAAACGTGTCGGGCAGGGTTGTTAACGTTACGTAACGAAATAACGACGTTAGTGTAACGCGTTACCTCGTTACTGTAACGATAACGCTAACGCGTTTCATTTTTCCGCGGTTTGTAACGGTAACGCGTTATCGTTACTGAAGTCAGTAACGAGACGTAACGCACGTTACATTTTACTCGTTGCAACGGCAAATTTCGACACTATGCCATGTTGCAATGCCAAGTGCGTCGCTTGAGCGCCTGTTCTGGGTGGCGGGAGTCTCGTTCGCGGACCTGCGCAGTATGCTTGGCGACAAAAACTTGGAAAACGAGGTGCTCTCGCGTGTGAACCGAAGGTGTTTGTGCAAATGTCTCGTTTCGAATGACCCGCGAGGCGCACAGAAGTGGCCACGCGAAAATCACGGATAAACACGTGACCACACGCGCGGACAACATCGTAACAATTAACACAGGGGAGCACATACGCATGCTTTTATACCGTTTTTCTAATGACGAGAAATATATCACACCTCAACTCAAACGAGAGCGACAGAGAAGGATATATAGCTCAGCAAACTGCTGACACTGCAGTACACTGCGAAAACACTGCCACAGTTACAGAGGTCATTGCCCCCGCCCGCGGGATCCGACACCCGGCACGCGCCATGCTGACGTCATCGAGATATGACACCTGCCCCCTGGGAGGTAGGCAAGCCCGCAACACAAACCCGCAATCAGGGGGCCCCCTTACAACTTATGCATTTGCATCAGATTGTTGTTCCTCTTTACGGAACAGGCACGCTCTCTTAACACCTTTTTGCTTCCTTGCAAAAACTCTGACCGCTGAAGAACAAGATGCGGCGAAATTTTTGCCCGGTTGGCAGGAGGAGCCCTCAAATCTTGTCGTTCAATCATGGAATGATTCGGTTCGTCCTAGGCTTTCCCATTGATTGGGGAAAAGAAACAATACTGAGAAAGTCGTGAAATATTTGCAATCTTGGCTACACTTTAGAAATCCTGAGGCAGCTGAACTGGTATGATCTAAAAGGGTTTCAGTGTTTCATGTGAGTGCCATAACTGTACTACCATATTTTCTTTTCTTTATCTTTTAGTTTTGTTTCAGGTTGACATTGATTTCAGTCTTTAAAATCTGAAAAGACCAGCTGCTTACCGAGAAATGGGAGGGCTTTATTGGCTCAATATCTTCATTGGTAGAAAACAAAAACAAAAATTAGCAAACAGGATAGAGTTGGAAAAGACATTTTGAGGATGCTGAAAAGCAAACAAAAATTAACTGATGGTACGAGTAGTGTGTCAAGCCCATGCTTTAATGTTTATGTTTTGTACTGTATAGGCCCGAGAGGCCGAGCGCTAGCCGCCGCCAGTGTAATAGCCCTCAGGCCGGACGCACGGCTGCGCCACTTCCCGGCGGGCTCCCGACAGTTGCTGACATGGCTGCGTGGCGGCAGCTGGCCCTCCTCGCGGGATTCGCTGCTCTTTGTAAGGAGCCTCCTTGAATTAGTCTTCGGTTTCCGTGATAAAGTGTTAATTATTTATTTCAATCGGAAAGATAGTGATCAGTCTTCAACCATTATACGGTGGCCATCTTACTTAGCGGATCACGTTTTGCAGAGCCTGTCAATTCGTTCCAAGTTGACGTAGAGAGCTCAAATTTTGAGGTATGTCACTAGGGTCCCTCTGGAAAGTCCCACCCCAATTTTGTTAATTCATTCTAAGGGGTTGAACCTCCCTCTTAAATCGGACATTGTCAAAAATCGCCGTGAACGGGATTAAAAAAAAAAAAAACAGTTTGTAGGGAGAAAGTTGTCCTAATTTCAGTGATTGTGGCATAATGGTTCACTAAAACTGCCCAATTCTCGAATTTCAACCATCTCCGACCATACTTTAAAGGCGATTTTTTTGCAATGTTCCATATACATCCTCAAAATTTGAACGTTCTCTGACAACCTGGAACGAAATAACCGGCTCTGTTAAAAGTAAACCGCTAAATAAGATGTCCACTTTGTATAATATTATGTGTACAAATATAAATATGAATACAAAAATGGATGATCACTGCAAGAATTGGATAGGAAAGTTTGAGACAGATTTGTTGACAATGGTAAAAGTGAGCGCGGCAAAAGTTTGCAGCAAATCAGTCAGTGGGTGTTTTGACAAAAGTATGCCAACTAGATAATATGTAGTGTTCTAAACGCATTTCTGGGTAGGGCCCGTCTACATATTACGTCATCACATTTTTGGCTATATTTGACCCCTCCCTCCCCCATGGCATCAATCGTCATCTGAGCCCTGCCCCCCCTCCCCCGCCCCCCTGTTGACGTCATAGTTGCATAAGGAGGTAAAATGCATATTCCCCGTAAAACCAAATGCTATTTTTTCCATGCAAGGGTATTAGCCTGAAAATATTTCTAGAGATGTCAACTTTATGCATTTGAAAATGCCCATTTATGTGCCAGAATTTGACCACATTATGCGTGGATTATGCGGAAAAAATTGAACAATTATGCGGGTATTGTGCGTCGAAAAATTAAGGATTATGCAAGTTATATGCGCTCTTAAATCATTTTTCTGCATTTTAATGCATTCCTGACGGTTTTCCATGCATATTCATGTTTAATAACGTTAAAGAGTGGACAGGATAGGCACGAGAGTGAGTACTCAAGTAATTTCACTTTCCATTTCTCTTTTATTATTATCTAATAATCGACAAGAGAAAGGAGTGGTCACAATCTCATAAAACAGTCATACACATACATTAAGGCAGTTGTATATGTATGAATGATGATTTTTACATAAAACTAAAACTTAACATACATTAGTCAAAGTAGTCATCATCACAGGACATATCCTCCTCTTCATTAAAATATATATTGTTGTGGACAGTGCCACTCACATCATTGTCATTACAATCAGTATTAGTTTTACATTCCTCAGAATCAACACTAAAATAAAAACACAGCATTGCCTCCACTTTTTCTGCACCAAGCCTGGTTCGCTTAGCAGTAAAGACATCACCATACGCACTAAACCCTCTTTCAGAATCAATGTTAGATACTGGGATATGCAGTGCTTGCATGCACGCAGTGACAAACTTTGTATGGTTACGGTTACTTCTTAGAGACATGAGAGAACTCACCACAATATCACTAACAAATTCTACATCCCCATTTTTGTTTTTCCTGGTCTGGGCAGTTTTCACATTTTCCTTCACTAAATCACTGAGAATAGAGTGAAACACTATAAAAGATTCTGTTGGAATCACATCCAACACAGGGATCTTCTCTTTTGCAGCCCGAACATGCTCTGGAGAAGTTGAGACAGATAGCTTACTAACACTGAACAATGTCTTGCAAGCCACAAATACATCTTTGGCAGTATCCTCATCAAGGAATTTTTTTAAGGTGGTTTTACATTCCTGGCACAATATCTTAATTCTGTGCAAAAAATTATTCTGTTTTCTTTCTGGAAGAATATCCCAGCATGCTTTTGTTTTGGGAAGCAGTACAGCTTTAACATTTTCTGCATCACCAACAGAAGTAAACACAGTTGACAATTCACTAACATTAGCATACAAAACATTAGCCATAGGGTACTTAGATCCTTCCAGTTTTTGCTGGAAATCAGTTACAGGAACACCATATTCTACATAAAACATTGCCTCTGCCTTGATAATATTAATATTAACTTCTTTCAAATTTTTAAAATATTGCACAGCCCTAGGACAGTCTTTAACTTTCAAATCTTTAGCATAGGCTGCAATATCTTCCACATATTCAGATAAATATTGAACTGATTTCCCCCAACTACCAAACCTAGTCATGACTGGAAGTGGAAACTGTTTCACCTGTTTAGCATTGTCTAGAAAGTATTTACTCTTCAGAAATTTGATATAGTTATGTTTCCTCTTTCTTGTGTTTTTAAATAACCTCTTAGTTTGAAGAACACACTCATTCAGTCTGATCAAATTGTTTGGGAAAATTTTTACTACTTTATCCACTTTATGAGTCCAGCACTGGTTGTGAATTAATTTTGGATTTTCTAGAAGGTCCCGCAGCAGGCGCACACATAGGTTCATGTATGCAGCACTGTCAGTCGATACAGCCACAACACTCGCATGAACAACGTCAAAACTATGGAGAGTCTGCAATCAAAAGAAATGATAAGATTTTTCGCTAAGAAATATCAATTCGTTTTCAAATAAAGTACTAACCTGAACTAAACATTTGGAGCAGGTATCAGCATTAACCTCTTCTAATATTTTCACAGAAGCTACAAATAATGAGGTTTCTGGGTCCTCGTCACTGGGCAGGATTTTAAACAAAGTGAGGAAGACTGCCTCACCCTTCCTGTTTGTGGTTTCATCGCACATGATGCAAACTTTTCTTCCCTTCAGTTTGGCCTTGAGTTGAGTGTCAAACTCTGCTTTTAATTTCGGTACATATTTGTCCCGCAAAACTGTGCGTTTGGCAAGTCACCAGAACCTGCAAAACAACAAAAAATATAAAATTAGTGCAAACAGAGGTTATGCAAGAGGTTATGTCACCCAGTCACAAATGACAAACATTTTGAATTGCCATTCGCCATTCATTCGCGACACAATGTTAAGTAAAAATTGATTTTAAAAAATCTTACCAGGAACATATTTCTTCATCCACTGACGTAGTGCTGGATCGTCCAACTTGTGCAAAGGAATATTAGCCTTCATGAAGGCGCGTACGGTAGACATAATAAATTCTTGCCTGTTATCCTTAGCCGTCTTGGCGATATCAAATCCATCGCCAATCGAAAGCTGACGTGTCACACCACGATCTTTCTGTCCTTTGGCCTTTTCCCTGTTATGTTTATGGCTTGCCGAATTGACATGATTGTCCACTACACTTTTGCGAGTCCAATCCACTCGCGTCTGACAGAAGCTGCACATCATGAACTTTTTGTCAAAAATGACCATTCCCTCCGATTTATAGCTGCTGATCCGTGCATGGAGCGTCGCGACTTTCTGTCCACCCATTTTCGTTGATGCACCCCTTCACTCCACACGTGAAATAAAATTAAACCTGAGCCAGAGTAGCCGCCACCACCGCGTCCCGCACCTGTACAAACCGGTGCCTTCCCTAGCCTCCACCACCAGCCGCGTAGTCCCTTCTCCCTTCCTCCCCCTCCAACGCCTCGTACGTCCCAGCGCGTCTTGAAACGTTTCGCAAAGGCGCTGACTGCGAAGAGGTGCGAGTTTTGATTATCGACGCGCGCTTTTGGACACGAAGTCCGGAAATCAGCCGTTTTATGTGCGGAAACGCCTAAATTATGCGTGTTTTATGCGCATTATGCAAAAAAGGCGTTATGCTGCGATTTGGGCTGGATTATGCGAAATTATGCGGCTTCAAAATGGGGTCAGGAGGGGTCAAAACATGCTAAAATATAATTTTCAAAGCACAATCACCACTTTTGAAAAATTATGCAATTATGCGCTCGCATAAAGTTGACATCTCTATGGTGACATCTCATTTTTTGAGTAAAAATCGAATTTTGACAAAAGACATGTAGTCAGCTAAATTTTTAGCGCGGGTGCTAATTCTTTGACCTGGACCTGCTAAATAGGTTTTGCAAATCCAATTCAGCACTACAGCAAAGAATCTAGCTGAGTCTATTCTCCTAAAAAATATGGCACCCCTGCTAGAATTTTAGCACCCTGGCAGGTCATTTTTTTGCGTGCAGACGCCGCGGTGACGTTTTGCCTCATATCATATTCGTCGTTCGTAGACACGTGGCTGCGGACGGCTGCACTTAATCTTTGTTCAGCCCGACGCAGCCCTCTATTTGGAGAATTTTCGAAGCCCCGATTTACCTTGTAGATCGTTTTAAAACTCAAATATAGGGGTACTCCCGAGTTGACGTAACAGTAAGAATTAGGTTTACGATCTATCAATGAAAATTGTTTCTGTTTGCAGGCGTGTACAGATGATTTCACAATCTTTTTCTTCACGTTGTCGACAGGGTGGGCACTATTTAGGGGCCGTTCGAATATGACGTCACACTCTGGGGGTGGGTTGGTCTTGTCTTGTAGTACCATAGGCCTAGAAGGCCCTTAGATGAAACCGTCAAGGGATCTGACACACCCGTGTGTGCCCCCTCGGCCCGAGCCCCCGGCAACACCGGTGGAGGAGCGAAGCTGAGCGGCCTGCTAAGAGGACCTAAGGGTGGTTAAACCAGCTTTTCTTAACCTACCCTAAGTGAGCCCGGCCTCCGTCAGGGCCCGTTCCGCAGAGATCTGCACGAGAAGCGCATGCGACCGCGACCGCATGCGGTAGGCTAAAACTTGGCGTTCAAATAGAAGACAAAGGAGGGCGGACTACGTCTCTCTCACTTCTATCACTGACGCAGCCGCTGTGGAGCCAGCCCTCGGCGTGCCGTGTGCTCTCGGGCCACTACTCACCGACGAGTCACACAAGGCATCTCTGTCGCTCCCATTAGCGCGCTGTGAGTGGCAGAGAGATGGCACTAGTGTCTGTGTCACAGTAGCCGCCAGCTGTCGTTCGCTGCCTCGCTCGGTCCGGCAGGCTTGGCAGTGGCGTTGACAGAGCCATCGTCGTGTTAAAACAAACCCACGTAACTGCTGTGGGATGTCTGCGCAGTTGCCGCTTGTCAACTCGGAACGGACGGGAGGTGGAGGCGGTCACCAATGGACCGCATCGGTCCACACAGGTCGCACGCCTACCGCTTCGCCAAAAATGCGGTGCGGTCGGTGCGGTCCCTTGCGGTCAGCGGTAGGCGGCTAGGCGGAGGCGGTAGGCGGTTAGCTCGATGCAGATCTCTTCTCCTGGGACCGAAAATGGTTAGGCCGGGGTAGGTTAGGTTTGAGCAGCATTGAATACGATAAAGAAGTCCACAATGGGTAGGGTAGGTTAGAGCTGCCAGGGTACGTTAGGTCAGAGTAGGTTAGGTTACATTAGGATAGGGTAGGTTAGGAAAGAGTAGGCTCTAGTAGGTTAGGATAGAGTAGGCTAGAGTAGGTTAGGTTAGAGTAGGCTAGGTTAGGTTAGAGTAGGTTGGGTTACGTTAGAGTAGGGTAGGTTAAGTTAGATTTGAGCACGATTGAATGCAGTAGAGAAAGGCACAATACGGTGGGAGTGGGTACGTCCAGCGGCGTCCAGCGGTTAGGTTAGAATCGTAGCGACCCCCGCGCCACAAGACGGCGCCCGCAGGGCGCCGTACAGACTAATTGGCCCCGCAGGGTCCCACTCGCCCGGTGACAGCCGCCGGCAGGCCAAGGTAGGTGTACGACAGGTGTGGAGGGGCGGAACAGTGGTTCGCAATGAGCGAAGCCTGTTACGCCACGACGCGGTCTGGCGTACGCCTACCTTGTTTGTATTGAAATCAAGTCCACGATTAGTGATGTGAAGTCGGAAAAAAACAATTTTTCATCGGTTTTAATCACTGGTTTTTTTTTCCTTTTTTCCATTTGCTGTTATTTTCCTTTTTTTTTCTTTCAAAAATGACGATTTATGGTGGGATGGCTTGGAAATGTAAGCAAATTGTCATAAAAATTACATTTGGAGAACTTACTGAGTTCTGAAGATGACAATGGGACTTTGGACCTCATTATTTCTCAGAAGGGAGTCCAGGGTGAGTAGGCAGACCCGCTGGGCATCTGACTAGGAAGCTTCCCTCCTTGCTTACTCTTAAATTCTCCTGCGAATAAACCAGTGCCTATTTCTTATCCCGAATTTGTTTAAATAGTAAAGAGATGTCTGATCCCAGCTCCAGCCCATAGCAGATCACGGAAAGTAAAGAAAACTTTCTTTAGCTAATATTTTAACCTACATCTAATTGATTTAGACTGAACTAGACAAGTTGGTCCGAGAGAAAAATAACTTGTTCCTTTGTGCCAGTGCCAGTGGGCCATTATTTATTCCCCGCTTTTTTCGTGTTGTTTGAAATAATTGTTTGACAATTTGACAATTTTTTCCATATAAGTGTGCACTTTGTTGACTTATTACACTTTCGGCTTCACCTTGCAGCAGTGTCTTTTTTAACGTTTTCAAACGTTAAAGGTCATCGCTCAGTAGTAACTAGTAATTGCAACCCTGTACTCGCAAAGGCCTGCCTGAATATTAAAAAAGTGTGGTTATTCTTGCGGCATGTGATGGGGAAAGGTAGATATGAAAAAGATACAGGGTAACAAAAATCATATCTCTGGAAAAGGTTTTTGAACACAAGACCATCCTCGTTTCAAAAGTTCGCTCACCTCATGGCCTGGGCTACAAATACCAGCTCCAGAGGGCTGTTTTTCTTACCTTGTCCTTTCCTTTCCCTTCCGACAGACCCCTACTGATAATCCGGGCAGGCCAGCCAGGTCTCTTTGCTTAGGAAAACGTACTTTTACTACTAAAAATCGCTTGGCGGCACCCCTACCTAAAATTTTGGCATTTCCCAGTCGCCAGCCCGATGTTCCAGCTGACATCCCGGTGATATGCCATTTTCACCTCGGGACGTCCCGTCCGACCCGTGCAAATGTCCTGCTTTTCGAAACATCCATGATGTGGTTCGGGACATTTCAAATATTGCAGATCAAATCATTGGTTAATTTATTAAGTAACATTAAATGAAGTGACATTGAAGTTGAGACGAATACCAAGAGCCTACGCAATTTAATTTACAGAGACATGTGAAATATCTTCTATAATTGTGAAGGCGGAAAAAAAGGCACAGCTGTCTTCTCGCGTTGGTCAGAGAGATGGACTTTATTTTAAAACATAAATAGAAAAACTTAACAACGATCCTTGATGGTTCAAAATTATGGCCATATAAAAGTGCAAGCAATATCAAATACATCTTGCCATGCACCATCTATGAAGGTGAATGTTCAAACACCAACCATTCCGAAGCTCTGAGGACAGTTGAATGTTAATTTGTACCCATAAACGGCTTTGGTTCAGAAAAAAAACAAATGCTCCCATATATAAATGAAATTTGTCAAACTGCACATGACAAGACTTTGAGGATAATTATAATAAAATTTGATCTGGACCAAAATTGATTCATTATGATAAGAAATTCACTTTAGTTCTGCTTTTAATAATTTTCTGCTGGCAGTATGAGTTCAGAATTATAAAACTCAACCCGTAATCTCACTAACAAAAAAAACTAAATCATAGGTGCTTATTTATTGCATCGAAACATCTAAATTTAAGTCCTTTTATCGAATGATTCAAAACAGATTCTTTTCTTCTTAGACAAAAGTGCTATAGATGGACTCACCAGATACATGGTAGCGTGACAGCACGAAGCAGCCATCAGCAGTGAAGAGCCATCACACAGAATAGTATTTTCCATTGCATTCAAGCAACACTAAGATAAGCTGGAACAGGATGAAAACAGAAAGGTTCACAAACACAACACTACTTTAACAGCCCATTGAAAAAATTAGGATTGGATCATTAATTTCAGTAATAACCAATCAAACACATAAAAAGGGGAAACCAAGAAGGATCGTTCCAAATCATACCTCTGCCAGCAGTATTTGGAAGTGATAATTTTGTAGCTGGTTGCGGAAACATCTATTTCTGCTTGCAGCAGCACTCATCCATATTATACCTAGAAGTAATTAAGACAAATAGAGGATTTGACCAACACAATGTTTTCGATACAAATAGAAACACACTCTCTTCCTAGAAATAGTCTGGTCCCGCCACTTATCTCGTGGAAACTTATTTCTAGGAATCTTCTCCAGAGCAAACTGCAGAGCAGAAATAAGCTTGGTTCAGCATTAAATACAATAAAATGAAGCTATTTGTTAAAGAAAACTATCGACACTGATCAAAACTTTTTACATATTACAAATGAATACTCACAGTTGAGGTTAGGAGGTTAGGTTCCAGCTCCGACTTCAATGCTTTCACACCCCGTATTTTCTAATGTGATGCAAAGTGTACGTAAGATACTGCAGCACTGATACACTTTGACAACTTCACTTCTAATGCAATATCCAAACAAATGAGAGAAAAGCGTCACTTTTAGTTTTTAGGCCACAAAACTTTTCACTTATAACACAACTCGCTTTGCTCGCTGGGGGCTCCGCCCCCAGCCCCGTGCAGGGCTGCGCCCTGCTGTTTCTCCCTTGGTACCATATTTGGTATGTTTTATGATTTCAAGCAGTCCAGTGGTAGGGCAAGGAACGAAAAAAAACCTGTTGTGCCCACCGTCACCTGCAGCAGCACGTGGATTCGATTTTGGCATTGTCTCCGCGTTCCTGGACCCGTTGTTAACGGCATTCATTCTGTTAAAGAAGTACGTATCTCTCACCAGTTGGTCCCGTTCTAGTTCGAGGCCAAGACGGGCCTGTTTTGCCCACCGGCACCTGCAACAGCACCGAAGGTCGACTAGGTTTCTGGGATTGTTTTAGCAGGGTCGGTTCTCATGTTCAAGTTTGAAATACTGCACATCTTAGCAGGAACCATCCCGTTCTAGTCACTGTCTAAGAAGGCCATGGTTTGCCCACTGGCACCTGCAGCAGCACTTCGGGTTGATTTTGACACTATAACTTAGGTCATTGGGTTGTTTGAGCACGGCTCGGTTCATATGATCAAGTTTAAAATTCCGCACATTTTAGCAGTTTGCCCTCCCGTTCCACTTCCTACTTAAGAAGGCACTGATTGACCTACCAGCACCTGCAGCAGCACCTGGGGTCGTTTCCAGCATTTTTACCAGGTTCCTAGGGTCATTTAAGGTAGGGTTGGTTCCTATGCCCAAGTTTGAAATAGTGTACCCTCAGGCAGTTTTCCGTCCCGTTCCACTTCCTGTCCATGAAGGCCCTGTTTTGCTCACCGGCACGTGCAGCAGCACATGAGGTCGGTTTTGGCAATTTTCCTGGGGCTTTGGAGTCATTTTTGAGAGGGGATTCATTTTCGGGAAAAAGTTCGTATCGCGCACCGTCTAGGAGTTTGGCCTCCTGTTCCAGTTCCTGTCCAAGAAGGCCCTGTTTTGATCACCGGCACCTGCAAGAGCACCTAAGGTAATTTTTGGCAGTGATCCTGGGGCGTTGGTGTCATTTAAGAGGAGGTCCATTCTCGGGAAAAAGTTCGTATCTCACACCGTCTAGGAGTTCGGCCTCCTGTTCCAGTTCCTGCCCAAGAAGGTCCTGTTATGCTCACCGCCGCCTTCAGCAACACCTGAGGTCGTTTTTGGCAGTTTTCCTGGGGCGTTTGTGTCATTTCAGAGGAGGTCCATTCTCGGGAAAAAGTTCGTATCTCACACCGTCTAGGAGTTCGGCCTCCTGTTCCAGTTCCTGCCCAAGAAGGTCCTGTTATGCTCACCGCGGCCTTCAGCAGCACCTGAAGTCGTTTTTGGTAGTTTTCCTGGGGCTCTGAGTCATTTGAGAGGGGGTCCATTCTCGGGAAACAGTTTGTATCTCGCATCGTCTAGGAGTTTGGCCTCCTGTTCCAGTTCCTGTCCAAGAAGGCCCTGTTTCGCCCACCGGCACCTGCAGCAGCACCCAGGGTCGTTTTAAGCATTCTCACTTTGTTCCCTGGGTCATTTTAGGTGGGGTTGGTGCCTATGTTCAAGTTTGAAATACCGCACCCTCAGGCAGTTTTCCGTCTCGTTCCACTTCCTGTCCAAGAAGACCCTGTTTTGCCCACCGGCACCTGCAGCAGCACCCGTGGTCGATTTTAGCATCGCAACGAAGGTCCTGGTTTAAGTTTAGTAGGGGTCGGTTCTCATGTTCAAGTTCGAAATACCGCACCCTCAGGCAGTTTTCCGTCTCGTTCCACTTCCTGTCCAAGAAGACTCTGTTTTGCCCACCGGCACCTGCACCAGCACCCGTGGTCGATTTTAGCATCGCAACGAAGGTCCTGGTTTAAGTTTAGTAGGGGTAGGTTCTCATGTTCAAGTTCGAAATACCGCACCCTCGGGCACTTTGCCGTCCCGTTCCACTTTGTGGCCAAGAAGGCCCTGTTGTTCCCACCGGCACCTGCAGCAGCACCTGGGGTCGATTTTGGCATCGTAACGAAGGTTCTGGTTTAAGTTTAGTAGGGGTTGGTTCTCATGTTCAAGTTCGAAATACCGCACTGTTAGCTTTGGTCCTACTTGGGGGAGCTTTGGATTTGAGAATGGTAGGCGGTAATTGAAGGACGATAATCGTATTATTATTAATCGGTAATAAACAGTGGAGATAGGAGTTAGACAGTGGCAGATTTGACTCCCTGTGCCGCCTTGCCTGACAGCCACCTCAGCTCACTTCGTTGCGTTGATTTTGTAGCGTCTTGCTCGTCTGATGGTCTAGTAGCGTCTGCCCGTCCAGTGCGCCCGAGCCGGCCGCGGGCCCTCCGAGTGCGCGGGTGAACGGACGAACCGCGCATGCATCAGCATTGCGACACTCGGGGGGCTCGCCCGGTGAGGGCGGACTGGACATGGACAAGTCGAGTGGGGTCACGTTTGCGCGACTCTGCAAAAATGCCCCCGCGCACAGGGTGTCGCAACGCGCCCTATGCGCGGGGCACTGCTAACAGTATGACGTCACAGTAAACCGGACAACTCTGTTAGGGAAAGGACTAAAAGAAGTGGTAAATAATTTAGAACACCAAAAAGATAAACATATTGTTTCTGCCTATCTCAATTAATTTGAAAATACAGAACACCATTTCCAGCATTAACCTATGCTGAACAAAGACAATCATGGAATTAATATTATTACAAGTAGACCACACACCTCCTGTGCCAAAACATAATAAAAAGGAAGCAAGTTTATGGAAATACCATTATATTAGCTTTATGAAAACAACACATCAGAAGGTAGCACGCACTTCTTTGGTCTTTCTTGATTTTTACCATTTTGCTAAAAATGAATTAGTTCTAAAAACCATTTCAGAACATTTTTTTTTTGGTAATGTTTACGTTCTTTCTTTGGTGCAGTCTAACAAACATGCAATATTGCTGCATATGTCAAGCACACCACAATTATTTTTCGGTCCGTCAGGTGAATCAATTTCCCCTCCGGGCATACGGCTATCAGAGCCTAAGCCCAAGTCTCTATATCACGAGTACAGCCGATACTGAGGCTGTGTATCATGAGTACAGCCGATACTGCGGGCTGCGGGTACTGGCGTGGGTACAGGGCGGATGCTGTAAATCCGCCCTTGGTGCCAAAATGGAGTCCCGAGGGCACGCGGGAGCACGTCGTGGGGACGTGCCGACAACGTGCAAAAGGACATCCCCCGGGCACGTCGTCAGGGCGTCGTTGGTACGTGCCGACAACGTGTCAGGAGGAGGTGCCTGGGCGAACATCGTCAGGGCGTCTTGGGGGATGTCAATGGGAGACGTCCTTCAGACGCCAAGTATGCGAGCTTACTGCGAGGTCTCGACGACCACGTTAGACGTCGATTGGCGGCTGGGTTAGTGCTGTCAAGTGATAACCCATTGCTAAATAGACCCATTGCTAAATAGAATAATAGGTTAAAAATCGTTTTTTTTTTCGGTTCTTTTCAAAAAGTTTATTTTTTCTGGAAAATTAACAATACTATCCACGATATATTCAATTAAAAACTACCGGGAGAAAATTTTCACTATCCAACAGGAGTTCAAAATGAACATCCCGCATACCTCCGTGCTTTGGGGCCCACATCGGTAAATGTGACGTCACAAGTGGGGGGGGGGGGTACTCCGAAATTTGTGACAGGGTGTGACAAGGGGTGACCAGGTGCTCGAAAAGCGGCCCAAACCGCGTGACGTCATTTCTGAACGGCCCATGCAAAAATTTGATTTTCCTTGGTCTGGCCCCCTGTGCGGGGCTTTTCACACATGTCACACTTCCAGGGGGTGGGGGGTTCTATGTCAAGTGTGTCAATCTTCTTAAAGACATGGGAATGAGAAGGTTAGCAGCCCCGTGAGAAAAAGGGGGGGGGGGGGGGGGGTAATAGGCCAAAATAGTGTCACGTTTGTAAAATGTGAAAAGCCCTTACCTTGTGTACCGCTTCTACGCACCTTCCTTCCCGCATTTCCGTATCGTCCGAACCGTACTTCTGTACCTACCATCCGTACCGCTTCTCCGTACCGTCCTCTCACTGTCCGTACTACCTTCCGCTGTCGTTCCGTGCCGGACTTTTCCGTACTCATTTTTTTTTACAGTGTATTGGGATAGGTGCACGCAAATTGTTGAAATGATGCGGGATCCGGCGCCGTATTCGCTTTCTAAGACCCTAGAGAAAAGCAGGTCCGAAGAATCGAATTTTTCGTGTGGAGCCCCTATATTGAACACCCTATTTTTTGGCATTGATCGATGCATGTTTCCAGAGCGCTCCGACGCAATCTGAAACCTGCAATTTTGAGTTCGTTTAGCGTCTTGGCCTGCAGAACCTAGTTGTGTTAACCTATGCTCAAGTCCACCCACTATGAACCCTGAAACGTTGTACAGCGACAGTACCTGCACACATTAAATTCCAATAGTCGCACTTACGTCAAAAAGTTGACCCAAAATTGTTTGCGCTGTCAAGGGGGCCTACTCCTTTCATCTACTGCCTTCATCACTTTGAACGCCTGGGTAAAAATCAGCTGTTGCCGATGACATGGGAGTCGTTATGGGCTGATTTTGAAACCGTTGAAACCCATTTCGGTGTCGAAAACAGAGCTGGACGTCCGCCCAGTCGAACCGTGCTCAAACCCTCATCAATTTTGTGCACTTCAAACAACGAGTGCATAATAAGCGGAAAACGTTGAAATGGGTATCATTTCCGGATTATTCGGATTTATGTGTGACTTTCTTTAATCAAGCATCCGCATTTAAGACACGCGCTTGATTCTGGCACACGCACAAATACGTTATTCTTGATTCATAAAATCCCACAAGCATCAAAATATGCATAAATCAAGCCTGTATTTTCGAGAGTGCATCGTGAAGGTAGAACAATCGCGAATTTGGACTAACGCCTTGGCTACTCGGCCATTTCTCTTTCAGACGTCGCACTTGGACACCAATACAAAATTGAATTCTGGAAGTGCGAGAACGACAACGCCATTGACCAATGTCCCAATGTAACTGACTGCCAGGACATTAACGACCCTGACGTATATTGCTTTAGTAAGTCTATGTTGTATCGGCAGCAGTGGCGCGCTTCTGTCGTGTGTGCGAGAGAGACACAGAGATTAGTGTTGCCAACGTCAAACACGATGGAACCGATAGCATCAACTAGATAATTTCCCGTCTTTTGCTAACGTTATCTAGTTAACGTTACTCGCGCGCTATAAAGCATTAACAACCATTAATGTTGACCGACAGAGCGACTCTTTGCAGCAGCTGGCCTGACCCTCTCAGATATTGGAAACAAAATGAGAGATCCTAATCTTGAAAAAGTTGTGTTACCGTGAATAAGTCATTCTGGGAGTAGGAGTTTGTGTTTTTTTTTTTAAAATTGTTTTATTTCAGAGCTCTCTAAAATCAGTACTTATTCAATTTACATTTTACCACTGTGTTCCACTGTGTACCACTGTGTTCATGCCTACTTTTTATGGAATTCATTATCTATCAGTATACTTTCTGTACCAATGGTTTTTGTTTTATGCTTGGATAGCATTGCTCCATTCAATACAAATATTTTATCATGGAAAAATCCTTTTTGTTTGGTAAAAAGGCCATTCATGAGTGGAGACACGAACTTTATGACGTTTTGAAACCTCCAAATATGCGCCTTAAAATTGTCCACATATGCACTTTTTATGCACATATTTTAGGGTAAATATGCGGTCAATATGTAGTCTTAATTCGTAAATTATGAACGGAAAATGCATGTGTTTAAATACATGTCTTAATATGCAGAGTTAATGCACTGATTTTTTGAAAAATATGCAGTGAAAATGCAGATTTAAATTTTTAACAATATATTTGTCTAGCTGCATACCCCACACATTTTTGACAGGGACACAATAATAGAAATAGAAATACAAGAAAAAATAATATTGTTTAATTTTCATAGAAATTTTTTTCTGATCGTCTTCCGAAAACGATCAGAAAATCCTGATCAGATTTACACTAGTGCCGCCAGCGCTTGCTCGAACTCGCACAAACGACGCGGCAGAGCGCAGCGCGGCAAAATATGAAATGCGGGCGAACCAGGCACCACTCCATACGGGAAAAAATAAATTATTGTATTTTTGTGATGTGTCCACCCTTTGTCATTTGCAGGCCTTGCAAACACGAAACGCTTGGCGACAAATGCAAGTACGTATGTGACGATTGTGTATGCCAGCCGCTATGATGGAGTCGCTTTCCTACTTTGCGACAGCTATTATTGCACAGCCATGGAAATTAAGGGCGACTGCAAAGGTGGAGGTCTGCGATACCGGGCTATGTCAGACTGCACGGTCAAGTCATTCGGATCAAGTTATTCCTGTGGAAAAGTCACGTGAGTAATGTTGGCCACCCAACGCAGTGGCCAACCACCCAGCCACCAGCCACCAACCACCAGCAAAAACACACCGACCAAAAACTTTTTAAAATCTTGACCAACACCAAGACTTCCACCATAAACAGTTTCCCAATAAAAAAAAAGGGCAGTGGCGTAGCAAAGTCGGCAAAAAATTCGAAATCGTCCACTCGCACTTGTGATTTTTCTGACTTTAGTCGGTGTAAAACCTGGTCCTGTAAGGTGGAAACAATTCTAAACTTCGTCTTTTCCGAATATTTAGTGCCTAAATAGTCATCGGACAGAGTGGTAGAATTGTTTCCACTCAAACAGGAGAGCAGCGGCGTAGCAAAGTCGGCAAAAAATTCAAAACGGCTCACTTGCACTTGTGTTTTTTCTGACTTTTGTCGGTGAAAAACCTGGTCTTGTAGCGTGGAAACAATTCTAAACTTCGTCTTTTCCGAATATTTAGTGCCTAAATAATCATCGGACAGAGTAGTAAAATTGTTTCCACTCAAACAAAAGAGCAGCGGCGTAGCAAAGTCGGCAAAAAATTCGAAATTGTCTACTCGCACTAGTGATTTTTCTGACTTTTCTCGGTGGAAAACCTGGTCTTGTAGGGTGGAAACAATTCTGAACTTCGTCTTTTCCGAATATTTAGTGCCTAAATAGTCGTCGGACAGAGTGGTAGAATTGTTTCCACTCAAACAGAAGAGCAGCGGCGTAGCAAAGTCAGAAAAAAATTTGAAATCGTCCACTTGCACTTGTGATGTTTCTTACTTTTCTCGGTGGAAAACCTGGTCTTGTAAGGTGGAAACAATTCTAAACTTCGTCTTTTCCGAATATTTAGTGCCTAAATAGTCATCGGACAGAGTGGTAGAATTGTTTCCACTCAAACAAAAGAGCAGCGGCGTAGCAAAGTCGGCAAAAAATTCGAAATTGTCTACTCGCACTAGTAATTTTTCTGACTTTTCTCGGTGGAACACCTGGTCTTGTAGAGTGGAAACAATTGTAAACTTCGTCTTTTCCGGATATTTCGAGCCTACATAGTCATCGGACAGAGTAGTAGAATTTGTTTCATTCAAACAAAAGAGCAGCGGCGTAGCAAAGTCGGCAAAAAATTCAAAACGGCTCACTTCCACTTGTGATGTTTCTGACTTTTCTGGGTAGAAAACCTGGTCTTGTAGGGTGAAAACAATTTTAAACTTCGCCTTTTCCGAATATTTAGTGCCTACATAGTCATCGGACAGAGTGTTAGAATTGTTTCCACTCAAACAAAAGAGCAGCGGCGTAGCAAAGTCGGCGAAAAATTCGAAATCGTCTACTCGCACTTATAATTTTTCTTACTTTTCTCGGTGGAAAACCTAGTCTTGTAAGGTGGAAACAATTCTAAACTTCGTCTTTTCCGAATATTTAGTGCCTAAATAGTCATCGGACAGAGTAGTAGAATTGTTTCCACTCAAACAGAAGAGCAGCGGCGTAGCAAAGTCGGCAAAAAATTCAAAACGGCTCACTTGCACTTGTGATGTTTCTGACTTTTCTCGGTGGAAAACCTGGTCTTGTAGGGTGGAAACAATTCTAAACTTCGTCTTTTCCGAATATTTAGTGCCTAAATAGTCATCAGACAGAGTGGTAGAATTGTTTCCACTCAAACAAAAGAGCAGCGGCGTAGCAAAGTCGGCAAAACATTCAAAACGGCTCACTTGCACTTGTGTTTTTTCTGACGTTTGTCGGTGAAAAACCTGGTCTTGTAAGGTGGAAACAATTCTAAACTTCGTCTTTTCCGAATATTGAGTGCCTAAATAGTCATCGGACGGAGTAGTAGAATTGTTTCCACTCAAACAGAAGAGCAGCGGCGTAGCAAAGTCGGCAAAAAATTCGAAATCGTCTACTCGCACTTATAATTTTTCTTACTTTTCTCGGTGGAAAACCTGGTCTTGTAAGGTGGAAACAATTCTAAACTTCGTCTTTTCCGAATATTTAGTGCCTAAATAGTCATCGGACAGAGTAGTAGAATTGTTTCCACTCAAACAGAAGAGCAGCGGCGTAGCAAAGTCGGCAAAAAATTCAAAACGGCTCACTTGCACTTGTAATTTTTCTGACTTTTGTCGGTGGAAAACCTGGTCTTGTAAGGTGGAAACAATTCTAAACTTCGTCTTTTCCGGATATTTAGTGCCTAAATAGTCATCGGACAGAATAAGAGAATTGTTTCCACTCAAACAGAAGAGCAGCGGCGTAGCAAAGTCGGCAAAAAATTCAAAACGGCTCACTTCCACTTGTGATGTTTCTGACTTTTCTGGGTAGAAAACCTGGTCTTGTAGGGTGAAAACAATTCTAAACTTCGCCTTTTCCGAATATTTAGTGCCTACATAGTCATCGGACAGAGTGGTAGAATTGTTTCCACTCAAACAAAAGAGCAGCGGCGTAGCAAAGTCGGCAAAAAATTCGAAATCGTCTACTCGCACTTATAATTTTTCTTACTTTTCTCGGTGGAAAACCTAGTCTTGTAAGGTGGAAACAATTCTAAACTTCGTCTTTTCCGAATATTTAGTGCCTAAATAGTCATCGGACGGAGTAGTAGAATTGTTTCCACTCAAACAGAAGAGCAGCGGCGTAGCAAAGTCGGCAAAAAATTCAAAACGGCTCACTTGCACTTGTAATTTTTCTGACTTTTGTCGGTGGAAAACCTGGTCTTGTAAGGTGGAAACAATTCTAAACTTCGTCTTTTCCGGATATTTAGTGCCTAAATAGTCATCGGACAGAATAAGAGAATTGTTTCCACTCAAACAGAAGAGCAGCGGCGTAGCAAAGTCGGCAAAAAATTTAAAACGGCTCACTTGCACTTGTAATTTTTCTGACTTTTGTCGGTGGAAAACCTGGTCTTGTAGGGTGGAAACAATTCTAAACTTCGTCTTTTCCGAATATTTAGTGCATAAATAGTCATCATACAGAGTGGTAGAATTGTTTCCACTCAAACAGAAGAGCAGCGGCGTAGCAAAGTCGGCAAAAAATTCAAAACGGCTCACTTGCACTTGTGATGTTTCTGACTTTTGTCGGTGGAAAACCTGGTCTTGTAAGGTGGAAACAATTCTGAACTTCGTCTTTTCCGAATATTTAGAGCCTAGATAGTCGTCGAACAGAGCGGTAGAATTGTTTTCCACTCAAACAGAAGAGCAGCGGCGTAGCAAAGTCGGAAAAAAATTCGATACGGTTGACTTGCACTGATGATTTTTCTGACTTTTGTCGGTGGAAAACCTGGTCTTTTAAGGTGAAAACAATTCTAAACTTCGTCTTTTCCGAATATTTAGTGCCTTCATAGTCATCGGACAGAGTGGTAAAATTGTTTCCACTCAAACAGAAGAGCAGCGGCGTAGCAAAGTCAGCAAAAAATTCGAAATCGTCCACTTGCACTTGTGATGTTTCTGACTTTTCTCGGTGGAAAACCTGGTCTTGTAGGGTGGAAACAATTCTAAACTTCGTCTTTTCCGAATATTTAGTGCCTAAATAGTCATCAGACAGAGTGGTAGAATTGTTTCCACTCAAACAAAAGAGCAGCGGCGTAGCAAAGTCGGCAAAACATTCAAAACGGCTCACTTGCACTTGTGTTTTTTCTGACGTTTGTCGGTGAAAAACCTGGTCTTGTAAGGTGAAAACAATTCTAAACTTCGTCTTTTCCGAATATTGAGTGCCTAAATAATCATCGGACAGAGTAGTAAAATTGTTTCCACTCAAACAAAAGAGCAGCGGCGTAGCAAAGTCGGCAAAAAAATTCAAAATTGTCTACTCGCACTAGTGATTTTTCTGACTTTTCTCGGTGGAAAACCTGGTCTTGTAGGGTGGAAACAATTCTGAACTTCGTCTTTTCCGAATATTTAGTGCCTTAATAGTCGTCGGACAGAGTGGTAGAATTGTTTCCACTCAAACAGAAGAGCAGCGGCGTAGCAAAGTCAGAAAAAATTTGAAATCGTCCACTTGCACTTGTTGTGTTTCTTACTTTTCTCGGTGGAAAACCTGGTCTTTTAAGGTGAAAACAATTCTAAACTTCGTCTTTTCCGAATATTTAGTGCCTTCATAGTCATCGGACAGAGTGGTAAAATTGTTTCCACTCAAACAGAAGAGCAGCGGCGTAGCAAAGTCAGCAAAAAATTCGAAATCGTCCACTTGCACTTGTGATGTTTCTGACTTTTCTCGGTGGAAAACCTGGTCTTGTAGGGTGGAAACAATTCTAAACTTCGTCTTTTCCGAATATTTAGTGCCTAAATAGTCATCAGACAGAGTGGTAGAATTGTTTCCACTCAAACAAAAGAGCAGCGGCGTAGCAAAGTCGGCAAAACATTCAAAACGGCTCACTTGCACTTGTGTTTTTTCTGACGTTTGTCGGTGAAAAACCTGGTCTTGTAAGGTGGAAACAATTCTAAACTTCGTCTTTTCCGAATATTGAGTGCCTAAATAATCATCGGACAGAGTAGTAAAATTGTTTCCACTCAAACAAAAGAGCAGCGGCGTAGCAAAGTCGGCAAAAAATTCAAAATTGTCTACTCGCACTAGTGATTTTTCTGACTTTTCTCGGTGGAAAACCTGGTCTTGTAGGGTGGAAACAATTCTGAACTTCGTCTTTTCCGAATATTTAGTGCCTTAATAGTCGTCGGACAGAGTGGTAGAATTGTTTCCACTCAAACAGAAGAGCAGCGGCGTAGCAAAGTCAGAAAAAAATTTGAAATCGTCCACTTGCACTTGTTGTGTTTCTTACTTTTCTCGGTGGAAAACCTGGTCTTGTAAGGTGGAAACAATTCTACACTTCGTCTTTTCCGAATATTTAGAGCCTAAATAGTCATCGGACAGAGTGGTAGAATTGTTTCCACTCAAACAAAAGAGCAGCGGCGTAGCAAAGTCGGCAAAAAATTCGAAATTGTCTGCTCGCACTAGTGATTTTTCTGACTTTTCTCGGTGGAAAACCTGGTCTTGTAGGGTGGAAACAATTCTAAACTTCGCCTTTTCCGAATATTTAGTGCCTACATAGTCATCGGACAGAGTGGTAGAATTGTTTCCACTCAAACAAAAGAGCAGCGGCGTAGCAAAGTCGGCAAAAAATTCGAAATCGTCTACTCGCACTTTTAATTTTTCTGACTTTTCTCGGTGAAAAACCTAGTCTTGTAAGGTGGAAACAATTCTAAACTTCGTCTTTTCCGAATATTTAGTGCCTAAATAGTCATCGGACGGAGTAGTAGAATTGTTTCCACTCAAACAGAAGAGCAGCGGCGTAGCAAAGTCAGCAAAAAATTCGAAATCGTGCACTTGCACTTGTGATTTTTCTGACTTTTCTCGGTGAAAACCTGGTCTTGTAGGGTGGAAACAATTCTAAACTTCGCCTTTTCCGAATATTTAGTGCATACATAGTCATCGGACAGAGTGGTAAAAATTGTTTCCACTCAAACAAAAGAGCAGCGGCGTAGCAAAGTCGGCAAAAAATTCGAAATCGTCTACTCGAGCTTGTGATTTTTCTGACTTTTCTCGGTGGAAAACCTGGTCTTGTAATGTGGAAACAATTCTAAACTTCGTCTTTTCCGAATATTTAGTGCCTACATAGTCATCGGACAGAGTGGTAGAATTGTTTCCACTCAAACAAAAGAGCAGCGGCGTAGCAAAGTCGGCAAAAAATTCGAAATCATTCACTTGCACTTGTGATGTTTCTGACTTTTCTCGGTGGTAAACCTGGTCTTGTAGGGTGGAAACAATTCTAAACTTCGCCTTTTCCGAATATATAGTGCCTAAATTGTCATCGGACAGAGTAGTAGAATTGTTTCTACTTAAACAGAAGAGCAGCGGCGTAGCAAAGTCGGCAAAAAATTTGAAACTGTTGGCTTGCACTGATGATTTTTCTGAATTTTGTCGGTGGAAAACCTGGTCTTGTAGGGTGGGAACAATTCTAAACTTCGTCTTTTCCGAATATTTAGTGCCTAAATAGTCATCGGACAGAGTAAGTAGAATTGTTTCCACTCAAACAGAAGAGCAGCGGCGTAGCAAAGTCGGCAAAAAATTTGAAATCGTCCACTCGCACTTGTGATTTTTCTGACTTTAGTCGGTGGAAAACCTAGTCTTGTAGGGTGGAAACAATTCTAAACTTCGTCTTTTCCGAATATTTAGTGCCTTCATAGTCATCAGACAGAGTGGTAGAATTGTTTCCACTCAAACAAAAGAGCAGCGGCGTAGCAAAGTCGACAAAAAATTCGAAATCGTCTACTCGCACTTTTAATTTTTCTGACTTTTCTCGGTGGAAAACCTAGTCTTGTAAGGTGGAAACAATTCTAAACTTCGTCTTTTCCGAATATTTAGTGCCTAAATAGTCATCGGACAGAGTAGTAGAATTGTTTCCACTCAAACAGAAGAGCAGCGGCGTAGCAAAGTCAGCAAAAAATTCAAAACGGCTCACTTGCACTTGTAATTTTTCTGACTTTTGTCGGTGGAAAACCTGGTCTTGTAAGGTGGAAACAATTCTAAACTTCGTCTTTTCCGGATATTTAGTGCCTAAATAGTCATCGGACAGAATAAGAGAATTGTTTCCACTCAAACAGAAGAGCAGCGGCGTAGCAAAGTCGGCAAAAAATTTAAAACGGCTCACTTGCACTTGTAATTTTTCTGACTTTTGTCGGTGGAAAACCTGGTCTTGTAGGGTGGAAACAATTCTAAACTTCGTCTTTTCCGAATATTTAGTGCATCAATTGTCATCGGACTGAGTGGTAGAATTGTTTCCACTCAAACAGAAGAGCAGCGGCGTAGCAAAGTCGGCAAAAAATTCGAAATCGTCTACTCGCACTTATAATTTTTCTGACTTTTGTCGGTGGAAAACCTAGTCTTGTAAGGTGGAAACAATTCTAAACTTCGTCTTTTCCGAATATTTAGTGCCTAAATAGTCATCGGACAGAGTAGTAGAATTGTTTCCACTCAAACAGAAGAGCAGCGGCGTAGCAAAGTCGGCAAAAAATTCAAAACGGCTCACTTGCACTTGTAATTTTTCTGACTTTTGTCGGTGGAAAACCTGGTCTTGTAAGGTGGAAACAATTCTAAAATTCGTCTTTTCCGGATATTTAGTGCCTAAATAGTCATCGGACAGAATAAGAGAATTGTTTCCACTCAAACAGAAGAGCAGCGGCGTAGCAAAGTCGGCAAAAAATTTAAAACGGCTCACTTGCACTTGTAATTTTTCTGACTTTTGTCGGTGGAAAACCTGGTCTTGTAGGGTGGAAACAATTCTAAACTTCGTCTTTTCCGAATATTTAGTGCATCAATTGTCATCGGACTGAGTGGTAGAATTGTTTCCACTCAATCAGAAGAGCAGCGGCGTAGCAAAGTCGGCAAAAAATTCGAAACGGTTGACTTGCACTGATGATTTTTCTGACTTTTGTCGGTGGAAAACCTGGTCTTTTAAGGTGGAAACAATTCTGAACTTCGTCTTTTCCGAATATTTAGTGCCTAAATAGTCATCGGACAGAGTGGTAGAATTGTTTCCACTCAAACAGAAGAGCAGCGGCGTAGCAAAGTCGGCAAAAAATTCGAAATTGTCTACTCGCACTTGTGATTTTTCTGACTTTTCTCGGTGGAAAACCTAGTTTTGTAAGGTGGAAACAATTTTAACTTCGTCTTTTCCGAATATTTAGTGCCTAAATAGTCATCGGACAGAGTTGTAGAATTGTTTCCACTCAAACAAAAGAGCAGCGGCGTAGCAAAGTCGGCAAAAAATTCGAAATCGTCTACTCGCACTTGTGATGTTTCTGACTTTTCTCGGTGGAAAACCTAGTCTTGTAAGGTGGAAACAATTCTAAACTTCGTCTGTTCCGAATATTTAGTGCCTACATAATCATCGGACAGAGTAGTAAAATTGTTTCCACTCAAACAAAAGAGCAGCGGCGTAGCAAAGTCGGCAAAAAATTCAAAATTGTCTACTCGCACTAGTGATTTTTCTGACTTTTCTCGGTGGAAAACCTGGTCTTGTAGGGTGGAAACAATTCTGAACTTCGTCTTTCCGAATATTTAGTGCCTAAATAGTCGTCGGACAGAGTGGTAGAATTGTTTTCACTCAAACAGAAGAGCAGCGGCGTAGCAAAGTCAGAAAAAAATTTGAAATCGTCCACTTGCACTTGTGATGTTTCTTACTTTTCTCTGTGGAAAACCTGGTCTTGTAAGGTGGAAACAATTCTACACTTCGTCTTTTTCGAATATTTAGTGCCTAAATAGTCATCGGACAGAGTGGTAGAATTGTTTCCACTCAAACAAAAGAGCAGCGGCGTAGCAAAGTCGGCAAAAAATTCGAAATTGTCTACTCGCACTAGTGATTTTTCTGACTTTTCTCGGTGGAAAACCTGGTCTTGTAGGGTGGAAACAATTCTAAACTTCGTCTTTTCCGAATATTTCGAGCCTACATAGTCATCGGACAGAGTGGTAGAATTGTTTCCACTCAAACAAAAGAGCAGCGGCGTAGCAAAGTCGGCAAAAAATTCGAAATCGTCTACTCGCACTTGTGATTTTTCTGACTTTTCTCGGTGGAAAACCTAGTCTTGTAAGGTGGAAACAATTCTAAACTTCGTCTTTTCCGAATATTTAGTGCCTAAATAGTCATCGGACAGAGTAGTAGAATTGTTTCCACTCAAACAAAAGAGCAGCGGCGTAGCAAAGTCGGCAAAAAATTCGAAATTGTCTACTCGCACTAGTGATTTTTCTGACTTTTCTCGGTGGAAAACCTGGTCTTGTAGGGTGGAAACAATTCTAAACTTCGTCTTTTCCGAATATTTAGTGCATAAATAGTCATCAGACAGAGTGGTAGAATTGTTTCCACTCAAACAGAAGAGCAGCGGCGTAGCAAAGTCGGCAAAAAATTCAAAACGGCTCACTTGCACTTGTGATGTTTCTGACTTTTCTCGGTGGAAAACCTGGTCTTGTAGGGTGGAAACAATTCTAAACTTCGCCTTTTCCGAATATTTAGTGCCTACATAGTCATCGGACAGAGTGGTAGAATTGTTTCCACTCAAACAAAAGAGCAGCGGCGTAGCAAAGTCGGCAAAAAATTCGAAATCGTCTACTCGCACTTTTTATTTTTCTGACTTTTCTCGGTGGAAAACCTAGTCTTGGAAGGTGGAATTAATTCTAAACTTCGTCTTTTCCGAATATTTAGTGCCTAAATAGTCGTCGGACAGAGTAGTAGAATTGTTTCCACTCAAACAGAAGAGCAGCGGCGTAGCAAAGTCGGCAAAAAATTCAAAACGGCTCACTTGCACTTGTAATTTTTCTGACTTTTGTCGGTGGAAAACCTGGTCTTGTAAGGTGGAAACAATTCTAAACTTCGTCTTTTCCGAATATTTAGTGCCTAAATAGTCATCGGACAGAATAAGAGAATTGTTTCCACTCAAACAGAAGAGCAGCGGCGTAGCAAAGTCGGCAAAAAATTCAAAACGGCTCACTTGCACTTGTGATTTTTTTGACTTTTGTCGGTGGAAAACCTGGTCTTGTAAGGTGGAAACAATTCTGAACTTCGTCTTTTCCGAATATATAGTGCCTAGATAGTCGTCGAACAGAGTGGTAGAATTGTTTTCCACTCAAACAAAAGAGCAGCGGCGTAGCAAAGTCGGAAAAAAATTCGAAACGGTTGACTTGCACTGATGATTTTTCTGACTTTTGTCGGTGGAAAACCTGGTCTTTTAAGGTGAAAACAATTCTAAACTTCGTCTTTTCCGAATATTAAGTGCCTAAATAGTCATCGGACAGAGTGGTAAAATTGTTTCCACTCAAACAGAAGAGCAGCGGCGTAGCAAAGTCAGCAAAAAATTCGAAATCGTCCACTTGCACTTGTGATGTTTCTGACTTTTCTCGGTGGAAAACCTGGTCTTGTAGGGTGGAAACAATTCTAAACTTCGTCTTTTCCGAAAATTTAGTGCCTAAATAGTCATCGGACAGAATAAGAGAATTGTTTCCACTCAAACAGAAGAGCAGCGGCGTAGCAAAGTCGGCAAAAAATTTAAAACGGCTCACTTGCACTTGTAATTTTTCTGACTTTTGTCGGTGGAAAACCTGGTCTTGTAGGGTGGAAACAATTCTAAACTTCGTCTTTTCCGAATATTTAGTGCATAAATTGTCATCGGACAGAATAAGTAGAATTGTTTCCACTCAAACAGAAGAGCAGCGGCGTAGCAAAGTCGGCAAAAAATTCGAAATCGTCTACTCGCACTTGTGATTTTTCTGACTTTTGTCGGTGGAAAACCTGGACGTGTACGGTAGAAACAATTATGAACTTCGTCTTTTCCGAATATTTAGTGCCTAAATAGTCTGCGAAAAGAGTGGTAGAATTGTTTCCACTCAAACAGAAGAGCAGCGGCGTAGCAAAGTCGGCAAAAAATTCGAAATCGTCTACTCGCACTTAAAATTTTTCTGACTTTTCTCGGTGGAAAACCTAGTCTTGTAAGGTGGAAACAATTCTAAACTTCGTCTTTTCCGAATATTTAGTGCCTTAATAGTCATCGGACAGAGTGGTAGAATTGTTTCCACTCAAACAAAAGAGCAGCGGCGTAGCAAAGTCGGAAAAAAATTCGAATTCGTCTACTTGCACTTGTGATTTTTCTGACTTTTCTCGGTGGAAAACCTGGTCTTGTAGGGTGGAAACAATTCTAAACTTCGTCTTTTCCGAATATTTAGTGCCTAAATAGTCATCAGACAGAGTGGTAGAATTGTTTCCACTCAAACAGAAGAGCAGCGGCGTAGCAAAGTCGGCAAAAAATTCAAAACGGCTCACTTCGCACTTGTGATGTTTCTGACTTTTCTCTGTGGAAAACCTGGTCTTGTAGGGTGTAAACAATTCTAAACTTCGTCTTTTCCGAATATTTAGTGCCTACATAGTCATCGGACAGAGTGGTAGAATTGTTTCTACTCAAACAAAAGAGCAGCGGCGTAGCAAAGTCGGCAAAAAATTCGAAATCGTCTACTCGCACTTGTGATTTTTCTGACTTTTCTCGGTAGAAAACCTGGTCTTGTAAGGTGGAAACAATTCTTAACTTCGTTTTTTCGAATATTTAGTGCCTAAATAGTCATCGGACGGAGTAGTAGAATTGTTTCTACTCAAACAGAAGACCAGCGGCGTAGCAAAGTCGGCAAAAAATTCAAAACGGCTCACTTGCACTTGTAATTTTCTGACTTTTGTCGGTGGAAAACCTGGTCTTGTAAGGTGGAAACAATTCTAAACTTCGTCTTTTCCGAATATTTAGTGCATAAATAGTCATCGGACAGAGTGGTAGAATTGTTTCCACTCAAACAAAAGAGCAGCGGCGTAGCAAAGTCGGCAAAAAATTCGAAATTGTCTACTCGCACTAGTGATTTTTCTGACTTTTGTCGGTAGAAAACCTGGTCTTGTAAGGTGGAAACAATTCTAAACTTCGCCTTTTCCGAATATATAGTGCCTAAATTGTCATCGGACAGAGTAGTAGAATTGTTTCTACTCAAACAGAAGAGCAGCGGCGTAGCAAAGTCGGCAAAAAATTCGAAACGGTTGACTTGCACTGATGATTTTTCTGACTTTTGTCGGTGGAAAACCTGGACTTGTAAGGTGGAAACAATTCTAAACTTCGTCTTTTCCGAATATTTAGTGCCTAAATAGTCATCGGACAGAGTGGTAGAATTGTTTCCACTCAAACAGAAGAGCAGCGGCGTAGCAAAGTCGGCAAAAAATTCGAAATCGTCCACTTGCACTTGTGATGTTTCTGACTTTTCTCGGTGGTAAACCTGGTCTTGTAGGGTGGAAACAATTCTAAACTTCGCCTTTTCCGAATATATAGTGCCTAAATTGTCATCGGACAGAGTAGTAGAATTGTTTCTACTCAAACAGAAGAGCAGCGGCGTAGCAAAGTCGGCAAAAAATTCGAAATTGTCTACTCGCACTAGTGATTTTTCTGACTTTTGTCGGTAGAAAACCTGGTCTTGTAAGGTGGAAACAATTCTAAAATTCGTCTTTTCCGAATATTTAGTGCCTAAATAGTCATCGGACAGAGTGGTAGAATTGTTTCCACTCAAACAGAAGAGCTGCGGCGTAGCAAAGTCGGCAAAAAATTTGAAACTGTTGACTTGCACTGATGATTTTTTTGAAATTTGTCGGTGAAAAACCTGGGCTTGTAGGGTGGAAACAATTCTAAACTTCGTCTTTTCCGAATATTTAGTGCCTAAATAGTCATCGGACAGAGTGGTAGAATTGTTTCCACCCAAACAGAAGAGCGGCTGCGTAGCAAAATCGACAAAAAAAATTTAAAATCGTCCACACTCACTTGTGATTTTTCTGACTTTTCTGGGTGGAAAACCTGGTTTTGTTAGGTTGAACCAATTCTAAACTTCGGCTTTTCCGAATATTTAGTGCTTAATAGTTGTCAGACAGAGTGGTAGAATTGTTTCCACCTAAACAGAAGAGCAGCGGCGTAGCAAAGTCGGCAAAAAATTCGAAATCGTCCACTCGCACTTGTGATTTTTCTGACTTTTCTCGGTGAAAAACCTGGTCTGATGTGGTGGAAACAAATCTAATCTTCGTCTTTTTCGAATATTTAGTGCCTAAATAGTCATAAGGCAGAGCGTCAGAATTATTTTACTCAAACAGCAGGCTGAAAATGGGGTGGTGTCAGCCGTAATATGTGCAGAGGGGTCAATTGACCCCTTGGGTTCTTCTAGTGGTAATATTCGTATTAGCCGCCTCCTTTATGAACAAAATCATTGGTTTTGGCGACAAAAAAAATCTCCTTCCAAATCTTGCCTAGTATAGTTTTTTAATCACATTCCTTTTTTACAGTTTTACATTTAGGTTTGGGCGAAAAAGGCATGCAAAATGCAACATCCAAAACTTAAAACATTTATCGTCTGTGCTTCATTGTTTTTCTTTTTAACTGATGAGTCGCCCTAAAGTTTCAAAAAAGTGACCGTTTCGAGGTCTTAAACTTCTCAAATATGAATGGGCCACATCGCAGCCCAACTGTGTACTCTCAAAAATGAATGCTTGATTCAAAGCGATTTTGATGCAAATCTTGTATTCTTGTGGGATTTTGTTGATTTAAGAATCATCTGCGTACATCAACCGTCTGTATGCTTGGCACTAGCATATGATGCTTGAGGCACGTATTGTACTCTTGGGACAAGCATATAGTATCCCTCAATCAAGCATAATATGCTTCAATCAAGCATGATATGCGTGTGGGATTATTGGCGTTTCAAGCATGAAATATGCTTGACTTTAAGCATTTTATGCTTAAATCGTGCATTCATTTTTGAGAGTGTGGGCTGAAGGTTGGATGCAGCAAAAAAGTACATAGGGACAAAGAAATTGGGGATCGGTCGTGAGAGCGCGTGTTATCGTTGGGCGAAATATAAGCAAGCAAGGGAAAGGCGCGGATGCGGAGGATGGGACGAACGCAGACAAAAGCAGAAACTTCATGCCATAAATCAAAACAAACACTCTCCTAACTCGCTAAAAGAAGGCTTCCATAGCGAGAGCATATCAATGGCCCCTGAAGCACATCTCTGATTGCCTAACCTCATGCGCCCGTTCGCTAGACTCGCTGTGAATGCAACCCTTAGATCATCGCTGTGTTTGGAAACACGCTTCTCGTGTACCGCGCTGAAGCAGGCCGGTTTACCGCCCTGAGCCGTGTCTTTCGCGTACCTCGGACTGGCTTCCGTGGCTCGTCGCTTTTCTCTTCTCGGGAAGTGTCTGTTCGCTTTGCGCGCTTGAGGCCGTTTCGCGTTTCGCCGTTCTACGCTGTCGGAGTCCCTTCGCGTGCCCCTGGCTGCCTTCTTTGGATTTGCGCTGTTTACGAAAACGCGCTGTTCACTTTCGTTGGGTGCAACCGGCTTGCCGTCCTGTGCCGTGCTGAAATAGTCCGGCTGTCTTCTTTGGCTTCTGAAATGCCTTTGTATTCCGAGGTTCTGAAGGGTAAGTACGGTCTCATGTATGGATGCAAGAGAAGCAGGGAACCGGAAGTCAAAAGGACGATCCGTTCGTGCAGTAAGTGGTCGCTAAATAGAGGTTTCCAATGGCTCAGAATCGGAAGCTGAAACACAATAACCTTTCCAGACCGAAAACTCTCGAGAGCAGGTAGGAGAAATAACGACGCACAAGAGCCTCGCCAAATTCGGGAACTAAACTCCAAAGGCACTGAAACCACCATTCAAGTTTCTCATACCTGCCCTTGAGAGTTTCCGGTCTAGAAGAGTTTTTGTTCTTCGGTTTCCGATTCAGTACTCCGGAGAAGATCAGAACGAAACGAAGAAGTCGTAACTAAGAAGATGAAGAAGAATAAGGAAATTGATGAGAAAATGAGTATAAGGCTTCCCCTGCCATTCAAAAATCACTCGGTTTCTCATATTTTTCTCCGGGATTCTTCTGCGTTACGACTTGTTCCGTTTCGGGCTTCTCAGGAGTACTCTTGTGAAGTGCGAAGTCTTCAGTATGCCCTATCCCTGTAAACGCTTTGTACAAGAGAGGCTTTTCGAGTTGTTAGTAAATGAATACGATAAGCGCCTAACCTCTGCGGACAACTGCTCTAGCCTGTATGGATATTCTGGAAATGAATGTTTACTCTAACAGAGTAGAGGTTTCCAATGAGATTTGGTTACGGAAGAACCAAAACACTTCTAATCGGAAACTCGAGAGCAGGTATGATTAATCTTGATGCACTAGCGCCGCGCCCCGCGCCCAATATGGAGCTTTACCCCCGAAACCCACTCAAAACGCCATTTAAGTCCCTCATGCCTGCCCTTCAACTTCCGTTTCCAAGACTTATTGGAAACTTCTATATGCAGAGAGATGATCAGCAGTAGCCTTCATTAATCTCGCTGTGTCCTGGTCAACAAATATTTGTCAAAGTGTGACAATTCACTTATAATTTTCAGTATAGTCTGCACTATTAAACATAGTACGAATCTAAATACGCGGCGACCGGAAGCTAGCTCGTCCGCCGGCGTGATTTCTTATACTGTCTCGTTCCATTTCCGCTCTTTTTGATTCGTGCCTTCCACTTCCGGCTCACTTCTCCGGACTACCCTATTACAAAGGGCGGAACTGAACCAAGCGGAATGAGGACAAGTGTCGCTTATGCTTACAGATGCATATGGTTATATACAGCAAACTAAAGGAGTGAATTCGTTTCGTGCGACGATTAATTAAGTATTTAAAGACTTTGGCATCGCTGTTCATGCTTTTTATTGGAGGATAACTGTAAAAAGTTGTCAGTAAACAAATACGAGACGCGCTGCCTAATTACCTTTCGATATTCAGTGTAGAGTGTACAGGTGAACATGTCACAAACCAAAACAGCATGGTGGCGGCGGCCGTTCGCGCGCGGTTTCTTATACCCGCTGGTTCTGTGCCTGCTGTTTGTCATTTAAACACTGCTAATCTTCCCCCTTTGGCTTCTGTGCAGTGACAATCCCACATTTTAAAACTGTCAATAGTTTAATGCTTACTGAAATATAGGTTGACAGGTTTTTTTTTCGGAAGTTATTATGCCGAAAAACGTACTTCATCCTACTCTTACCCTACTTTTAATCAACATTCAAGTAGAAACTTTAGTTGTTCCCTCTGGTGAGTTTAAGCCCACGTCAGAAACCAAACATAGTTTTCCAAAATAGGGTATTGGGGGGGGGGGGGATCTTGTTCAGCAGTCCACTTTTTGCAGAGCCTTTCCCTTCGTTCCAAGTTGACATAATGAGTTTAAATTTTAAGGAAGTATGTACACTGCCGGTCAAAATTAGCGCCCCACTTTTTCCGATGCTTGCCATTTCCACGTTTTTCAAGCTAGGAAGTTGCCGTTTTGCATGCAGTTGCCCCCATGGTTGTACTTGAAGGTCCCAAAGTGCCAGATCCGGAAGCCACCCCTTTCGGAGGGGGTTGGCTGTGCACCTGCGGCGGGGTGGAAATTTCGACCGAAAAAGGTCCCAAAAACACCTTTAAATTTGCTGGAATTTCAAAATTTTTGGTGAGCAGTGCTAAATGACGGCCCTTGACAAGCTGACGTCAAAATTTTCACGATCGGTCATACCCACCCCCAGCCCCACCTACCCCTAACCAACCCCCACCCCCTAAAGGGAGTTGGTGTGGCGGGTGAAAAAAAATGGTCGCATTGCAAGCCCCTAGTCCCGGGCCATCTGCACACCAAATTTCATGCCGCTAGCACCAACCCCTGCCGAGCAACCCCTATAAAACCAAACTCAATTTTTGAAAATTTGCTTTTTGGGGCACTTATCGGTATGCGAGGGGTCCAAAAATTTCGTCAGAGATGGACTAGTGGTGGAACATCAATCTCCCGTCAAGAAATCCGGCGCTTAAAATTCGCAGCCCTTAGCATGGGGGTTGTCACCCCCAGCCACCCCTTGCTACCCCCGGTAGGGGTGGAACTGATTTGGGGCTACGAATCGTTGAGGGCACTTCTGATGCACCCCCCCCTCAAATTTGCAGCACGATTCGACCACCCGTTCGTGCTCCAGACCCGCAAAACCATCAAAAATGTCAAAACCCACCCCTTACTTCAACCCCCCATATCGCCAATTCCGGGTGGGGGTGGAAACCCGGCTAGCATGACGGCGGGTGGTCCCGACCCTTACCTCGATAGTCCTAAGCGGAAAAGTCGCTGCGGCAAACGGTTTACCCGTGGGGAGTGTTAAAGTGAGAGCATTGCATTCTTCGCCCGGCCTGCGCTGCTACAGAGCGCCTTGTAAGCAGGCAGCCCACGCAGCTCCCCCGGCCGGCAGACGGCATCCAGAGAGAGTACGCCGGAAGATGCGTGCGCCCTGCCGGCGCGTCAGTCACGTCATTTGCCTGCCTACCAGGCGCTCGGTAGCAGCGCAGGCCGGGCGAAGAATGCAATGCTCTCACTTTAACACTCCCCACGGGTAAACCGTTTGCCACAGCGACTTTTCCGCTTAGGACTATCGAGGTAAGGGTTGGGACCACCCGCCGTCATGCTAGCCGGGTTTCCACCCCCACCCGGAATTGGCGATATGGGGGTTGAAGTAAGGGGTGGGTTTTGACATTTTTGATGGTTTTGCGGGTCTGGAGCACGAACGGGTGGTCGAATCGTGCTGCAAATTTGAGGGGGTGCATCAGAAGTGCCCTCAACGATTCGTAGCCCCAAATCAGTTCCACCCCTACCGGGGGTAGCAAGGGGTGGCTGGGGGTGACAACCCCCATGCTAAGGGCTGCGAATTTTAAGCGCCGGATTTCTTGACGGGAGATTGATGTTCCACCCTAGTCCATCTCTGACGAAATTTTTGGACCCCTCGCATACCGATAAGTGCCCCAAAAAGCAAATTTTCAAAAATTGAGTTTGGTTTTATAGGGGTTGCTCGGCAGGGGTTGGTGCTAGCGGCATGAAATTTGGTGTGCAGATGGCCCGGGACTAGGGGCTTGCAATGCGACCATTTTTTTTCACCCGCCACACCAACCCCCTTTAGGGGGTGGGGGTTGGTTGGGGGTAGGTGGGGCTGGGGGTGGGTATGACCGATCGTGAAAATTTTGACGTCAGCTTGTCAAGGGCCGTCATTTAGCACTGCTCACCAAAAATTTTGAAATTTCAGCAAATTTAAAGGTGTTTTTGGGACCTTTTTCGGTCGAAATTTCCACCCCGCCGCAGTCGCACAGCCAACCCCTCCGAAAGGGGTGGCTCCCGGATCTGGCACTTTGGGACCTTCAAGTACAACCATAGGGGCAACTGCTTGCAAAACGGCAACTTCCTAGCTTGAAAAACGTGGAAATGGCAAGCATCGGAAAAAGTGGGGCGCTAATTTTGACCGGCAGTGTATCTAGGGTCCCTCTCGAAGGTCCCAAAGCAGACTTGGTCAATTCATTCTAATGGGGTTGAACCACACCCTTATATGGGACATTACCGACAATCGCCATGTCAGGATCATTAAAACCTATCTGTAGGGTAAAGGCGTCAATATTACAGTCAGTGTGGCATTATGGGTCAGAATGCCAAATGTCAAATTTCAAGCCTCACTGACCATCCTTTAATTTTGGAGGGGGTGGTTTGTTTTATGAATTAAAGGGGTGACCGGTTTCAAAATTGATAGGCAGCGGCAGCGATGGCCTCTGGGGTGCCGAAAATGTCCACCGCAACTCTGATCAACTCCTGCAACATGCCAAAAATCCGAGAAAAAAATATTTAAATCAGGATATGTTTTAACGATCGTTTGCTGTTCTTTCGTCGTTCCCGATAGATGTAAGGAAGGAACGTGCGCTGCCGGTTTTGTAACCTCTATGTAAAAGGTGCCACACAGAGAAGTCGATAGGGGCTGTTCACAAATGACGTCACGCTTTATGCTCCCCCCCCCCGGGTCCCCATAGTCACGGCTTGTCACGAATTAGGCCCCTCCCCCTCCCGTGACGTCACGATTACCTACAGCAGTAACAAAATATTTTTAAGATATTTTGTATAGGGAACGCAAACGTAATGTAAGAGGTCACGGCATGCATGCCCTTTGGTCAAATTGTCGCGCGCGACATGTTCAAATACCCAGTAGTGAAACGTGCCGTCACACTGCCCTGACAACCCCCCCCCCCTCTTTCACACTTAGTCACGCTTCGGTACACCCCCTCACCCCTACATCGTGTGACGTCATTTGTCGTGAGCTGCCCTCTCGTCCGGCAGCAGGATAGCCTCTTCTTCTGTGCAGGCTAAAGGAGTATCAGCCTTTGACGGGCTCAAAGAAAACTTTCTAGTCTCCGATTTTAGTGAAATTAAAATGGCCCTCATAAACTCTTAAATTGATGCCAAATACCAAGTTTTAAGTAAAAAATTTCTGCTACTCTTCGAGAACCTGAAAACCTGATTGTTTTTTTTTTGTGTGATCGTATTTTACAGTTACAGATAGTATCATTCTTGGTCGTGTTTGTGAGCAATCAGCAGATCCTGATCGTTTTTGGATACGATTAGGAAATTTCTGATCGTTTCCGGATACAATCAGGAAAATACTGATCGTTATTGGATATGATCAGGATTTCCCCATCGTTTATTAATGTGATATTAGGACATTCCTGATCGTTTTTGTAATAAACGATCAGGATTTCCGGAATACGGTTAGTAAATCCTGATCAGATTTACAGCAGTGGATCTCATTTACACGAGGGAGAAGGCTCTTTGGTTCTCCCGTGGAATTTAGGAATTCCGTAGCGATGGGGATTTGGGCGGAGCCCCCCCCCCCCCCCACTACCACCACAAAAGATGCGTCTCTTAAGAGTGGATTCAGTCCATAACCAAGACTGCGTCGGTGTCTTTTTGCCCCGCAGGGCCTTACAGAGCCAATTGAGTGCCGCATGTAGGCAAGGTAGGGGTGCGCGAGGCGCGAAGGGGAGGAACAGTGCTTTGTGATGAGCAAAGCCTGTCACGCCCTAACGTGGTCTGGCATACTCCTCCTAGCTTGTTATAGCAAGCGTCGGGGCGGCTGGTATTGCTGTGTTTGAAGAACTATTTGTGCAGTACAGAGTCTTCTACTAAGCTGCTATTTCTACGTACGATTTTCTGTCGCAGGTTCTACGGGAGCTGGCAGACCATTTTCTGATGACCGGGTTGATAAATCTAGTGTTATAACTCTTATCAAGAAGAAATTTCAATCTAAAGAATCTTTCAAATTTCACATATCTTCAAATGGATTGAATGCAAGTGCGTCAAAGTTCTCGGACTCACAACTTTGTGCGGTAATTCTTGTCGTTTGCATTAGATTAAATGGCATTTCTTGTTTCTAGCATGTCGAGATCTAGTAAAGGAACTTGTACAATCTGGCACGGAATCAGAGGTGAAGAAGTACATTGGGCGGGTGAAGCATTGGGTAGCTGACATCACTTTCGATACTGGTAGGTCAATTCAATTAGAACTCGTACTGTGCTAATTTTGCGAGAATCGCATGTATAATTGCGTTTCAGATGCAACACGTTCTCGTGCATTCAAACTGAAACCCAATTGCAACACATCAAATCCTCTCAACCCTTGCTCTATTCACTGTAAATGAAACAGTGATTATCATTATTATCAACTGATCATTCATTTGATATTGTGAGCATCACTAATGATGTCACTGAACGCAGTGATCGTTGGTGCACGCAAGATAATACTGTGCTTGCCTTTATTGTTCTGTAGCTGTCCCGAGGGAAAATGCTGATGCTTCACCTCCCTGTAACAATGTTTCATCACCTACAGGTAAGTTACCCTCGCTGAAAATTAATCGAAATGGTATCGTGACCACTGCTGGTTTGAGTGTCCCATCCTCAGAAATAACTGTTTTTACTATCCAAACCTTTTTTTTTTATTCGACCTCAAAGTTGGCCTTTCTAATCGATTTTTTTTTCTTTTTTAAGAAAACGCGATGTTAGCTGTGATCAAAAGTCGAATATCTGAGGTTTGGGATACGCAACTAGCATGTCTAAGGCTTTTTCCTGCGTTCGCCACGCCACGATTGCACCTGTTTTCGTGGAAAACAGTATTCCGGGAAAAGGTCGTTTATAATTTGAAACACCTACTACTCTAAGTTCAAAACGTTCAAAGTTATTTAGAAAATTAGTCGAAAATGTTCTGAGAAGGTTGGCAATCCTTGAATATACGACTAAAAAGCAAGTTGACCCCTCAATGCGTTCTTCCCCCACAACGTACATTACATTGAACGTTTACGTCATCTCTATGCGCCGTGTGCGATTAGTCCCTCAAAAAATGCAGATGATGATCTTCGGTCGAACCCCTATGCCTCTGTATCTCCAGCACAGGAGTGGGTGACGAGTCAGTTTTATCTCAGTGATGTGTAGATGACATATTAAATGTGTCAGTGACACTGAAATGTCACTAACCTGTATGAGATCTTAGAAATGTGAAAGTGACATTTTGGTGACATGTGGCTCACATTTGTCAGTAATTATTAATTAATCAGCTGGCAAATCACTAACTAAAAAATAGTTATTCACTACTTAGATGTTCATCACTAATTTAAACGCTGATGTTTGAATGTGACGCCGCGCCAGGACTCACTGCCCCCGCCCCCTACAGCTGTCCCTATTTTCCCTCATGTTTTCTTCATTATCTTCTGTCCTACTAAGGAAAGGGACCAATTTTACAGAAACCTTAATAGTTTCTGAAAATTCGCCAAAAAGTACTGAAATTTACCTAAAAAATTCTTAATGTTTTTGCTACCACAAGCCACGGAAATGAAAAATCATGATAAAATAAAGGTGTTTTATGGATTTTATGAAAGTTTACAGTTAGTCTTCTAAGCGGTTATAGGAAAAAAAATATATGGAACCAATTTAAACTGACATTTTTTAATTAATTTTTTGGAAGGGTACTACAAGGGTACTACAATTTGTAATTTATTTATAATTAACATACATTTATTTTCACGTTTTTTCCTCAAGCTGCACGTCGTCCAAAAGTTAACATTTATACCGAATTTTTGTCCAGCGGCTGGATCGCCTGACATGATGGCGCTTGTAAATCTTTTTCGACGCGAGAAATCGGCTGGCGCTGCCACTAAAACGCTGATAAAAACAGCACTTCCCGCGGAATGTCAGGGGGTTAAAAATAAATCAATTGACCGTAGCTTTGCTCACTTTTCGTCTCGTGTATACAACAACCGGGAGAAACCGTTCTGTGAGCAAAGCTACAGTAGGTATTAATTCATGTGATGGCCATTTCAAACTCCCTTTAAGTGACCAAAATCTTTCTTATTCAATTACAATTAAACCACGTATATGCATCTTACACGAGGCGCGAGAGCGGGAGGAGAAGAACAAGAATATTTCCAGAGTGGAAACAGGTACTAAGAGAAATCGCACGGCGAAGAGTATCTCCACCTCGGGTCACCAACGAGCCGCCTCAAATATTTGGAAGCTTATTGCGCTCTACGTAAGAGCTACTCAGCGCGGTCTGAGAAATTACATCTTCAGCCCGCGCGATAAAGCTCTGCTCCAATTTGGGCTATGAAATGGTCGTAAACACAGCAGCACGAGCTAAGCTTTCAAATATTTGAGGCGGCTTGTGGCTGACCCGCGGTAGAGATACTCTCTGCCATACGATTTTTTATACGATCTTTTTCCGCTCGACAGTCACTTTGTTCTCGGCTATTATTCGAAATACCGATCATGGAAGTTATTGTGTGACTTATGTGCAAAAGCAATTGAAGAGTAACGAGACTAAAACCGATTATTCCCTTGATTTTATTTTTCAGTCTTTCCCAAACATTTAGCAGTTTTGGAAATTTACCGGTTTTTGCCATATTTTCGGGATTAGAAACCCTAGAATAATGTATGAAGGTGTTACGCACATCGCGAGCCGGTCCTACCCGAGCGCTTTCCAGTTGCCATGGTGGCTCTTCCCGGATCCGCGTCTGAATCGTTTCATCGTCCATTGAATTGGGAGGCTACTGGCTGTTTCGGGATTATTCTGAAAAAGAAAAGGAAATTTTAATGTTTGAAAGCAATTATTAAGTGTTTTTTTTTTTTCAGGTGCTGAGTCATTTGCTGAACGAGTGGGTCTACTGAATATTGGAACCTCCTGTTACATCAATGCTTCTTTACAGGTAAGCGCTGATCTCTTATTACGACCGTGTTAGATGAGTGGGGTGGTAACGAACCATGCTTTTCCTGAAGTGTGCTGTGCACTTTAGAAAAAGCATGTTTCGGAACTCTTGCGTTTGAAGAGCAAATGACGTTCAGTCCTTTTGCAGGCTATTCTTGAGCTACGCGCATTTCACTGTTGGCGCATGGGGAGCATTAGCACCGGATTGTCCGGAGCTCTCCAGCAGTTCTATGTCGAGGTGAAAAGGCGTAAGGAGCCATTTGTGCCCATTGACCTCATAGAACGTCTTACGGGTGAGTATCTTGCTGCACACACTAATAATGGAAGTCGTGATCATGAAGGGCAGGGAATAAATACATTTAACGAGTTTGTGTCTGCCTAAAAACTGAATTTCAATTTCCAATACTTGCTAAATTTTGCAGTAATTGTTAATTTTTTTTCAGTTTCTTTGGTAACACAGATTTTATGACTATTCGTTGGTGCATTTGTGGAGGTACCAATATAACTTTCGTGTTTCTTGTTACAAAAGTTTAAGCGACCTAATTTTGGGAATCCTTGTGCTGGCAATCTTAATTCGCCACTACACTGTTAAAAACAAAGCTCGGATTTCACGAAAGGACTGTGGTGAATTTGTTGCCGCAGGCCTTCGTGAAATCCCAAAGGACTTGTAACAACGTCCTGAATTTGTGTAGTGCCCTGCCCTGAACTGATTTACGAAAACTTGTTAGGATCAAAAGTCGTCAAATTGCTTTCCAAAAATTTCGGCGGTAGTTGACACTTTGGTAGAATCCTGCATTTGGGGCTATCTCTGCACCGTATCACGAAAGTTTTTGTGATTTCACAACTGCTTCGTTTCGAGGTTCCGTCGTGAAATCGCAACATAATTTTTGCATAGAAACTATTCATTAACACTAATGACCTTTTTAAAAAATATTGAAAAATGTTAAATACAAAAAGTGCAAATTGAAATACATTGTAAGTGTAGGGATTTAAGATCGTCAGTACTCATGAATATTTCTTCGTTCTGAGTCGTTTCGAGAAAATTTCGCCGTTGTATAGACTCCTTTCTAACCCTTACTTCCTTGATTACAGATGTAAGACCCACGTTCAGTGGACTAACCGAAGAGGACCCGCAAGAGCTCCTATTTGTCCTGTGCGATTTGATAGAAAGGGAAGGAAATCAGGAAAACTGGTAAGAATTCAAATTAATGGAGGTAAAAAAGTAACAATCAGGCATTTGAAAATGTGCAACTAATAAAAACGTATTTTGTTTAAGGAACCGACGAGTTCTTGGCGAGCAGGGCGTTGTCAAAACGACAAGTGAGTATTTTACAATACATAAGGTATACTACGAGCTACAAGAGCCACCATTCATTAATCTCAATGCATGCATTAGGGGTCGTCCATAAATGATGTCTGGGTGTTTGGTGGGAAGAGGGTCCTACATACCGCACATGGGTGGACGAGAGGAGGGAGGGGGGACGTACAGAAATGGACGTCCACGTCCAGGTCAAAATAGCACCAAAATATTGCTATTCCTCTGAAATCGCTAAGCAACGTACCTTGTGCGTCTCCCGAATGCTCACAGATGCTACAGACACTCTGAAAACGCTCTCTTTCGGGAAATTAACCGCAGATATAAGCCAGATACTAAATATCTACGTAAGTGGCACTTTTTGAAAACCAGACGTCCATGGGGTGGGGGTTAGGGTGTTTTACAAAATTAAAATGGATACTGACTCGACCGCATTTAGGCGCGTCTTGGTCTAGAATGAACGTGTGCAAAATTTGAGTACGATCGGACGACGTTCAGCCGGTGCTCAAGTTGCTCGAAATTTTTGTGCCATGTATTATGTGAGCATCTAGACGCCACTTAACGGTTCTTCTATGTGACCGCACCTGGTCGCAGATCAATGATACCTGGTGTGTGAGTTCTGAAGGGTATCCTGTTCCCTTCAAGATGGAAAAGAAGGCAACCCGTCGACTCACCCACCGTTTACAGCTCAAAAATGTTCGAAATTTCTAATTTAAAATTTTCCAGCATTTGGAACATTGCTTTAAATGTCTTGCTGTGTAGATATTGCCGGAGATCGTATTAGGATGCCGTTGCAGCCCTTTCTGCATGAAGCGCACTTAGTTTTATCTAGAAAAGGAAAAAAAACGCCGTCTAGCGCCCTGAGGGTAGACAGCAGTCTGACGTGTGTGTCTAGATCTTGCCTACCCCCAGGCGCACATCCAGTCTCGAGATCATTTTTCCGATTTTCACTATCAACGGCGAGTGTGTTTAGTGCATGGAGTGGCTCGGCCAAGTCCTCGTCGAATAGCCTCCACTATCAACACAGTTACAGTGAGTGACCGAAATTCAAAGTATCCAAAAAACGCGAGAATTTCCAAATACTAACGTCTTTGGCAGTGAAGCGGAGGTGGGTGGCGGGGTCACTGATATTTCCACCTCAGTAGGTGCAGAACAACCTGAAGGACGCTCGTGTTCAGATTTACTCTGCTGCAATCACATCCAAAGGCATGAGAATCCCGCTAAGACAGCCCCGATGGGCACACCAGTCAGGGAATCAAATTCTTCAATCGTCTTGAGCACCGAGCAAACTTTGTCCGATCGCACTCAAATTTGGCATACGGTCATTGCAGACCAGCAGGTGTCCAAATTCGGTCGAGTCAGTGGAATTTAATTTTTTTGAAAAACCCTAGTGGAGGTTCTCTAAGACCGGACATGGTTGGACGTGAGGGGAAGGGGTTAGAATTGTCTGAAAATACCCAGACATCCTTTATGGACAACCCTTAGAAGATCGGACGAAAGTTTGAAACTTCCCAGCGTTCGTGAACCTTCAAATGGGGTAAAAATTTTGGACAAACATATCACAATACTGCTTAAACTGACAGAGATTTTGGGACAGTTTATAATATTCTGAGACTAAATCTCTCTACAATACTTGCTTTGAACATCTGTTTGATGCACGTTCACTGTAAACCAAAGCCGCTCAAATCGGGTTACGTAAAAACGACCAATTCTGTGCCCAAACCTGTGCCCGTCGCTCTTACGATGGACGACAGTGCCGTGCACATTTCTTGGGCACACATGGAACTGCATTATATCTCGTAGTATACCAGGTGTATCATTGGCCCGGACAGTCCCGCAACACACTATCTCCGTCTCTTTCTGGCTCGGCCAGACGCGTGCGACAGAAAGAGAAGGAGATGGTGCTTTGCGGGACTGCCTTAAACCGAAATTGCCCGGGGCCAATGATACACCTGGTATAGTTGATATGCCGTCGCTGACTGAGTTTATTTGCTTGCTTTGCAGTGACTCCTGAATGTGGTCATGATTCTGTCACCTACCAGCCCTGGGAAGGGACTTGTCTCGATGTGGTCCGTCCTACAGTCAGAAACCTCCAGGAAATGGTGGAGCAGGACTCCCGAGAGTGCACATCTGTGGACTTCAAATGCGGAGTTTGTTTAAGGAACGGAGTCGCAAAGAAGTCTCGAGCAGTATGTGTACCCCCAGATCCTTGTCATTCAGCTGAAAAGGTGAAGCACATTAATATTTGAATTCTGCCTGCAAACGTATGTCGTCAGGCATGCCATACATTAGCTCAGTGCTCCAAAATCGTTGTGCACACAGGATAGGAAAGCACATATTTTTCCGTGGTTGCATTTGGGAAGGGTGGACTTCCACGCACTCTCAAAAACAAATGTTATGATTCAGTTATTTTCGTCATTGTTGCCTATTCTCTTAAGAGGAAAGAGGACCCCGGGTCTGGGCGGCCTCTGCGGGCCGATTTTTAGTCGTCTTCTAACGATCACCACAGCTAAACCATTCAAGATATGGATTTCAAATTTGGAACATGACCAGATAAGGGTTCAATCTTAGTATCGGTGAGTTCAAATATTTTTTTGAACCGCTCTACCACGCCTTAAAACGACCGCGACTTTGCGCCACAACAGCTTTTCCCCCGGCAACGAAAAAATTATCCCCCGTATTGTTTTCTAGATGATTCTTTTCTCTATCCAGTGATATTCGTCTGCGGTCAGTGCGATGAACGGTTTGGCTGCAATTTGAGAAACACCAAACCTCTGCACGGCCCGATTTGAACGCTTTTAGCAGCGTGCCCGGGGCAGGTTTGGAATGAAGTATACCTATAGCCGCCTCCGGCCGGCTCCTCCCCCACACCGCCGAGTCCGGGTGGAGCACCGTGCGTGGTCCCCCGCTGGGAAGGGTCGGTCGGTCGGATCGCACAAAAAATGGAAGAGCCTACTCAAATTAGAAATTTCTTCGAACGGGCGTTTGACACATCTGATCCCTGGTTCATTTTTCTGAGCTCCTCGAAACAAACGGAATGGTATTTAGCAGGTGGTCATACCTCAAAGCGTCCAGAAATTGTAATTTTTTTAACGGTGCTAATATTCTACTTAATTTATGAACGGAGCGGGGTTCAAATAACTGCCACACGCCATTCTGTTCGTCTTGTTTTGCACGACAATATGGGCCAATGAAGAGACGTATCTGTTCAACTGTTCAAAAGGTTCAAGATCGCACTACTTTGTTGCCAGCCAATACAATGGGACGGCCGGGCACCGTCCCAGCGGGGGACGACTCACACCGCCCGGGCCACAGTCCTCCCCCATTATCCTCCGGTGCACATGCGGAGGGCCAGAGGGGGCGGGAGAGGAACAGCGGGGGCGGTGTACAGCTGAAATCGGGCCGTGCAGAGGTTTGGCGTTTCCCAAATTGCGGCCAAACCGTTCATCGCACTGACCGCAGACGAATATCACTGGATAGAGAAAAGAATCATCTAGAAAACCATATGGAGGATTTTTTTTTCGTTGCCGGGGGAAAAAGCTGTTGTGGCGCAAAGTCGCGGTCGTCTTAAGGCGTGGTAGAGCGGTTCATAATTTGTTTTGAACAAACCGATATTAAAATTGAATCCTTATCTGCTCCGTCACCAAATTTGAAGTCGATAGCACAAACGGTTTGGGTGTAGCGATCGTTAGAAGACGGCCCAAAACTCGCCCGCAGAGGCCGCCCAGGCCCGGGGTCCTCTTTCCTCTTAAATCGGCCTGTGCACGGAAAGTCGCCCAAAAAGACAAATATGCTTGAATCAAAGCGTTTCACTGAGAATGAAAAAATCATGGTCATCGCCTAATTGTGGGCCGTAAGAGGCTGTTTTGAAACCTTGGCCTTATAATGAATATTTGAGTCCTGAGTTTGAATCGGGCCGACCTTTTTGATTAGAACCAAGGAATATCTTTTTTCATTTCTGGAGGCCACGTCCAGCCATGTCGTGGCCACCCGACCCAATCTAATAACCATTTCATTCTCATTGTCATTTTTGTGAGTGCAAGAACTACGGGAATCTTACGGTCAATGCATTGTTTTCGTACAGGTTTCCGGCTGAGTTCCTGCAAGGGGGAGGGAAAGTGCGGACTCCGGTGCGCTACCCAAGGTTTCTTAATTTGCCAGTAGTGACGGAGTATGGCACTCAAGATGTCCGATATGCCCTCAAGAGCATGATCGTTCACCATGGGCCACAAGCAAGGAAAGGGCATTTCACCGCTCTCGCTATAAGTGAGAACGGTCTTGCCATCCACTATAATGATGACAAGGTAGGCAAGGTTATGCTCAGTGTTGCCAGAAAAGAAGGCAAAAAGTAGCCCAAGCACACAGGTGTAAAGATTGTGCCTGCCTGTGCCTGCCTACTAGGCAACATGTCGACACCTCCATGGAACAGGATTCTATCTGCGCTCGACTTCGCTCAATCCGTCTATCTACACACGCCTCCACACAACCGTTCTATCTGCAGACGCGCTTGCACAAACCGTCTAACCAACATTTTTGGCCAAATCAAGTCAATTTGATCACTGGAAAGATGACTTTATGAGCAATCCACTGATTCAAATAGCTTGATTTGGCCGAAAATGTTGGTTAGACGGTTTGTGCGAGCGCGTCTGCAGATAGAACGATTGTGTGGAGGCCCGTGTAGATAGACGGATTGAGCAAAGTCGAGCGCAGATAGAACCGTGTTCCATGGAGGTGTCGATGTGGTCACGGCTGTTAGCAATTTGCCTGGTAGGCAGGCGGAGCTAGGCACAATCTTTACATTTGTGTGTTTGGCGGTGTTTGGACTACTTTTGCCTACTTTTCTGGCAATATTGTTTATGCTGGAAATAATTGCGGGTAAAAGTTGCTTTCAACCTGTACATGCTTAATTTAAGAGCGTACATGTTAAGAGTTTTAGAGCTACACATGTAATTGATTTGCTTTGTTTTCACTTTTCATTTCAGGTTTCCGTATGTGCTATCCCATATAACTTCAAAGAAGATGTTTATCTGTTCTTCTACGAGGTAGTGTCGCAGGAGATCTTGAGGACATTTTCTGGATGCGATTTCTTGAGGAGAGGATGTCAGACCCCTCACATCAGCGGACCAAATTTACCACGTACGTTAACCTCAGTGTTGAAACTTCTCTAATATTCCGAAAAGAATGCCTGTGCCTCGCTTTACTTTTTGCTAAACGCCTAACGTGTGCGCTAGATTATCCCTACGCTCTGTGTGTGTTTTTTTTTTTTTATTTCTTGCTTTTTCTCGCTTGCATGGCTTTGCTTTTCATTCCCTCTTTGGGATGAGACCACCAATACGACATTAAGTTCACCCACTGCAAGAAGATGTCTTCGGGACGGAGCGGACAGCCATCCATGGACATGGAAGGGAGAAGGACTGAGCGGAGCGGTGCCGTCGGTCCTTTCCACAGCATCCGTCGAGGACGGGAGCATAACATCAGGACCAGGAACGACAGCGCACATTGCTAGAGCTCAGATACGACTACTCAATAACACCGCATGCCTCCTTCGCTCCTTCTCACAGCTTGCATGTTTGGTTGCTGGGGAGAGAGATCCCTCGTCCCTCAGTAAAATCGAGTATCTTTTCAGACCTGTTTGAGAAAACGCGGAACTTAAATGCTGGACTGAGAAAGTGTGTAACTTGTGCCTCAGAAAAACTAGACAACTACATAGTTTCTCGAGGAGTCACTGTAGTTGCGTACTTTATCGAGGACACCAACAAGTTGGATGGTTTCTCGTAAAGGTCTCAGAAGATGCTCAATTTTACTACGGGACAAGCAATATTTCACTATTTGTATTACGAATAGATTCATCTGTAATACAGCATACTGTGAGTACTTACGGGTGTACAATAATAATAATAATAATAATAATAATAATAATAATAATAATAATTATTATTATTATTATTATTATTATTATTATTATCTGTAATACAGCATACTGTGAGTACTTACGGGTGTACAATAATAATAATAATAATAATAATAATTATTATTATTATTATAACAGTATATACACTTTCAAGCCACCAGTTCAAGAAACAATGCAAAATCCATTGTTCTTTGCGAAAAATTTGAAGTGCGAAGTATCTTTTCACAAGCTTTAACAAATGCGAACGCCTCGAAACATAAAATTTTGTATCCTGTGATTCTTGAATCATTTTTCTTTATGTGTGCCACATAGCCACTTTCTTTGAGCCTTCTGCAAATGCGGAAAGTAATGGACTCTGCCAACTTTTGAATGCAGCCACTGTACTGGGGGTTTATTGATTTATTAGTATTAATATTATTATTTTAAACTAACATTTATCTGTTTTTGCAGGTACACCAGCATCACCACTCAGTCGGCCAAGAGATCGAGATGGCACCAACTTCTGGGTCCTTCCACCAGACTCTCCAAACGGCCCGTCCTCCATCCACTCATTCATCCAAGAAGGCAAGTCTTTCGACTTGGGGAATAGAAATTAGCTGCGGCATCATCCCTAAATCAAATAGTCGCAAAGCCCTGTTCCGCCTCTCCTTTTTTCCACTTCCATCCGGTCCAGCTCTTCTTCATGCCACGCCGATGGGGTCCCCTCAAAATTTAAAATCGTGCATTATACGCCAAGTGGCGGCGAAGGGCTGTAGGAACGCTGATTAAAAGTGCAGATTCTCAGAAAATGAAAAGTTACACTTAAAAGTTGACATGTTTTCAAATTTTTTATTTTGTTTTTTTTTGCCTTTTCGTTCTTCTGAATTTTTCTACGAAACGGGCGGTAAAATTGTAGGTCGATATAGTGTGTCGGGAATGCTCGGGCGTCATTTTCTAGATGCTGTTTTTCAAAATTTACTCGGGAGTCTGGTAAAACATATCAATACGAATCAATACACTAATCGATATATTGGTTCTCATGGGACCATCTCTAGTAAGCACTGTTTTTGAGTGTCGGACATTAGAGCGGGAGGTTTTGATATCACTTTTGAAAGTTGATGACCCGTATTGCGCACGAGGTGCTCTGGTTCATACCATTCACAAAAATATTTTTTTTCAGATTTCTCCGATCATAGGAAAAGCGTTATGTTGAGTCAGGTTTTGTGTTGTTTGGTTTGTTGAGTATGGGTTCCTGTGTTGGTGTACCGGTGTATCTGTGTTTTGGTCTTAGTGTGGAGGCTATGGTGTCCGATTCCACTCACTTCTTCCTGTCTGCTCTATGTGCCTTTCGTAAAGGGTAATTAAATATATACAGTACTATATAAATGGCTAATATATTTCATAGACCAAGGTATTCTTAAGGAAGGCTAGGACAGGAACAGGAACACAGGATGACCTGGTTTTATGATGTAAGACCAACCGTTATATAGAGAAGGAGTAGACGAAGGAAAGGTGCTTGAAGATAGCGTGTGCAGGCCAAAGGATAGACAGAAGAAAGCCAGGCTGTCTGAAGACTAGAAGTCTGGAATTCTAGAAGGTCTGGAGACTAGAAGACTAGAAGTCCGGAAGCTGGAAGGCTGGAAGCCTGGAAGGCTAGGAGTCCAGAAGCTGGAAGGCTGGAAGCCTGGATGGCCTGAAGACTCGAAGTCCAGAAGTCGCAGTGTGACCTGGTGAATCGGCTAAGTCCCCTTAGCCAGAAGCAGAAATCGTCTAAGTCCCTTAGCAAGGAGCCGAGATCGGCTAAGTCCGTTACGGTGCAGGCTGGAAGATTCTAAGTCGGAAGTCCGTCCTGGTCGTCCTTCCTGGGCAGTGGCTGGGTCTAGGCGTCTGGTCTGGGCGATTGCTGGGTCCTCTCTGTTCTGTCTGCGCTGCCGAATGGCTTAAGTACCTGGCGGCGAGCAGCGAGAGCGGGGAGGAGACCGCCGACGGCACGCGCCGTGGGGGGCCGCGCACCGCTGCTGCAGGTGAGAGGGGGCGAGGAGAGAGGCTGGGACCGCGCCCGGCGGCCGGCAGAGAGGTACCCGTAGGTGAGAGGGGAGTGGGTTCCAGATGGCGCCACCGGCGACTTGCGCCGGCGTGGACCCGGAGTAGGGGCCTGTGCGCAATCGTGGTGGGGACGATGGTTGCGCACGGCACTAACCAGTGGAGCACTGCAGGTGAGAGGGGGCGAGGAGAGGCGTCGGGACCGCGCCCGGCGGCCGGCAGAGAGGGCCGTAGATGAGAGGGGCGCCGGGAGCCGTACGTCACGGACAGCAGAGGAGGTGCGTCACGGATAGCGCGACACTATTTGCAGATAGCCTGTCGTTGCGAGAGTAAAGGTGGCGACACTGCGTGTCGATTGTTCGCAGGTGGGAACCCCGAGTGGAGGGGGTTCCTTGATGACGCGTATCGGTATTCACAGGTAGCTCACCGTTGTAGTTGAGGTGCGCGAGCACAGGTGGCGACACTGTGTGTGTCGTAGGCATAGACAGGTTTAGGCGCGGGGTATAGACAGCGCGGCAGATACAGTGCAGCCAATACTATATTTTTCATAGCATGACGTCCCAAGAGTTCAAATAACGACGTCCTCGTCGGTAAATCTGATGCGTTTAGATATTGTAAACGGTTTTCTGTTATAGCATGACGTCCCAAGAGGGCGACGTCCGCAGCGGTGCATCGAGTATCAATTAATTATTTGTAAGCAAAGTTGCTGGATTAGTACGACGTTTCAAGAGAGTTCAGGTCGTCAGTAATTTGGAATTCTTGGGATAACTCATGTATGAATAATGCGTTTAAGGTTACATTCGCAAAAGTAAGGTTCCCAAGAGTTCAAATTCATGTAGTAAGTATAGCAATAGCGCAATGTTTCTCATCATAAGAGCAACTAAAATTGGAAATGTGCCAATAAAGACATGAAGGCAGATTTCCCAAGAGTTCAAATTTTTGCAGTTTAGGTGACATGAAAAGAGTACTTGATCTTGTCAAGGTGCAGTGTGAACATGTTGATGAGAGAAAAATAGGGATGATAAAAATGAAAACGTGCCAATAATAAAGTACAAAAAGGCAGGTTTTCCAATAGGTATATTCGAACGTATTTATTAAGTCAGAAAATATTTCGAAAATAGCGAGAAGACTAGACAATGAGAAGGACTAAAATCATGATGAAAATTCAAATAAAACAGTTGAACAAAAATATGTGTTATAGACATGAATAATTCGTACAGAACATGGCGCAGAGTGGCAGAAAAATAAGATCATTTAAACACAACATGCCTCGTCGGGCAGAACGTAGTTAAAATACAACACAATGTATGCCTCATCTGGACATAAAATAGAAATGGCTTAAATATACAAGGTTGCACAGGACGAATAAAATATTTGTAAATCATTGATATGCCTCGCAGGGGCAAAGAAAATCCATAGACAGAATGAACAAGCCAATAAAATGAATTGAAATCTGGAACAGGCCACAGAAGGCAAATAAAATCAATATAAAGTATTAACAGGCCTCACAAGGCAAATAAAACTGATTCAAATTACAAACTGGCCATAGAAGGCAAATAAAATCAATATAAAGTAGTAACAGGCCTCACAAGGCAAATAAAACTGATTCAAATTACAAACTGGCCATAGAAGGCAAATAAAATCAATATAAAGTAGTAACAGGCCTCACAGGGCAAATAAAATTGATATAAAGTAAAACAGGCCTCTCAAGGCAAATAAAGTCGATTCAAATTATTCAAACAGGCCACACAGGGCAAATAATTCATTCAACACAGAAGATGGCGCACAGGGCCAAAAATCATTCAATGTTCAAAATGGCTCACAGGGCCAGAAAATTCAAAGTATAAGATGGCGCACAGGGCCAAATAAGTGAAAATATTACAAATAAATTTTTACAAAAAACAAAATTGGTTGGTTAACAAACGAACAAGACAAAGCATTGGTTGTTCCTATCAAAAGAGTGTTGAAAAAAAAATGTGGCTGTGTTTGTAGAACGCACATTTAGACTTGCGCACCACATGACTAAAACAAAAACTAAAATACAGAGTTCTGAAACCTAAAAAAAAAAAAGACCAATGCAATGCCTTTGAAATACCCGTACAAACGGTCAGAGAAAGTCGAGCAATCCACATATGAAACAACACAGCAAATCACAAAATAAATGAATGTAATTGGAAACATCTCATGTTACTTGAGTAAGTTGAGGTTATGAACGGCGCCGGGCGGGCAGGTTGAGTAAGGACCAGAGCGCCAGGCAGCCATGAGGCGGATTGGTAACCGTGGAGTTGCCGTGTGGTTCAAGTGGTTGTACTCGAACAATCTCGGAGCCGTTGGCGAAGGGCGAACAGAGGAAGGTGCATGGAAAAATAAAAAAAAATAAAAATAATTAGTGTGGCATTTAACAAATCAAAATATAAAATAATGAAATTTCAGTGAGAGCACAAGAACTAAATCTCAAAACGCAGCTAGGGTTCCCATGTTTAAGAGAGGGGACGCTCCTACGGTAGAAATGAGCAAGTCAATGTGCACTCATAAGCAATTTCATGTACAATAATGTGATAATAATGTTTAACATATAAGCGAAAAGAAAAAAAAAACATAGAATAGGACGCACCGTGGCATGAATTAAAGTTGCGTGGTGAGGTGTGGACGAATGATGAGAGAAGGGCAGCAGGGGCGGTCGGAGCGACGAAGGTAAAAATGGCAGCACCCAGGCAGGGCGGCGCCAAGCAGTCGTGAGCGGTTGTCCCGGTAGAGATGCCATGGGGCGCCGACAGGTGGCGCCAGGGCAGCGGCAGGTCTGCGTCGTGAAGGCGCGCAGAGGTGAAGAGCTCCAGGTGGTGGCGAAAAAGCGGGGAAACCCCGAAAGACAGAGGGAGGCAGAGAAAGAGAAGGCCATCACTTGGCCGAACAACCATGCTCCAAACCAAAAGAAAACCTAGTCAAACCAAAAATGTGGTGACTTGGACAAACAATGAAAGGAGACACCCAACAAACGTGTCCCGTGGCAGCGTCCAAAAGGCACAACGAGGAGCCCCAAGTGAAGGGGCAGTCATGCTGACAACGGTGCTCAGTAACGTTGAGCCGTCGTCAAGATAAGCATATGATGATGCATAATCAAGCAAGCCACACGAGAGGCTCGTACTGCTGCAACTGCTTCCTTTTCGAGTTGCAGGTTGGTTAGTCGCTTGTATCGAATGTATTTTTAGTGTGTTTTACTTTGAAGTAATGGACAGCAACACAATTAGGACCGTCGAACCTTGTAAGTAACACCGGTCTGTATTTTGTAACGGTGGTATTTCAGCCGCGGCGTGAACCGTGTTCAAAAGGCGGCATACATAAATCAAAATATCAGTTAAATTTAAAAGCTCTCATGGCGTGAACCCCTTTGAACGCCGAGTATCAGATTTAAAAGTCTCTGCAATACACCCAGTATTTGGAGACAAAGTACCAAATTAAAATACGAGATATGAAGCAGGCATAGTTGGTACCATGGCGTGAACCCCTTTGAACGCCAAATATCAGATTTAAAAGGTCTCTGCAATACACCCAGGATTTGGACAATAAAGACCAAATCACAGCGATATTTGCGACATTCGAAAGCGCATCAACAACAAAACATCAAATACCCACCCAAAAAATATTTGGTGTGGTGTTTCGGGGCGCATCAACCACAAAACAACGAAACTCCCTATTACTGGTGTGGTGTTTCGGGGCGCATCAACCACAAAGCAACAAAACCTTGTGTTGGTGCATAGTTGGTACCATGGCGTGAACCCTTTGAACGCCAAATATCAGATTAAAATGTCTCTGCAATACACCCAGGATTTGGATAATAAATACCAAATCAAAATCAGAGACCTGAAGCAGTCGTAGTTGGTACCATGGCGTGAACCCCTTTGAACGCCAAGTATCAGATGCGTTTAGAAGCTCTCGGCATTAACTATGCACAATATATTTCCCTCTCGTGTCTCCGCTAGTTCAGTTTACGTTTATGATGCGGAAACAATTATGAAGTTAATAAAATGTGAAGTGATTGTTTGTGTGGTCAGTTTTCAAAACAACGATGTATGCTAAAAACGGACCGCAGAATAGAGCCGTTGTGATGAACACATTCACAAGGGCCAACTGATAGGCAATGTGAAAGAAACACAAAGCCCGGTCCGTTAGACAAGACTCACCCGAAGATGGGAGTTACTACTTTTTCAACGTTGAAAACCAGGAGCATGGCGATGTACGGACCGGTGGTGCGATGGCGCAGAGAAGGCGTAGTGAAGCGCCGAAAGATGAAAGTTGGCTTCGAGTGATGGCGGTTGTTGCGAGTAGAGTAGAAGTTAAACAGAATTACAGAAAAGATAGAGAGAGAAAAAAAAAAAAAATGCCACACTAGAAATAACAACAAAAAAACACCTTGATTGACCAACCAAACATTAGTTGTAAGTGAAGACAAAAAGAGATAACTTAGACGTTACGAGTATGGTGACGAGCTGAAGGACGAGAGGCGAGGCGAGCCGAGCCGAGAAGTCCCGGCCCGGGCCGGCTCGTTGAGAGCGCACAACCTGTGCAAGTGGCCGGAGCGAAAAGACTAATCTGACCGAAGACGCGTCGAGTCCGGGTGCGGCCAGCGCCGAGGACTCGGCTAGTTCGGGTCACCCGAGTGGCGCGTGACAGCCAATCAGAGGACAGGTGACACAGCCGAAGACGTTCGGATAATTACAAGGCAGAACTGGGCGCCAGAGCGGGCCAGAGCGGGGCGCCGCGAATAGCGATTCGTGACAAACTATTCGAGAGATCGGAGTGCCAACGTCGGAGCGATAAATATCCCACGAGTAGAACGAGAGCTAGTTTCCCCCCCTTTTTTTTTTTTTTTTTGCAACACCCTTGTTTCTGAGGTGGGTGAGAGAAAATTCGCGTCTTTGAAAACGGCTGACCTATCAACAAGCTGAATGAGCCGTTACTGACGACACGAATATGCCATTAGTAGATTTTTTTAGTTTTTAAACACCCTTGTTTATGATATGGGTGTTAGAAAATATTTTGCCAATAAGAGGCGGCTGGCCTGGCAAAGAGCTGAAGTAGCCGTCTCTGAGTAGAAGTGAGTATTGTAAAATTGTCGAGCTTTTAATTGGATCTTGCTTACGTTATATGAATTACGTTGTAATCAGCAAAAATGCTGGAATCTTATGATTAACCGTTACCCAAAGAGAAAAAAATAACCCGTCACCCTTAGGAAATGGAGTACAATGTATAATTTTTATAAAAATGATTAAAAACCGTGATTAAAATAACCCTCAACCAAAAAACCGGTAGGAAATGGAACCGGAATAATTAGAAATTAACCCTTCACCTTGAAATAAGAGAGTATAAAATAAGATAAAGTAAAGATTAAAAATATTTGTTCTCATATTTGTTCCCAACAATTGTGATATTACCAAGGAGAGTATCAAAGAATAAAAACTAAAATAAATGAAGAAATCTCAAAAAAACCAAATGATTTTTAAATCAGTTGGTGGGCCGTGTACGGAATGTGGCCAAAATAAATAATACTAAATCAATCACACGTTTTGTTTTATGATTGCACATCCTGGATCACAGGAGACAACCAATGGTTGCTACCAGTTCCGCCCAAAAATGTGAGCAGAGACAGGTACATGAAACCTCTTGTTTTGGAAGTGAGGCTGAAAGGCGCGTCCGACAGGACAAAATTACTAAGCCTTGTTAATGAGTGGGCTTTTTCTTAAACCGAAACCTTGGTTTAGAGACGGTCCCTGAGTAAGAATTAAAAAGTTAACTCACTGTGGAAGACGGGGCCTTGTTCATGGCGTGGCCCTTTGAAGAGGACTAGAAGAAGGCTGCATTGTGAAGAAAAATTAAGCGGAAAAGACAGAGAGAAGAGAGAAAAGAGAGAAAAAAAAAAAAAAAACTAAAAGTCCAGGTCTGAGTCCGAAGTGAAGTCACTCTCGGCGCCGGCCGGGATTATTCGTACCCGACGCGTGGGCGACGAGTTTGGTGGCCCGGGAGGAGGCGGCGTTTGGTCCATGTCAATGTCCATAAGAGTATTAAGTCGTTGTTCCTCCTCCTCGCGCAGTTCCCGGACGGCGGCGACAATGGCGTCCTGTGTCAAGTCATCTATAGTAGTGGCGAACTGGACAGGAGGGCAGACAAGACTAACAGTTGTCAGAGCGCGTTGACACTTCTCTGGTTTGTGCTGCTGGAGCAGCGTGCCGTCCTTAACATGGCTGTATTTGCACTCCTGACCCATCCTGCAAAATTTTTCAGGGACGGCATGAACATATCGGCACGGTTTAAAACTTAGAAGTTTAAAAAATAGTTCTATATATTCCTGCCGTGCCGCCCCTGTAAGATAGGTGCGGCACTTAACACCCATGTGGAATGGCACGTTGCAGCCAGTGCAATTACCGCTCCTCTCACGGTAACGCGGAGTCTGTGAGGGGCGGTTACCACGGCGCCATCGCTCGGCACACTCCACGCACACCGGTGCGTCACATTTACACGGTAGCATGAAGAACCGGGCGCCTCTGTAAGAGGATGGCCCGGCGGGCAGAGTGGCCGAAGCGAGGGCCGCCTGCTGGCGGCGCTTCCGGTAGGCACGGCGACGGGTCAAAGATTGTTTAGGGCGCTTGACTTCCGTGGCTGTGCATACATACTGGAAAGATATCTCCACAAGTTTCACAGGCAGAAGGGTGGCGTGTGGCCGCGCCTCGTACTGATGACGGATGGAGGCTGGCATCGGAGGAGCGGGTTTTTTGTACTGCACTGGCTCCACACATAGAGAGCAGTATATTGGGTCCAGAGTGTAGTATTGTTGTTCGATGGCGTCCATTCGGCTTCGGATTGAGATCGGGTCTGGAAAAAAGAAATTTATTTGAAAAAAGTTTTAAATTTTTGCCACCGTGATGGCTTGTAAGGCGTTGCGTAAATATCGGCATAATCAGAAAATGGAGAGGAAGAGACTGGAAAAGAGGTAGGACGCATAGGAGGCAAAGGCAGAGGAGGTAAAGGATTGTCAACTGTGTAGTGGTGCGGACAGCGACATAAAGAGGTGGATGAGACGAGAGTAGGTTGCGAGATGCGATGGTCTGAAATATGGCCGGCTGGTGAGGGACTCCGACCAGCAGGCGTGGAGTCAGTCGGAGAAGGACAACGCGGGCGCGGTGAAGTACGTTGGTTTGTAGTGCAGCGATAGTCAAGCGTAGAGGCGGACGGGCGAGACGCAGGAGATGAGTTACGATGGTCTGGAGCAGGACCGCCAGAAGACTGAGGGCGGGCAGCAGAGTTGAATTTGGATGGCCGTGGCGGCGGCGTAGGGCGCCATTCATCAGACGATGGCAGAGACGGTGGCGATTGAAGTTTGTATTTCAGCCGGATTGCATGAAGGAGCGCAGCTCGAAAGATAGAATGTTGTTGTGAAGCCGTCAGATTGTCGGAAGTGTAGGTTATCAAAGTATGGAGTCTTTCGGCAGCATATGAGTCCAGAAGAGGGCACGGGCAGGGATGAGAATCTGAAAAACAAAATTTTAGACCTCACTTTCGGCCTCCGAGGCCGGCAGTGGAGTGAGGACAGGAACGACAAGTGGCCGCGGCAAAGAATAAACGGATGTTGGACTCTCGTAGTCATTTGGAATGGCCGGAAGTGGTCTGTCAAAAATAAAAGGAGGATTGGCTGGCGGAGAAAACAAAAATTCGGGATAGAGCCGAGGAACGGCGTCAGCTGGTTCCGGTGGTAACACTGGCGGATGAACAGCAGCGGTTGAAGGCTGAGGACTGGAGGCAGGCAAGAACCACGTCGTGGTCATGAAATAGCCACGACGGCGAAGATATGGAATGATGAAGAATAAGAAAACGTTAAGAAAAACGAAAAATAAAAAAATACTAATGACGACGGCGATAGACGAAGAAGGCGGGCCTGGCGTAACAGCAGTAGGTCCCGGTGTAGTTGTTGGCATGTCCTTGTTGGCAGCAGGAGGATAGGTGTGTAGTTGAGAAATAACCAGCTCCGCTTCAGCGGAGTAAAGAAGATCAGGCCGTGACGAAAAAACGGTGAGATTGGTGACCACCCGTAAATATTGTGAAGACTCGTCAGGGTTCATGAGAACGACCAGAGGCGGTTGCTGGCAAAAAAGCGTAGAATTGAGACCATAAATGTCAGTGAGAACCATCCGCACACGAGCCTGAAATTCTGTTGGAAAATCACGAGGTAGAGCCAAATTAAAAACAAAATAAATTAGATCTATGGCACGGCAGATAGAGACATAAATTGAAAACGTATCTTCCAGTAAAATATATGTATTTACTGGTTCTAAATATTCCGGGTAGAGTGAAAACAATTTGCTATGCACAAAAGGCCTCTCAAATAAACAAGTGAAATTTTTAAAATGGAAGTCTGGCGACCATATGGCAGGATTTGTAAAATCGCGATGTCCGTCTAGGCAGGACAAATCGGGTGATTTAGAGCGAAAAATGATTTGTTTGAAATAAGTAACAGCAGGCCAAGCCAAATCTAGATATCGATAACGTGTTTCTGGTTCATGTCCCAAGCCGTCTGGAGCATCACCAAGAGCATCGGCATAAACCTTTTGAAGACGAGCGGCAGCCGTTAGAACATCGTGCAGGAAAACATCAGCAACATATGTCAAACGAATGGTCCCACAGGTTGGACAGACTAGACAGAGAAGCATGAGAAAAGAGAGAAATCGAGAAGACGGGAAAGAGAAAATAAAAATTAGTGCTCGGAGAACACACACTGAGAGCGGGAGGGACCGCGCAGAAAAAAAATTTGACTTACTCATGGCAGAGGATGGGAGAGAAGGAAGGCTTCGGTAGAGCGGCAAAAAATAGTCGGCAGGCGATCGGTCGGCTGATGCACTGGAGATGGCTGTGTGTGGCCGGCGGCGTCGATGCACTCGCGATAGGAAAGCGGAGAGCGAAAGACTGAACGAGTGTCTTTGTTGCCGCACTAGATATAGAATCGATGGGGCGGTAAAAGGGCGGGTAGAGCCGGGTGGGGAAGGGCGGCAGGTTGTCGCCTGTGGCAGAGCAAATGAATGCAAGCGCCGTGAGAAAATTGTGGCCGCGAACAAGAGAGCCGACCACGGTGGTAATCACGTAAGTGAGTATGCGAACATGGGGGGGGGGGGGGGCAGGTGTTGGGCTAACGGCTAATGTGGATTAGGGAAGCAGTTTGGGTATGCGTGGTATTGTACGCGGGGCTCAGGAAGGTGAAACGCAGGAGCGGGGGAGGGGGAGGGGGGCGTGGTAGTGGCGGCAGAGGGAGGCACTGGGGGCGATTCGATATTTCGAGAGGGGGAGTCGAGAATCGCTGGCGAATTTAATATCGGTGATTCAACATTTTCTGCATTTTGTTTAACTGGGAAACTAAAAAGTCGACGACGCGAGTGGAGAAGGAAATCACTAAGTGCGGACCAAAATCCAGCAAACACAATAAAACTGCAACCATATTCCTTATGCAAATTAAACATTCGCAAAAAACTGGATAAAATAAATTTACAGAGCTGAAAGCACAAACAAATTCCTATAAAGCCACTAAAAAATTCTCCGATTTTTGAGAAAAACCCGTATATTTTATTAAAAGTATTGGACGCGATGCGCTGCAGGTCTTGAGGCGTAAGGATTTGATAAGATGAGAAATAACTACCGGGGTCAGTATTCATGGATGCGACATGAGCCATGTGAGCGGTAATAGCGGAGCGGGCCTGTGGGTGCATAAGGGTGCGTTCAAACTGACGTATCTCATCGGTAGAAAAAAGACCATGCGAAGAGACGTGTTTAATACCGTCAAATGAGATAGGATCCTCTTTCGTCGGTTGGAGGATGGTTGGTTGCGTTGAAACGATAGTAGGGGCGGGGCTAAAGCTCACCCATGAACCCGGGGAAATTTCGAAAAATACAGGTGCGAGGCGACTACATGGAACAACATCGGCGTGAGGGACAATAATGCGCGTGACGGCAGTAAGAAAGGCGGATTTATTTTGATATAATATCGGTAAATGCTGGAAGCATAAGTCGGGGACAATGCGTAAATAAGTGACTTGGCGCTCACATTCAGTCACAAAAAGTGTTTCTCCGAGCACAACGCTAGTATATGATTCCGGAGTGGGGAAAAGGACACTCCCACTGGCCATGGGGAAGGCTTGAAGAAGAGCTAATTTAGTTTTCAAAATTTCGCGCTGTAACTGGCATCGCTTATAAATGGAGTCTGCGAGCAGAGATCGAAGTGCACGTTTATGAGAAATTTCAAGGTACATTAGCTTACTCAGGAAAAATAGAGAAAATTGAGGGTCTGATACGGGGTTATCGTCGTGATAGAAAGTAAGGTCAAAAAGCACGAAGAGATGAGGATATTCGGTACTATAAACCAAAAAATTACATTGTTTTTGGACCTGCTCTAATTTAATGGCAAAAGTACGGTCCGTGACGGAATCAGTCACAATATATTCGCTGCTATCTCCGGGGGAATTTTCAGTAATGAGATGCTGAGCAGGACCACTGTACAGCACACGGAAGGAATCCTGATGACACGAGTCGCGAGGTGGAGTTATATCCCAGTAAGATGCGCCATTAAATATATCAATACATGAACCTTTTAAATAAGGGCACATCAAATTATTTTTCAAGATAATTTGTTGGGACGGAACATCATACTTTGCATAATAGTCTTGGATCAACACTTGGAGACGGACGTGCACGAGCACATTTTCATAATAAATATCAGAAACCACATCGTGGAAGTAGTAGCCGTTACTCTTACAATATCCTTGGCGGTCACTGGTTCCTCGAACGTTAGTATCAATAAGATTAGTAGTATTCATTTTGAGAGGTAAAATGTGATCGTAAAATTTATAAGTGCTCTGTCGCTGAATTTGAAGACATTCTTCGCGGTCAACATTAATAATGCGGTCGTAGGAACGGATAAAAGTCGTATGATAATTAAAAGTACACTGGTGTATTTCAAATGTAGCGTAAATGTGACAAGAAACGACGTGTATGGAGTCATAATTGCGAGAGAGAATAACTTGGACGGTCCGATTAGAAGTTTTAAGAGCAACTGCCGGGCGAGTACAAGTACCGACTGAATTAAGACTGTATCGAAGCGTACGCACCGGTTTGGAACAGTCATACCCAAATACCGGAACAGACTGGTTCACGTCGGAAGAATAGACAGAGCCAATCAGAATGGAAAGAAGGCATAGCGCAGCGATGCAGGCCGAAAACCGGGCTGTCATGGCTGGGAGTCGAATAAGAAAAGTTGTAGTCTGAAACAAAAAGAGGGAGAAGAAGTTTGTCCGAAAAAACAAAGAAGGAAGAAAATTATAATTTAGAAAATGAAAACACGAAAAGAGTCGGTTCACAGTGAGCACAAGGTACGGACGCAGCAGAGCTAGAGCGCGCACAGCGGCGGAGCGAGAGTGCGCGCAGCGGAGCGAGAGAGAAAAATAACGCACATCGTGTACGGAGGAAAATGTGTGCCAGAGTGGTGACAAAGTGTGTCACGAAAATTATAAAATAAAATAGGGGGGTAGTTTCTAAGCCTTGTTCATGGGTAGGCGAAGCAAAGGGGAGGGTTAGATAGATAGATGAGGCGAGTAAAGGGCCGAAGGTATAATTGGACGGTGCCGGAAAGGAATAACAAACGGAGTCAAATGAGTGTACGTGTAGGGGAGGTGCGATAGTGTCAAAAGGGCAGAGTCGTAGCAATTGTAGGCAAATAGACAGGGGTGGGGAACGCATGGAACCTCGTGGAGTGTAAGGGGAAAGTCAAGACAGCGTAAGGTGGGCGTGAAAAAGGAATAGGGAAGGAGGCGGGGAAAAAAGTTTAAGTTGAAAAGGAGGAAAACACGTTAAAAATGATACATTATAATATGTATATTGAGGTGGCCAAAAATACGATGTAGATAATTTAGAAGGATGTAATAAGGCAACCCATCGAGTCCACATGAAAGACGTGGGATAACAATTGTAAAAATACGGTGAGAAATTAAATAGGTGCGTAGGCAAATCAAAGCGTGATAAACCATGGCCGGTGTAGGGCGTAAATGACTATGAGGTTTAGTAATAAGATTTAGGATAAGACGAGGGCCGCGTCGGACGGAAGCCACACCTGGGCAAGAACGTGGGTATCGCTGTATTTCACGGCGCATACGAAAAGTAGATTCCAAGTAGCGAGCCAAACCGGCATTTGTCCGTCCATCTTGGGCGATACATTGGACTATAGGTAGGTTTTTATCAGAAGTAAGAATATCGCCGTATTTATGCTCAAGATACATGCTCTGAAAGAAAAAAATAAGAGGAAAATAATAAAATTGAAATGAAATTAGGCATTTATTAGGTCAAAAAAAATAATAAAATACATCATGAAGAATGAGAAAGTTTAGGTCTTTTTAAAGAAGAAAGGTCAAGAGGTTGAGATTCAGAAGAGGAAGGTAAAGGAGTGAATGAAACGGTGGGAGTAAGAAAGAGAGATGGTGATGGGGCGAGAGCCGCTCGCAAGAGTGGTAAAGAGGGAGGGGAGGATGGAGGGGGTGGAGGGGTGTTATTTGGGTCTGAAGGCACGGGCGGAAGTGCAGAATGGGTAGTATGAGAGGAAGAGGGAAGGGGTGGGTTAGAACGGGTAGGGGCGTTATCATTATTGAAAAAGGTTATGTGCGCAAGAGGGAGATTAATCGTAGGGCGATGAGAATAGTCACAGCAACAAAAACGAATATGTAAAGCGGTATTTCTGTATACTTCGTTGACATTACGAAGGTAAAAACAAGATTTCCATGATATATTATGCTGAAGAGGCAAAGCTATTTTTGAAATATTTAATGATTGTAAAATCGGAAGCATATAATTGAGTGCGGCCCGAAATCGGGGGCCGGAAAGTTGATGATTGCCTTCGTAATAAGTCAATAAGAGTACGTTATGAGGTGGGAAAGGAAGATGATAAAGAGAAGGGATGGGGAGGGGGAAGGAGCATTGCGAAGTCTAGTAGGGAGAGGAAACACACAAGCGATGTGGCGGGCTTCGTCAGTTTGCAGTGGGTCACGGCAGGAAGATAAGGGTTGAACGATGGCAAAAGTGGGGTCAACCAAGCAAATATGGGTTTGAACGATATCAATAAGCATGATCTGGAAAAGAAAATAAAATGTAGGGAGAGAGAAGAAGGAGGGAGATAAAAAATTAGAAAATAAATTAGGATTGAAGGGCAGGCTTGGGATAAGGAATGCGTTTATATCTACGTGTGATGCGATGACGAAGTGTAAAAGGCAAAGGAAGGGGCGGGATAGGTAAGGAATAATTTGATTTATAAAATCTAATCGTTAGATTGGTATGAGAAAATGCTTTTGTTGCCGTGTGCAGTAAAAATAGATAATATTCATTGGTACCGTCAGCGGGACAATGAAACGGAAAGCCGATGGTAGTATAATTATGAGAGAGTAAAAGTGAAATTAATTTATGAAATGCCCTCAACAAAGAATTTGGGCCCGTAGAAGGATGAGGAACGAGTAAAAGATGTCGACCATTGCGACGAATGCTCAAAACTTCCTCAGGGGACAGTGGAAGGGGAACGGAGTGTATCAGAGGGCGAAGAGGAAACATGAAGGCAAGGTGGTTAAGACAAGGAGTTCGAAACGAAGGATAAGGTAGTATGGGATGAATCAAAGTGACATGCTCGGGCGCGTAGAAAAAATGACTGTCGAAAACCGTTAGATGCATTTTTTTAGTATGTTCAACTCTGTAAAGGAGAAGAAATGAAAAAAATAGTGAGAAAGAAAATTAGAGAGAGAAGAAAAAGAATAAGAAATAATATTAGAGGGAAGGAAAAAGGAAAAAGGAAAATAAACGACAGTGTATGTGTTGCGTTGCGAGGGTGAATGCATTACTGTGGGCGCCATGCAGGTGGGCGAAGAATGAGAGGAGGGGGGTCTATGGCTTGTAGTGTGAGGGTACAAGGGGCGTGGTCACTGCCAAAAATGTGTGCCAGAATGTCTGAATCACGGAGAGAGGGAACTAGATTTCTAGTAACCAAAAAATAATCCAACCGTATGCCGATATTGTCATATAGATGTCGGGGATGGAAACCCCAGAATGAGTATCGATGTGATTCATTAGCGTGAAAATGCCGGAAAGCATCAATAAATCCGAGCGACAAAAGAGAGTCAAAAAATTGTCGCTCCGTTTGTGTAGCTGCTGCCGGGGAGATATCAAATTCTCGGGAGTGAATGTCAATATCTTGATGTGCTACATTAAAATCGCCAGCGATAATAATAGGCAAATTATGTGTATTTAAATCGGTAACAAATGATATGAATGAAATAAACCATGTAGCTTTTTTAGGTAAGTTTAAAAGTGTCATGCCTGAATAAGGGGCGTACACGCAGATAGTGATAAAATGTTCAAAAAAGAGCGTAATAACTCGGGCCTCTGAAGAGGGGCCGTCATTAAATCCTGTGATGACACGAAGCGGAGCGATCCGTGTGAGTATGGAGATACCGGCATAGCCCGGGTTGTCACTCCGTGCAGAGAAAGTAAAAAATCCATGTGAGGCACAAAGGTCGCGAACTGTGGATGGGACGCATTTCGTTTCTTGAAGAAAAATAATATCAAAATTTTGAGACATCAAAAACGTAAAACCTTGCTTTTTAGAAAAAGAACGGAGCCCGTTTATGTTCCAGCAGCAAAATGAAAGGCGAGCAAAGGGTAAAGTCAGAGAGTGGGCAAGGAGTGGTTCTTGTGGAGCGGAGGGCGGCAGGTCTAAATGGAGAGGCCGCCGGAAAAATGGACGCAAGTGGTGCTCATGGTGTTTCATGATTTTTGTCTTCCCTCGCCATGGGACACGGACGAGGTAACTCGAGGGACCCGAGCAGGAAAGGATGCGTGCAGGGCCCACATATTTACGAAGAAATTTTCGGTTCCGTTTTTTAGACGGGCGAAAAACGAGTACCTGCTGTCCTGGCGTGTAAGATGTATGAGAACGTTTTCGGTCAAAATAGAATTTTTGTTTAGCCTGTGCGGCGGAGAGGTGAGCGCGGGAATTAGTACGTAATTCAAAATGACGGCGCAGTTTTTCCGGAGGCGTCATACCGGTGGGGAGACAGGAGGTCAAAAAATTTAAAGGAGTTAATGCTTGAAATCCGTACATTAAAGAAAAACTATCACAATTAAGGCTAAAATTACGCGAAGTATTGGCGGCGAAAGCGGCGGCCTTGTAAACAGAAGGCCATTGGTCTAAGGCCTCGTTACAATATTTAGTAATAATATTGGAAATACTTTTAATAGCAATTTCAGCGGCCCCTGAAGTACTATGGAAAGCCACGGGTGAGTACTGGACGGAGCATTTTAATGAAGAAAGAAGGCGGCGAAAAAGCGCAGAAGTGTAGCAGGTGCCGTAGTCTGTTAAAAGAATCTTGAAACCACCGAAAGTCAAAACAAATTGTTTCAGTGTGTCGCAAGCTTCTTCAGCGGTAAGCGTATGCATAGGGTAACAGACTGCATATCGGGTAAAATTATCGACAAAAATTGCTAAATATTTTTCGCCGGTAGGAGCCGGAGGCATATATTTGATGTCAACAGTAACAATATGAAGCGGGTGTTCAGCAACGATAGGCGTAAGGACGCCGTAGGACCTATTATTAGATTTAAATTTGACACAAACTGGACATGACTGAATATATGAAATGATATCGGCGGCTTTTCGGGGCCAATAAAAACTGGCAAGGCGGGCCAAAACTTTTTTCTGGCCCAAGTGCCCGGAAAGAAAGCTATCGTGAGCTTCGGCGAGTACAAAAGGGATCAATTTTTGGGGCAAAAATAGCTGCGGTGGGGAGCTTTTAGTATGGACGATACCATGCAAGAGTTGAAAACGGGAGACCACCTCCGGGTCGGAACGGATACGTGTTTTTATAGCGGAAATAAAAGGATCGTTGTCTTGCTGCGTAGCGAGGTCAGGAAGGCCGTAGGCAGAAAAATTATCATGAAAATTAGAATGGGACGGAGCGCGTGGGAGGGTACCGAGCGGTGACAACGAAGTGTCCGGCGTGGGTGAGGTAGGGGGAGGCAAGGGGGGTTTGGGAGGAAGGAAGGGGGCGGCAGGGCTCTGCTGCTCGGCGTGTTCACGCGGAGACGGCGAGGGAGGAGGTGGGGAGGGGGCGGCAGTCTGGCGCTTTGATTCGGTGGAATGCGGAGGAGGCACCTCCGTGATAGTGCGTGAACGCAAATTGTAGCGTGGAGAAGGTGTGATGCAACGAGGCGTGGGTGAATGACCGACAGAATCGGGTTGGCATGACAGGGGGTCGGTCAAGAATTCTCGTGACGAATTATCTGGACTAAAAAGAACGGAAGGATGGGGTTTGGAGCCAAGCGGGGAAGGCACGGGGACTGTCAATAAGTCACGCCGTGAAGAAGCAAGGGAGGGAGAGACCTGGGGCTCTGCGGCAGGCTGCCGAGAGGCGTCAGACGGTAGCAGCGCAGGTAATGCTGTACCGAGAGGAGAGGGCAGGGCGGAGGGCGCCAGATTGGCGGGGCGCGTTGAGGGACCGGGCAATAAATCTGAAGATGGGAGAGGAGGCGCAGACGGGGAATGTAACGGTATCTGAGAGGGGCTACGGAATGTCATAAAAAGTGAGTCGCGAATCATAACCAAGGCCTGTCCTAAAAAATTAATACCGGGCTGCGCAATGTGAAGTGGGCAAATACAGCAGCCGAACGTTTGGTCGTGCAAAAAATTATTATTGATAAGGGCACGTGGTGCAGTGGACAAAAGTTGGCGAGCGAGCGAGGTATCGGGAGAAAATTTAAGTTCTAAAAGACCATACATAATATGAAACTGAACGGAGTCCCAGTCTGGACGCAAGGCGACAATGAGGGCGCGCTGAGAAGCGTCGGCCGGACTGGGTGCAGCCCGAATAAAATCACGGTCGATTTGAGAAACAGCTCGTGATGTCTGAAATGCGTGTTCTAGAGTAGGATAGGTGTGGCCGTCAAAAGAGAGAGGGCTGGGAAAAGAATTTGAAAGAAAAAAATATTCATTATCGAAAACAGAAATAGAATTTTCCTGCGATGCGGGAGGAAAGAAGGGAGGGGGGCGTATTGGATCGGAGTCCGAAGGTGGGAGGGCCCGGACACGTGGGTCGGGACGGAGGGGAGGGGGAGTGGTCGGGGTCAAGGAGTCCCGAGGGGAGGAGTGCGTGAGCTCCGGGCAGAGAAGCGCATTCGGGCGAGGGGGGGGAGTTCGTTAACTCCGGGCAGAGATGTGCGTTCGGAGTGGGTGCATAGATAGGAGGGGGGAGTGCAGTAAGGTGCGTTCGGCACACAGGGAGGTAGGGTCAACACCACTAGGGCGGGGTAGCGACAGCTCAGGTAAAGAAGAGGTGCATGGCCTGGGTGGCAGAGCGCAGCACTTATCGGGGTCAGCTACGCTAGGTTCGAGTGACAAGGAGTCTTTACAGACAGCACGATCGAGTGGCGGCGCGGGGACGCCTAACGCACGGGAGGTAGCCGGCGATGTTTCGGGCAGAGAAGAAGTACGCGCTGGAACGACAGGAGGTAAGAGCTTAACGCGGGAACGAAGCGAGTAAGTATGACGCGGCGGTGAAGGGGAGAGAGTAGCAAGAATGCCGTCATCCCCTAGGACGGGGCTGGGACCAAAAATAGAACTTGGGGGAATATCAGGATCCGGACAGCGGCTAAGAGGGTCGGCGGGATTCTGAGGTCCCGGACGATAGATAAAGCGGGAAATTTGAAATTGACTGAGAAAATCAATCATTCGCGCTAATCTAGGGCCGGGGTTTTTAGTTTGTAAAATATTTAAAATCCCATTAGCGTCAGTTATAACTTCAAAAGTGGTTTGGAGTAAGACTTTCCGATAATACTGAATGGTCTCAGTGACACTCAGTAATTCTAAATGCAAAGGAGGCCAACGAGATTCAGTGGGAGTAGTCAGTCGACTGAAAAACCCATAAATATGCCATTGGCCAGTGGAAAGCTGTTGTTCACATTGTCCTCCAATACCAATTTTGGAACCGTCACAGCTGACTCGAGTCGGTAGTGTAGGATCGAAATGTGGTAAAAATGAGGTTTTAATTTCATTATAAATTTCTGTCGCAACTTTAGAATGTGCTTCTGTCCATTCAAATTTGGCCTTTGGCCCTAAAACTGTACTAATAATTTGTGTACGCTGAGCGAAGTGAGAGACTCTACGACGGTGATAACTAAGAATTCCATAAAGGCGACGAGCGTCAGTTTTACTTTTAACTTTAAGTATAACTTCTATTGATTTAAAACGGGAAACATCAGGACGGAGGCCGAACTCGCTGACAATTTGACCTAACAAGGAGATTTCTGGGTAAAACCACTTACATTTTTTCGGGTTTAATTTAAGGCGCGCTATACGGAGTCGGGAAAAGACTTCACGAAGAGTAGAAAGAAGGAGAGGAATAGAAATATCGGCAGATACTAAATCATCAACATAGCAAAATATTTGTTTATTCAAAATGCCCTCAAAGGCCTGACTAATAATAGAACAGAAAAGAGGAATACTAGCGGAGTTTCCTTGCGGTAAGCGCTTCATTTGAAAACTCATACCATTTAATGTGAAACCAGTTAATTTTTGACTGGCCTCATCAATAGGAATTTGAAAGAAACCATTACATAAATCCATTCTTGCAAAATATCGCTTAAAAGCAAGGTTAGAAAGTAATTCTTGTGTGGAAGGTAGCGCATAGTTAGAGCGCTTTAATATCGATTGATTAATATTTTTCATAGAAAGAAGAAAACGATATGCGGTTGGTTCATCGGGGCTATCTTTTCGTTTCTCGATAATGTGAACTGGACTATTATAAATAGAAGTAGCTCTACGGACAATGTCAGCTTTCTCTAATTCCTCTACATATTTCATGGCGTAAGCAAGCTGTTGTGGGCTCAAAGGATACTGAGGGACATAGGAGACCACGTGATCTGGTCTGACTGGTAAATGAGCTTCATAAATACATGGCTCTTTAATATCTGCGAAAGAGACAGCAAAAATATCTTTATATTCTAGAAGGAGAGAGCGCACCTGTAATGTTTCTTCGGAAGAGAGGTGAGGACTAATGTCAAAATAAGTAGACACGCAAGGAGAAGGGGCCAAGTCTGGTATAGGCAATATAATTTCAGAACAATCGTGACGAGAGAGATGGTGATTTGGATCTGTAGAAGCGGCGGAGATCGTAAGTGCGAGCTCATTATCAGCAGAGGGCAGCTTTCCGATTAATTGTCCGGATGAAATAAAGACTGGTGAGTCTGAGTAATTGTAGACGCGAAGAGAACGACAATCAGGTTCTATCAAGAAATCAACATCAGTAGCGCAAAGTTGTGTCGCTAGGCGTTGATTGTAAGTAAAAATAGCGGCGTCTGTTATAGGAAGAGGGTGAATTTCAAAAGGGACAGAAATAAAACGGTTTGGCTGGATAAGAACTGATTTCTGAGAGAATACTTTCCGATCTCCAAAAAATACAACTTCTGGTAGAATTGAATCAAATTCAGTGAGTGAATTGGCAATACTTAGTGGAGTAGATATGGATTTATCTTTAAAGCCAAAAACACGAGTCTCATTATTAAATGTCATTGTAAAAGTATCATTTTTATAAGAAACTATACCAGCAACTTGGTATAAGAATGAGAGTCCTAGAATAACAGGGTGACTAAGTTGGTCACAAACATAGAGTGTATGGGGCACGGAAATATTATCACAAAATATTGAGGTAATATAGGCGCCTTTAATATGAATCTGTTTGCCAGCTGCAGTGCGCAAGTTGGGTGTATGCGCAGCGCGATTAATGCGTGAAATATCAACGAAGTCTGAGTGACAGAGGCAGTAAGTAGCGCCACCGTCCAAAAGAGCTAGAGCACTAAATGTCCCTATGCGGATAGGTAAATGCCATTGTGTACGCGGAGGGAGGGCAAGGTTCAGACTAGAGATAGTATCAGGTAGGGAGGGTACAGTAGTACCATCCTCGAGGGAAGGAGAGAGGAGGGAAGGAGAAAGAGAAGGAAAATCAGGGAATAAATCAGAAGGCAGTGTGGGAGAATGTGGGGATGCAAAAGGTAGTGAAGGAGGCGCGAAATTTAAAGTATGGTGTGAAGGAGGAAGTGTGGAATTAATGAGTGGCGTGTCTTTATTAAAGCTTGAATGATTATGATTTTTAAGAGTATAGGCTAATGATTGAGATTCTGTAATAAAGTCATTTTGTGTAGACAATGTTTGCGAAAGAAAGCTTGTATTATAATGATCAAATTCTGAAGTGTCAAATGTTGGCAGACAGTAACCTATCGGTAGTAGAGGAGGGGAAGAAGTATGGTTAGGGGGCAGAGGTGTGGGAGGGGCATGCCTGGTTGCAGTAAAGTCCCAGTCCGGTCCTTCCCAATATTGTGGGGCGTGGGAAGGCGGAGAGGAACACAAAGGAGGCCGGGGCATGTCACCTGAGGAAGGGGGAGGGCTGAGGTAATGACGTGGCCAGTGTAGTGCGATCAGTGTCGAAGGGAAAGGTGTCTTGGGATTGGAACGGGGAGCAAAGAGCGGAGGACAGGAGGTGGGGGTGGGGGGACTCTGGCGCACTGGCACGCGTGGTGACCGGTGACTCAGGATGGTCATCGGCACCGGCGCGGGGCGACGCAGGGGAGGGTGACGTGTAGAGTGTGGTGCGACCAGTGTCGGGGGACGGGGGGAAAGGGAAATCTAAATTTCTGTGGGCACTAGCACGCGAGGCGACCGATGACTCAGTATGGTCATCGGCACCGGCGCGGGGTGACACAGGAGAGGGAGGGGGAGCGGGGGAGTGTGGCGTATGCAAATTAGGATAGCACCCGGCGGCCAGACGATGCCCGGAAGCAGCGGCCGGGGGCTCCTGGGCTATCGGATCGCAAGTTTGTACACTGGCACGCGTAGCAGCCGGTGACTCAGAACGGTCATTGGCACCGGCGCGTGGCAGCGCAGGGGGGGCAGAAGCGTGGGAATGTGGCGTATGCAAATTCGTTGGCGCCGTGTGCAAAGTAGCAGAGCACCGGGCTGCCGGGCGAGAGCCAGAGCTAGGGCCAGCGGCCGGTGGCTCCTCGACTAGCGGATCGGAAAAGTGTACGCGTCTGGGTTCCGGAGGAGGCGAAGTGGAATTGTCTATAAAATTTGACAGTGGAAGCAAAGAAATAACGTCTGGGGGAAGACTTATAGACTGAGAAGCTGGATGGAATGGTTCAAAATGCCCCTGATCATAATTTCCCATAAATTTAAGATACACAACATGTGTAGGTTCCGGACCTGAATATGGCAAAATGCCGTCTGGCGTATGGATAATAATAAGAAAATTAAAGCATCGAGCCGCTGCAACAATTTCACATTCCTGAGCAAAAACACCATTTTCAGAAAATGTGTGAAAATAGTCGTCTGGGCTTACAAAATAGTGGTCGTCCAGAACCATAAAATGAGAAAATGAATCCCAATTATTAGCCACATATGAAACAGTAAGATGACGCATAGGGTTAGCGTATTCAAAAGACGCAAAATATGAAAGACTAAGACTTGAAAAAAAACAATTTCCGTCCGGAGGACAAGGTGCCGTAAGAATTTCAGAATATGGAAGAAAAGAAGAGGACGGATAAGGTGTGTGTGTAGGATGCGAAGCGACAATGCAGACATGTCCGTCGGTAGGGCACGCCTGCAGGCTATTTAGTTTTTTGGATGCGATGATGTAAATAAATTATGAAGGCGACAGTCGGTGTCGCGATGGTTGCCGTTGCAATAAGTGCAAGGGGCAGAAGATGAGGATTGGTTAGGAGCAGGGGCGTCGTCACGCCGAGAAAATTTAATTTCAGAATAGTCATGGGGAGGGCCACGCGTCTTATAGCTAGGATTTGTTTGTGTATTTTTACGAGATGGTAAGGGGGACGAACGCGGGGGCGGAGGTGGGCCACGAGAATAATTATTATCGAAATTACGAGATGGGCTACGAGAGCTGAAATTTGAACGAGGGGGCGAGTCACGGCGCGATTGATAATCGCGGGGAGGAACAAAATTGCGACGGGGCGTAAAGTCAGGGCGAGAGTAGGGAAATCTAGACGGACTCCTAAAATTATCGTAAGGCTGTCTATTATCGGGAAAGGAGCGGCGAGTATCATAGTTAGACTGCTGATTAAAATTAGGGCGATTCTCAAAACTAGAACGCTGGGGAAAACGAGATCTATCGGCTGAGTTAAAATTACGATCACGGGCGAAAAACGGGCGGCGTATATTATTATACCTAGACTGATTATCGTATCTGTAAGAATCTGGGCGTGAATTAGGATTTTCTCGATAGTCGGATCGGACAGGGGAAGGGTCACGCGGGGGGCGCTGATCAACATAATTAACACCGCCTTGTGGTGGGGCAACAGCAAGGCCCTGTAATTTAGACACTAAAGTATCAAGCAGAGCCGCGACACTAGCTGTGTCTTTCGGCTCTTCTTTGATTATTGGCGGTTCAGTTTTGATGACAGCAGGGGGAGGTGGAATAATTGGGGCAGGGGGGGCGGGGGAAGCATAACAAGTCTCAAAAGCTTTTAAAGAATGCGCACGCATGGCAGCGCGATGAATGTTATCTACTTGCTGGACTTTTTCGAGAAAATTTGCCTGTGTATAATCACCTGGCCTAAGCACGCTTGCAATAGCCCATGGCAACCCTTTATGAAGATGTTTTAAGATTTCCGATTCTCGCTCTATTTCTGCTTTTCGACACAAACTAAGAACACTTTCGGCATAATTTTGAAAGGACTCCTCAGGCTTTTTACACCTAGACAAAAGCTGCTCGCGGTACATTTCAGCATCGCGGACAAGCTTAAAACAAGAAATTAATTTATTTTTAAGATGCGTGTATTTTTGTGCTGGCGTAAGTGGCTCGGCACCGCCGCCATTAGGATGCGCAGCGAGCCATTTAAGCTCGCGATGAATAAGAGAAAGGGCTGAATCGCGACATTGATTTTCTAGATATACCATCTGATGGTCTGCAGTAATTTCAGGATAACAGCCAAACAGTCGTTCCAGGCGAGCAAAGAATAATTCAACGTCCTCATCTGCTCCTCCGTGGAACACGGGGAGCGTAGGGGTCATCGTAAGATTAGCCATGTTTCTTTGCAAGCCGTTCAAACGAGAGAAAAGAGGAAGGAGAGGGATATAGAATGTATTAGGATCGGGATTAGAATAGTCAACTAAACAACGAGAAATATGACTTAACGCTGTTGATATAACAGTTTCAGCGTAGTGATGAGTGAGGTTAAAATGTTGAAGACTTTTAAAAAGATCGATAAGAGCACTGACAGGAAATCGTAGGATATTTAAAATAGGATCCGGTTCGGATATTACAACGTGAAGAACAACGTCGCCTCGTAATTGCTCAGGTGGTGTCAAAGAAGCAAAATGTGCGATAGTAGCCTCCCTACGGGCAGAATTATTAAGACGCGGGTCACGAGAAAGAAAGGCGTCGCGAAAGCGAGGAGCGGTATATAAAATTTGTTGAGTATAATATTTAGTAAGTTCTTCGGATAATGGAGCCTTAGTATTTAAAACGTAATACGGATAGTGAGAATTACGGCAACGGTTAAGAAAATCTTGAGTTACTATGGCCAAAGTGCACGCGACAGCCATACAGAGGCCGAAGGCATAGCAAATTAAAATAAAAAAAAAATTAACCTAAGTTTGAGAGAGAGACCTAAGATTTAAATGCCCTTCTGAAATAAGTAATTACCCAGAAAAACACAAGAGCAGGAGAGGAAGAGTGGGTATTCTGAACCACGTTATGTTGAGTCAGGTTTTGTGTTGTTTGGTTTGTTGAGTATGGGTTCCTGTGTTGGTGTACCGGTATATCTGTGTTTTGGTCTTAGTGTGGAGGCTATGGTGTCCGATTCCACTCACTTCTTCCTGTCTGCTCTATGTGCCTTTCGTAAAGGGTAATTAAATATATACAGTACTATATAAATGGCTAATATATTTCATAGACCAAGGTATTCTTAAGGAAGGCTAGGACAGGAACAGGAACACAGGATGACCTGGTTTTATGATGTAAGACCAACCGTTATATAGAGAAGGAGTAGACGAAGGAAAGGTGCTTGAAGATAGCGTGTGCAGGCCAAAGAATAGACAGAAGAAAGCCAGGCTGTCTGAAGACTAGAAGTCTGGAATTCTAGAAGGTCTGGAGACTAGAAGACTAGAAGTCCGGAAGCTGGAAGGCTGGGAGCCTGGAAGGCTAGGAGTCAGAAGCTGGAAGGCTAGAAGCCTGGATGGCCTGAAGACTCGAAGTCCAGAAGTCGCAGAGTGACCTGGTGAATCGGCTAAGTCCCCTTAGCCAGAAGCAGAAATCGTCTAAGTCCCTTAGCAAGGAGCCGAAATCGGCTAAGTCCGTTACGGTGCAGGCTGGAAGATTCTAAGTCGGAAGTCCGTCCTGGTCGTCCTTCCTGGGCAGTGGCTGGGTCTAGGCGTCTGGTCTGGGCGATTGCTGGGTCCTCTCTGTTCTGTCTGCGCTGCCGAATGGCTTAAGTACCTGGCGGCGAGCAGCGAGAGCGGGGGAGGAGACCGCCGACGGCACGCGCCGTGGGGGGCCGCGCACCGCTGCTGCAGGTGAGAGGGGGCGAGGAGAGAGGCTGGGACCGCGCCCGGCGGCCGGCAGAGAGGTACCCGTAGGTGAGAGGGGAGTGGGTTCCAGATGGCGCCACCGGCGACTTGCGCCGGCGTGGACCCGGAGTAGGGGCCTGTGCGCAATCGTGGTGGGGACGATGGTTGCGCACGGCACTAACCAGTGGAGCACTGCAGGTGAGAGGGGCGAGGAGAAAGGCCGGGACCGCGCCCGGCGGCCGGCAGAGAGGGCCGTAGATGAGAGGGGCGCCGGGAGCCGTACGTCACGGACAGCAGAGGAGGTGCGTCACGGATAGCGCGACACTATTTGCAGATAGCCTGTCGTTGCGAGAGTAAAGGTGGCGACACTGCGTGTCGATTGTTCGCAGGTGGGAACCCCGAGTGGAGGGGGTTCCTTGATGACGCGTATCGGTATTCACAGGTAGCTCACCGTTGTAGTTGAGGTGCGCGAGCACAGGTAGCGACACTGTGTGTGTCGTAGGCATAGACAGGTTTAGGCGCGGGGTATAGACAGCGCGGCAGATACAGTGCAGCCAATACTATATTTTTCATAGCATGACGAAAGGTCGAGCAGGGCACCCGGTTGTAGCCTTGCAGCAGTAAAAATCAATGTTGCAGATTGTTTTTCAAAATATTCCGTAAGGTCAATTTGGCGAAAGTAGGGCTCTAAAGGGCTTAAATTTTAAGGCAAACGCTTTTACTTTCACGGTTTTTGAGATATCGGCGTTTTAATTGCAAAAATGAATCCAACTTAGAGTGACGCGAATTTTGGACTGAAAATCACCGATATCTCGAAAACCGTAAAATTTACATCCCTACTTTCGACAAATTGACCTTAGAAAATATTTTGAAAAAAAATCTGCAACATTGATTTTTACTGCCGCAAGGGGCATTTAGGCCCCAACCGGGTGCCCTGCGCGACCTTTCCCCATGATCGAAACAATCTGAAAAAAATATTTTTGTGAATGGCATGAACCAGAGCACCGCGTGCGCAATATCAATCAACTTTCAAAAGTGATGTCAAAACATCCCGGTCTAGTCGGACTTGCATTCACTGTCAACTGTTATTTCCCTTTTCAGAACACGTGACCTCAACACCAGAACGCGGCCAACGCTGTCCAGAATCACTGTTCACCGGAGCGGCCCCATCAACTGCTGAAGCGGCAATTTCCCCTCTTCACCAACCGTCTCCAGCAGCCAATCTTAGTTCGCCTGGTGTTTCTTCCTCGGCCTGGCAGCAGGGTCTTCCTCACAACTGTGATGTCCGTAGTATTTCACTCAGTGGTAGTTCACCGAGTGTTCCTTCGTCAGCAAGCCGGGATAACGGAGATACCTCACAGGAGTTAAAGCCGTCTTTCAGTACGCCTTCAGCTTCCGGTTCGGCCAGCAACTCTTCGTCAACGGAGCCAGGAGGAACTTCACGCCGCAGAAATACATTGGAAGTTTTGCCGTCATCTGCCACAAGGACTGTGGCCACCGAAATCAAGGCATCCTCTTCAGCATCCGATTTGTGTTTGCCCATTTTAAAGTCAACAAACCGGCGTAGTCGGCGTCGCCGGAAGGTGAACACATCTGCTTCCCCTGTGATCAAGGAAACTGCGGCGTCTGATATTTCCATGTCTTCCTCAACAAAGCGGAATGAGAAAAGCGCGGGTGAATCATCTACTTCAAAGTCACCTATTTCTCCACTAACAAAGCGGCGCAGTCGACGTCATCGGCAGAAGAACGCGGCGGACTCCCCTGTGATCAAGGAAACTTCGGCGTCCGATATTTCTATGTCTTCCTCAACAAAAAGGAATGAGATAAGCGCGGCTGAATCATCTACTTCAAAGTCGTCTATTTTTCTATCAACAAAGCGGCGTAGTCGGCGTCATCGGCAGAAGAGCGCGGCGGACTCCCCTGTCATCACGAAATCTGCAGCGTCCGATTTGAAATTGTCCTTGTCCCTCTCAAGGCAGTCAGACCCAGAGAAGACCTCGGAAGAATCTAGCAGCCCACATTCCCCACAGCCGGCTAAGACACTTCGCTTGGCCACACGGTCCTATTCCACAGAGGAAAAGTATACCGTACGAGTGGAACAGAGAGAATGGGATGACTGCTTTACAAAGGAAGGCAAATTTGTTACTTCCGAATGGCGAGAGCTGTTGCGCGATAAATTCCACGAAGTTGACCCAGAAAAGCACACTTTAAACTTTAAATATGCGGCTAAATTCAGTAATCGGAGTGAACAAGGACTCGCATTGGACTCGTATGCCTACTGCCGTGGGGGAAACTGTAAGTGGTTCAAGTTTGTCGTTGTACTAAAGCCTGGTGAAACCGTCCCGTCAATAAAGGTCTACTCTGCCGGCACCAAGGCACATCCCGCTGATGAGAAATATACGTCGTCTTTACGAGGGAAAAAGCGAAATGATGCTGTTCTCGCGTTGGTTCGTCAAAAACCGGGTGATTATCAGCTTCAGGAAATTGAAAAGCTTACTACTTCAGATATTGAGGAGGGGAATCTCAAAGGCGTTAAAAACAATGCAGTTCTTAATAATGTCCGAAGCAAAGTTCTTTCATTAGAAGATAAAGACACGGACGACGTAATAGATCTGTTGAAGGAACGACGGGCTGAACTGGAGGAAAAAACCCGGATAATGTATTTATTCGGCACGTCGGAGAGCCTTTGAGAGTAATTTTATTCAGCCTTAAACAGGTGAAGGTCGTACTGGGACATTTTTCTTCTTGGCGAGTTATTCCTGTTAAGGTGGACGCCAGTGGTCGTTTGGTTAGAAAACCTGTGCATGAAGATAAAAGGATACTGAATTACATGGGCGCCGTAAATTGTAGCGGTACAATTGCTCCATTATTTGAAATGATTAGCAGTCGCCACGACCAATTCACAATCGGCAGCCTCTTCGCGGAATTCCGACGGGTTGCCACTCGTGATCTGAACAAGAGGTGGCCATGCTTTGGGAGTCTTACCACAGACTACAGTCCAGCAATTATTAATGCCGGTATGACGGAGCTGAACCAAACCACGTTGACTGATTATCTGCGCATTGCCTACCGTCACGTTACCGGCAGCCCCACTGATATGGATATGGATAAGCTGATTTACTTCTTTTTGTGCCGAAATCACATAATGGGCAAGGCTTCTCGCAACTGCAAATCACATTCAATTGTAAAACCTAAAAAGTACATAGTTCTTGAAGGCGTGGCTGCACTAATTGAATGCACTTGCATTAGTGAATTTGACAACAAATTTACAGCTTTTTGCATTATTTTGCTGACCAAGAAAAAATGTCCCGCAGTTCAAGCAGCAGCTACACAGTTGATGATGGGAACACGCGGTGAGGACGTTCTTTCACCTAACGTGACTCTTTTGGACGAACACGTCGACGAGCACAATTTCCAATTTCAGGAAAAAATGTCGGATACGCCATTTGTGCAGCATTGTGATCAAATAATAAAATCAGTGCAACAAAGAGTGAATGATTTCGATGAAAATGACGAGTCAGAAGAAAATCAGGGCTACTGCCCCAAATTTCTACAAATTTTTCGTGATCATTACGCACCTACAATCCCACTGTGGACTGGCTTGATGGCAGGAGAAAGAGGAGATGTAACATCGTTGAAATCTACGAATGCCGATATTGAAGAAGGTTTTAATGAAAAGAAAAAACATCATGAGATACGTCACAACAAGGTTGGACGATACGTCCGTAAAGAAAGGATTCACACTGCAAATATTGTAAAAAAAGTCAGTGCTGGTATAATTACCTGTAGTCGGGCTTACAAGAAGAAGATTCAGCAAGAGAAGCTTCTGAAGTATCTGAAACACAAGAAACAAAACACGTCACCGTTGATAAATGCAGAACTTTTCCAGTGTCCAACAAAAAATAATTCCAACAAAGCCTTGTCCTCTACAGACACTCTAAGTGAGGACGAAGGTTGGAAGAAAAGTCTTAAAAGAAAAAGCACACGTATTTTGATAAGGAAAAGACAAAGCTACTAAGTGACGGAAAGGAAATTTATGTTAAGAAGGAGAACAATAAGTCGCGGTCTAGACATCGGAAAGAAACGATGGAGATCGATGAAATGTGGAAAAGTATACCAGAGAGCCAAAGGAATGCCACAAAGGCAGCAAACCGGACTCGCTTGGGTAAGCTCGGGAAGGCTGCTGCTCAACACATTGCAGGCAATGCATCCAAAATAAAAGAACAGCCACAAGAAGTTATACAAGAGACTGACGTCAAAATAGTCAAAATAGTTGCAGGGCATACAGGCAATGACGCAGTGCTGAAGTCACACTATAGGTACTATAGCCCTCTGATAGATTCAGAAAACCTTATATTCATTGACAAACTTGAATTCGACGAGCAGGCATTTATTGAGGATTACCATCATAATAATGTAGAGGGCGTGTTAATGACGTACGGGGTGAACGATCAACCGCTTTATTTCTCTTGTTTTTCTGCTCTCTTGAGGCACTCACCTTTGTCGTCCTCAGTGATCGATGCATGCCTCGAAGCCATCATCACGAAGTTTGGCAAAGAAACTGTTTTTGTTGGCTCTCACACGGACGGCGAGCAGATACTGCAGCAAAAATTTACAGCAAACATGGCTGTAAACAATAAGAAAGTGTTACAATACAAAGTAATACTACTGCCTGTGCACTTGCCGAAACATTGGCAGTTGGCATTAATTGATGTAAATGGAAAATCTTTTAGCCTTCTCGACCCGGCAGGCACAAGCCTTCGAGAAGAGAAGCAGCTTTGTAGAGCATTTGAGATATATGCAAATAATCTCCAGAAAAATCTTGGCAAGGCCCCAATTGTGTTTCGCACTAAGTTTCCTCGGCCAGACTTTTCTCAGCAAAAAAATAATGTGGACTGTGGAATTTTCATCCTCAATTTCGCCGAGTCCATTTTACGACGAGGGAAGTGCAGCAAATTTTCGCCAGATGATTTTCGAGTAATCTTAGCGAAACGCCTCATCAGGGAAGCTCAGAATAATAGAAACAAATCACTTTCCATGAATGTAGACAGGAAAGTTTTGAAGTGTCAAACGTATGACAATGGGTTAATATCACGTCCTGAGTATTATGCACCGTCGTCATCACGAAGTTTCATCGTGTGTCACTTCGGCAACGGCTTTGTCGATGTATCGAGTGATGATTTCATATCTCTTCTGGATGCAGATGGGTGGATCTCCAACACCATAATCGATGCTGCAATTCAATGTCACTTGTTTCCTGGAAACAGACAAACATGGCTGAATGTGTTGTGTACTCATTCAAGAGAGTTTCTTCTTCAAAAGTACGATGCAGGGCACCCCATTGTAAACGTAACAGTCAATGGAAGAACATTATTAATGCCCATTAATTTAAGCCTTGATCATTGGTGTTTAATTGTGGCTGATTTTAGGCTTAAAACTTATCAGTACTACGACCCCATGGGGCTTCAGAAAAGTGATGCCTACATGAAAGAGTTTCTTAGCGCACTGAAGAAACGTAATTCTCTATCAAGTGAGTCTGTAGACACATCCCTGTGGACGTGTCGTCCAACGAAGGATGTGCCAAAGCAAGAGGACACAGTAAACTGCGGTCCATTCGTCATATTGTATGCCCTCCTGCACATCACAGACATTTCAAAGACATTCTTCAAGAAGCCAATCGCCTTCAGAAAATTCTTGGCTATGAAAATTCTTGAAGAATGCCCAAATATGAGGCACTTATGCCTTAAGTGTGGGCGGGACGAGTACAGCATTAAGGACAGTGAAAAGGTGGTAGAAATGGTGCAGTGCAGAGGTTGCCTAAGATGGCTGCACAATAGATGCTGCTACCCCAAATTCACTGACCCGGATCAAGATTTTACGTGCTTCTTGTGCATCGAATACTTACAGAAAGGCAGGGGTAAAAATTTGGCAAATAATTGATTTCTTTTTTTTGTGCTGCTTCTATTACGGTATTAGAGAGTAGTCGGGTCGCGGTTTTAGGAGTGGATACCCCCTCGGTTAAAAGCAGATGTGTGGCCCTGCTTTGTTTTCATAGGTGTATGATTGCCTCATAGAAGTTAAAACCTAATTTAATTTATCTGTATATTATTTTAGGGTTGATCTTTTAAGCAGTGTTTATCAAATTGTAGCATATTAAGAATACAAAATAAGATTGTAAAATATCATCACGAGTTTAACGCGTTTAACGCAGGGGCTAATAAAGACGTGATACCACTTGACGAACCTCGCTCCGTCTCTTTCACACAGAAGTTTTTAGAGACATTTACCCACCAAAGTCTTGTCGCTGTAATTTTTTGTTTTTACCCCAGCAATACTTTAACTTTCAATTCTAAAGAGTTTTGCATCCACAGGCATGCCTTGTTGTAAATTAAAAGTTCTATTAAAATTGTGAATCAAATATTCTAACACTCGTTTACTATCCACAAAGAAGACCAGGTTTTCCACCGACAAAAGTCAGAAAAATTACAAGTGCAAGTGAGGCGTTTTGAATTTTTTACCGACTTTGCTACGCCGCTGCTCTTTTGTTTAAGTGGAAACAATTCTACCACTCTGTCCGATGACTATGTAGGCTCGAAATATTCGGAAAAAACGAAGTTTAGAATTGTTTACACCCTACAAGACCAGGTTTTCCACCGAGAAAAGTCAGAAAAATCACTAGTGCGAGTAGACAATTTCGAATTTTTTGCCGACTTTGCTACGCCGCTGCTCTTCTGTTTGAGTGGAAACAATTCTCTTATTCTGTCCGATGACTATTTAGGCACTAAATATCCGGAAAAGACGAAGTTTAGAATTGTTTCCACCTTACAAGACCAGGTTTTCCACCGACAAAAGTCAGAAAAATTACAAGTGCAAGTGAGCCGTTTTAAATTTTTTGCCGACTTTGCTACGCCGCTGCTCTTCTGTTTGAGTGGAAACAATTCTCTTATTCTGTCCGATGACTATTTAGGCACTAAATATTCGGAAAAGACGAAGTTTAGAATTGTTTCCACCCTACAAGACCAGGTTTTCCACCGAGAAAAGTCAGAAACATCACAAGTGCAAGTGGACGATTTCGAATTTTTTGCTGACTTTGCTACGCCGCTGCTCTTCTGTTTGAGTGGAAACAATTTTACCACTCTGTCCGATGACTATTTAGGCACTAAATATTCGGAAAAGACGAAGTTTAGAATTGTTTTTACCTTAAAAGACCAGGTTTTCCACCGACAAAAGTCAGAAAAATCATCAGTGCAAGTCAACCGTTTCGAATTTTTTTCCGACTTTGCTACGCCGCTGCTCTTTTGCTTGAGTGGAAAACAATTCTACCGCTCTGTTCGACGACTATCTAGGCACTATATATTCGGAAAAGACGAAGTTCAGAATTGTTTCCACCTTACAAGACCAGGTTTTCCACCGACAAAAGTCAAAAAAATCACAAGTGCAAGTGAGCCGTTTTGAATTTTTTGCCGACTTTGCTACGCCGCTGCTCTTCTGTTTGAGTGGAAACAATTCTCTTATTCTGTCCGATGACTATTTAGGCACTAAATATCCGGAAAAGACGAAGTTTAGAATTGTTTCCACCTTACAAGACCAGGTTTTCCACCGACAAAAGTCAGAAAAATTACAAGTGCAAGTGAGCCGTTTTTGAATTTTTTGCTGACTTTGCTACGCCGCTGCTCTTCTGTTTGAGTGGAAACAATTCTACTACTCCGTCCGATGACTATTTAGGCACTAAATATTCGGAAAAGACGAAGTTTAGAATTGTTTCCACCTTACAAGACTAGGTTTTCCACCGAGAAAAGTCAGAAAAATAAAAAGTGCGAGTAGACGATTTCGAATTTTTTGCCGACTTTGCTACGCCGCTGCTCTTTTGTTTGAGTGGAAACAATTCTACCACTCTGTCCGATGACTATGTAGGCACTAAATATTCGGAAAAGGCGAAGTTTAGAATTGTTTCCACCCTACAAGACCAGGTTTTCCACCGAGAAAAGTCAGAAACATCACAAGTGGAAGTGAGCCGTTTTGAATTTTTTGCCGACTTTGCTACGCCGCTGCTCTTCTGTTTGAGTGGAAACAATTCTACCACTCTGTTCGACGACTATTTAGGCACTAAATATTCGGAAAAGACGAAGTTTAGAATTGTTTCCACCCTACAAGACCAGGTTTTCCACCGAGAAAAGTCAGAAAAATCACTAGTGCGAGTAGACGATTTCGAATTTTTTGCCGACTTTGCTACGCCGCTGCTCTTTTGTTTGAGTGGAAACAATTTTACTACTCTGTCCGATGACTATTTAGGCACTAAATATTCGGAAAAGACGAAGTTTAGAATTGTTTCCACCTTACAAGACTAGGTTTTCCACCGAGAAAAGTCAGAAAAATCACAAGTGCGAGTAGACGATTTCGAATTTTTTGCCGACTTTGCTACGCCGCTGCTCTTTTGTTTGAGTGAAAACAATTCTACCACTCTGTCTGATGACTATGTAGGCTCGAAATATGCGGAAAAGACGAAGTTTAGAATTGTTTCCACCCTACAAGACCAGGTTTTCCACCGAGAAAAGTCAGAAAAATCACTAGTGCGAGTAGACAATTTCGAATTTTTTGCCGACTTTGCTACGCCGCTGCTCTTTTGTTTGAGTGGAAACAATTCTACCACTCTGTCCGATGACTATTTAGGCACTAAATATTCGAAAAAGACGAAGTGTAGAATTGTTTCCACCTTACAAGACCAGGTTTTCCACAGAGAAAAGTAAGAAACATCACAAGTGCAAGTGGACGATTTCAAATTTTTTCTGACTTTGCTACGCCGCTGCTCTTCTGTTTGAGTGAAAACAATTCTACCACTCTGTCCGACGACTATTTAGGCACTAAATATTCGGAAAGACGAAGTTCAGAATTGTTTCCACCCTACAAGACCAGGTTTTCCACCGAGAAAAGTCAGAAAAATCACTAGTGCGAGTAGACAATTTTGAATTTTTTGCCGACTTTGCTACGCCGCTGCTCTTTTGTTTGAGTGGAAACAATTTTACTACTCTGTCCGATGATTATGTAGGCACTAAATATTCGGAACAGACGAAGTTTAGAATTGTTTCCACCTTACAAGACTAGGTTTTCCACCGAGAAAAGTCAGAAACATCACAAGTGCGAGTAGACGATTTCGAATTTTTTGCCGACTTTGCTACGCCGCTGCTCTTTTGTTTGGGTGGAAACAATTCTACAACTCTGTCCGATGACTATTTAGGCACTAAATATTCGGAAAAGACGAAGTTAAGAATTGTTTCCACCTTACAAAACTAGGTTTTCCACCGAGAAAAGTCAGAAAAATCACAAGTGCGAGTAGACAATTTCGAATTTTTTGCCGACTTTGCTACGCCGCTGCTCTTCTGTTTCAGTGGAAACAATTCTACCACTCTGTCCGATGACTATTTAGGCACTAAATATTCGGAAAAGACGAAGTTCAGAATTGTTTCCACCTTAAAAGACCAGGTTTTCCACCGACAAAAGTCAGAAAAATCATCAGTGCAAGTCAACCGTTTCGAATTTTTTGCCGACTTTGCTACGCCGCTGCTCTTCTGATTGAGTGGAAACAATTCTACCACTCTGTTCGACGACTATCTAGGCACTAAATATTCGGAAAAGACGAAGTTCAGAATTGTTTCCACCTTAAAAGACTAGGTTTTCCACCGACAAAAGTCAGAAAAATCATCAGTGCAAGTCAACCGTTTCGAATTTTTTTCCGACTTTGCTACGCCGCTGCTCTTCTGTTTGAGTGGAAACAATTCTACTACTCTGTTCGACGACTATCTAGGCACTAAATATTCGGAAAAGACGAAGTTCAGAATTGTTTCCACCTTACAAGACCAGGTTTTCCACCGACAAAAGTCAGAAAAATCACAAGTGCAAGTGAGCCGTTTTGAATTTTTTGCCGACTTTGCTACGCCGCTGCTCTTCTGTTTAAGTGGAAACAATTCTACCACTCTGTCCGATGACTATTTAGGCACTAAATATTCGGAAAAGACGAAGTTTAGAATTGTTTCCACCCTACAAGACCAGGTTTTCCACCGACAAAAGTCAGAAAAATTACAAGTGCAAGTGAGCCGTTTTGAATTTTTTGCCGACTTTGCTACGCCGCTGCTCTTCTGTTTGAGTGGAAACAATTCTACTACTCCGTCCGATGACAATTTAGGCACTAAATATTCGCAAAAAAAGAAGTTTAGAATTGTTTTCACCTTACAAGACCAGGTTTTCTACCGAGAAAAGTCAGAAAAATCACAAGTGCGAGTAGACAATTTCGAATTTTTTGCCGACTTTGCTACGCCGCTGCTCTTTTGTTTGAGTGGAAACAATTCTACCACTCTGTCCGATGACTATTTAGGCACTAAATATTCGAAAAAGACGAAGTGTAGAATTGTTTCCACCTTACAAGACCAGGTTTTCCACAGAGAAAAGTAAGAAACATCACAAGTGCAAGTGGACGATTTCAAATTTTTTTCTGACTTTGCTACGCCGCTGCTCTTCTGTTTGAGTGAAAACAATTCTACCACTCTGTCCGACGACTATTTAGGCACTAAATATTCGGAAAGACGAAGTTCAGAATTGTTTCCACCCTACAAGACCAGGTTTTCCACCGAGAAAAGTCAGAAAAATCACTAGTGCGAGTAGACAATTTTGAATTTTTTGCCGACTTTGCTACGCCGCTGCTCTTTTGTTTGAGTGGAAACAATTTTACTACTCTGTCCGATGACTATGTAGGCACTAAATATTCGGAAAAGACGAAGTTTAGAATTGTTTCCACCTTACAAGACTAGGTTTTCCACCGAGAAAAGTCAGAAACATCACAAGTGCGAGTAGACGATTTCGAATTTTTTGCCGACTTTGCTACGCCGCTGCTCTTTTGTTTGGGTGGAAACAATTCTACTACTCCGTCCGATGACAATTTAGGCACTAAATATTCGCAAAAAAAGAAGTTTAGAATTGTTTCCACCTTACAAGACCAGGTTTTCTACCGAGAAAAGTCAGAAAAATCACAAGTGCGAGTAGACGATTTCGAATTTTTTGCCGACTTTGCTACGCCGCTGCTCTTTTGTTTGAGTGGAAACAATTCTACCACTCTGTCCGATGACTATTTAGGCACTAAATATTCGGAAAAGACGAAGTGTAGAATTGTTTCCACCTTACAAGACCAGGTTTTCTACCGAGAAAAGTCAGAAAAATCACCAGTGCGAGTAGACAATTTCGAATTTTTTGCCGACTTTGCTACGCCGCTGCTCTTTTGTTTGAGTGGGAACAATTCTACCACTCTGTCCGATGACTATTTAGGCACTAAATATTCGGAAAAGACGAAGTTTAGAATTGTTTCCACCTTACAAGACCAGGTTTTCCACCGAGAAAAGTAAGAATCAAATTTTTTTCTGACTTTGCTACGCCGCTGCTCTTCTGTTTGAGTGGAAACAATTCTACCACTCTGTCCGACGACTATTTAGGCACTAAATATTCGGAAAAGACGAAGTTCAGAATTGTTTCCACCCTACAAGACCAGGTTTTCCACCGACAAAAGTCAGAAAAATCACTAGTGCGAGTAGACAATTTTCAATTTTTTGCCGACTTTGCTACGCCGCTGCTCTTTTGTTTGAGTGGAAACAATTTTACTACTCTGCCCGATGACTATTTAGGCACTAAATATTCGGAAAAGACGAAGTTTAGAATTGTTTCCACCTTACAAGACTAGGTTTTCCACCGAGAAAAGTCAGGAAAATCACAAGTGCGAGTAGACGATTTCGAATTTTTTGCCGGCTTTGCTACGCCGCTGCTCTTTTGTTTGAGTGGAAACAATTCTACCACTCTGTCCGATGACTATGTAGGCACTAAATATTCGGAAAAGGCGAAGTTAAGAATTGTTTCCACCCTACAAGACCAGGTTTTCCACCGAGAAAAGTCAGAAACATCACAAGTGGAAGTGAGCCGTTTTGAATCTTTTGCCGACTTTGCTACGCCGCTGCTCTTTTGTTTGAGTGGAAACAATTCTACCACTCTGTCCGATGACTATGTAGGCTCAAAATATCCGGAAAAGACGAAGTTTAGAATTGTTTCCACCCTACAAGACCAGGTTTACACCGAGAAAAGTCAGAAAAACCACTAGTGCGAGTAGACAATTTCGAATTTTTTGCCGACTTTGCTACGCCGCTGCTCTTTTGTTTGAGTGGAAACAATTCTACCACTCTGTCTGATGACTATTTAGGCACTAAATATTCGAAAAAGACGAAGTGTAGAATTGTTTCCACCTTACAAGACCAGGTTTTCCACCGAGAAAAGTAAGAAACAAATTTTTTCTGACTTTGCTACGCCGCTGCTCTTCTGTTTGAGTGGAAACAATTCTACCACTCTGTCCGATGACCATTTATGCACTAAATATTCGGAAAAGACGAAGTTTAGAATTGTTTCCCCCTACAAGACCAGGTTTTCCACCGACAAAAGTAAGAAAAATTACAAGTGCAAGTGAGCCGTTTTAAATTTTTCGCCGACTTTGCTACGCCGCTGCTCTTTTGTTTGAGTGGAAACAATTCTCTTATTCTGTCCGATGACTATTTAGGCACTAAATATTCGGAAAAGACGAAGTTTAGAATTGTTTCCATCTTACAAGACCAGGTTTTCCACCGACAAAAGTCAGAAAAATTACAAGTGCAAGTGAGCCGTTTCGAATTTTTTTCCGACTTTGCTACGCCGCTGCTCTTCTGTTTGAGTGAAAACAATTCTACCACTCTGTCCGACGACTATTTTGGCACTAAATATTCGGAAAGACGAAGTTCAGAATTGTTTCCACCCTACAAGACCAGGTTTTCCACCGAGAAAAGTCAGAAAAATCACTAGTGCGAGTAGACAATTTTGAATTTTTTGCCGACTTTGCTACGCCGCTGCTCTTTTGTTTGAGTAGAAACAATTTTACTACTCTGTCCGATGATTATGTAGGCACTAAATATTCGGAAAAGACGAAGTTTAGAATTGTTTCCACCTTACAAGACTAGGTTTTCCACCGAGAAAAGTCAGAAACATCACAAGTGCGAGTAGACGATTTCGAATTTTTTGCCGACTTTGCTACGCCGCTGCTCTTTTGTTTGGGTGGAAACAATTCTACAACTCTGTCCGATGACTATTTAGGCACTAAATACTCGGAAAAGACGAAGTTAAGAATTGTTTCCACCTTACAAAACTAGGTTTTCCACCGAGAAAAGTCAGAAAAATCACAAGTGCGAGTAGACAATTTCGAATTTTTTGCCGACTTTGCTACGCCGCTGCTCTTTTGTTTGAGTGGAAACAATTCTACCACTCTGTCCGATGACTATTTAGGCACTAAATATTCGGAAAAGACGAAGTTTAGAATTGTTTCCACCCTACAAGACCAGGTTTTCCACCGAGAAAAGTCAGAAACATCACAAGTGGAAGTGAGCCGTTTTGAATTTTTTGCCGACTTTGCTACGCCGCTGCTCTTTTGTTTGAGTGGAAACAATTCTACCACTCTGTCCGATGACTATGTAGGCTCAAAATATCCGGAAAAGACGAAGTTTAGAATTGTTTCCACCCTACAAGACCAGGTTTACACCGAGAAAAGTCAGAAACATCACAAGTGGAAGTGAGCCGTTTTGAATCTTTTGCCGACTTTGCTACGCCGCTGCTCTTTTGTTTGAGTGGAAACAATTCTACCACTCTGTCCGATGACTATTTAGGCACTAAATATTCGAAAAAGACGAAGTGTAGAATTGTTTCCACCTTACAAGACCAGGTTTTCCACCGAGAAAAGTAAGAAACAAATTTTTTTCTGACTTTGCTACGCCGCTGCTCTTCTGTTTGAGTGGAAACAATTCTACCACTCTGTCCGACGACTATTTAGGCACTAAATATTCGGAAAAGACGAAGTTCAGAATTGTTTCCACCCTACAAGACCAGGTTTTCCACCGAGAAAAGTCAGAAAAATCACTAGTGCGAGTAGACAATTTTGAATTTTTTGCCGACTTTGCTACGCCGCTGCTCTTTTGTTTGAGTGGAAACAATTTTACTACTCTGTCCGATGACTATTTAGGCACTAAATATTCGGAAAAGACGAAGTTTAGAATTGTTTCCACCTTACAAGACTAGGTTTTCCACCGAGAAAAGTCAGTAAAATTACAAGTGCGAGTAGACGATTTCGAATTTTTTGCCGGCTTTGCTACGCCGCTGCTCTTTTGTTTGAGTGGAAACAATTCTACCACTCTGTCCGATGACTATGTAGGCACTAAATATTCGGAAAAGGCGAAGTTTAGAATTGTTTCCACCCTACAAGACCAGGTTTTCCACCGAGAAAAGTCAGAAACATCACAAGTGGAAGTGAGCCGTTTTGAATCTTTTGCCGACTTTGCTACGCCGCTGCTCTTCTGTTTGAGTGGAAACAATTCTACCACTCTGTCCGATGACCATTTATGCACTAAATATTCGGAAAAGACGAAGTTTAGAATTGTTTCCCCCCTACAAGACCAGGTTTTCCACCGACAAAAGTAAGAAAAATTACAAGTGCAAGTGAGCCGTTTTAAATTTTTCGCCGACTTTGCTACGCCGCTGCTCTTTTGTTTGAGTGGAAACAATTCTCTTATTCTGTCCGATGACTATTTAGGCACTAAATATTCGGAAAAGACGAAGTTTAGAATTGTTTCCACCTTACAAGACCAGGTTTTCCACCGACAAAAGTCAGAAAAATTACAAGTGCAAGTGAGCCGTTTCGAATTTTTTTCCGACTTTGCTACGCCGCTGCTCTTCTGTTTGAGTGAAAACAATTCTACCACTCTGTCCGACGACTATTTTGGCACTAAATATTCGGAAAGACGAAGTTCAGAATTGTTTCCACCCTACAAGACCAGGTTTTCCACCGAGAAAAGTCAGAAAAATCACTAGTGCGAGTAGACAATTTTGAATTTTTTGCCGACTTTGCTACGCCGCTGCTCTTTTGTTTGAGTAGAAACAATTTTACTACTCTGTCCGATGATTATGTAGGCACTAAATATTCGGAAAAGACGAAGTTTAGAATTGTTTCCCCCTACAAGACCAGGTTTTCCACCGACAAAAGTAAGAAAAATTACAAGTGCAAGTGAGCCGTTTTAAATTTTTTGCCGACTTTGCTACGCCGCTGCTCTTTTGTTTGAGTGGAAACAATTCTCTTATTCTGTCCGATGACTATTTAGGCACTAAATATTCGGAAAAGACGAAGTTTAGAATTGTTTCCGCCTTACAAGACCAGGTTTTCCACCGACAAAAGTCAGAACAATTACAAGTGCAAGTGAGCCGTTTTGAATATTTTGCCGACTTTGCTACGCCGCTGCTCTTCTGTTTGAGTGGAAACAATTCTACCACTCTGTCCGATGACTATTTAGGCACTAAATATTCGAAAAAGACGAAGTGTAGAATTGTTTCCACCTTACAAGACCAGGTTTTCCACCGAGAAAAGTCAGAAAAATCACAAGTGCAAGTGAGCCGTTTTGAATTTTTTGCCGACTTTGCTACGCCGCTGCTCTTTTGTTAAGGTGGAAACAATTCTACCACTCTGTCCGATGACTATTTAGGCACTAAATATTCGGAAAAGACGAAGTTAAGAATTGTTTTCACCTTACAAGACCAGGTTTTCCACCGAGAAAAGTCAGAAAAATCACAAGTGCGAGTAGACGATTTCGAATTTTTTGCCGACTTTGCTACGCCGCTGCTCTTTTGTTTAAGTGGAAACAATTCTACCACTCTGTCCGATGACTATTTAGGCACTAAATATTCGGAAAAGACGAAGTTTAGAATTGTTTCCACCTTACAAGACTAGGTTTTCCACCGAGAAAAGTCAGAAAAATCACAAGTGCGAGTAGACGATTTCGAATTTTTTGCCGACTTTGCTACGCCGCTGCTCTTCTGTTTGAGTGGAAACAATTCTACCACTCTGTCCGATGACTATTTAGGCACTAAATATTCGGAAAAGACGAAGTTTAGAATTGTTTCCACCTTACAGGACCAGGTTTTCCACCGACTAAAGTCAGAAAAATCACAAGTGCGAGTGGACGATTTTGAATTTTTTGCCGACTTTGCTACGCCACTGCCCTTTTTTTTATTGGGAAACTGTTTATGGTGGAAGTCTTGGTGTTGGTCAAGATTTTAAAAAGTTTTTGGTCGGTGTGTTTTTGCTGGTGGTTGGTGGCTGGTGGCTGGGTGGTTGGCCACTGCGTTGGGTGGCCAACATTACTCACGTGAAAAGTCACCATAGAGTATAATGTAAGACCACGTCTCCTCTCGCCCGCTAACACCTTTCTATACTCTCGAAAATACCTGTCTGCCCATTTAAAAAACATGTGCTCCGAAACAAGTTCTAGCACGGTACGTTTATAAACAAGTCGTAACGGACTACAAAAAATTCTCAATAAACTTCATAAAGCAGTGTTAAAACTGATGATAAAAACAGGGGCGCTTTGCTTGGAAGAACGAGGTCACAGGACATCACTCTCATTGAGAAACGTTTTTGAATTCCCCAATCAATAGAGTGATCTTGCTCACTATGCCCCTGTTTTCTTTAGAAGTTTTAACCCGAGGTAAAAACGAAGAGGATTCCTCGAGTATTTATGAGTATTTATGAGTATTCCAGTAGTGTTTTTTAGGATTCACAATGTTCAAAGGATTCCTATAGTATTCCTTCGCCTTCCACCGGAATACGATTCGGCATGCCGCAGGATTCCGACAGGAATCCCCAGTATTCCAAAATACAAGGAATACAATCGGAATGCTCTGAAACACTCTAGCCTCTCCTCCCTCCGCTGCCGACGATTCCAATAGTGGTTACTTGTATTCCGGAATACTGTGGAATACAGTTGGAATCCTCGGGAATCCTGTCACCCTGCGTCTTTCCCCTCCATGCCGCCGTCGCCATCTTGATAGCCGGCAGTCAGTTGTTTTCGTCTTCGCAAAAGTATCGTTCGGTCGTCCACACGAAATATTAAACTTCGTACTATTTATTTCCCAGCGCATCTATGCTCCTGCTGTTCATTTGCGATTATTAATTTCATACTGAAGAATCCGTGCATAGTGGCAACAGTTGTGTGCGAATGTTCGAGACAGATGTTTATTTTGAGAGAACAGTGCCTGCGGCTCGGTGTCGGATCCGCGACGTTTTCTTATTTTAAAATTCGAGAAATCGCAAGGATTTTACCTTTGTGTGTCAGCGTCATTACCGACCAGTGCTCTGGTGATCATTCTACAATTATTGAAAGTGTCTCTTACGTGAGTGTGATGGGATCTCCTGGGGAACATAACCTCCAATGTCTTTGCACGTGGAAGTCGCAGTTATTTCCTTGCTCCAGTTGGGGTTAGAGATGGGCGCCGTTAAATTTTCTATCGGCGGCGGCAGTAGTCGGCTGGTGACGGCCAGGCCGGCGAGCTCGTAGCGCGGAGGAGAAGGGAAGAGGGACGACAAAGGGCACGGATACAAGGTGTCATATCAAAATCCACGCCGCGCCGCCACCTTTAAAATAGCCGCCGGCGGGGCGCCGCCTTTTTTTCGCCGGCGGCGGGGCGAGCCGCCCATCTCTAGTTGGGGTGTGACGCAGCACCGCAGTGTTGCCGTGCGGTACCTCAATCTGAGCCTCCTCAGGAACACTCGAGAATCCATATGGAATACAGGCTTTTTTGGAATCCTCAGAGTATTCCTGGTGTATCACTCAAAACCTTGAGTGGTTGCAGGAATCCTCGGAATACTCGAGAAATCCTCTTCGTTTTTACCTCGGGAACACTGTTTTATCAAGTTTATTGGGAATTTTTTGAAGTCAGAAACAGTGTAAACACAAGAAGACAATGAACCATTAAAAATGGTGTAAATGGTGCTCGTTCTTTACACATCTACTTCATTTTTATACCATTCAATTTCCTCGAATTTTATGCCAGGAAAAAAACTCTTCTTCCACGGCATTCCCCCATCTTAGTTTCGTCCACAACCGGTAGGAACGCTAGTGGGTGCGTGGTCTTAGTTCGGAAACCGGCCACCAGGGGTGTGGTCACATGGTTACAAATGTAGCCGCTAGGTGTTGTCATCAACACAACCATCTTTGGCGTCGTAGTTCCGCCCACGGCCAATAGGAACGCTAGTGTGTATTCTTAGTTCGGAAACCGAACAACAGAAGTGTCCTTAGGCACATTCGCTCGGTTGTAGTGGCTAAATATCATTATCAACACACCATCTCTGACATCTTACTTGAGTCCAACCAAATAAATGGCGCTACCAACTTCGGAGAACTGAAGAGGATTTCGGGTCCCAACAGTTGGTACCCGCTACATAACACGCCTGCGCGTTGAGTCCTTCGTCTGTGTTGTCATGGCGGCCTTCCCTGGCCTTCCTTGTTTGTGCAGAAAAGACATGTCCTGTGCTTTGTGACCTTACACTCCATTTCCATTCCACATCGTACCCACCTTCCTTTTAGCGCATATTTATTTAAAATAACCCACAGTCTAAAAAAGGTGATTAATACTTAAAACAATTTAAGTTTATATCTCCCACTCAAATACATATTTTAATGGCAACGCAAGTCTCTTTAGATTTATTTTTCTCCAAATCGAACTTCCAGTCACCAAAAGTTTATTCAAATTGTTTAACAAAAAAAATCATTATAAATTCAATTTTTTCTTTGCCATGTTGACTTCGAACCATCATTCTTTGGGTTGGAATGCCAGTTTCTTTCATTCGTTGCTATTTCGCATTCCGACAATCCATCGCGACAGGACCTTGCTTTATTCCTTGGCTACGTGCTCCCGTCGTAGTTGGCGCTAGTTGCGCTAGTGGCGCTAGTTTCGCCGCTAGATGGCGACACTGAATCTGTCATCTTAGTTCCATTAGCTGCCACCTCACCAACGTCCTTCCAAGATTTGGGACTTAGCAGAAAAATTTCTTCACAAAAAAAGTATGAAACTTTTTAGCATTTCCATTGAAATTCGATAGATGCTCAACCTCTCTCTAAATTCTACAAAAAAAATTTCAGTTTATGTTCTCCCTTCGCGTTTTATAACCTATCAAAACTTTATATTACAAATTTCTTTTAAAAATGTATACACAACAAAAAAAAAAAAAACCTTTATCATTTCTTTGTCATCGGATCACGACCTTCAAAATGATACCTCACACTCATTTGCAGCTGTTGTACTTTCACAGCTGAAAGTGACCGACTAAATTGCACACCTACCCGGTACAATACTCGTTCATCTTACCCACATATGTGAATATGTATATGTGGTTTGGTAAAGAACGAGTAACAAGGCACGCCACCTCTTTTGACACATCTCGTTATCACTATAGAATATAGGGTTTCTAATTTTCCGGAAAAAATAATTTTTGAAAATTTTAATGGAAATTTTCGGAAAAAAATTGGAAAAAATGCAGAAATTACTCACAAATAATTCCCGTGCACCCCTGTGACAACATGCTGTCCTAAAATCAAAATCCACTTCTTATCATATTCGACTTCCCAAATCTTTGATATCTGTGTAATACTACGACACAACGCTCTTATCGCGTGACATATGGTTTCACGTTCGCGGAAATTCGAATTTAGAGTTTGCGCCCGCGCCCTAAGGGCCGACCATAAAGTGCGTACGCTCATTTTCGCCCTATATTGACCCCCCTCCCCCTCTCCCCTTCGTCCGCTTGCGTCTGCTTTTGAAGAAAAAATCGACAAATATGACCAAAATGCAATAATCTTCACATTTTAATAAATTACGATATAGCTGCGAGCTGTAAAGATAAAAATAAAAACGTTGCGCACATGACAATGGTAGTTTATGATTTACAAAAAGGCAATGCTTAAATCAGGGGGAAAAATATTTTACAGGTAATGTCAAACAAATGTAAAACAAAAACAAATTTCAGGCACCGAAACTACGCTTTCTGAAAAGGCACTGCTGGGACGCGCGGAGTACCGACGCCTATTTCGCTCCTTCACAACTAATGCTCAAATTTGAAATTAAAAACTCACGTCCTAACCGACACGCCCCCCGCCCCTGTCCTTCAAAGTCCGCTTTCGACGCCCCCCCCCCCCCCCCCAATATAGTATATGCAAATCTACCAGGGAAATGGCACTATACATGTTTAAGCCACCTGTTAAGTGTGGTTTTAAAGGTTTTGTGTGGGTTCTTGGTAAAGACATCGTATTTTTGTAACTTTTTCAATTTTTTCCAACTTTCCCAACCTTTGTGAAAATTTCCGAAAATTTCCGGAAATTTTCCGAAAATTTCTTGGAAAATTTCGTGACTAGAAACCCTAATAGAATACCGTCGATATTACGGAGTATGAAGAATATTGCTACTTTGCACATGAGACCTACGTCGAAACAACAAATTGCGTTTGTATAATCTACAGCCTAGGCTGCTTCAGTTATGTGTTGAGTAAGACAGAAAAGATTGCATCCATCTGCCTCGTCAGATGAGCTGTACTGCTTGAGCCAGAACAAGAATATCAGTCACCGTAAAACAACAAGCTTGAGGCAAAATCAAGTCAAGAGTTTTCTAGGCTGGCGCCCACAAATACTTCTCGTTTCAAGAAAGGCGTTTGAAAGCAGATATTTCCTTCCATAGGTAGACCGGCGAAAAACAAGTGTGATTTGGAAGCGTGAATGAATCCGATCTAGTTTTGAATCAGCCAAATTTTCTTGTCTTAAGTGCTGAAATGGAAATATTGAAACAACTGTGAGTAGGACTCTACTCGATAGCCGGAATTGATAAAGAAATTTCAATGAAGTATATGAAAAATTGTAGCAGACACATTTCGGTCATGACAGAACTCATTTGCAAAACCAACCTCAAGAGTGTTTCACACTAACTAAACGAATAGTGTCTGCTCTTGCATGTCAACTGAACATTAACCTATTCAGTAGTTAGTAGCATGAACTCACTGTCGTGAAATGTCCAACATGTACAGCGCGTTTAAAACTTGTCATAATCTGAAATAATAATGAATATTTAACTGAATAGTTAAAGATCTACGGACAGAATCCATATAGAATCTCGTCTTGAGAGCTTACCTAGTGCACTTCAGAAAGTTGTCTCTCCTTGTCTAGTCTTTTACAACCAAGCAGAAGACACAGCGAAGCAGCCTGAGAACCCACAGATACACATGCACATGAGACTGTTATTAGCAACAAATTTGTAATCAATGACTTTGTAATCAATGGCTTTCTCATATTCTTACGCAACATATTATCCAATTCGTGTTTAACTCGCCATTTTGACCTAATGTTCACTTGCCAATAGTAGAGTAACACCTTTCCCCCACAATTTTAGGCTAGGGCATACAGCAGGGCAGGAATTAACTTGATTTGAAAGGAGATATGATGAAATAAAACGAACATTCAATGTCAAATCTACGTAAGTGCTCCATGCTTCAGTATCTTCATGAACCCTGCGGACCACTTAACCTCATAACCATACATAGTAAACAAATGTTGTGTTTTCCGTATTTAAGAAGGACACGGTACTGACTCATTTCAGGAGTAACAAACTAGTTTCAGAAACGCAATGGGCCTAACATTATGGGTAGTCAACGAATATTTTCTTCAAAATTACATTTCGCCAATCTGAAACGAAACCAGGAACAAACATCATCAAAATAGAAGAGGGCGGGGCCGGGGGGGGGGGGGGGGGCGAAAGAAGGCAGAGGTCATCACAAAATGAGCAGTCGACAAATTACTAACTCGTAACTCACCTTTGATCAAAGTGCACTCCATCAGAGAAAGGCAATCTTCTTAAAAATATTTTCTGTACGATGACGCGGGTTGCCGACGAGAAAAAGTTCGTCCCAGCGACACAACCGAGTCGAGACGCCGAGCCATGCCGAGCAGTATTGCCGGCCGCTGGACTCGGAAACACGCCAACAGAGGGCGTGCGATGCGCCAAAAAAGCGCCAACTTTCAAACCGCCAAAAGAGCCATTGCGTCCACTAAAATAGCCCAATTTGGCGCTCCCTCTCAGCCAATCGCGATGGCCTTTGCGACGAAACAACAGACAAACGCTGAAGTTGAGCGGTAGTGGGGGAGAATCTCCAGTACTGCCAACGTGCTTCTGGTAAAAAAAGAACGGCCATTTTGGGGGAAATAATTAAAATAGTCCAGTTGGCGCTTTTATCGAAAAAGAGCCCAATTTGCGTAAAACCGCCAACCGGGATTTTGACCTGCCAACGTGACGTCGAAAATAGCCCAACTGGCGGAAAAGAGCCTAATCTGGCAGCACTGATACTGAGCTAAGCTCAGCATAAAAAGGTGTCTCTCCCAATCCGGACATCGGTGGACGTAAAGGTGGAAGGGTATTGAAATTCTTTAAAAATACCCGTACATCCTTTATGGACGACCCCTTTGCTACTGGTTAAAGTAAGGCGTAATGTTCCGACCGTTTGAAACGACCTGGTATCAACGCTCGTTTAAAAGCGTAGGGGTCCTCTACAAATGCATGCGTGAGAACTCCATCCCTACTCCTTAGCGTAACGTTACGCTCCAAGCAGGAATGCTCGACGCCCTAGTTTGACCAGTGTAGTTGAAGCCAGACGACTGACACGGTGGTCAGAGAAGACTCGAATACATGTTTTAACTGTGATTATAATTTTGTCGTTTCCAGTGCCCTGTAGAGAATAGTGTTCCGTTGGTTCCCGGGACTCGGTACCAGTTTGTAGTCGAGCGCACGATAGAAGTGGTAAAAGTCTTTGTGGGCAACGGGACCCCAGCAATCTTTCCGGCCTTGGCGGACGCCCATCAACTCTACATCCGCCCAGTGGTAGACTATCATACTATGGATATTGTAACACGAACAAAAGCTGGTGAGCTAAGCCCATAAACGGGTTAATATTTTGTCAAAACATTTGGTATTTGCGAGGAGAGCGAGACGGAGCCGTGAGTTGCATATCCAGACCTCCTGTAGGGCGTAATGGGAATTTCGTAAGGGAAATTTCAGATGCCTCTGCGGGTCAACTGTCGATGTATGGCAGTAACATCGCTTAGCCAAAAGTGGAGAATCCGTCACATTACTGGACCTATACCCGCCACTACCCAGAAGGGATGGTCGTCGTTCTCACTTTTGCGAAACTTAGAAAACGCGTTAGAAGATCCTCGGCGATTTGGTGAGAGAAAAAATTCAGAAAATTTGAAATTTTAAAATCGGACAATATTTAGAGGGTCCGACCGAGACCCGCTTGGGGGCCTAACTGCCCCTTGCGGCAGTAACAATGAATGTTGCAGTCTTTAAATATATTTTCTAAAGTCAATTCGGCTAAAGTGAGACCCCAAAGAACCTGAATTTTAAGGAAAACGCTGTAACTTTTACTGTTTTCAAGATATCCCAAACGGGGCTCGGCCGGACCCTCTAAATATTGTCGGATTTCAAAATTTCTGATTTTTATACTCACCAATTCGCCGATGATTTTCTAACGCGTTTGTTGAGTTTCGCAAAAGTGGGTACGACGACCGCCCCTACTACCCAGAGGGCCATAGAAATAGACCTCCTATTGTGGTGCTACGAAGGACTTTGTCTGGCGCAAAATGTCCGCGAACATGAAGTCCGTCAAAATCATATCCTAACACAAAATACCCGAGGGGTGACGTTAGAGGGGCCCATTTGCCAAAGGTGTAGAAATGTGTTGGGGCGAGTTCGGTTTCGTCATTAAAAACCCTAAATTTGGACACCTCGGTGAACTTTTTGCGACCACCGGAAGGGGTCGCGCAACGCGCCGAAAGTTTCAATGTTACGCCCTTTAAAATTTTAAAAAATTCCGATCGCACACAAACAAAAATTCTCATTAGTAAAACACCCCATATTAATAGCCATTAGGCCGCAAATTTCGTCCGTTTTGCTCTATCTGGCACCGTTTCTGAGTTTAGAGCTCTGGGACACTCAAAATAAATAATTTGTTTTTAAAACGTTCAACTTCGTTATTTCTTTTCCCGAACTCAGAAACGGTGCCAGATAGAGCAAAACGGACGAAATTTGCGCTCCAACGGATGTTAATATGGAGTGTTTTACTGAAGAAAAAATCGGATTTTTTTTTAAATTTCGGATAGGGCGTAACATTGAAACTGCCGGCGCGTTGCGCGACCTCTTCCGGTGGTCGCACATAGTTCACCGAGTTGTCAAAATTTAGTGTTTTTAATGACGAAACCGAAACCGAACACGCCCCAACACATTTCCACACTTTTGGCAAATGGGCCCCTCTAGGGTGACGTCCGATTCCAGTGGCCCCTGGGTTTCAAGTCCGTATATGGGTTATTACTGGACCTGGGGCGTTTTTCAAACAATGTAGCGGCTGGGGTGGCCGGGGCTGCTGGGACCGTTTGCATTGTCGGGAGCGTTAAGGGTCGCTACACTTGCAGCTCCGCCCATTTCCACTACAGTCATGGAGCTCATCAGAGCGAACAAGGGGAAGCATTTATTAGTTCACGGGGGTTCCACATACTGCGAGCACTCCAAAAGCAAGAATGGCGACAAGATCTACTGGCGCTGCAGCCAACGCTCGGTGTGCAACGCACGAATGCACACAAACCTCGCGAACCTCGTCCTGATCAAGGACGGCTCGGCGAACCACCTAGGTCACATTCCAGACCATCGGACCATCGAAACTCGCCGGGTCAGGAGGTGAAGAGAACGATCCCAATCGAGTCATCGTCTTCGCATCGGAGGAGAGCCTACTGGTGCTGTTCCAGAGCACCGTCGTCTTCGCGGACGGCACCTTCAAGACGGTACCGAAACAGTTCAGCCAACTCTACATCAACCATAGCGTGGTGGCGGACGTCGCGAGCCGCAATACGTGTTCCCGTTGGTGTTTTGCCTGTGCGTGAGGAAAGACGCCACCACCTTCCGCCTCATCTGGGAGGCCGTCAAGTACGAGGCGGCGCGTTTGGGGAAGACCTTCCACGTCAGGCTGTGCATCACCGACTTCGAGATGGCTGCTATGAACATCATACAGGAGCTCTTCACTGGTGGACAGCAAGGGCTGCCTGTTTCACTTTAATCAGGCCTTGTGGCGACGTGTGGTGAACCACGGCCTCCGCACCCTCTACATCAATGCCGAGAATGAGGACACCGTCCGCTGTGACATCCAGCGTCTCATGGCGATCCCCTTCGTGCCCATCGACGACGTCGAGGAGGTGTTCGACGCCGTGGTGGACGAGCTGGACGACCGTGTGCTGCCTGTGGCAACGACAATGGAGTCGACCTACGTGCGTGGGGCCCATCTTCGCCGCCACCAGGTCGCCCCAATGTTTCCGGCACGGATCTAGAACGTGTTTGACCAGGCTGTGGACAATCCTGCCCGGACGAACAACGCTGTCGAGGGATGGCACTCGAAGTTTCAGAAAATGCTGGCAGTTCACCATGCGAACATTTGGAAATTCTTGCGGGAGATAATTGATCAAGAGCACGTTTTTCATCAGCTGTTGGCTCAAATACGGGTGGGTCTCATCGATATCATGCAGCCTGTGAATAAGCGGTATGAAATGTGCCAGCGTCGACTTCACCACCTGGCTGAGTCATACGAGGAATACAAGGCGCGGCAGGAGGTGATGATCTACTTGGAGGTCGTAAGCTACAATATCAAGACTCTGCCGGCAGAGTGAGCGGATGACTGACGAGACTGAATGATTTGTTGAAAAATGTCTTCCTTTTGTGCCAAAGCATCAGAAAGCGACAGGAGGTAGAACCATTCCACACGCACTTTTACGACAATCAACACTTGGCTGGGGCGGGACCTATTAACGAATGGGGCCATTAGGGTCGGCGGACTTGCAATGGGTGGCCGTTTAATACCTGCGGAAATTGAAATGCAACGGGCATGCCATTTTGCAGGCATACATTTAGCGGACATTTTTTTCCCGGACATTTCTTCCTGGAACCCCTAATATTGTACTTGTTACGTTGTGAACATACGGTAGGGTGTTTCATAAAATAAAAATATGTGCCGACTCGACTGAATTTTGGTGCGTCTAGATGAAGGATGAATGTGTGTAAAGTTTGAGCGAGATCGCACGACGTTAGTTTGACCGGTGCTCAAGTCGTTCTACTTCCATGCTCTCTACACGTGAGCTCCGTTAAGGCCGCTTTTGTGACCGCTGCTTGTTGTCCCAGATCCTCAGCACCTACCCCACAGGCTAGAAAAGCAGGTGACCCCGCAACCTACGCAACCGTTCACTCCCTAAAATAATCCAAAATTCCGAATTTTCTTTTTGTGTTTGAAATACCCTGGTGAAAATCGAGGGCGGAGTTTACGCTCTGGTAAACGCCTCGGGAAGGACTTGTCTTTACGCTCTCCGAAGGCTTGAAACGCCCTTAGAAGGCGTGTTTATTGCGCTTTGGGCGTTTTCTCTACACGCCTTCGGAGGGTGCGAGGACGTTTTCCCTACGCTCTCGGCAGGGCGCGGATTGAATCCGCCCTCAAACACCCTGCCGGAGAGCGGAAGTGTGGGTTTGAGGGCGGGTTGGTTGGTTGATTGGATTCAGTGTGTGAGCCGCTTTCCATCTCAACTAGAAGGAGGTGTGAGCCCCCTCATTGTCGACTCGGGGGGGGGGGGGGGGGGGGGGGGGGGGGGGGGGGGCTTTGCCAACCGTACCGTGCCGGAGATGGGGTATCTAACCTATACGTTGCCGGGTTGCAAAGACAGGGCTCCCTGGCCTCCTCTAGACTCTCCGCTCAGCTCAGAAGGTCGCGCCGTCTGGGTTCAAACGTGGGGACACTATGTTCAATTCTCCATTTTTCCTCCAAGCGCACAGATATGTTTTCAGCATTATTAGTTTAATGTGCGGGAGTGCAAAGTGCCCAAAACATTTTGGAAGAGAAACTGGTAACGAATTGTTTTGCCAGCATATTGACGTAAAAGGCGCAGCGCGCATCAAGAAGTAGGCTCAGTTCAAGAATTTTGAGAAACGCCTTATACTGAAGTTTAGAAACCGCCTATTTCAAGGAATACTTAAAAAGCAACAGTTAAAACGCCTTGCGCGAGGGTGGATTTGAGGGTATAGGAAACGCCATAGCGCAAAGCGTTTTGCACACGCCCACTCACAGTTCTTGTTAAGGCGGAGTTAAAGCGTTTTACAAACGCCCCGATCCGCCCTCGTGCAAAGCGTTTAAAACACCGCCTATAACTTTGTACAGCGTTTTTGAAACACCCAGCAAACTTCTTGTAAAAGCGGAGTGAGGCCGTTCAGATCCACCCCCGCGTACAGCGTTTTTGGAACTTCTTGCGAAGGCGGGAGGAAGAGCGGTTCTTCTATGTCTTAAACCGCCCTCGCGCAAAACGCCCAGCAACGCCTTCGTTCCTTCGTTCTGCGCAGGCACAACGCCCTCGAAAGGCGTTGTCAAAGGCGGTCTTGGGGGTTGGGGTCCAAGGCGTTTCAGTTCCGCCTTCACAACGCCCTCACACGCCCTCGGAGAGAGTTTCCGTTTTCGCAAGAGTATTGTTTCGGAGTTTTCCCATATTGATACATTAAAAGATACCTTAGGAATGCTGTTTGTTCTCTGCATTAAGCGCACTTCGGTACGTCTCCAAGGGGACAAAACCTCTTCGAACACCTGGAGGGTAGGCAGCAACCTGATCAGCGTGTCCAGAATCTGCCTTTTCTCCAGGCGTACTGGTAGCCTTGACGCATTTTCCCGATTTTCACTTCGGATGTCAAATGTGCTTAATGCATAGGCCAGACCATTGTAGTCAAGCGCGTACCAACAACAAAAACAGGCGAAGAGAATTTATGGTATTTAAAAATTCGAGAATTGAAAATTACAAACAACTGTGGCAATGTACTGGAGCAGCGGCGTCGGAAGTATTTTAGCTGGGGGGGGGGGCAAACTTTCAAAAAGGCCCGCGTTTTCTTTTATTTTAAAGGCCCCTTTCCCTTACGACCCCCCCCCCCCCCCCCCAATTTTTTAAAGACAAAAACTTGTTTTAGGTGTGTGTGAGCTGGGGCTGGCTAGGTATTTCAATTAATGTATGTAAGGCAAAAAAAAAATCTTAAATGAAAAAGTGTTTCTGGCTGTGTGGCTACTGCTACTGCGTGTCATATCTCTCCCAAAACCGAAAAAGGCCCGCGCTTACCTCACGGTGCAAGCTCTTCGGCTCACAAATCCTGATTCCCATGCAGACCAAGACGAAAAGCAATAGCGGCCGGCTCATCATCAAGCCTTGGAGAAATAACCAAACGCCCGCTTCGCGGGCCTGGGGGAAAAAAAGGCCCGCTTTACGAGCAAGCGAAAAAAGGCCCGCTTCGCGGGCCCAAATTCTGGGGGGGGGGGGGGGGGGGGGGGGGGGGGGGGGGGCAGGCTGCCACCCCTGCACCCCACTTCCGACGCCGCTGTACTGGAGGTAGGATGCGAGGTTGCGTGGTGACTGTAAATTCCATCCCAGTGAGAGCAGCACACCCTGAAGGCCGCTAGTAGCATCTCTTATTTCCGCCCTCGTGCAGCTCAGGAGAGAGCCGCTGAGGCAGCATCTTGGGTCATACCTGAAGGGGCCCAACTGCTTCAGCACTGGGCAAACATCGTCCGATATCGCTCAAATTTTGAATACGCTTATTGCAAACGATGGGTTGTCCAAGATCAGTCGAGTCAGTCAAATGTAATCTTTTTGAAATACCTTAATATACAGGCTGTTTTGTCGACGTGGACTTAAGAACTTGTTTGTCGACCAGTGCCCATGCGAGAAACTCCAATGTTCGAGGGCGACTTTATCCATGTGGACTTTACGTATGAGACGAAGCACGAGGGCGTGGTGTTCCTGCTGTGCAGCTCGAACACGAATTGCTGGGCCATTGCAATATTTGGATACTGCGAGAACCGCGAAATGCCCACGACATTGTATTACCACACCAAAAAAAGATGTTACTACTACTCGGAAGATTCCCATACATGCTTGGACTTCGTTCATAGATCCGAGGTAAAAATGGCTTATATATAGTCATATATGAAGTATATATCAGTCATATATACTAATATATATAGTTATATATAGTCATACATAGTGCGATATATAATTGTATATGACATATATATATATAAGAGCATATATAACCTATATATCTTTATATATACCTGATATATACTTATATATTACACAATATAGAGCTATATATAATCTTATATATAACTTATATATGTCAACCATTACATATAGGTCAATATATAGCTATATACAAGCTTATATATGGTTAACCCCAATCTTTTACTTGACCTACGTTAGCCAAGCAATGACGAACTCTGAAAAAAGTCACACAATACTTTGGGATACATGACGGCTAAATAAAGCATGTTGAATCATTTCAATCTGGAGAGTACGAAAATAGGACGTAACCTCCGTAGCGCGTGTGTCTCCCAGCGTTTGCAAAAATAAAGTAAAACGTCACCGTAAAAATATTGGCTCAGAGGACCTCCAACATCTGTAGTATTGGCCATGACCATAATTCATCGTATGGTTGGTCCAGACCAGGTTGGAGAGATTCAAAATTGTAAACTCCATCGCCTTTTTCTCCAAATAAGTGAGGAAATCGGATTTTTGAGTGTCGAGACGAATTGGGTGCTCGGAAATAGCTCAAAATGCGTTTTCTCGACGTTTCATGCAAAAAGACAACTTGAATTTTTCAAAAGTATAAGTTGGGTCAAAAGTGACCCCTAATCTGAGAATGTACCACATGACCAATGAGCATCGCACAATGCTACGCGATAGCGAGCTTGATGATGCATGCTTTGCAGACCTGCTAATGCGCTCAATATTTGAGACCGCAGTTTGACTCAGATTGTCGCCAGAAATCTGGTCAACCGTGGTCTCAGACCTTAAGTAGTGTAAGGACACATTTCCGAAACAGTTCCTTCGTGCCCCTCATAACTGGCCGATGACACTTTTCTTCAGAAACGGTACCGCGGCGGGGCGGACAGTCTGAAGGGAGGCCGTGTGTGGGCCGACATACCGCTGTAGGCCTGTGCGATTACTCGATTCTTCGAACCGATTGACCGATTACCTGTGCCATCGTTCCGATTGTGAGACTACCGATTGCGATTGCTGAAATCGGCTCCATGTCAATTATTGCACGGTTTTCGATGGAAAATATATTACGGATTGTAAAGCGATCATCGACTAAGGATCAGTAATCATGTGTCGATAGAAAATAGATTACGGATTGTAAGGCGATCATCGACTAAGGATCAGTCATCATGTGTCGATAGAAAATCGATTAAATCATTGGTTTGGGTGGCTGCATTAGACAGCAGATGCATGCCCTGTGCGCCGTTACGTTTCAAACTTTCAAATTTGTCTAATTCGAGTTTAAGTAGCTAATTTGAAACTGAATCCGAATTACATCTGTTCTATTTCTGTGCCATCGGTTCGTTTTCATTTATGCCGCATGACGCCCAGAAAGCGAAATTCCACCGCAATGGATTGATCGATAATAGCCGATTTATCAGTTTTCAACAGAGTTTTCGAATTAGACGGATTAATCGTCACTACGTGATCCATAAAAAATACGATTGTCGATTACTGGCCATCAAATCGAACCGATTGTCGATTATCAATCAGCCGGTTACGATCAATTTTAATAATAGCACAGGCAAAGGGGTAGACAGCCTCTTATATTACGAATTCTGGAAATCAAAAAGGTTTCGTACGGAAAAATGACACATTGGTGAATTGATCATGAAGTCTGGTTGCGGTGTGACGTTGTTCAACGGTGCCGCAGGAGACCTACTTGCAACTCAACAGCACGAAAAATAAATGTTGAAATTTAAAAAAAATTGTCAACTTCAAATTCGATTTAGGTATTTTCAAGGCCAGACTTCAACTCACCAAAAGAGTCATTTTTCCGTACGGAACCATCTTTTCAAAAATTCCAAAAATATGGGGGTGTCTAGGAGGGGGGGGGGGGGGGAGGTGAAAGTCTCTTCACAGGCGGTGATAGCTTGAACCTCGTTCCAGTGCGAAGCAGGTCACTTCAAACCTCTTCAGGACGGGGAAAAATATGGGTTTCCCGTGAAGCGTGTGAATGACACGCTGGGGATATGGTATATCTTCGACGAGACAACATACACTGTCAAAGCCTCACCGGAGTGCGATAAACTGGTGATCAGGCCCTTCGCAAGCGGAACGACCATGCACATTACGGTGAAGCGCAGAATTGGTAAGTGTGCTGTGCTCTTGTGGCTTCACCCCACGAACCTGACGAGACGAAGAACGTTAATTGGGCAAACTAAAATGGAATCGACTCTTATTCGCTTGCCTTGAACACGACAACCCGGTAGCGAATTTAAACTCAAATACACCCGAAAAAAGTTATTCTCGATTTAAGTACTGAACAATACTCGATTTCATGTTCTCGGCCTATGTTCTTGATCAACTTACAAACGCATCATGTGGCGTTGCCATGTTCTGTGGGGTGTTCTAAGAATCTGGGATTTTTCCCACGGGTGTCTTTTTGGAACGTTCATGATCTAAAACGACTCTGTGCAAAATTTAAGCACGATCAGACCCCGCTGAGTTGAGGCGCATGGTGCGTACAGTTTTAGAGGTGTGCCCCACTCCGACGGGCTGCCTGACTTAGTGACCGCACCTGCGCCGTCGCTATGCGTTCAAAACAAAATTCTTGTTTGTCAGGGTTTTACTAGGTCTATTCTACCCAGGTTGCCGCCTCCTGCGGTGATCCCGACTCAGACCGCGACGGGGCGCAGCGGAAAAGCGCGATATCACGTCCCGTGACGTCACACCCGCTTGACGTGAGTTAGGCAGGAATTTTTTGTGGCCTCGTCAAAGGGACTAAGCTACGTATACGTCTATCCGTGCTTGCTCAGTTTAACTCCCCGCGAACCTCGTGCTTTTCTCGAGCTTTCACTTTCTAGCCCCGGACTCCCTTGTGAGAGGATCAAGAACATAGGCCGAGAACATGAAATCGAGTATTGTTCAGAACTTAAATCGAGAATGACTTTTTTCGGGTGTATTTGAGTTTAAATTCGCTACCGGGTTGTCGTGTTCAAGGCAAGCGAATAAGAGTCGATTCCATTTTAGTTTGCCCACTTAACGTCCTTCGGCTGTTCGGTTCAGTTTCCTTCGCCAGTGACAAAAGCGCGCGAACGCATCTGGACCAGGAGGCTGAGCCGTGGCGAGCAGGGCAGCGAGGTGGCAGCGCGCGCAGTACGAACTGCACTCGGACGGAGCGGGTGCTTTGGGGCGGTATTTCACAGGGATGTTCGTGGGGGGTTAAACTGACCAAACATGGATAAACGTATACCTAGATTAGTCCCTTCCATGCGGCCACAAAAATTTCCGTACTAACTCACGTCATGTGGGCGTGACGTCACGTGACGTGATTCCGCGCTTTTCAGCGATCACCGCGGGAGTTGGCAAACTGGGTAGAATAGACCCCAGTGAAACCCAGATTAACAAGAATTTGGTTCTGAACGCATTGCGACGGCGCAGGCGCGGTCACTAAGTGAGGAGGCGGCCCGTCGGAGCGGGGTACGCCACTAAAACTTACGGCCCATGCGCCTCACTTAGTGTATTCCGATCGCACTCAAATTTTGCACAGCGTCGTTTGAGACCAAGAATTTCCCAATCAGGCACTCGTCAGCAAAATCCCAGATTTTCGCGACATCCTAATGGGGGAACTCCGCCCCAAATTTCAAGTTTCTAGCTTGATCGTTGACACAGCGAGGGCCGCAAAAAAGGGAAGTGTTAATTTCTTAGTGTATTAGCTCTTTTTGGGGCTTAAGCGGGCCTAAGCTACTGGCTTTGCCTCCAGGTCGCTTCTGTAGCTGATTTGGATACCATAGTCGCCTTGTTTTTTGACTTTTATGCGCTTACATCCTTCCCTACAGGAGGTGTAAATTCTATCAGAAAACCAGAACTTATATCAGAAATTTCTGGTAGGATTTCTGATTACCTGATAGCTTTTCTGATTACTTGATAGTTTTCCTGCTTGCCTGATAGCTCTCCTGATTACCTGATTGCTTTGCTGATTGTCCGATAGATTATCTGAGTTTCTGATATCTTTTCTGATAGCATTTCTGATTTCTGAAAGCTATTCTGATCTCTGATAGCTTATGCTGATAGCTCTCCTGATAGCCTGAAAGCAGTTTGCTTTCAGCGTAAGCTGTCAGAAATCTGCTTCCAGAAACAACGCTATCGGGATGCTCTCAAAACTTTTGATTTTGAAAGGGCCATAAAACCGAAACCTCTGAATTTCGCGTTGAAATTTGGTATGCGTCATCAGTTTGCTAATTTTTTACCCAGTCAAAGATTGATCATCAATTCGATGTCGTTTCGATGCGGAATCGAAGCTGAATTTCGAAGCAGGTTCGACTTTGGTGAAATTAACATTCCAGAGCTGTGCGTCGTATCTCTTCACAGCCACGACCTTTAAATTACAAATTTTCAAGTCATAGAAGCCTTTTCGGCCTAAAAAAATTTAGAAATCGCTTTCACTGGGCTTTCAATGGAATTCACTTTTTTCAGAAATGGCTGTACACTAAACTGCACTTAACTGAGGTATACATTGTTGTGCCCAGGCGCGGATCCAGGAGCGGCCCAAGGGAGGGGCAAAGTACCACTTTTTGCCTACTTACAGGCGGAGAGGCTTCGCAGGTTGCCTACCTTTCAGGCGCCCTGCGGGCGCCGATAGGCCCGAAGGGGGGGCACTTTCCCCGTGGCCCCCTTCTGGATCCGCGCCTGGTTGTGCCGACAGCGGTCGGTGAATTTCTATCGATTGATATTTCAATATCGATTTTGACATTTATTTCGACAATATTGATTTCGACTATTTAGTGATTTCGACATCGATGACGACTTTGATTTCGAACTCGATTTCCACGCCGAAATCAGTGACATTTTCCGATCGAATTGTGGAATCGATGATCAATTTTTGACTGGGTAGGGCCATTTTAATTTTATCAAAATCCGACACTTTTTTTTCTGGCATCTTGAGAACGGTGCGAGCTGGCTCAAATCTGCCTGCAGATTTAGATGAGACGCGGTTGCTCGGTTTTCACTTCCTAGTGATAATTTTAGCACGACTCTTAAGTAATCGTGTCACTGATAAAATGCTCTGAAATGTTTGGAACTATCAGACAATGTTATCAGCAGCATATTTCTTTGAGGGATTCAACTACAGCTATCAGAACTTTTATATCAGGGCCATTCCTTTAGAAATTCGCTATCAGAAGTGGGCGAAAATTTATCCGAAATCAGAAATATTCTGATAGCTCACGTTTGATAGCAAAACTATGGTTTTTTTTTCCTGTTGGCATTTACACCAGTGGTCCCTGAGAGTTTTGGGCAAACACCGATGTCGTTTTTTGGCCAAGAGTACACACATGTAAATATTGGCGGCCCTGGTGACACCCAATTGCAGGTGCTTGCCGAAGTGCACGCCAATACAGTGGTGCGTTCGTTTACTTGCCACCGAATTTACGGTGATGCGTAGCGTAACTCACAGCGGGATGCTTCTCGAATGCAGCAGAAGTGCTTTGCTAAATTTTTAGAAACTGTTTCCCTGCCAAATGCTTAAATGCTCTTTTCGGCGGCCTTTGTCTTTGGTATAATTTTCTTGACTTCAGTACCTCAAAGCAGGAAAGTGAGATCGAATTCGGAAAAGGTGGAAAAACGGATGGGTTTTCTTGTCTGCAATGCCTCATGGTACCACAACGTGTCGCTGTAAGCTCTTGGAACTTGACTTCACCGTGAAACCGAGTTGTAATACAGCAGAAATAGAATGGATAAAAACGAGCATGGAATGCATCGCTACACTGGTTATCACACTGTTGCCACCCCGTGTCTCAACCTGGGCTGAGTTGCCATCATAGCCCGGAAAATCCTTATAGGGACAAATTGCAGCAGTTTTTATAAAGAACTGCGCTTAAAAGGAATCGTCCTTACAAGGAGTCCTCCTTATAAAGAATTGGGGCCGTCTTGTTAAGCGCTTCTGTAGCTAAGCGTTAGCTGCAGCCTTCCTTATAAGCAGCTTTCCTTATAAAGACATTCCTTATGAGCGTGAATCTTGTTAACGGCCCTTCGTTAAGGAACAGTCTTCACAAGCACTGTTCCATATAAGGAAGACCCGATGAGGTGCTTTATAAGATCTTTACTGATAAAGAATCGTCCTTAAGGAATCGTCCTCTCATAAAGAATCGTCCTTATAAGGAATCGTCGTTATAAAGAATCGTCCTTATAAGGATTCGACCTTATAAAGAGGGACGAAGGAGTACCACTGGTTACCTCCGTGTGAGTTTGGTTACCTAACCCACCGGGCTGACCCCGCGGTTCATCGATTTTCACCGCAGTTTAGATGACGAGGGTGTTTAGCTGGTACCTCTGTGTGAGTTGAATTGCCAATGTGATGCAGAGCTAATGCTTATTGTACCTTGAAATATTGATAGGTTGTGCCCCATGTCATTTTCTGTTCATTACAGGGTCAATAAAGTAAAATTTGTGGGTGTATTAAATTTTTCATTTCTCTGTTTTTACGATGATTTTAGAAGTATTCATCAAAGGGGAGGGGTATCATGGCGCAAGAAATCGTTTATAAGGACAGGAATCGAAAGGAGTTTTCTGATATTAATGTTTAGCGAACAGTTATTAAAACAACGCCTCTGTAGAACTGCAAGTCTAGGAAAGTGCTCGCGTTGTCTATATAACAGCAGATTAGAGGATTCAGTCGTTGAATGTCTTGTTAGTATGATATTACGATTTAACGATTGCTGTTTGGAAACGCGCATCTTGTTAGTGGTGTCGTTTTAACAGCAAGTATTTGAAACTGTCAGTCCTTGGAATCGCAATTACTGTCCTCTCCATTCGAGACTCCTATTCTGAATGAATATTTCGTTAGAAGTCCATTTATATAGATGGGCACGGCTGTGCTGCGATGACGGACAGCAGGGGGCCTGTGCGCCCTGTAGTGAGTTTTCTCTGGATACCCGGTATTAACACGAGTGTTCTTTACTACCACGTATCATTAGAAAAATGTTTCTTCTGAGCTGCTTGTTTAACGCCAGCGAGTGGTTTCGCGTCCTCTAGGTACTGCTATTTTTCAGCACATATGTAAAGAGAGCTTGGTGTGCCACGATCTACACTTAAACGTATTTATATACCGCGCTCATGGCAGTACAAACCCGACCCAAGGAAAATGCGGGCATGCTTCATGGCGCAGAACATGTTTTATATGAATAAAGAGTTAGAAAGAAATTTTATATTTAGTGTAGTTACAAAGATTGTGTTTTATAAAGAACAGTCATTAGATAGAAATGCATTTATAAAATACCCTAAATTTCCGCGTTACGTGGAGCAGCATTTTCCTTGGGTCGAGTTTGGACTGCCATGAGCGCGGTATACAAACACGTTTCTTTCAAAGTGTAGATCGTGGCACACCAAGCTCTCATTACATATGTGCTAAAAATTGCAGTGCCTAGATGACGCGAAACCACTCGCTGGCGTTAAACACGATAAGCGGCACGAAAGAAACATTTTTCTAATGATATGTGGTTGTAAAGAACACTCGTGTTAATACCGGGTATCCAGAGAAAACTCCCTACAGGGCGCACAGGCCCCCTGCTGTCCGTCATCGCAGCACAGCCGTGCCCGGCGGGTCGGCCTACGTGGCACGGCTGACGCCCCCGACGACCACGGGTTAGGCAGCCCCGCAGCACAGCCGTGCCCGGCGGGTCGGCCTACGTGTCACGGCTGACGCCCCCGACGACCACGGGTTAGGCAGCCCCCCCCCCCCCCCCCCCAAAAAAAAAAAGAAAAAGAAAAGCAACGATATCCACAAATCACCATCAGATTTCGCTCTTTTAAAAAGTTTGTTTGACAGTGGAACACCTGCCTAACCCGTGGTCGTCGGGGGCGTCAGCCGTGACACGTAGGCCGACCCGCCGGGCACGGCTGTGCTGCGGGGCTGCCTAACCCGTGGTCGTCGGGGGCGTCAGCCGTGCCACGTAGGCCGACCCGCCGGGCACGGCTGTGCTGCGGGACAAACCCGTGGATACCGTTCCAGATCTATCTATATAAATGGACTTCTAACGAAATGTTCATTCAGAATCGGAGTCTCGAATGGAGAGGACAGTAATTGCGATTCCAAGGACTGACAGTTTCAAATACTTGCTGTTAAAACGACACACCGCTAACAAGATGCGCGTTTCCAAACAGCAATCGTTAAATCGTAAAATCATACTAACAAGACATTCAACGACTGAATCCTCTAATCTGCAGTTATATAGACAACGCGAGCACTTTCCTAGACTTGCAGTTCTACAGAGGCGTTGTTTTAATAACTGTTCTCTAGACAGTAATATCAGAAAACTCCTTTCGATTCCTGTCCTTATAAACGATTTTCTGCGCCATGATACCCCTCCCTCCGTAGGGATTCATCAGAACATACGACGTTACACAATGATAGTCCAACTTGTTCGCTCAAACAGCGACGCGCTCGGGTACGACGTCCCCACTCACGACTCAGCGTCACCTTCATGACCATTGTTCTCCTTTTAGCCCCCTCCCTCAAGTATTTTAATGGAATACGGGAAGTGGTCGTTGACTGGCACGAAATCTGGCATAGCCACACCAAAGCCATCGAGTTCCTCATGTGCAGCCCGGAGACCTGCAAGAAGCTCTCCACCAGCGGCTACAGCCCTTCGGGCAATATGTCACTGGTTTATAAAACGTATAGCGGGTGCACTCAGGAAGGCGACTACTGCAGTACTTGGGAAGAGGTAAGTGAACTGCGTAAGTTTGTACATAGCGATTCTTGTGAAGAAAACACTCACTGGCTGAAAGAAGACCATCCCAGGCTGTCCGTCGCTCAACGTTTAGACCATCACGGAGGTGTGTCTGTCTACTCTACAAACCCAAGAGTGTATGGATCCATGCTTTTCCGAAAGTGTGGTAGCAATTCAAAATTTCGTAACTGTGAAAGGATGTGCAGTTAAAGTACAGACGCAACTGCAGTCGGGCAACTGTAGTCGAAAAGTACAATTTGAAGTACACTTTTCCTACATTTTGATTTCGGGATTAGACTGCACTTCCTATGATGGTCGAACTGCAGTTCAAACTGCAATGATACTGCACCCAGCAATTTGTTTCTGATTTACAGTTTAAACTCATCTTGTAGCTGAAATGAAAGCAGCAGCCCATGAGAAGTTGGCTCTGCACTTAAATTTTACAGTTGGAGTGATCTTGTGACTCAAGCGGGAAATGCGGTAGAACATCTGTCGCTCCTGCAGTTCAGCTTTACACTTCGCAATGTTGTTGAGACTGAAGTGGGGAATCTGGTACAATATGCAGTTAAATTTTACGATTTAGAATGATCTGCATTTTTATCTGCATTTGCAAATTGATTGCAGTTTTGAATTGCAGCGAAAAACGCAACCTTTATTTAGTGACGTATCATTGTAGGTGGATTAGCAATTTCTATCCGCAATCAATACAGTCATAGAGGCAGACTAAATCTGTACAAAAAATCCAAATACTTACACCCTGCGATACACAAAAAGCTGTACGATTGAAAACAAATAGAGTAAACACAAACTGCAGTGCAAACTGCAGTTCTAGAGATAAGTGGCTTCGCTCCGCTTTGGAAGCAGTAGGTTGAATGTACTTATACGGCCCGCACGGAGGCGTGGCAGTCCAGTGGATAGCGTCCCCGCTCTGAGAACCCAAGGTCGTGGGTTCGAATCCAGTACTCCACTGGTGTAAATTCTATCAGAAATTTCTGATAGGAATTCTGATTACCTGATAGTTTTCCCGATTGCCTGATAGCTCTTCTGATTACCAGGTTGCTTTCCTGATTGTCTGATAGCTTTTCTGAGTTTCTAAAAGCATTTTCTGATGGCTTTTCTGATTTCTAAAAGATATTCTGATCTCTGACAGCTTATGCTGATAGCTCTCCTGATAGCCTGAAAGCAGTGTGCTTTCAGCGTCAGCTGTCAGAAGTCTGCTTTCAGAGACAAGGCTATCAGAATGTTCTGGAAACTTTGATGACATGAAACCGAAACCTCTCGGAATTTCTGCTTGAAATTTTGTATGCGACATCAGTTTGCTAATTTACAGAGGCCATTTTAATTTTATCAAAATACGACAGTTTTTTTCTGGCATCTCGAGAACGGTGCGCGCTAGCTCAAATCTGACTGCAGATTTGGATAAGACTCGGTTTTCACTTTCTAATGATAATTTTATCACGACTCTTAAGTAATCATGTCCCTGATAAAATGCTCTGATATGTTTTAAACTATCAGACAATGCTATCAGCAGCATATTGCTTTGAGAGATTCAACTACAGCTATCAGAACTTTTCTATCAGGGCAATGCTATCAGAAATTAGCTATCAGAGGTGCGCGATAATTTATCAGATATCAGAAATATTCTAATAGTTCAGGTCTGATAGCCAAACTATGATAGCTTTTCCTGATAGCATTTACACCAGTGTCCATCAGTCATCAGGTGAGTTTCATAAAGTATTCCTATGTTTCCACTATATAACTAATGTCACTACGGTGGGAGTGAGGCGAAGAAGAATGGGTTAAGGGAAAGAAAGGGATAAAAGGAGAAATTTTTTCTATGTGCATTTTAAACGCAAAATTGAGTGCAGGTAAAACTACAGTTGAAACTACAGATGAACGGGACTAGAAATTCTAAACCGAGGTAGTGCCAGAAGGGTAAGCCAAAGTGCAGGATGAAGTGAACTTAAAACTGCAGCAAAGTGACCTCAAAACTGCAATCAAAACTATCGGCGTTCGCAATTCTGCAGTTAAACTACAGTTATCTGCAGTTTTCTTGCAGTCTTTCTGCACATGTCTTCAGTTATTCTGCACGCGGACGGAATGAGTTATACTGAACAAATAAATCCGGGTAGGTCACGGAAGCAGGTGCCGAACATTAGCGGGTACGGTGCGGGGAGGCGAGCCGCGCTAGGCGGTGTGGGGGAGGGACCAAATAGCGCCGTGCAGATATTTAGTGTTCCCGCTTCTGACGCCAAACCGTGAATCGCCGAGTGGCCTCTCACCACACGGCCTGAATTCGAGGGTCTCAGATTTGACTGGGAGGGGCAAAAACTCACTTACGGTGACCCTAAGGTCCCCCAAATCAAAGGAATTAAAAAAAAAACCTGCTAGATTTGGCAATATAGCCACATTTTGAGTTTTTTGGTGACATAAATAAAATAAACACTAGTGTGTTTCAAAGTGTCTTGGGACCTTTTTTTATTCTGCATTTATTGCACTTTAGTGCAATTTTCTTGGGTCAAGGTTTCCACCACTGTGTTTTTCAAATGGTCGAATTTTTTTTACAACTTTTTCAATTTGCTAAAATACGCGGTCTGAGAAAAATTACGAAAAAATTAGGGTAAGTACCCTACTAGTGTCCGATCATCCCCACCAAATCTTAAGAATGGTCTGACATTTCAATCAGGGATCGGATCAAACTTACGCTTTCAAGTGACAAAGCATTTTTACGAAACCTATCAGATACCAATCCTGGTCACAATATCACCCGATCTCTCTCCACAGATGGTGCTTGGGTCTCGATAAAAAAAAAAAAAAAAAAAACACACACAAAAACAAACCGCTTCTTACAATTAACAATATTTACACGCACTTTTCTTCTTTCGCACATACCTGAACCATCCCCTATAGCACAAACTTTTAGTAACACCAAAACATCTCTTTCTGATTCTGTTCGGATTCCATCGTCCATCTCTTAAGCTGCATGGGCCAACCAACAAACAAACATTGATTAGGAGGCTTCCCGGCTTTTCGCAATCCACGTACCTTCCGTCCGTTGTCAGGTGTTTTGAACGTCCTTCTTTGAAAGTCCAATCGATATGACTGGACACGTGGTTCTGCCCAACTCACGTAAATAAAGTTTACTTACGATCATCTCTAAGCAAATTTCCACCATGTTTACGCTCTATCTTCTGCTTTCCCCCCTTTTCCCTGCCGTGTCTCTGTTGCTTGCCAAGAGATAACAGCACTGGCACGCAAGTCCTGGGAGGAGGCTATACTAAACTAGGGAAGAGAAACAAGCAATGTACGGGGGAGGTTGGGAGCAAAACCGCATTCGATCCAACGGATTTTAACGGTTTAAAACGTTTGTGCCCAGTGACGCAGGAAGCTAACTAGGAAAAACACAGGAGAATACCTGCCCTTTCGGAATTGAAAAGTCTCCATATCCGTAATATCGCCGTTTCGTTACATGAGCGTGCACAAATCCATGAGCTCCCGAGCAGTCCCGAGGGCGCGAACATCGCTTTACTCGTACACCGGCCGTTGCGGCCCTTTAGCGCAGCGGGCCGACCTCCAAAGACAGAGCCGTCAGCTTGGTGGACTTCGGCCAGGGGCGTCATCGTGTTTGTTGTTTGGTTAGGACTTTTTAAAGAAGACCAGATAATCTTTATCGCCTAGTCCAGGATTTATTCGACGGTTCAACAGGTGCAAAGAACTGCGCAGAGGAAAGGGACACGGTAGGGTGGCGCGCTCTGCACAACATCAACAGTGTTTATGAAAAATTCCCAATCCTACACAGGACTTAGAAAGGTTTCACATTTTGAAAAAAAAATAATGTTCTTTTTTTTTACGAAAAAGCTTTCCTAAATCGAAATATTTTGCCCAGAAGCTGCCTCGGCTCATAAAAACACCGTTTTTATTGCTGACTTTGAATTTGAGCGGGGTCTTAAAAAGTGGTCTAAACTTCACGTGGTTTATGAACGGCACATTGCGAAAAAAAGCTTTTATGGTTAAAAAAAATAATTTTTGAAATTTCGAAAACTTTTCATATCCTGTGTAAGATTGGGAATTTTTCATATGCATGACAAATTTTGTGATTTCTCGACGTTTGGTGAGAAAATGTTTTCGTAAGAATTAATTTTTTATTTTTTTTTATTTTTTAAGTTTTCAAGGCCCTATAAAACTGTGTAAAAAAACAAATTCAGCCGAATTTTTTTGGAAATCCATTCATTCCTACGATAGTTCTATGGAATTCCAAAGTTTGAGCCACTATGCTTAGTTACACTTGTAGCAGGGGATGGCAAGGAAGTGATGACTGGTAAAGCGATGCTGGCGCCGCACTCGTTCTTCTCTATTCGTTTAAATTCCAATGAATATCTACTTGATATTTTTGTAATAACTAAATGCCTGGCCTATTTAGGATATACTGTAAAACATGGCGCCCTTTAAAACTGTCAGCGTACAACGTTCTGCCTTTGTGTTTGAAAATTATCGGATGCTCTCCTAAGAGTAGTGCAAAATTAACAAAATCGCAAACTTTGCTCGCATTTTTATAGGACGCATGTGTCTTTCCAGGCGTCTGCAAATAGCCTAGTACACCGCATAGGTACTACACCTAAAAGTAAAACAAGCACTGCAACTGTGCATCGTCTGGTTTGGGCATACTAAGCAAGGCGATGGTCACATGTCGGCCCATATGCAGGCGGCCAGCATCGCTTCAGGCGGTACCTACTGTGTTGCCAGCCCTGCTTGTAGGCACTCCTATTTCAGTGTGTCGAGGCGTGCAGGCGTGCCGTCTGGTGCCGTCTGCAGAGGCGCACGCGTCGGACCCCGGGTTCAGTTCCTGACAGGGGGAATTGTTTTCGTAGTTCTAAAGAGATGTCGACAATTTTTGAAACCTTAAAGACCAAAATTCTCTTGATTCTGCTCATACTAAATTCAAGAGCAAAGTGCTCTTGGTACAAGAACGGTCTTGCCTGGGTGTACGGGCGCGAATCCGTCTGTGGATGGTCTGCTGACAGTTTTCGGTCGTTCTGTCGGAATGTTTGCGGACTGGGACAATGCAGCAATCTGTAAAGTACCCTCGTCCCCTCTTGCACCCTCTGCGCAACGACATCTTAAGCAAGATTCAACATGCATTTGTCGTTTCAGAACATAGCACAAGCGGACGAAACAAGGTTTGAGCCCGGATTGGTCCGTTTCTTAGTGGAACATGTCGACGGATATCTGTTCATCTGGCTAAAGAAGTTCCCTGGGATGAAAAAGGCCACCCTTTTGGTCGGAGATCACATGACTGAGCTCAAGGTCAAGTCAGATCCCTGGCATGGGGATTTGTTTGTTTACTTCTTCAGGGGTAGGTAATGCAACCTTTGATTAGAAAATTTGTGCACTGTAGTAATATTACGAATGAAACGAAGGCTTTCAAAAAACGACGTCGAATCGATTATTAATTTTTGACTTAGGAGGGTGTGGATATTGTTTACAGTGCACAAAGACTTGGGAGCCTACGAAAAATTTCTTATTTATAGGATTTTTGCCGTGTGCCCTATATTTTGTCATCTGAGGCTGTCGCCATCTGATGTTCGTCACGTCAATGAATACCAGATGTCTCCGCTCATTTGTGACAGCAAAGTTAGACAAGCCTGCAGGAATAGTCTCACATGAAGTGATCTGTGGCCAGGCTTCCATCTGGAAGTTGGTGTGCTTCAGCGTGCAGCCACTTTTCTCGAAATGCGTAAAACACAGTTCAAAATGAATATCACAAAGTTTGAAACAGTCAGTAGTTGTTGCAGGATCGTTTACGTCCGATCGGCAATACCCGCACGGATAGTGCGAATGCCAACAACTAAGGCTTGGCGCCAGCCATTGTTGCGGGTTAGCCCGGGTTTGCCTGTCACGCCTGGGCTGAAACATGACTGGGTATTCAGGGTAGAGTTAATCGCCATCTTGTTACCTCTACGAATGCGAGGGGGCGTCAGCTGTACGAGAAAAAAAATGGAAATGGCCGTCGACGTAAATGTCACTTAGTCTATGACGACTTAAATTTGGAGTCACTCTTACTGGCTGCAGTTACAGTCCTGTACCTACGCATTACAGTCTATATTGGGTAGTTCCGAGAGCTGAGCCGGAGTGAGAAGACACGAATCGAAAAGAGTAGAAACGGTTGAGAAACCATGTGCGCGGTTGAGCTTGTTTCCGGCCGCCACTTTGGTGAAATGTTCACCGCGCACTGAGTCCGAGGTCCGAGAACCAGCCCCCGTGTGCACTTAAAACAGGGGGTTGCAAGCATGTGAGAGGGCCTGGTTTAGACAGGGTCAAAATAATGCGAAGTCAAAAATGTCAATGAGCGAGATCGAATTCGGATGCTGCAACAAAATACAAGATCTTTGTGACTTTCGAATTTTTAGGCACGGAGTGACCTTATAGTTTCACTGAAGATTGGACTTTTTTTAGGCACGGAGTGACCTTATAGTTTCACTCAAGATCGGACTTTTTTTTTTAATTTCCTATGGTGCCCCTTACGCCAAAACCGAAAGTCTCTGTGAGAAGTTTTTCAGACCTTCCTGACTTTTGCATAGTACCCATACAAGAGCGTCGGACGTCATTTTACACTCCAGAAATGCAGCAGACAGTCTCAAAACCGAGTTGAAATTCAGCTTTCTCACTCCATCTGATGGCAAAAGAAAAAGACAGAGCTAGCGTGCTCGGCTCGTCAACTGGCTGCGTCAGTATCATCCATCCTTCTCCTGCCACGCTAAAAATCGGACCTCTCCCTTGCTTGTGAAACAGCCCTTATTGTTGATGTGCCGAGCCGAGTCGAGCCCTGGTTAAAAGGGAGGCAACTCAAGAGTCACGACCGCTTCGGACCCCAGAGTAACCATGCAACGAGAGGCACAACCCTCAGAGCGGAACATTGTCGATGTGCCGACCGGTCAGTGCCAGTGAAAACTAGGGGCCGCGGGCCGCGCCGCGACCAGCCAACCTATCGACAATGAAGTCTCGCCACAATTCCCCTGACATTTCCCGTTTTACATAATGTGTTCAGTCGCTGTACACTATGACATTTCCCGTATAACGCGGTGTCTTCCCGTCTGTATCACCTGCATTTTGAAGTGAAAACTTTTTTTTAATTAAAAAACAAAAAAAAACAAAAATTCGAAACTTCAAATCTCCTACGTTTCCTCCGTTATTGAAAGTTAAGTAAGAGCTAACCAAATAAAAATTCCGATTAACTAAAATAAAGAAATATAATAATTGAATCTTAATCCATTTTCCGGGCCTACCAGTATTTCACGAAGTGTAAAAGTGTTTTTTTTTTTTTTTTCGATCACCGGAAGGGGTCGCGCAGGGCACCCGAATGGGGCATAACTGCCCCTTACAGCAGTCAAAATCAATGTGGCAGAAAAATTTTGAAAATAGGTCGAATTTGATCTCGCTCATTGACATTTTTGACTTCGCTTTTTTTGCCCCTGTCTAGCCTGGTTCCATGCGGTAGCGCTCTAATATATTCAAATTATCGTCGAAACTAATGAACCGATTCGCTCCGGGTTGGTTTCATTGGATAGAGGAGTACGATTTACATCTGGTGGGATGCTTGTATTTCCAGTTAACTCATATTTACTGCGTAAAATGATCAATACTTCGTCCCAAATGGCAAATCTCTGAGAAAACGCAAAATTGTAGACAAGATTTGCGACCCTTATAACTCAGAAAAGTCAAGTGAAAACTCATATATCTTTGCATATTAGCAACTTCCAAAGCATAACTTGTGCTAATATCCCAATTGAAGGTCTAAAGCACACCTGGCCTTATTGTTATAATACGAACTATTTGCGACAAATTTCAGCTCGCTACCGCATTGAACCATGCGCTTTGACACTGTTGCCACCCCTGCTTAAAAACAGAAGCTACAGTCAAGCACAATTTGCTTGTTCCAATGCATTTTTATGCTTAAACCGCAAATTGTCCGCCAAACATAACGTGCTTGAAACAAGCATCTTCCATAAGAATAATTACTAAGCTTGAATCAAGAAAGCCCGTTAAATACGGATGCTTGAATCTAGCATAGGATGCATGGATGCATGCATCAAGCATCCATTTTTGACGAGATTTTTTGATCTAAGAACAACTTATTCCGCCTTCAAGTTCAAGAATTAATTTTTGAGAGTGTAGCTCCGTTGCTTAGATGGGTAATGTAAACGAGCCGATTGAAGGACAGATTCGGATCGAATTGATTTTATATTTTATCTCTCACCAGTGCCTATGTACAGCGAGATAGAGTCTCGCGAGTTGGAGCGGCTGCCGTTCTTGGCCACAGCTCAGTAGTTTCTCACTTCACACAGGTAGTGTAAGCGGGCCGATTGAAGGAGTGTTTGAACGTCAGTCTAAGATTTCGTTCACCCCGATAAAACAATCCCAGCGGAAACCGCAGGAGTAAATGCTCCCGACCGTACCGAGCGCAGTACACGGCTTCCACTTCTGCTAGACCACGATAGGCCACGAGGAAGGTGGACTGACATCCTCATGACAAAATAAGAAATGCACAAAAACGTCGGTTTTATTTGATTCCAACCCGCGAAAACCACTTCGCTCTAATATCTGTACTACACGTTCGAAAAATCCTGGATAAATGTTGTGTATTTGAGAACGGTCGCGTACATACATATATTTTTCGAAGCTACGTATTAAGCTGCTCTCTGTACACTTAATGTGTTTTGCAACTCGTTTTCGATTTTTTTTTAAATAGTCGTTAGCAGCTACATAAAGGGGAAAATCTTTCATGAAATAGGCTGTTGAAGAATACTAAAGAAAGTTAACAAAGGCAATAATTCCTTTCTACATGTGCACAAGATTGATATTTGCCTGTGAGGAGTTCGAAAAGAAAACTTCAGAAAATGCTAAGAAAAACAAAGAGCAAAGCAACAGCAATACTTGCTGAGTATTTTATACAAGCCTTGGAAAACTTTTCTTTATTATTAGGACGAACCTTACGGTTTCTAAGGTAATTTTAATACAGAGATTGGATCCTTGTTTTGCAGGTTCTGTTTCTTGTGGTATGTATTTTGTAGTCAACACAATCCTAATGTTCAAACTGACAGTAAATTACATTTATCTGTTTTCTTCTCAGATCTAAATAGGTTTCGAAAGACTTCCGTGCCGTAAAATATCACAGAAATCCTTGTTGACATCCCACTCGGTGGCACTGAGCTCTGTGAGGTAAGACACGGGTGTAATTCTGGCCAGAAAAATTTTCTGGCCAGAAATTTTTTTTTTCTCTCCTCGATCCCATTCCATCCAAAACGTCGAGAAATAGGACAAAACCAATTTTAACACGCCAAATTTAGTTTCTGGCAACGTCCGAAGTGCTCCGGAAAAACTGCGTATGTCCGGCGGAGGCGTGTTCGCTGGCCTTCAACTGATGCAATTGGCCTGTTAAAATTCATCAGGCACTTTTGTTAGGTAGAACCAGCACTAGAAGTCTGGAAAAAGCCTAGACATGAATTTTAACACGCCAAATTTTGTTTCTGGCAACGCCCAAAGTGCTCCGAAAAAACTGCGTTTGTCCGGCGGAGGCGTGTTCGCTTGCCTTCAACTTATGCAATTGGCGTGTTAAAATTCATCAGGCACTTTTGTCAGGTAGTATTAACACTAGAAGTCTGAAAAAGCCTAGACATGAATTTTAACACGCCAAATTCAGTTTCTAGCAACGCCCAAAGTGCTCCGGAAAAACTGCGTATGTCTGGCGGAGGCGTGTTCGCTGCCTTTCAACGGGTGCAACTGGCGTGTTAAAATTCATCAGGCACTTTTGTCAGGTAGAACTAACACTTGACGTTTGAAAATAGACAATAGTTGAATTTTAACACGCCAAAATTAGTTTCTGGCAACGTCCGAAGTGCTCCGGAAAAACTGCGTATGTCCGGCGGAGGTGTGTTCGCTGGCCTTCATTTGATGCAACTGGCGTGTTAAAATTCATCAGGCACTTTTGTTAGGTAGTACCAGCACTAGAAGTCTGGAAAGGGCCTAGACATGAATATTTACACGCCAAATTTAGTTTCTGGCAACGACCGAAGTGCTCCGGAAAAACTGCGTATGTCCGGCGGAGGCGTGTTCGCTGCCCTTCAACGGGTGCAACTGGCGTGTTAAAATTCATGAGGCACTTTTGTCAGGTAGAACTAACACTAGACGTTTGGAAATAGACAAAGGTTGAATTTTAACACGCCAAATTTAGTTTCTGGCAACGTCCGAAGTGCTCCGGGAAAACTACGTTTGTCCGGCGGAGGCGTGTTCGCTTGCCTTCAACTAATGCAATTGGCGTGTTAAAATTCATCAGACACTTTTGTCCGGTAGAACCAACACTAGACGTTTCGAAATAGACAAAGGTAAAATTTTAACACGCCAAATTTAGTTTATGGCAACGCCCAAAGTGCTCCGAAAAACTGCGTTTATCCGGCGGAGGCGTGTTCGCTGGCCTTCAACTGATGCAATTGGCGTGTTAAAATTCATCAGGCACTTTTGTTAGGTAGTACCAGCACAAGAAGTCTGGAAAAAGCCTAGACATGAATTTTAACACGCCAAATTTAGTTTCTGGCAACGCCCAAAGTGCTCCGAATAAACTGCGTTTGTCCGGCGGAGGCGTGTTCGGTGGCCTTCTACTTATGCAATTGGCGTGTTAAAATTCATCAGCGACTCTTTTCAGGTAGAACTATCACTTGAAGTCTGGAAAAAGCCAACATATGAATTTTAACAAGCCAAATTCAGTTTCTGGCAACGCCCAAAATGCTCCGAAAAACTGCGTATGTCCGGCGGAGGCGTGTTCGCTCGCCTTCAACTTATGCAATTGGCGTGTTAAAATTCATGAGGCACTTTTGTCAGGTAGTACCAACACTAGAAGTCTAGAAAAAGCCCAGACATGAATTTTAACACGCCAAATTCAGTTTCTAGCAACGCCCAAAGTGCTCCGGAAAAACTGCGTATGTCCGGCGGAGGCGTGTTCGCTTGCCTTCAACTGATGCAATTGGCGTGTTAAAATTTATAAAGCCCTTTTTTTGGTATAAACCAACACTAGGCATTTGGAAATAGACAAAGGTTAAATTTTAACACGCCAAATTTAGTTTCTGGCAACGTCCGAAGTGCTCCGGAAAAACTGCGTTTATCCGGCGGAGGCGTGTTTGCTGGCCTTCAACTTATGCAATTGGCGTGTTAAAATTCATCAGGCACTTTTGTTAGGTAGAACCAGCACTAGAAGTCTGGAAAAAGCCTAGACATGAATTTTAACACGCCAAATTCAGTTTCTGGCAACGCCCAAAGTGCTCCGAAAAACTGCGTTTATCCGGCGGAGGCGTGTTCGCTGGCCTTCAACTGATGCAATTGGCGTGTTAAAATTCATCAGGCTCTTTTGTTAGGTAGTACCAGCACTAGAAGTCTGAAAAAAGCCTAGACATGAATTTTAACACGCCAAATTCAGTTTCTGGCAACGCCTAAAGTGCTCCGAAAAAACTGCGTATGTCCGGCGGAGGCGTGTTCGCTGGCCTTCAACGGATACAACTGGCGTGTTAAAATTCATGAGGCACTTTTGTCACGTAGAACCAACACTAGACGTTTAGAAATAGACAAAGGTAAAATTTTAACACGCCAAATTTAGTTTCTGGCAACGTCCGAAGTGCTCCGGAAAAACTACGTTTGTCCGGCTGAGGCGTGTTCGCTGGCCTTCAACTGATACAATTGGCGTGTTTAAATTCATCAGACACTTTTGTCCGGTAGAACCAACACTAGACGTTTGAAAATAGACAAAGGTTGAATTTTAACACGCCAAATTTAGTTTCTGGCAACGCCCAAAGTGCTCCGAAAAAACTGCGTTTGTCCGGCGGAGGCGTGTTCGCTGGCCTTCAACTGATGCAATTGGCGTGTTAAAATTCATCAGGCACTTTTGTTAGGTAATACCAGCACAAGAAGTCTGGAAAAAGCCTAGACATGAATTTTAACACGCCAAATTTAGTTTCTGGCAACGCCCAAAGTGCTCCGAAAAAACTGCGTTTGTCCGGCGGAGGCGTGTTCGGTGGCCTTCAACTTATGCAATTGGCGTGTTAAAATTCATCAGCGACTCTTTTCAGGTAGAACTATGACTTGACGACTAGAAAAAGTCAACACATGAATTTTAACAAGCTAAATTCAGTTTCTGGCAACGACCGAAGTACTCCGGAAAAACTGCGTTTGTCCGGCGGAGGCGTGTTTGCTGACCTTCAACTGATGCAATTGGCGTGTTTAAATTCATCAGACACTTTTGTCGGTAGAACCAACACTAGACGTTTGAAAATAGACAAACGTTGAATTTTAACACGCCAAATTTAGTTTCTGGCAACGTCCGAAGTGCTCCGGAAAAACTGCGTTTGTCCGGCGGAGGCGTGTTCGCTTGCCTTCAACTTATGCAATTGGCGTGTTAAAATTCATCAGGCACTTTTGTCAGGTAGTATTAACACTAGAAGTCTGAAAAAGCCTAGACATGAATTTTAACACGCCAAATTCAGTTTCTAGCAACGCCCAAAGTGCTCCGGAAAAACTGCGTATGTCTGGCGGAGGCGTGTTCGCTGCCTTTCAACGGGTGCAACTGGCGTGTTAAAATTCATCAGGCACTTTTGTCAGGTAGAACTAACACTTGACGTTTGAAAATAGACAATAGTTGAATTTTAACACGCCAAAATTAGTTTCTGGCAACGTCCGAAGTGCTCCGGAAAAACTGCGTATGTCCGGCGGAGGCGTGTTCGCTGGCCTTCATTTGATGCAACTGGCGTGTTAAAATTCATCAGGCACTTTTGTTAGGTAGTACCAGCACTAGAAGTCTGGAAAAAGCCTAGACATGAATTTTAACACGCCAAATTTAGTTTCTGGCAACGTCCGAAGTGCTCCGGAAAAACTGCGTATGTCCGGCGGAGGCGTGTTCGCTGCCTTCAACGGGATGCAACTGGCGTGTTAAAATTCATGAGGCACTTTTGTCAGGTAGAACCAACACTAGACGTTTGGAAATAGACAAAGGTTGAATTTTAACACGCCAAATTTAGTTTCTGGCAACGTCCGAAGTGCTCCGGAAAAAACTGCGTTTGTCCGGCGGAGGCGTGTTCGCTGGCCTTCAACTTATGCAATTGGCGTGTTAAAATTCATCAGGCACTTTTGTTAGGTAAACCAACACTAGAAGTCTGGAAAAAGACAAAGGTTGAATTTTAACACGCCAAATTTAGTTTCTGGCAACGTCCGAAGTGCTCCGAAAAACTGCGTTTGTCCGGCGGAGGCGTGTTCGCTGGCCTTCAACTTATGCAATTGGCGTGTTAAAATTCATCAGCGACTCTTTTCAGGTAGAACTATCACTTGACGTCTGGAAAAAGCCAACACTTGAATTTTAACAAGCCAAATTCAGTTTCTGGCAACGCCCAAAGTGCTCCGAAAAACTGCGTATGTCCGGCGGAGGCGTGTTCGCTGGCCTTCAACTGATGCAACTAGCGTGTTAAAATTCATGAGGCCCTTTTTTAGTTTAAACCAACACTAGACGTTTGGAAATAGACAAAGGTTGAATTTTAACACGCCAAATTTAGTTTCTGGCAACGTCCGAAGTGCTCCGGAAAAACTGCGTTTGTCCGGCGGAGGCGTGTTCGCTGGCCTTCAACTGATGCAATTGGCGTGTTAAAATTCATCAGGCACTTTTGTTATGTAGTACCAACACTAGAAGTCTGGAAAAAGCCAAGACATGAATTTTAACACGCCAAATTCAGTTTCTGGCAACGCCCAAAGTGCTCCGAAAAAACTGCGTATGTCCGGCGGAGGCGTGTTCGCTGGCCTTCAACTTATGCAATTGGCGTGTTAAAATTCATCAGGCACTTTTGTCAGGTAGAACCAACACTAGACGTCTGGAAAAAGCCTAGACAGGTTGAATTTTAACACGCCAAATTCAGTTTCTGGCAACGCCCAAAGTGCTCCGGAAAAACTGCGTATGTCCGGCGGAGGCGTGTTCGCTGGCCTTCAACTGATGCAACTAGCGTGTTAAAATTCATGAGGCCCTTTTTTAGTTTAAACCAACACTAGACGTTTGGAAATAGACAAAGGTTGAATTTTAACACGCCAAATTTAGTTTCTGGCAACGTCCGAAGTGCTCCGAAAAAACTGCGTATGTCCGGCGGAGGCGTGTTCGCTGGCCTTCAACGGATGCAACTGGCGTGTTAAAATTCATGAGGCACTTTTGTCAGGTAGAACCAACACTAGACGTTTGGAAATAGACAAAGGTTGAATTTTAACACGCCAAATTTAGTTTCTGGCAACGTCCGAAGTGCTCCGGAAAAACTGCGTATGTCCGGCGGAGGCGTGTTCGCTGGCCTTCAACTGATGCAACTGGCGTGTTAAAATTCATCAGGCACTTTTGTCAGGTAGAACCAACACTAGACGTTTGGAAATAGACAAAGGTTGAATTTTAACACGCCAAATTTAGTTTCTGGCAACGTCCGAAGTGCTCCAAAAAACTGCGTTTGTCCGGCGGAGGCGTGTTCGCTGGCCTTCAACTGATGCAATTGGCGTGTTAAAATTCATCAGGCACTTTTGTTAGGTAGAACCAGCACTAGAAGTCTGGAAAAAGCCAACAGTTGAATTTTAACACGCCAAATTCAGTTTCTGGCAACGCCAAAAGTGCTCCGAAAAAACTGCGTATGTCCGGCGGAGGCGTGTTCGCTGGCCTTCAACGGATACAACTGGCGTGTTAAAATTCATGAGGCACTTTTGTCAGGTAGAACCAACACTAGACGTTTGGAAATAGACAAAGGTTGAATTTTAACACGCCAAATTTAGTTTCTGGCAACGTCCGAAGTGCTCCGGAAAAACTGCGTTTGTCCGGCGGAGGCGTGTTCGCTGGCCTTCAACTGATGCAATTGGCGTGTTAAAATTCATCAGGCACTTTTGTCAGGTAGAACCAACACTAGACGTTTGGAAATAGACAAAGGTTGAATTTTAACACGCCAAATTTAGTTTCTGGCAACGTCCGAAGTGCTCCGAAAAACTGCGTTTGTCCGGCGGAGGCGTGTTCGCTGGCCTTCAACTGATGCAATTGGCCTGTTAAAATTCATCAGGCACTTTTGTTAGGTAGAACCAGCACTAGAAGTCTGGAAAAAGCCAACAGTTGAATTTTAACACGCCAAATTTAGTTTCTGGCAACGCCCAAAGTGCTCCGAAAAAACTGCGTTTGTCCGGCGGAGGCGTGTTCGCTGGCCTTCAACTTATGCAATTGGCGTGTTAAAATTCATCAGCGACTCTTTTCAGGTAGAACTATCACTTGACGTCTGGAAAAAGCCAACACTTGAATTTTAACAAGCCAAATTCAGTTTCTGGCAACGCCCAAAGTGCTCCGGAAAAACTGCGTATGTCCGGCGGAGGCGTGTTCGCTGGCCTTCAACTGATGCAATTGGCGTGTTAAAATTCATCAGGCACTTTTGTCAGGTAGAACCAACACTAGACGTTTGAAAATAGACAAAGGTTGAATTTTAACACGCCAAATTTAGTTTCTGGCAACGCCCAAAGTGCTCCGAAAAACTGCGTATGTCCGGCGGAGGCGTGTTCGCTGGCCTTCAACTTATGCAATTGGCGTGTTAAAATTTATCAGCGACTTTTTTTCAGGTAGAACTATCACTTGACGTCTGAAAAAGCCAACACTTGAATTTTAACACGCCAAATTCAGTTTCTGGCAACGCCCAAAGTGCTCCGAAAAAACTGCGTATGTCCGGCGGAGGCGTGTTCGCTGGCCTTCAACTGATGCAACTGGCGTGTTAAAATTCATCAGCGACTTTTTTCAGGTAGTACTATCACTTGACGTCTGGAAAAAGCCAACACTTGAATTTTAACACGCCAAATTCAGTTTCTGGCAACGCCCAAAGTGCTCCGAAAAAACTGCGTATGTCCTGGCGGAGGCGTGTTCGCTGGCCTTCAACTGATGCAACTGGCGTGTTAAAATTCATCAGGCCCTTTTTTAGATAAAACTAACACTAGACGTTTGGAAATAGACAAAGGTTGAATTTTAACACGCCAAATTTAGTTTCTGGCAACGGCCGAAGTGCTCCGGAAAAACTGCGTATGTCCGGCGGAGGCGTGTTTGCTGGCCTTCAACTGATGCAACTGGCGAGCCGTTTCCCTGCCATCAGTCTTGTCGTCAGTAGCGATGTTTGGAGTACGGTATCTACACAAAATTGCATGTAAAATTCATGCGAGTGTTAAGAACTGATGTTCTTATCCTAAATAGTGCGTAAAATCCTTATTATGAATTTTTACAGGCCATACTTTTTCTGTGGCAATGTTCGAAAAGTAGTTATCGTTCTATCAGTCTTGTGGGGCGATGTTGGTACTTCTACATCTCTAAATCTTGGCTTGTTAAAATTCATGCGACTGTTAGAAACTCAGGTTCTACTCATTAATTGTACGTAAAACCCTAATTTTGAATTCCAACAGGCCAAACGTTTAATCTGCTAACGTTCGAAAAGCCGTTTCCGTGCCAAAAGTGACAAAAGTGCCTGATGAATTTTAACACGCCAGTTGCATCCAATGAAGGCCAGCGAACACGCCTCCGCCGAACATACGCAGTTTTTCCGGAGCACTTCGGACGTTGCCAGATACTAAATTTGGCGTGTTAAAATTCAACCTTTGTCTATTTCTAAATGTCTAGTGTTCGTTTAAACCAAAAAAAGGGCCTGATGAATTTTAACACGCTAGTTGCATCAGTTGAAGGCCAGCGAACACGCCTCCGCCGGACAAACGCAGTTTTTTCGGAGCACTTTGGGCGTTGCCAGAAACTAAATTTGGCGTGTTAAAATTCATGTCTAGGCTTTTTCCAGACTTCATGTGCTGGTATTACCTAACAAAAGTGTCTGATGAATTTTAACACGCCAATTGCATCAGTTGAAGGCCAGCGAACACGCCTCAGCCCGACAAATGTAGTTTTTCCGGAGCACTTCGGACGTTGCCAGAAACTAAATTTGGCGTGTTAAAATTTTACCTTTGTCTATTTCTAAACGACTAGTGTTGGTTCTACGTGACAAAAGTGCCTCATGAATTTTAACACGCCAGTTGTATCCGTTGAAGGCCAGCGAACACGCCTCCGCCGGACATACGCAGTTTTTTCGGAGCACTTTAGGCGTTGCCAGAAACTGAATTTGGCGTGTTAAAATTCATGTTTAGGCTTTTTCAGACTTCTAGTGCTGGTACTACCTAACAAAAGTGCCTGATGAATTTTAACACGCCAATTGCATCAGTTGAAGGCCAGCGAACACGCCTCCGCCGGATAAACGCAGTTTTTCGGAGCACTTTGGGCGTTGCCAGAAACTGAATTTGGCGTGTTAAAATTCAACCTTTGTCTATTTCCAAACGTCTAGTGTTGGTTCTACCGGACAAAAGTGTCTGATGAATTTTAACACGCCAATTGCATCAGTTGAAGGCCAGCGAACACGCCTCAGCCGGACAAACGTAGTTTTTCCGGAGCATTCGGACGTTGCCAGAAACTAAATTTGGCGTGTTAAAATTTACCTTTGTCTATTTCTAAACGTCTAGTGTTGGTTCTACGTGACAAAAGTGCCTCATGAATTTTAACACGCCAGTTGTATCCGTTGAAGGCCAGCGAACACGCCTCCGCCGGACATACGCAGTTTTTTCGGAGCACTTTAGGCGTTGCCAGAAACTGAATTTGGCGTGTTAAAATTCATGTTTAGGCTTTTTTCAGACTTCTAGTGCTGGTACTACCTAACAAAAGTGCCTGATGAATTTTAACACGCCAATTGCATCAGTTGAAGGCCAGCGAACACGCCTCCGCCGGACAAACGCAGTTTTTCGGAGCACTTTGGGCGTTGCCATAAACTAAATTTGGCGTGTTAAAATTCAACCTCTGTCTATTTCCAAACGTCTAGTGTTGGTTCTACCGGACAAAAGTGTCTGATGAATTTTAACACGCCAATTGCATCAGTTGAAGGCCAGCGAACACGCCTCCGCCGGACAAACGCAGTTTTTCCGGAGCACTTCGGACGTTGCCAGAAACTAAATTTGGCGTGTTAAAATTTCACCTTTGTCTATTTCCAAACGTCTAGTGTTGGTTCTACCTGACAAAAGTGCCTGATGAATTTTAACACGCCAGTTGTATCCGTTGAAGGCCAGCGAACACGCCTCCGCCGGACATACGCAGTTTTTCCGGAGCACTTCGGACGTTGCCAGAAACTGAATTTGGCGTGTTAAAATTCATGTTAGGCTTTTTCAGACGTCTAGTGCTGGTATTACCTAAAAAAGTGCCTGATGAATTTTAACACGCCAATTGCATCAGTTGAAGGCCAGCGAACACGCCTCTGCCGGACAAACGCAGTTTTTCCGGAGCACTTCGGACGTTGCCAGAAACTAAATTTGGCGTGTTAAAATTCAACCTTTGTCTATTTCCAAATGTCTAGTGTTGGTTTAAACCAAAAAAAGGCCTCATGAATTTTAACACGCTAGTTGCATCAGTTGAAGGCAAGCGAACACGCCTCCGCCGGACATACGCAGTTTTTTCGGAGCACTTTGGGCGTTGCCAGAAACTGAATTTGGCGTGTTAAAATTCATGTCTAGGCTTTTTCCAGACTTCTAGTGCTGGAACTACCTAACAAAAGTGCCTGATGAATTTTAACACGCCAATTGCATCAGTTGAAGGCCAGCGAACACGCCTCCGCCGGACAAACGCAGTTTTTCCGGAGCACTTCGGACGTTGCCAGAAACTAAATTTGGCGTGTTAAAATTCAACCTTTGTCTATTTTTAAATGTCTAGTGTTGGTTTAAACCAAGAAAAGGGCTTCATGAATTTTAACACGCTAGTTGCATCAGTTGAAGGCAAGCGAACACGCCTCCGCCGGACATACGCAGTTTTTCCGGAGCACTTCGGACGTTGCCAGAAACTAAATTTGGCGTGTTAAAATTCAACTATTGTCTATTTTTAAAAGTCAAGTGTTAGTTCTACCTGACAAAAGTGCCTGATAAATTTTTACACGCCAGTTGCACCCGTTGAAAGGCAGCGAACACGCCTCCGCCAGACATACGCAGTTTTTCCGGAGCACTTTGGGCGTTGCTAGAAACTGAATTTGGCGTGTTAAAATTCATGTCTAGGCTTTTTCCAGACTTCTAGTGTTGGTACTACCTGACAAAAGTGCCTGATGAATTTTAACACGCCAATTGCATAAGTTGAAGGCAAGCGAACACGCCTCCGCCGGACGTACGCAGTTTTTTCGGAGCACTTTGGGCGTTGCCAGAAACTGAATTTGGCGTGTTAAAATTCATGTCTAGGCTTTTTCAGGCTTCTAGTGCTGGTATTACCTAACAAAAGTGCCTGATGAATTTGAACACGCCAATTGCATCAGTTGAACGCCAGCGAACACGCCTCCGCCGGACAAACGTAGTTTTTCCGGAGCACTTTGGGCGTTGCCAGAAATTTGGCGTGTTTAAATTCAAGTGTTAGCTTTTTCTAAACGTCAAGAGATAGTTCTACCTGAAAAAAGTCTCTGATGAATTTTAACACTCTAATTGCATAAGTTGAAGGCCAGCGAACACGCCTCCGCCGGACATACGCAGTTTTTCCGGAGCACTTCGGACGTTGCCAGAAACTGAATTTGGCGTGTTAAAATTCAAGTGTTGACTTTTTCCAGACGTCAAGTGATAGTTCTACCTGAAAAAAGTCGCTGATGAATTTTAACACGCCAATTGCATAAGTTGAAGGCCAGCGAACACGCCTCCGCCGGACATACGCAGTTTTTCCGGAGCACTTTGGGCGTTGCCAGAAACTGAATTTGGCGTGTTAAAATTCATGTCTGTCTATTTCCAGACTTCTAGTGTTGGTACTACCTGACAAAAGTGCCTGATGAATTTTAACACGCCAATTGCATAAGTTGAAGGCCAGCGAACACGCCTCCGCCGGACAAACGCAGTTTTTCCGGAGCACTTCGGACGTTGCCAGAAACTAAATTTGGCGTGTTAAAATTCAACCTTTGTCTATTTTCAAAGGTCTAGTGTTGGTTTAAACTAAAAAAAGGGCCTCATGAATTTTAACACGCTAGTTGCATCAGTTGGAGGCCAGCGAACACACCTGCGCTGGACATGAGCAGTCTTTTCGGAGCACTTCGGACGTTGCCAGAAATGAAATTTGACGTGTTAAAATTGGTTTTGTCCTATTTCTCGACGTTTTGGATGGAATGGGATCGAGGAGAGAAAAAAAAAATTCTGGCCAGAAAATTTTTCTGGCCAGAATTACACCCGTAGAAAAGACTCGAATGGGCGACCAATTAGCTGCAACTTCGACGGCAGCAGCAGGTGCGGTTTTCGATGGGATCATTGTATCGAGGTGAACGAGGTCTTAAATTAACGTCCAAACAGTTCCCCCGAATCGGCCCGCTTACAATACCAAAACTACGCCTTGCCCATAAGATGCCGGCCACCAACCGACGGGACCACTGGGAGGTAGGCAAGGGCGGTCTGGCCTACGCGGG